>OX452969.1:8750000-10000000 GCA_949699065.1 Metalampra italica
AACAGCTAATCTATACAGGTAGAACGCGGGGCATGGCACCCCGCCCGCCCGCTGTGCGCGCACGCGCCACGCGTGGGAACGTGCGCGGGCGCATCGCACGGTGCAGATAACATCTATATTGGCACTTGTCTCGCCTTGATAGCGATGCGATCTGAACTCGCACGCTTTTCATTGGGGTTGATGAAACGAATACTTGAATATTAACACGGTTTGGCAGCTCTTTATGTCAATATACTGTGTGTAATTTGAAGAGACTAGGTAGGTACCAATGCGATTGATTGTATGTATTATTTAGTTGTGTTGTTAGGGTTACGTAGTCCAACAAAGAATCTTTATAAACCGTCCTGTTCGTCCGTATGTATGTGGGATAATTTTTATCCTGTCTTGAACACTCCCTAAGGGAGACACTGAAATATACAGAATCCTACGACATAATGCGTGGTCCGACACACACTTGGCCGGTTATTTTAAGCCTGTTGTATGGGAGGAATATCTTTTAACAAAGGTTTAGCTTACTGATTGCCCGTTTTACAAATACCTTAGGATTTAATCAAACAAAATACATGTAGGTAACTAGGTATAGGTAGCTGTAATATGTGAGGAAGTTTAGGTACATTTTATGTCGCTCAGCGCCACGGAAAATTATACCTATACCTATATAATATAATTTTCCTTGATGTTGAACTTGAAGAACAAATTGGGGATCACTTTTATAAAAGAAATCTTTACACATGTGTAACAAGAGCACCTGTAGTGACTGGTTACTGGGATATCAGTTAGGTATATGTACCTACTACCTAACCATAAGTATAGCGACTTATAGATATTATATATTTTTTTGCTTTTATACAAAAACCGCTTGGCACGCGGAGGAATTACGATGCTGGGCGGTACAACAATTTAGATGAGAAGTTGATTTGTTTTCAAATATATTTGGATATTCGCAACTTATGGAAGCTGCTATTCAAAAAGTTGTTCCATATACGATCGGATCGCTACATTATAACTCGGTACTCGGTACTAAGTATTTTGTTTCACATGTACATGTATTGATACTGAATAAGATAATCTGTATAGTGCGCTGGGTGAAATTTTACTCAGAGTTACCTCAAATTTTAATGTCCTTTCAAGTAGTTTAAAATAAAGAATATCTAACACAGACAGACACAGCGTCGATTTGTTACCATGGTTAATTAAAACTAACTAATATGCGGTATGGCTGCATCGATATTGATATGGCTGACGTCAATGGGAACTGGACATTTGGCGATAAATAGTAATAGTCCACGTTATCTGCTGCCTCATTGTCGAGTTGGACGCAAAATTACCTCGAATATTTGCTCGGGGAGATACGATAGCGCGTGTGTACATACATGGTACAGACAATATATTTGTACAGGTGTTCTTGTGACGTTGATTGAATATTACAACTTTTGTAATGTCACAAACAGGTCCATCACAATCATCAGCCTGCACGAATCTACTGCTAGGCTTTGGCTTTCCTCAAGGTGCGCTACTGAACCCGATCCTCGGTTCTCCGCATCCAGTCACTGCCCAACAACCTTATACCCAGCCGACTTCTGTGAGTGTGCCTTTCAGACACGCCGCCTCCAGCCTCTACATTGACATTTGTCCTATTGTTGTCCAAACAGGGCCAGCGATCTCTTTAATGACATCTGGCCGCCATTTATGCTGTCTGTCCCTCTTTCATACTATCACGGAGATGTCCCTTCTGTGAGAAATTATGTCCACTTTTCCTTTTGTCTCGCTCGAAGTACCAGCCCATTTCCATTTCATTTGCTTAATCTTTTTGTTACACCTAGTTTCCTGACATTTTTAAGGTTTCTTTTGGCTCTTTTTCTTCTCTATGTTTCAATTTACCCACAAGATGACTGGTAAATCATAAACTCCTATTTATAGGTACTTTCTTTTTTATAACTGTAGCATGTGAGATCCTGTGTTCAAACTTTGGCCCGTACCATTGAGGTTTTCGGAACTTCAGTACGGTTTATTATACTACGGTATATAATACCACAGGCTTTTCGGTGAACGAAAACATAACGAGTAAACCTGCATAGGTACGTCAAAGATTAGAATTTCTGTTCGAAGCGTATTCGAAGTCCAATAAATAACGGATTAGGATACCGTTGGTGGACACTTGGACAGGGGTTTGGCACAAAATTTCCTGTACGGTCGAAGTGTTGCCAGGTGTTCCTGGCCCCCTAAGAAGATAATAATAAAAGACATAAGATGCCTTTATACCTTTACTGCGATCCCCAACTGGTCTGCCCATCGTAGTGTTAATGGCATCTTATACTTATACCTCCCATTATTTTGGGAGAGGCCTGCCTGATCCAGTAGTGGACTCAGTATACTTAGGTATACTTAGGTTGTTGTTGACAGAGTTTTTGTTGTTCGAAAGTGGACAAGAAAAATATTGTGTTTCCCATAGAAGGAAAGTTAACGTTCGGGTGGATTTCTACGATTGACACAGTGGTGTTTATTGTGAAGGCAGCTACGCGCCCCATGACACGGGGCGGAGACGGGCCGCCGCGCGGCTCCGTGGGCAAACAGCGGCGGGTGCACGGTTTACTCCCATCCTTACTGGCCATGAACAAATATCTATAATACAGTACAATAATGTATTAGTTAATTTTATTTAATAAATCGTTGATTTACACTCAAAGTTGATTACAGTCGGATCCCGCCTTACTCGGTGTAGGTATTTAAATAATTATTAGGTAGGTACCTACTGTAAAACTCACAAATGATTATGAATAGACGTTAACCAAAGCAATAAATCAAAGCCAGTCAAGGCGATAGGAGTTCATGATGCCATAAATTGACTTGGTTTGTTTTAAAAAACTAATTTGTAAAATATAATTAGCCTCCCACTAACTGCAAAATAAATAAACACTCATACGTTTCTTCTTAAGATTTTATTGTTTTCGAAAATAGGAGTAGTCAGGAACAACCCACAAAGTCAGGCAACTTATCAATTGGAACGATTTGACGTTTAGTGGCGACTGGCGGGCGTAGGAGCTTAGGGGCGCGTGCGCATGCAGGCCGGCGGCGGCGGCGGCGGGCGCTCGCACGCGGCCCCCGGCCGGCCCGTGAGCCGCGCCATACGTTACATTTTATTTATTAGTTGCAATAGGAATAGTAGAAATTCATATTTCCCAATAGGAAGGAGTCTATGATTTTTTTTATGTTCTGTATTGTACGACTGTCTGAAAATGGTTTAGTATTAGCTACTAGTAGTTCCGTGAGAACACTAGACCTCGCCAGCCCTTATAAACCAAACCTAAAAGAAACCAACAAAAGTCAACTTTGGAAACAGAAAAAGTATCTACTAAAGTGACAAAAATTAGCACTTTAAAGCTTAATATTTCGCAAACGGATCCCTGAATCGAAAAATGTTTATCACACACCCGCGATATTTTTGAAAGACCCATCCAACGATACCCCACACCATGGATATCACGCGGAAAAAAATAATTTTCCATTTTACGTATGCAGTTCTATGAACATAATTTATTTTTTCAACTTTCTTAAGTCGATCGACTATTACTCAAAAACTAATAGAACCTACTTAGCCGTAATAGTTTTCCTTGTAACTACGTTATATATGCTACTGCCATGAATTTTTTCACATTTCCAGAAGCAACCATTTAGCTGGCAGGGGGGGGGGACACGTGACTCTAACAAAAATTACCGCTTTAAAGCTTAATATTTCGCCAACGGATCCCTAAATCGAAAAAATGGTATTCACACACCAGCAATATTTTTGAAAGACCTATCCAACGATATCCCACACTATGGGATTCACAAGAAAAAAAAAGTTCACTCCCACTTTGCGAGTATGGTAGGTACTCTAAAAAAAATGTTTTTCAAAATTTTATTCTACTCATTTTGTAGGTTTAATTAATTTATACATATGCCAAATTTTCGTCAAAATCGGTTGAAAAATGCGACCTGTAGAGAATTACAGACAGACAGACAGACAGACAGACAGACAGACAGCCGGACAAGAGCATTTTTGGCCAGTCTCGAAACGTAGACGCTTCGCTCGCTTCGCTCGCTCGGTCAATTATAATCCTCTGTGATATTAGTTACGTATGAACAAAAAATCTTGCACATTTCTTTAACTCGTAGTGGTTAGTACTGTCTCTCGAGACAAGCTTTGCACAGTCTAAAACGGACATTGGAAATGTTAACAGTGTAAATATCTTTCGTTCATTTCATCGTATCTTATTACACCTACCGATACAATACCTGTATTTTAAAGAGTAATAATAACCTTTCGGTACCCCGAGAAAATATTGGGAAAGTCGACGAACCGTGTAAAAAGTGGAAGAAAAGAAAATCAATTAAAATTCTCAGCCAAGAAATTATACACCATTTCAAATAAGGGTATAACTATTCCCGCATTTCAAATTAAATAGAGTACTCTTTAGTGGCTTATTATTGTCATCCTACGAATGAATTATTTATTACAAATTAAACGACGACGCGACGCCCGCCCTGTGGGAAATGAGATCGGTTTATACCATAGAGTTACTATAATACCTCTACATAAGTGGGTATGTACCAGGTGTGGGTATGATTATTTTTGAACTCGACTGTGACCTATTTTATTTAAAAAATGACATTTTTTATCAAAACCATGGAACTAATTTGTACTACGTATCAAAACAGATCTCACATTGATTTTTTTTTCGTCTAGTTCTCTCAACAGATTTATAAAATCTTTTGATACATTCGATTCACAGAGTTTTGGCCAAAGTAAATTGAAATTCACCATGATGGTATTTAGATATAACATAATTGAAACTAGCTGGACCATTACGGACTATTTTGGTGACTGTCACAGCAATGATAGGCCTTAATATGCATTACTCCCGCATGAATGACATCCTTTGTGCGATTAATTGTAGAGCATCATGTCTCTAATTAAATTAGCAGGCTGTACTCTGTACTGACTGGTACTGATGTCGAATAGAATAATTGATTCGTACAGTCGGCCCGAGAAGTGGTTCGTCATCTTATGATGCCTGTTTAGTGTCACGCGAGAAATAAATCAAGTGTCAACTTCGACTCTATATAATAATCTATATCGTTATTAATACCAATATTATAAAGGCGAAAGGTTGTAAGTTTGAAAGGTTTGTAAGGAAGTGAGGATGTTTGTCAGTAAGGATGTTTGTTACTCTTTCACGCTGTAACGGCTGAACGGATTTTGATGAAACTTGGTACAGTGATAGCTTATGTCCTGGAATAACCTAAAGGCTACTTTTTACCGCGGTAAACTGTCCGGGCAACAGCTAGTTGTCTAATTATATGCTAACATTTGGCCATGGTTTCGATTCGCTTTATACATTCTGTGTGTATTGTTAGTTAATGCAGAATCTTAGTGTTTTTGTTTGTGATTGGGGATTGGGAACTCAAAGTCTTTTCAACCGACGAAAAAAAAAGGAGGTTCTCAATTCGACCCGTATATTAGTTTTTTTTTTATGTATGACCACGCATAACTTTTTACAGAGCAGTCCGATTTTGATAATTCTTTTTCTATTGGATAGGGTCTACTTCGAAGTTGGTCCCATTTAAATTTGAAGAAAAAAATTCTACCCTGAGGGTAGAAAATTAGGGGATGACTGATTAAATTCCTACTAAATTTTCATATTTGAACCAATTCTGTTGAAACTAGGCACAAATAAGTAGTTCTAATGACCCTACAATAAGACGGAGACCTGAACTTGATCTGATGACGGAGACGGAAGACAGTTGAGGGAACTCTTCAACGATGTACAGCCTCTAACTCGTGTTTGGGCTATTCATCTTAATGAGAACTTTAAACCTAACTTATGATTTATTGGATTACGACTACCATCTATGGGTGAAGATGGAGACGGAAAGCTGTCGAGGGAATGAATTAGTATATTTTAGTCACAAAAAAGTAAAAAATAAAAACTTTTTAACAAAAAAATTAAACCGTCGAAAAAAAGAAACTGAAAAGCGAAAAATAATAACAAGTTACCTTGTTAGTCTATAACTACGCTCCTACACTAATGTAAACCTAAGTAATTTTGAGTCGGCGCCTAACAAACAAGCAAATTAATTAAAGTTGATACGTAAAGTGAAATGATGGCAGCCAAGTTTACGTAAAGTGGAATGATACAAGCAATCAATGAGAAGATCATCAAATTAAAGTACGAAAAACGTAATAGTAAGTAATAAAAATAAAAGAAATTAATTTGTATGTGTGTTGGGCGCCGACTCAAAATTACTTAGGTTTACATTAGTGTAGGAGCGTAGTTATAGACTAACAAGGTAACTTGTTATTATTTTTCGCTTTTCTGTTTCTTTTTTTCGACGGTTTAATTTTTTTGTTAAAAAGTTTTTATAGTAATGTAATTTTGTTTATCTTTTGTTTGTTTCCCAAAATAAATAAAATAAGTAATATTTTTAAAATAACTTGAGTTACCTACATATTAATTTTTTTCGGAAATCCAATTTCCATGTCGACAGTACGTTACGCGTGTAATATTCGTAGTGGTAGGTACCTATATTAATTAGGCTTTCATTGCATAGAGTAGAGAGAGACTGACTGACAGACCAAACGAGCCTGAACTTACGTGCTATAAAATATTTTTGATTTTGGGTCTAGAAACCCTAAATTGCGTCTATTGGGCAACAACTATGAAAGAATACAATGAAACGCCCTTACGTGGTTTTTCAATACGGGCAACACTAGTTGTAAAAAAAGTCAGTCATACACAAATTGTCCAATCCCAAACGAAAATTTTTCTGTAATACTCGTTTGAGAGTGAAACAAGGTTTCTGTTTTTTTCTTACATTTAATTTTGGACGTAATTTCCATTTCAAAAATAGACTATTTACTGTAGTAATTTTTTCATTTATTTGTATTTCATTTCATGTAAATAAAAAAAGATTGAAAACAGCGCATTTAGAGTCTCTCCGTATTGATTGCTTCATTTCATCGTTTATACACGATGGTTTCTGTTTTTGAGAAATTATAGGTAGGTATGCAAATTACGTACCACGCGTGTACCAATATTCACCACCTGCAATCTAAAATATGTGACCTTGAGTTCTTTTTCTCTGTCCTAACCTAAGGTCCAAAGTGAGAACTGAACCCGCGTCTTCAGGCGCACTATTCCAATCAACAAGCCGCAAATATAACCAGGCCACGGAGAACCAGGCGGAATATAGGTACTATACGTATAGTGATAAAATCCTTAAAATTTAATAAAGTGACAAGTCACGCTGTAAAACGGATTCCTAGGGATTTAATAAGTTATCGGAGCCCCAGGCTATGCAAAGAGCGGCTTATTACCATTTTATTAATCCCTGATGTTAATTTATTGAAATAAAATTAAATGGAACCTCGTTAATTATATGGAAATGGCATATTTTTCCAAGAGGAGCTTTTTAATATAACGTTAAATAATTTATATATAAATAGCTAAATAGAAGGCAGCTGTTTTCAGCGGCATCATCATGCAATAAAACGAAATATATAATATATTTTACTTCTGGCAAGACAGGATTTTCAGCGTTAAAAGTAGCCTATTGGGTTTCATTTCTATGACAAATGCTATGTATAGGTCAACATAGATGTAAAGCGTAACAAACTCATTCTCGCTTTTATATATTACTAGCTGTTTCCCGCTGCCACGCCCGCGTTTTATAAGTTATTAGATAGCCTATTATATTTATAGCCTTCCTCAAGAGTTGGGCTATCAAATGCAAAAAGAATTTCTCAAACCCGACTGATGGTATATACATATTTCCAGAGTTTAGTGCGGTCAGTTTATCTATGAGAGTAATGTTATAACATGTAGGTACTAGAAGCCATTTTAAGACCGATATTCTGGAGAGGCATGTCTCTTCAGCTTCACTGATGATACTTCGTTATAATAATATTGGAATACTAGATAATACTTTGTTTTAGATATATCGGGATACTAGTAGGTACTTGTGAAGCGAATCGAGTACGTACGAGCTACTCCTTTTCTTTCAAAGTACCTACCTATAGGTAAAATGAAGAGGTAGGTACGATTTCGTATGAATTTTGCCAATTTTGTAAGGCAAGTGGGTACTTACTTATTTATCTAAAATTATTGATGTTTTCTTCATGAATTAATGAAATATATAGAGCACGGCAATCAGCGACATAATTTTAATTATAGTCAGTGGTTTAGCAAGGAGAAGCAGCGGTGGCCGTTAGCTAACGAGTTCTAGAATGGAGCAAAAGATAGTTAATTACATACATAATATATTCACGCTATGTCCCCGTCGGGGTAGAAAGAAACAACGGAGCGCCAAGTATCGCGATCAGGAAAATATAGTTCACAATTAGTAATAATATTAGGAAATGTATTTGACTTTTCGTAGTGTCGACCAAAAATCGGATCTTTGCGAAAATCCTAGGAAGATTGCAAAAAGCCGGATAATTAGAAACTATGAATTTAGTTATCATCCGAGCTATTTTCAGGACCTTTGCAAAATATTTAGGACGATTGGCTAATCTATAGGTCATTTTATAACATTGCGCATCTGTCAATGCGTAACGTTCAAAGCAGCCAATCAGCGCTCGCTCATGACTGAAAACGTGAGCCGTTTTTCGATAATATCCTAAAATACGCCGGAAAATAGCTCGGATGATAACGAAATTCATTCTTACATTTATTACATTATCCAGCTTTTTGCAAACGTCCTAGGATTTTCGCAAAGATCCGTATTTTCCGATTATCCTACGACATAATGAACGCCAGCCTTGGGCAGATGTTGATAATCGGATTAAGCCTATGCTTCGAGAGCGTGGTCCCATATAGTCTGTGCCAAGCTCATCCCTTTATGTCACAGCTTGAACTACAATCCCATTCATATGGTCTGTTATTTGTCTGTCAGTTTGTTTCTATTTCACACTGATACTTAAATTATGAAAAACAACTGGATCTACCATGAGTTGACAACGTCGATACTCGCTAGTACGTAAATACTTAATAGTGTTCTTTTCTTTGGCTTTCTTTACCACAGTATAAATATTTATTTAAAGAAAAACTGACGGACAAAAATGCAACCCTAAGTACACTACTAAACCTACATAAAACATTTAATAAGGTAATTGAAAATTAAATACTTACTTGATATTAGTAAACAAATAGCTAGTTTTTATATAAAAGAAAAACTTTTTTTTCCTCAGTATTAGTAATTATAGGTATTACCTATACTACTAACTTACAATGCTTAGTGAAACCTGATTTTAGTTTTCACATGCAACTGAAATTATAAAAGTAAAAGCATTGCTACGTACGATCTATACATTCGGATTTCAGAATTATATAATCAATGATGAATATGACCACATAATATGGATAAGTTATTAAAGTTAAGCCCTGTGCTTATCGTTGACTTGTGCACAGATAATAAATGTATACAGTATGATTATGTAGGATTTAGCGTTCGGTTTTACAGAGCCAAATCCGTGGGAAACTATAAGGGCGTGGTCGAGTTTACAATGTAGTAGTACACGGCGTACAGGGTGATATATAAACACCTGTAGTGACCGGTTATAGAGCACTTCAGTGTCAGATACTTAGGTAAATCTAGGACAACTTTTGGAAATTGAAAAATAAATCGCCAAAATTATGCTAAGAGAGTGGCGCAGTTTGAAAAATGAAAAATGTTTATTTCGTTTCTCATTAAACTTATACAACATGGGAGCCTTCTAATAAGTAAATAGATTACTCCGAATTTGTTACAGATTGCATACCTATAGAGACATGAAAAGTTAATTTTCTTTTTGGAATTTTAAAAAGATATGTATAGATAGATGTTGATCAATAGCAGCTACGAGTGTACTTGTACTTGATCACTACAGGTGTTTTGTAAGTATCCTCGAATACTGAACAACGAACGTTTTATGCAAAAGGTTGAATAAAAAATAAAACTATTTGCAAGCCTGTATCTACTCCGACCATCGCGCGAATAAGCGATGATGCGATCATCGCTTATTCGTGTTCGTTAATGAAATCTATGTAATCGCATAAATTTCTAGATACAGCTATTCAACATCAGTACCTATGTTTGTTCGCGCGCTTGTCGAACAAAGTTTGCGCGAATCGCGTGATCGCGTTTGTAGGACGAACGCCTCAGACAAAAAAAGAACAACAACCGACAGTCATTGTGAGTTGTTTAAATTATATATTAGACGCAACAAGGTCACGAAAAAAAGTGTCAAGCTCGCTAGGGTGTGGAGACAATACGCGAATGACACTAATGCGTGTTCGTGTAATTGATGACAATCATGCAGTAGTAGCATTCAGGAGCACGTACGGCGCACTTGTCCGCTGCAACTGCACATTGTAAGGGATGCTAGTCGATAATTAATTTTCTGTCACGCGAGGCGTTAAACCATACCTATTCTTATTACCAGGGTCCGGCATTTTCATAGCGATAATTTAAATGCATACTTAGGGATTGAATGTTGTATTCTATTAACTTTCGACGGTAGCCTACACGGACATCATAATGATGTCCTTGTAGTGTTGGTCCGGCGCCTTTAAAGTCTTTAAGTTATAAATTGTGTCCTATCCTTGTCTAATTCCCGTAGTAGATACCTACGAGACCAAATCCTAATTTGGGATTAGACAAGGCACCTATGCAGGACGGTATAAGGTAATAGGTACCAACTAATATGACAACAAATAAGTACCGATTCAATTCCTTTACAATCGAAGATTATTTTGTCTCTCTCACATTCATGAAAAGTGAAGAAATGTGTAGGTAACCATAATTTAGTTTTAATAAATAAATAAATAATAATATAAATCAGGATTACAAATGTTACCTTATTGATATGTATTTAAAGCTACGCGACACATAAAACTAAAACGCAAGTTAAACAAATCATTTCGTATTTATAACATAAATGCGATACGGTTAGGGTATATTTTTGTTTGGGTGTTGATATTAGGCGAATGTAATTTATAGTTGTGCAGTCAAAAGGGGTTCCCTCGGGGCTCGTAACAGGTGCTGTATAGCTGGCCGAGACTGATTACCTACCCCTAATGTTTGGGGATGAGCTGTAGTTAAGAATAGTTTTTATTTTATTTTAGAACGCGATTAAGTCAATATTACGGATTAGCGAGTCAAATCTGTTTTTTTTTGTGGCCTATTGGGGCTTGGGTTATACTTTGAGTACAGAAAGCACGAAACTGGAAACGAAAAGCAGAAGAATATGCTTTGAATAGGTACCTTAGTATTATTTGATTGCAATTGAGACATTTTTAAAACTAGCGGACGCCTTTGAATTTCGCCCGCGTTAAAAAGTATCCTATAATCCTTTAGTAACATAGAGACCAACTTCTAAGATTTATTATAGATTACCAAGTTTCTTAATAATCCGTTCAGCCGTTAAGTCTAGCACGTTATAACGAGAAATAACGTTACATGTCTATGTGTATTATAGTACCTATGACTATTTATTTTCACTCACCGAGCTAGATGGGATATCTAGCACGGGAGTCGGGGAGACTAATCTTCAGTTTAACTTCAAAAGCGTCGCTTCAAACTCGTATCCCTGCTTATCTCATTATATCTTCAGGGAGATTCTCTTCTCGCTGCAGAGAGAAAGCGCTAAGTCTAACGATAGAAAAAGCAAAATCTTATACCGCTCACTCAGATTTGCCTAGATGTTTAGTTCTATTTTACGTTTAGATCTGAGCATTCTATTCTATGTTCTGGATCCTCGTGCGATAAAGTCGAAGTTACCACTTCTCGTCTTCTGGATCTAACGCACACTGACAATTACGAGATAACTTTGTGTGCTTGGTGTGTCTGTATAAGTGTATATCTTTGCGAGAGCACGTGACGCCGTGTCGTCGCCGCTGCGATATTAAACTAAGTGTCAGCGGCTCTCAAACTTTACCGTACCTAATACTTTTTCTGTGACTTTACCAAATTGTATTTTTTCTGACTGGTGATTACATCTATTGAGTATATTCACCGCTTGCCACTATGTCGTCGATTTAAATTTGTCAGGGAGCATTCTATACTGCGCCTACCGGTGTACAGTACTGTCTACACTCTATAGAACTCGTAATAGTACATTGTTACCCCAGGGGTGAAAGTAACTTATTTAAGTCCCGAGACGGGGTTTGGCGCCCGACGCGTAGCGAGGGCGCCAATAGTTCGAGGGACCTCTAAATAAGTCTTGAACCCGAGGGAAACACTGTGCTTTTCATTAAGAATACACTGAAAGTAAAAACAAAAACATAAAATGAGTGTTAATACAAATCTCTGCTATACAGAAGTATAAACAAAACTCTACAACTCGAAAAAACAAAAGAAGATCGGATTGCCGCTTCCCCGTCTAGTTTGTTTGTTTTTTCTGTGGCCGGCCAGCTATTCTGCCATTATTTTTCATTTCCATCATTGAAAAAATGATAAATATTTTGCGCAAATATATGTTATTTTAAAGAAATAGTTGACAGTAATATTATAATAAAGTCATTTAAAAAAAGATGTTCTTTAATTATTACATAACTGCTATTTCAATTTTACATCGCGCTGTAATTGAGTGGCTGTATAGAAAGTCGGAACATGGTCCAATAGAAATGTCAAAATAGTACAAGTTTTTTTTTAATAATTTGACAGATGTCAGTTGAAAGCGATTATCCCTAGGGCTGAGATGTATTACTTTCAACCCGCTACTCAGGCAACTTCAGACCTTCTTTCAGAGTATGAGTAATGAAAAAATACTTTAATAATTGTTATGAAGCAGAAAACAGTTGGTCTCGCCCGCCGCCGCCATACTATGTCCCTACTAGGTCCCATTGGGCGGGCCGGGCTATTACCTATTATAACAACCGTATTGCGTTCTCCAATACCCTATCATAGTAAAACTTTTACTATGCCTCTATCGACTAAAACGTATAGGTAATAAAGTCAAAGTCAAAATTATATTGCATGAGTACAATGGTTACATTTTATACGCGGAATATTTTATCTACTTTGCTATAGTTACATGCTTTACGCCTCTGCGACAGATGGTAGTTCTTATCTATGTTGATTACCTTAGTTGTTCGTCAGATATCTTTATGATCATACCTATATCATTCAAACTTCCGCTTTCCTGGAGTCACCGCAGGACCTGCCAACCAGGTCTAAGAATGAGAAGAATATCATTATAAGAAACTTCTAGCTGCTCCCTCTCTACAAGAGATTATAATCAATATTCTGTGACCACGTTTCTGCGTTGTATGTATACCTACAATACCTAATCGCATGCATGGACGACAGACAGACATGAGAAGTATAAATATAAACACTTGGCTAAGGCTTAGGGGTTTTAAATAAAGGGGAGAAGAAATAAAAATATAAAAAGGTGCCCGTACCTAACGAAAAAACTTTCACGCAAAAGTTTGCGAACCACTGATCGCCGCTGCCGCCCCACAGAGTGTGCGGCGTAACTCGGCACACACTCGAATAGAAAAATTTAATTGTGAAATACGATCTCCCCCCTCCCTCCCTGTTACCCAAACACTCCCTTTCCTCCTCCAACCCAAGACCCAAAAATCACTCGAGCGTCAGGTGGGCGTGTACTAGTTTTAATCGCGAAATTGATCTTAAGATTTAGTCGTCGTCAAAATCGAGTGCCCTCAGTTGAAATCCGTGAGGGATGTCGGCGTATCATAGCGGATCATAGGGTTGTCAAACTTATCAATCAATAAACATGTACTTAAAATTTCATAAAATTTCAATTTCTACTGGTAGTAGGTACTCGTACGAGTAGGTTATTACCAAGTGGTAGATTATGGCAGGGTCTGCCTAGGTCCCTTCCTACTTTTTTTTCCAGCGCCACACAGCCTGTTGAATAAGTACTACTTTTAATTCAATTCAAGCAAACGAAACATCCTAAGTCGGTCACACTTTTTATAAGTTGGTCCTAAAAAGTGTAATCCTGCAGAAGGAAATCCCTGAGACTTGTATACAACGGCAATACCTATTCGCGTAGTGAATTTCTCGTACAACTTACTGAAAGATATTTCAAATATGTTTAACATTTTATATCATTCTAAAAATGATTTTAAGTTTAACTTTAAACCACGGTTTATTCCTGCTCCGTGGTTTGGAATTTTGGATCAATCACTCGATCTTGTTTCAAGTTAATTTTTACTGATTGACGTCATTCACTCAGTCGTTCAGTGTAATATAACCTCTTTCGAATGCGCGCAAGGTACAAAATAGCTTGTGTAGATTTTTGTAGCCACATTTCTGAAGTGCTGAGACCGATTTAAGTTGATTGCTCTGTTACGTAGTAACTATTATCCTCTGTGGTGCCGCCCGCCCGCGCCGTACAGTTTATTTATCTACCACTGCCTCCTATGTGTGGTAGTGCAGTAATTATCTACTACCAAGTTTTCAAGAAAGGCCTTTGCAAGCCTGGGATACCTACTATTAAATATTGACTAATATTAATACTACGGGATAAAGATTATTTTAATAATGAGCCGAGCAAAAACGATCAGCTGATACATAGGTAATCAATAAAAAAAACAATTTTCCTAGTCATTTTTTTCAATGCACTCAATAAAGATAGGTATCTGTGCAAGGCAAAAAGCATAAAGGCAACACGTGTGCCCTGGAATGCGAGCTGGACGGTGCAGCCAACTGACAGGGGTGCAGCAGCTAATGGGGTGCATAACAATACCTTGCACCAACCCCTCGCGACATATTGCCAACGATATACGTAATAATAATTCAATTTTGCGGGGTTGATTGTAATTAGCAAATTCCCATGTCGATGCCCGTGAAGATTTGTTAAACAGATCGTTTTGGGGATATTTTAGTTTTTTCAAAGCCTTTTTAATAGTACATTGTTAACCTAGGTGTGAAAGTAACTTATTTAAGTCCCGAGACGGGGTTTGGCGCCCGACGCGTAGCAAGGGGCCAATAGTTCGAGGGACGTCTAAATAAGTCTTGAACCCGAGGGAAACACTGTGCTTTTCATTAAGAATACACTGAAAATAAAAATAAATACATAAAATGAGTGTTAATACAAATCTCTGCTATACGGAAGTATAAACAAAACTCTACAACTCGAAAAAACAAATGAAGATCGGATTGCCGCTTTCCCGTCTACTTTGTTTTTTTTTCTGTGACCGGCCAGCTATTCTGCCATTATTTTTCATTTTCATCAATGAAAAAATGGTAAATATTTTGCCCAAATCTAAGTTATTTTAAAGAAATAGTTGACAGTAATATATATATATATATATATATATTTTAACAGTAATAATTATAATAAAGTCATTTAAAAATAGTACATTGTTATCCAAGGGGTGAAAGTAACTTATTTAAGTGCCGAGACGGGGTTTGGCGCCCGACGCGTAGCGAGGGCGCCAATAGTTCGAGGGACCTCTAAATAAGTCTTGAACCCGAGGGAAACACTGTGCTTTTCATTAAGAATACACTGAAAGTAAAAACAAAAACATAAAATGAGTGTTAATACAAATCTCTGCTATACGGAAGTATAAAAACTCTACAACTCGAAAAAACAAAAGAAGATCGGATTGCCGCTTTCCCGTCTATTTTGTTTTTTTTTGTGGCCGGCCAGCTATTCTGCCATTATTTTTCATTTCCATCATTGAAAAAATGATAAATATTTTGCCCAAATCTATGTTATTTTAAAGAAATAGTTGACAGTAATAATTATAATAAAGTCATTTAAAAAATATATATTCTTTAATTATTACATAACTTTATGTTATTTCAATTTTACATCGCGCTGTAATTGAGTGGCTGTATAGACAGTTGGAACATGGTCCAATAGAAATGTCAAAATAGTATTAGTTTTATTTATTTATAATTTGACAGCTGTCATTTGAAAGCGATTCTCCCTAGGGCTGAGATGTATTACTTTCAACCCGCTACTCAGGCAACTTCAGACCTTCTTTCAGAGTATGAGTAATGAAAAATATATTCTTTAATTATTACATAACTTTATGTTATTTCAATTTTACATCGCGCTGTAATTCAGTGGCTGTATAGACAGTTGGAACATGGTCCAATAGAAATGTCAAAATAGTACTATTTTTTTTATATATAATTTGACAGCTGTCAGTTGAAAGCGATTCTCCCTAGGGCTGAGATGTATTACTTTCAACCCGCTCCTCAGGCAACTTCAGACCTACTTTCAGAGTATGAGTAATGAAAAGTACTTATTTAACTACGTTAATAACATTTTAATCCATAGTTTCAAAGTCAAAGTCAAAACTATTTTATTGCATGTAAGTACACTGGGTACATATAAACAACATCAATTTTTTATCTACCACCGCTTCCAAGGTGTTAGAGCCGGGATTACAATTGAGCATATGCTTATTATAAGATAAGTAATTCATCCCTTATCCTCCTTGCATCCTTACATAACAAAGTATGTCTATCAGTCTGTCTGTGCGCTTAGATCTTTTAAACCGCAACAGATTTTGATGCGATTTTCACTATTATTTAGTTAATTTATTCCGGATGGTTTATAGGTACTTATCCCATGCGGGCGAAGTCGCGGGCAACAGCTAGTATATTTTTTATTTTATAGTATAAAACAAAGTAGCATCCCGCGTCTGTACGCTTATTTAAATATCTTTTAAACTACGCAACCGATTTTGATGCGGTTTTCACTATCATTCAGATAAATTCTTCCGGATGTTTTATATCCCATGCGGGTAAAGCTGCGTGCAACAGCTAGTTGACAATAATTATATTGGTTAGGTTTTAGTTATGGTTCTTTTATCTTAGCTGACGATGACGTGAGAAGCGTACCTGGATTGTGGATAATTATTAATCTTATTCCATGTCCTCCTCTCTTAGCTCAGTGCTGAGGTTCGGCGAAATGTTGGTGCTATCTAGGTAGGCACGTTATTTATATTTCAGTTAAGATCACAGATGATTCGTAGCGAGCGGGGCTTAGCGAGCTTTTTCCGTGTTCTGTGACAGATCATAGCGTAGCGAGCGTGAGCGTACCCAGCTTTTTCCGTGTTCTGTGACAGATCATAGCGTAGCGAGCGTGAGCGTAGCCAGCTTTTTCCGTGTTCTGTGACAGATCATAGCGTAGCGAGCGTGAGCGTAGCCAGCTTTTTCCGTGTTCTGTGACAGATCATAGCGTAGCTAGCGGGAGCGTAGCTAGCTTTTTCCTTGTTCTGTGGTTAAGATTAGGTAATTATAATCGCCTAGTTGGCTTATATCACTTGGTCATTGGTCTCGAGCGCCAGAGGTCGGGTGTTCGATTCTCTGAAATGAACAATTAAGCTACGATAAAAACAAGATAGGTACCTAAACTATAATTGATATCGGTGAAATTACTTAATGAAAAAATCGGGGATTTCGACAATATACGGACATAGCAACAGGAGTACCTCTAATTAATTTTAAAAGAATTCTGATGATGCACCTATACCAAAGGAATAACAACAATTTAAAAGATTCCTTTTGTATACTATTATAACTATTCTGTGGCCCCACTAAAGAAACCGGTGAGACTAACGGGACACCACCAAAAACACAGCTCCATCACGGCTAAAAAGTTCAGGATAAAAACGCCATAAACACAGTAACAAACATAAATACAGACACGGAAATTTCACACTTCTATCGAATCAAAGTGACACTACCTTTGAGTACCGAATTCTGTTATATTGTCACCATTTTCACGGTTCCTCTCAATTAGCCAAGGGTGATCAGTTACGGGGGTGGCGGGGGTGAGGGGGAATTCGTCGTGATGCGGGGGACGGTCGGTAACAAGGCGGAACGCGTTATACGCAATGTCACGGCTTGACAGGCGATTGGCAACGCGCACGCGCTCGTTGGGCGTGCAGTTTGCGGTGCGCGCGAAGAAGAATTACATTAGGCACGAGCTTTCATATTGCCGTGTTGGCCGACGGAGTAACGATGAGTCGCACTTGCTACGCATGGCTTTTTACGGCTTTTTTGATAAGAAGTATAATCCAGTCCACACGGAATTTCTTGACGACTGAATGAATATAATTATATAATTATTTACGGGTCTTACACACGAAATAGTTTTATTTACCTTGCCCGACGTTTCGACCAGGTTACACTGGCCGTGGTCACGAGCTGACAATAATTGAGCCGTAAATAATTATATAATTATGAATACAAAGCGCGAAAGTCTAAAATGAATGAACATAGTCACAAATTGTTTGCACATCGCTGACAGTGTTTATAGTCTATGCGTGTGTAAGCGAGATAGTGTGCTACATTGAGATGTCCAAAAACTTGAAAGTTTGATTCGGTTGATCGAATCGATGAACCATTTCTTGAAATTGAAAGGAAAGGCCGATATTTGCCGAGCAAAGGTGCCGATATGTAGCTGAACTTGTGGTCTACTGTACCGAATGGCGACAGGTGGATTGTAACAAGGTGACCACGCTCTACTCTGTGACTTCTGTGAGACCTGTGTAAGGTGTGTGACAGTGGTGAAAATACAAGTACATTATACACGTCACACGTCATTAGGGTTCCGCATTTTATCTACCACCGCTTTTTAGGTGTTCAGTTGTGTTTGATTAGTATTTCCTCGTAGGCATTAAAATGTTTATTAAATCGCCTGCCTTTATAATTCCCACCGTTGGCTCTAGGCCTACTTCTTCGTCAATGTCAGGTATTTAGAATATCTTCTGCAACAAAGCATAGATCGTGAATAGAGCCGCTGGCTTTGTTTCAACGAAATAATTACAGATTTGTGTACCTATGGTCTTATGTATTTGTATTGCATATGTTTATGTAATTTATGTACTTAGGTGACTATATAGACTTCTAAGTATAGAATGTTTCTTACTACTTACACCCACGCTGTGCGTAGTACCTATACCCATCACCCGCGCGCTTTCTCCACTCCACTTAACACTTTGGTGACTTTTATTCTTCGTCGGATCATATCGTTCAAAGAAACTCTGTGCGTAGCCATAGCAAGGCATACAGTATGAAGCTAAAATCGGCAAGTGCGCGCACTCCTATTAGGTAATTAGCTTCATACTGATTGCCTGACCGACCAAACTATCGACCGATTAAAAAGTATCTAAATCAGACTCATTGTCAGTTTCTGATTTTAATGTTGTCACGTCAGCGTCCTATAAGATTGTGGTCACCCCACACAAATGCACGTGCGCCAGCCGCCACCCCAATATAGACGCATAAATTGTGACTTACAGCTTTTGTGTAGTGACGTCACTCGTCCCTTGGACGGGCGACATATTGGCATAATATGGAATAGGTACATCCGTAGACGTTATTATAATCATGATATAGGTACGTAAATGGACAAGTAACTCTGTCTGTCTCTCTGTTACTTTTTCACCCCTAACTCGCCGAATGAATTTTGATGAAATTTGGTGTGGATATACATCGAACCCGACACACAAATACCTCACCGGGACAGAATACCTACCTATAGATTAGATTACTTTTTACCGCGATAAACTGTTCTCGCGGGAAAGCGGGCGAAGTCGCGGGCAACAGGCTTATTCCCATCTCGCCCCCTTCCCATTTCCTAGTAATATTATGAATGCAAAAGTAATTCTGCCTGTGTGTGTGTTACCTTTTCTCGCCTAAACCGGTAAACAACTTCAGATAATATTTGGCAAGAAGATAGATTGCATCCTGAGGATGGTCATTAGCCCAAAAAAATTAAAGGGGGTGAAATAGGGGATGAAAGTCAGAGTATGAATTTTGTATGCATATTAGAGAATACGGAAATTAATTTTATTTTATCATGTGTTAGCCACGTTTCATCGTTTTTATGAGGTGAGCTCAGCGAACTTTAATAAGTAACTTATTATTTAATAAGTAACTTATTAAAATTCGCTGGGTGAGCTACACCTAGTATCCTGGAGTAGACTTTATTTTTATTAATTAAAGTTCACACACACACTTTTACACCTTGTGTACGTGGAACAGGTATCTAACTACATGTAGGTACAGTTTGCTCAACGATATCAATACAGTTTATCGATCCTTATCGACACCACTCGAGAGCTGATCGCGATAAAATCGCTACAATTGATTTTCCCGACGCGTTAGAGTTTATTGTCGAGTTTTCTATTATTGTAATTATTCATTATACCAATCTGAATCTTGTACGATCTACTAAGTAGTTGATGCCCGCGATAGAAAGATTTTCGTCCGCGATAAAAATTGTCCTTTAAATGTATCCTGAAGATATTATGTACATTAAAATCATACAAACAAATATCCACACCTTTGCATTTAATAATACGAGTATATTATGATATATCCGTATTTAGGATCGCGGGTTAGCTGGAAGAGATTTTATAAAAATAAGCTTGACCCTTTGTATAATTTTCTGTTCTTTTGTATTGTTTTATTTTATTTTTGTGTGTACAATAAAGTATTAAATTAAATTAAGATCAGGGAAAAAAATTGGTAAACGTAACTTGAGTAGGTACACTACCAGAAGGCATTCTAATTGCGACATTATTAGTATAGTAAGTAATTATGGCTTGGCGGCTGTACTACCAGAACAGAGTGTGAGTGTTTACGTACCTACCTACCGCTATGGTAGGTATACTTCAGATCGATAGAATACGGAATCAAATTCCGTGCCCATATGTTACTTAGCTATTTATAAAACTGATGACATCTTGAATGTGAGTAACTAGTCCCCAATTATTTACACAGAGCTCGGAGAGGGTTATTGGACATCAGTAAATTTGTCAGCATGGTCATTACTATACGTTTACATTATTTCATTTCGTGTCGTAACTTTAATTCATTGTGGAAACAGTATTATTAGGTTATACTGTGAGTATACCTAAATAGTTTATTCTAAGTTTATACTTAAATTACTTGTCTTTTTCTCCTGTACTTTGGGAACATAATAAGTATAGTTCACAAATATAACATTCAGATAGGTACCAATTTGTATCTACAAAGTTGTCTGTTCTCAGTGGGAATCGAACCCACGACCCCTTTAGCGGTCGAGTGACCAAACGGGGGGAATCCAGTAGGTAATAAAAGCTTTAAATAAGCCAACTCTCCCAAGTTTAAGATAGTATAAAAACTCTGTTCTCAATATTCTTCACACTACTCTCGTAATTATTTTGTTCCTGGAGAACAAATAAAAAAATATTTTCCGGTCAGTATGTCTTTTTTATCAAGTTTATAGTAGGTAGGTTAAATAAATAAATAAATCATCCAACGGGCGACGGCGTATGACGTTGGGTACGTGTTACTCGTATTGATACGAATTTTCTACCTGAAAAATCGAGAGAGAGCAAGAGCAAATAGGAAATATATAAAACGAATGACACTGTATCTAAAAGTTTAAAAGGAAAATAAAGGGGTTGGCATCAAAACCACAGAAACACAAGTGTTTGATCGATATACGGGAAGCACTCAACAGGTATCGAATACCCGACGAGCTGTAAACAAATTCTACAGATAACTTAACGTGGAGCGCCACAGACTGAAAAACCTCCTAGAAGAGGCAAACTTGTAGCACAAGAGCTACTAATTGTAAGACAATAATTATGATGTCAACACTAAACAAGATTTTTGTCACAATACGTTTGTTATTCTTTTTTGTGAGGAGATCTGAGTCAGTGAATAAGAATATACAAGTATCAATTCGCAGAGGCCAGGATGATGAACCGCCATGAAGCTTAAGAATATAACCAAAATACGGGTTGATGCTGACGCTGATGAATCTTCTCTCTTTAATATATAAAAAAAACATTCAAACCGGATCACATAATAATATTGTTGAGATACAGGGTCTCTACGACGACGGACAACACTAACGACATACACTAGCGTCAAACTCATAACACCCGTCTTCTCGTCGGGGGTAAAAGTTAATTAAAATCTCCAACTTTTAAGTAGGTAGTCAAAAAATCCATGTTTCAGCTAAAGCTGATAAAATTTAAAATATACACGACCAGACACTTCTATTACTCTTCTATTCTATATTGCTGGCACTTCAGAAAGTTTGCTATGTTCACATCTCACCGTTTTACGAATTCAAAACGTTTTAGACTAAAATAAACATTATTGTGGAGTTGTTGCCATGAATTTTAATATCTCAGTGCCTACTTAAACACATTACAAAACCGATAAATTTTTAGAGGCATTGGAAATTGTTTTCCACAAATTGTTATCAGCCTATCTCGTTCAGCTGAATAGGACATTTCCTGTTAATAGGATTTAGGGGAGAGGTGTATTATTTAATAGTTGACTATTATATTGCTCTCGTGGTGTTTTAAAATGACTTTTAGCCAGCAGACTTTTCCCTTATCGTAGCTTTTACCCAAATAAGTGTAAACTTATAGATGACTAGCTGTTGCCAGCATCTTCGCCCGTGTGCAATAAGTTTTTCCCGCGGGAACAGTTTACCGCGGTAAAAAGTAGCCTTTAGTTATTCCAGGATATTATAAGCTATCATTGTAGGTACCAAGTTTCATCAAAATTCGTTCAGTCGTTACAGAGTGAAAGAGTAATAAACATCCTAACAAACCCTTACTTGTTCTCACATAATTATTACTAGTATAATCCAATCACAATAAATTATAATCTGAGTTGAGATACTTTATAAATATTTGTTACATGTTTACATCCTATTAGATGTCCACAGTGTCAGTAACATGTTGGGTCCATTATTTTCACTAATAATTAACTACAACAGTATTAGAAAGTATACGCGACTAGTATGCGCAAATCGTGTATACTTTCTGAGAAGTTATTTTGATATTCGTTTTGGAAACGTACAGTGTAATAAACACTATGGATGTGTGCTGGTCTTGTATACTTTCAAAATACGCTACTCGGGCTGACCTGTGTCAATCTACAATTTAGGAATGAAACGCCGCAAGCCGCCGCCGCCGGCGCCGGCGCCGGCGGTACGCCATGCCAATCTCAACCTACAACCTTCACAATAAGCTCATCACGTAGTTGTAGCCGTACATCGAACCGTAATAAAGCACCGGGCGCACAGAGGAATGGAAGCACTCTCGCCTAACAATACAGCTCAATTTCGCATGCGCGGAGCACAATATCTGTAAAGGATTATTCGGGAGTGAAGCAACTGTACGGTAGTGGTATATGAATTCTGTGACTGTACATACATAAGCTAGGAGACGTGGCTGCTGCGCCTGTATGCACATAAGCAACTGGAACTGCCGCCTCTATAAAATGTACATGAATGATCAGTCGAGACCTAGAGTCCTAATATACCCAAGTCCCTAACCCAGTCATAAATAGACATACGTTATTTATTATTTACGGGATAACTGCTACCGTGAGACCTAGGGTAGCAAGCGGATGGTTGGCAGGAAGTGGATGGCTCGATGATTGGTAGTTGGTTTTTCTCACTGCGGGTCAAGCAGCTGCTCACAAGACTGATCAGATTCTGGCGGCTAAAGGTATCTTGGCCGCAGTGAGAGGTTGGTTGTGCGTGGAATGAGACTCAACCATAAATGTTAGAATCTACATTTATTTACATACTATTTTCCTTAAATACACTTTGATTTTATTTTACTCGCTATGAGACACACTACCTTAATATTATTTTTAAGCCCCGGGTCGACAGTCAACACGCTCGTGTGTGATTGCAGCACGTTCGTGGCGCAGCGTGATATGTTTTCATTTGAACTCGATACTGGAAAGCAATAATGTTATGTCCCGAGGGGGGCGGTAAACAAACAGTCAACTCGTTTGACTACGCCTCTTTCATAGTAGGTAGGTATACGATACGAGACTGTAATAAAGCACAGTGTTCCTCCAATTTCTTTAGAATTGTGTCATACCTACCTACTTCAATGTTTACGTTAAAGTAACTACTTACCTATTGTACATTTTAAAGGTTCTAGGTCACTTTAGTTTTAGGTACACTAGGTATTTTGTTTATTTTAATTTATTTATATACTTGTACCCACTACATATACCCGAAAGTTTGTAAGCTACGCTATTTAGACACCTACCAGGGGAAAAACTGTTCCCGCGGGAAAAACTTTTCTACGGAGGCGAAGCCGCGGGAAACAGCTAGTAATATAATAAAGCGAAGAGTTTGTTTTTTGTTGTTGTGTGTTTTGTTATTTGAAATCTCTGGATGTATGAAACTACTAGACCGACGATATCGTGTATCATAAAGGTAGCAGTCGGATCTGAGCAGTCGCTGCAGGCAGCGACGGCCGTACCTGTCTATATGGATTTGTATGGAGAACCGGCGCTGCCCGGCCGCTTGCATCGGACGGTTCTCCATACAAATCCATATAGACATGTACGGCCGTCGCTGCCCGGCCGCGACTGCCGGGCAGCAGCGACTGCTCAGATCCGACTGCTACCTTTAGAATGAATGAAATCGCTCAATGTCATGTGTGTGTCAACAAAGGTCCAACCTCAGACTGGTAGAACCATCTTGTACTTAATGGCCTGAGGAGGGTCCAACAAAGGTCACAAACAAAACAATGAGAGGTTTTCTTTTTACCCACGACGACGGAACGGAGAAAGAAAGATATGCGTTTAGGGACAAGAACTGAGGACAAGAAGTTTGTTTTTTGTTTGTTTGTTTAACAAACAAAAAAACGCCATCTCTTGACTGACACATAAAAACACTTCACCCCTCCCAATGAAAAACTCCGCATTGTACGTAACCAAGGAGATTTCCATATTTACCTGGTCATGGGTGGTCATGGCTGAAAATAAATAATGTAATTTGACATCTATTGTAACAGTTTTCCGTGCCATTTGACTTTCTTTTCAAATAAATATAAAAATCACAAAATGGATAAATACACACAAAAATAATTATTGCTAGATAGATACAATGGTCAAAATAGAGTTGTGATTGAGTAACAAAATAAATACCTTACTGTAAAAATTTTTGGACAACAAAATGTCAAGGTAGGTATCACGTTGGCAAAAGTGCAAGAACTACAATTAAATAGCTAACAGAAGCGTCTAATAATTGAACAAAGGTGGCATTGCCATTCAAACTCACCATAAATCGATGACGGATGGACGCACAAGTTGCGAGCCCTAGTAATCTGATGGCCGACACGTCTGACCATCGCCATCGCTGTAGCCATTAATTATGAGGATAGTACTATGTCCAATAGTGGTTGTTGGTTGACAAATTTATGAAGGTTTATATCAACAACGTCGTGAGTGGGAATAAACAATATTTTCTCATGTTCGATACATCTCATCATGTTCGATACATTCGATCATCATGATCTTAAATACTTTCTTGTTAGTAACTACCTGCTGTTTTAGATCTAAAAAGCACTCGTATAGCGCCGTGTATCTACTTTAGCATAACATACGGTCATACCTTTTTAGTCAAAAAAATATTCAGTAGGGTAGTAGAGTATAAACTTAATACAGATTGTCCAGTGTCCATTTCACTTTTCTCCAAGTGTTCTTCCGAGAAATGCAAAAGATTGCGAATTCCATTTGAACCTACGTATTTTGTTTTTGGTTCAGGAATTTTAATCTGTTCTGTTCATCGACACAAGAGTGTAAATCTGTATTTTATTAAACTCAATGTGACTTCTTGCGACTATGTAAGTAGGTATTTGTAATGTGGATATATGTATTGTTTCCATCTAAAGTTTATTTGAAACCATGAGGTGAATATTGTGAAAGGATCAGAGCGAGATCAAGCAAAGCTACACCACAGCGTGTATGGACTGAGCGTCGCACAGAGCCGGGTCGAGGCTATAAATGAACATATTATATACAATACGTCCCACCTTTGGGCAGAGGCCTGCCCTCATCACGAGGCCGTTCGGCCAACACGCTGACCCATTGTGTTTGTGTATATGGTATTGGTATGGGACGTGGCACTGCACTTGACGCACCTTTTTACTTAGATGTTGTTGCGAAATGTGACGTGCCCATAAGAATTTCTATCCCAGATTATTAGGTTTCTTCACATTGTTTTCTTACATCAAAAGTCGTATAAAATGATAATACAATAAGTTTAAAGTACACGTGCTTATAGGAAAATAATATTATAGTGAAAGTATGATTGTTGTAACAGTTGTTGCATGTGCGACGGGGGCGCGGGCGCCGCGGCCGCTCCGGGATCGTCCATGCCCCTCATCTGCCTGGTCCCTCGCGACAAAGCCCGGGGCGCCGACATGGGCAGCAGGGGCCAGGGCTCTCGTCCGGCCTCCTCAAACCTCTCCAGCCAGAGTTTCCAGCTCCTCGACGAAAAATATATAAAGAAACACTTCCAGCTACCACAACGGGCACTCTACCTTGATCCATTCAGGTATTATTTATAATTTAATCATGGGCAAAGAAAGCGAATAGACAAATCAGAAATTACACGATAATGAGTGACATCAAAGATAAAGAGTTCTTAGGTTCCCAGGGGAAATTGGAGCCCTGGCAAGAAACACTATTGTGCTCCAGAAGTTAGAATTGCCTTTGTGGTCCAACTTCCGCTCCGATATGAAAGGATTCCGATGAAGAACCTCTGAGTCCATTAAATGTAAACTGCAACTGCACAGGGGAATGTGCCCCACATTAAAGGATGCGGCCATCGGCATCCATGAATACCTGCAATGTTCGCATTGCTGTATACAATACTCTATGCATAACCTAAGTACGTATGTATGCGGCGATGCAGTGCAGGTTTAGAACAGAAAGTAGTGGGTTTGATTGAGGCAAACCAGGATAACGAGGCGGCCAAATATTAAATATATTATCGATAAAAAATATTGATGACTAGGGTTGTCTTAATAACTATTCTGTGACTAGGGTAGGTCCCAGGATACATTATTATGGGCTCCCTAAAATTTGTGCAGTTAGGTACAATGTTTTTTTTTACCGAAAAGTCGTGAATTAATAATAATCCATAGAAATTTCTTCGGAGTTTATTGAACCGTCTCGTTGACCTCACAAACGATCGACAAGCGCACATAAAAATTTGTGTACGTGATCCGTAAACATAAACTTACTATATTTTTTCAGACGGCCATTAATCACATTTCCCATGACGCAAGAGGCTCAATCCAATAACTTCAATTTGGCGAGGAAATACAAGATCAACCAGCAGATTTTAGATGGTTTTCTTGATCCGAGCGAAGCCATTTCGGCGCCTAGCGTGTTTGTAAGTCACACTCGTTGCTTACCAATTTTCACTTATTTAATTTAATTTTCCCGTAGTCAAATTATCCTTTGTGAAGCAAGCTATCACTAAAGCCTCATAAAATAGATATCATTTTAGGACAAACAGCAGGTTAACATCATCAATAAATATCACAGTGATAATATATTATGACCGTGACATTTGACGGGACATTCTGAGCTACGCCGTATGGGTTCTTACGAATATTATAGACGTGAAAGTCTGTAAGGATGTTTGGGTGTATGTCTGGTGTATGTGTGTCAGTTTGGGTGTTTGTTACCAAGCAAAAACTAAAGGAAACTTTACAGCAATAAAGATTATACATGAGAATAACAGAGGCTATAGATACCTCGGGAAAAGCTGTTCGGGAAACGGGAAGTCTTGCAAACTACTTACTGTATGGACTTTGGAAGGTTTTGATGTACGATCACCTGCAGATAAACTGGACTTCTTACTTTACTGATGAGTTTACTGCCCTGGGTGCGTTTTATCTGCAGGTTGTACAATACTCTACGTGCGAAGCGGGAACGGAGAGCTAGTAGGGTATATTCTAGGTGCCTATAAGTATGTTTACGGTTGTTCATATTAATTATTATACATGCAGCCATACGGGAAAACCGCAGCAGAAAAACGAAAGGAGACAGAGGAAGACGAAGAAATTATATACATCCTGCAGCTACCTGACTGGGAGTTCAACTGTCCAGTCCATAACCAGACCATTAGGACCCCAAGGTATGTATGGGTTAAATGACTATTGATTGTTGAAGTTTGCTTGAGCTAATATTTGGAACCGTTTTACCTATTTAATTTCAATGTTCTAGCACTGTCGGAATTATGATTTGTTCTAAGTATATAATTACTTACAAGGACACACTTAGGGTTACTTTTATCGAGGGAAAATACTTGATGTCCAGGTAAAACCCTTTCGGTCCGTTCCGAAATCCGTTCGTAACCGGCTTAGAAACGGGAAAAAAATTCGTAACTACAGTTCGTTTAACCAGTTTCCAATTTAGGCCAAAAACTCATTAAAATTACTCATAAATTGTTTAGTTGCACATAAAACAGATTCGACTAATACCTACGACAAAGTTGTTATTGTTTGTAGCCCATAGTTAATTTATCAATATGATTATATTCTGTTACAGATTCATATGGCATTCCTGTAAGAAGAACGAAGCGAAGACATCCAAAGACATGAAGCAAGGAGGTGGACCCATGAACAAACCCAAACCATGGCTGCTCAGTAGACACACAGACTTTGATCTATTGTCCCAGTGGTAGTTCACAAATGTGTAATTCATGTGCTTACCTGCCGACACACGTTAACAATCCAATAAAATGCCATAAACAGTCGAAAACACTCTTTGAATTCCATAATATCAAGACTAATAGGAATAGAATTAAACTGGCGCGCATTCTAAAAATTTTATGAATGGAAATTTTATGAAATACTTTTTTTTATATGATTATAGATTTTAATGAAGTGCATCATGGTGAGCATTAGTGTGCAATCGTGTAATCTACGAAATTAACTATATAGGCCAATCCAGTGAACTTTAATATGAAGTTCGCTGGTGCAAGCAGATTTTTTTGATAATATTACAGGTATGTACTTACCCTTGAAGGAAAACCCCGCGCGCGCCCACCAAAGAGATCCTAGCTCTATGTTATACCTGATAGAATTTATTTAAATACAATTTGAATGAAACTGGCTGGAATTTTTTATTTAATTTTTTTTAACTACGTATACTTCAATCAAATATATTTCAATATATTTCTTGTGAAAATGTGAAAACATCTAATAGGTATTAAATACAGAAAATTCCTAAGTACAATAATAATATTAAATTAAAAACAATTTCAGCTTTCGCAATCATGGCAGACAATAAATTGATTGAAAAACTAGCAGATATGTATGTATAAGTACTTATCACATCTAGTGTCGATGTCCGCCTGGCGGACAAGTGTCGATGTCCTCTGAGCGGCCAGTGACGTCACGCGCGTTTTGCTTATTTATTTATAACTACGTAGAAAACCAAATATTTTTCACTATCTTCTACCCTGCGGCTTTGCCCGCAGCTATTCAAGTTTCAGATATATTAGTTATCGCTGTGGTCGTGCGATCTATTTTTACCAGGTAAAAATTTAAGTAGGTATATACTTTACTACCTAGGAAAGTAAATAATGGTGAAGTATATGGTAACTATAGTACGCATTGACATACCTATAATATTTTATGGTGAGTATTGATTGGTATGAAGGCACGGCCTCGGCGTTTTAGTATTTTAATTTATTTTTCAATTAAATTCAACAACAACAGGTATGTAAATAAATACCTACCACAAATTTGTTTCTGAAATTTGTGCTACCTACCTAGATAAATACGAAATACTCACAAATACAAAATTTCATTTAATCACTTCACTAGAATGTGAAGGACACAGTATCGACGATAATCAACTCATAACCTAGTATAAAACAATTGACTTTCATCAAAAACACTCCACTAAAGACATAGAAAAAGAATGAACTATAGAACCGTAATCAGCGTATAGCATGAAATAGCAAGTCTTTTACCCCAATAATTTGAGAAGACGCTTCTTATAAGGCGGGGTCAAACTAAACAAACACTATCTATTTTAGTCGGGTTGTGGTTTGTTGGGGGGGCAGTTGGTACATACCAACTGCCCCCCCCCCCCCAAACAAAAAATTCACATACGTAGAGATAGAAGATTTTATACCTGTTTTGCTTACTCTTACCACTTTTGTAATAAGTGTGTCCCTCTCTGATTATTATTGTTATTTTAGCAGCTGTTCTATGAGATATTTGTTCTATGACTAAAGATGTAGTTGATTCCCGCGGGAACAGCTTTCTCTCTCTCTTTCACGTCATCAATAATTTTGAACTAATACCCTAAACATAAAATTTCACGATTTCAAAAATTTTCATACAATCTTTGGACCCTTATTTCACCCACTTAGGGTCATTATCGGAGATAATTAATGTATCAGTACGAATATATGAATATGAGGAACTTTTTGTGCCAATTTTCAAGTCCCTAGGCGTAGCGGTTTGAGCTGTGCGCCGGAAACCCACATACTAACTTTCATCCTCCATTTCACATAGTACCTTAGGGATGGAATTTTTTAAATTGCTGAAACACGTTTTTTAATTAAAATCTTTAAAAATGACGGACTTTCATATAATCTTTGCACGCCTATTTCACCCACTTATATAAGGGTTCATTTTTCAAAAACGTCAAAGCTATATGAAAACTCTATGCCAAATTTCAAGGCTCTAGGTTCAGCGCTTAAGGCTCTGCCACAGATTAGTTAATAGTTCTGTGCGTTGATTAGTCAGAGTCAGCTTCTGCTTTTATATAATAAATTGAATTGATTAGATTGATGATATATTGGTGATTATGATAATTATTGATGATGATGATTGATTGACAGTCATTTCAAAGTACTATTTTATAAAGTTAATTTTTTGGTAAGTTAAATAGTTCGGATGATGCTCGGAGTTTCCCTGCGAGATCGAATCAGAATTGAGTAGATCCGCAAGGGGAACCAAGGTCACAAGAATTGCGAAGCTGAAGTGGCAGTGGGCTGGGCAAATCGCTTGTAGAACTGACGGCCGTTGGGGCAGAAAGGTTCTCGAGTGGCGACCACGTATCGGAAGACGCAGTGTAGGCAGGCCTCCCACATGGTGGACCGACGATCTGGTGAAGGTCGCGGGACCCAGCTGGATGAGGTTAGCGCATGATCGGTCATCGTGGAGATCCTTGAGGGAGGCCTTTGTCCAGCAGTGGACGTCTACAGGCTGATATGATGATAATGATGATGAAGTAAAGTAGTATTCGACACTGGCATTATATTATATTTCGTTATTCGTTGCGACCTACATACAGAATCAATTTGTATTTTCAGCCCTCTAGAGCGACCCGGCTTCGACGCCTTGGGAATGACGGCCCCAATTCTGGTACAAATGAACCCTCAGGGGAAGTGGGAAAGCTGCGCACCAGAAAGTTTGGACGAGCAGCAGCTACGGGCAGTCGTGCAGCATTTAGTGAACTCGAAGGCTGTATCTGCCGCGCAGAGTTACTGCTGCCAGTGTGCTGCCGATAATAAGTTGGTAGGTACCACATGATAATGTATAAAGTAGAGGGCTCCCATACTGAGCCACAAAATGTAAGTGATAGCCTGTTGCCACCAAGAAATAAGTTTCAGACATTTTAATTATTCTTTTCTCTGCATGTCAAGTTTTAAAACAGTTATATCTCGAGAACTTCTAGGGCAGGGCAGGGGAGGCAAACGTCAACCGACATTTCACGTAAAACACTGCGTCTGTACACTTACACACGCTACAGACTTGTCGTTTTTACTTTCTCGCCCTCGTACGTAGGTTTGTACGTAGGGTAGAGAAAGTAGGTACCTACCTAAATAATTAAAATAATATTAAATACAAGACATTCTAATAATTTTAGATACAAAGTTTTTTGGTAACATTTACTGATTACAAGCTACATAATCAATAGCCATAATAAAAATACGTATTATACCTACTTAAGTTCTCCAGGTCACCGGGTTCGATTCCCGAATAGTGTATGAGTTTTTTTGTTAAATCTATGAATGCAGTTTTTCTTTTTACTAAAATCGATGACATGGTTCTTGAGAACAGATCTTCGTATCTCCTATAGTTTCGGACTTCCCCGTACTGACCCATCCAAATGTTACACCCTGTATACCTACACAGCAGTAGGTAGGTACGCAATAATCGCGTATACCGATCTACGCATATATAGGCTGGTTCCATGATACCTGTACCACAGATTATATAATAGCTATTCATTAGAATGTGGCTGTCGTCATATTTTGGTTTTTGAAAAAAGAATTCTATCTAGACTACATAAAGTTTAGTATTTGAACTACATTTGAGACCCGAACGGGTTTTTTAACACTCTAAGGGCTATACTGCGCCAGTACGCAACGGGACTAATCGAGAAACTTGGATCTGGCACTCGCTGGCCGCTCCCGCGGCACGTTCGCTTCGCCCGCTTGGCTAGTGTGATGGTGGTCTACAGCAACCTAATTCTCGTAATTGCTTCACAACCTTTGGTGGTGGAAGGTCCCAAGGTTTCCTCTGGATTTTATATTTAAAATGACCTTTATTACTATTGGTTCGTGAACCGTGTTACTTATTACCGAGTTTATTTGACGTTATTAATTTATTTCTAGAACGGGAGCTCTACTGTAAATTCTGAGTATGTACCGATCATTATGATGCCGATATATCCCTCCGACCAGTGTCCCTTCGACATGGAGTGTGAATTAGCAAAAATGAAACAATCTGAACCTAAGCAAACGAAAAAGAACCAAAAGGCAGCAGAAACTGTGGATTCCGAAAACAAAGAACAGAAAAAGGCAAAGAAACGTGGTTTTGTGATGCAGCGCTTCACAGATTTCGATTTATTGTCTCAGTGGTAAATATTAATTAAGTATGCATGCTATTTTGGGATTTACCTTGCAAGTTCTCAACAAATCTGCTTAGTACCTACACCTCGGTAGCCACGACGGAGCCCCATGCTGGTGGGCTGGAAACGCAGGGAAGACCTACCTGCACGGGATTCCACCGTTGCTACCGGACTAAATCAGCTACACCGGTGCCAAGACTTTTGCTTTGAGAAATTGCAAGGTTCCCAGCATCCCAGCTATATATGGTTAAACATTATATTTAAGGCTGTATTATTATAATGAGTCGCCGCTACTCGTGTGAGATTTGACAAGCGGCGCGGCCGCTGCCTAAATAATTTGTCCCATACAAATATAAGTAATCTCGTACAGAGCAGCGACGCCGCTCATTATATTAGAGCCCTTAGGAGATGTGTTGTGGTTAATGACAAAGAAAAACTCGAGCTATGAGTAGTAGACAAGTAAAGTTAAGTATTTGCAACTAGATAGGTTGGGTTACACTTTAATATCCAGATGATAAATCACTTGTGTCTTGTGAACTTGGAAGAATTGTGTGTGCCTAATTTTTGTGGATACCGTGCTGCCATCGGTATTTTTGTATTCTGATTATTAAAATAAAAACTACGACTTGAAAAAAGACTTTGTTTCCAATTGGTCGTAGGTACTCGTAAGGTAAGTAAAACGCAAAAACGGGAGCATCTCCGTGGTTGTGATTTTTTTCTTTAGAACCGTTGGGACTTCACGTAGTCGGTTGGTCCGTGGTCCTTGGTTGGGATGGGACCATGGACCTGTTAATATAGGTCCATGGTTGATGAAACCTAGGAATTTGTATGTACTACCTACGTCAATGGAAGCAGTCGTAAGCAGGGAGAGTAACTTTGGTTGTTATAAACGGCGGCTTAAAGATGCTTTTTTAAAACAACATTGCAACATCCCAATAATACACTGGCGAGATCTCGATTAATCTCGATTATGAGAAGTCAACATTTTGTTCCTGAGCGGAGATTTCACCAGTTTTTATGTTATGTGCACGGAGTAAGGTTATGTGGTATTTTTAATTAAAACAGCTTAAGTATACTTACTCATTAAAAACTACCTACTTAGGCTATTAAGTTAGTAGTTATTAAAACTCTCAAGTTCCAAATTTGGTCCCAATCGGTGTTTCCTCGTGGTCCTACTAATTTGTCCTACTAGTAGGACCACGAGGAAGCCATCATCAATGTAAGGACATACTTTGACGCTTATTCAGTTATCACATCACATCACTCTCTTCACATTATACTCATTTTGTCAATTAAACCAACAATTAATATTAGGTACCTATTAATTTGTTGTTTTTAATGGTTTAACGGCCAGTTGGAAACAAGTCCATAAAGGCCAAATCGTAGTTTTAAATCACGAATACATTATACCGCAGTACGTCCTCCGGCAACTAGTGCCATTTGGTGATCAACACTGCAGCTAGCACCGCACTAAACTGATAGTAGGTTTAGTGTCGATTTAACAAAAGACAAATTGGAACAATTCGGTAGAGTCGTTACACGCTTTTATTTAACTAGCCCGCAGAATATACAATTTAATAGGCACTTGTTGCATATAAAACTATCACAGATATACACCAAATCCTGCAATATACATTTTTTAGGAAAACTAAATAAAAGACAACCGTCTCCGACAAAATCCCGCCAAAAAGCCCTATATCCTATTAAATTCCAAAATCAATGACAAAGTGACGAACACCGGACGAACAACAATAATTTTCCACGCGCCAAAATGTTCATTTGTTTTATTGCACTGAACAGCTTTCTATTTGCAAGGCAGTTCGAAATTTAAGTACCTACCTACTACCAGCGAACTTTAATATGTACATATTAAAGTTCGCTGCCTACTACTTATGTAAATTTAATTTAACTTTTGATAAGTTACCTCTGTATTTGCCATGTTTCGGAGTAAAAAGATCGTTCCATTGTCAAATTACACGACAGATATGAGTTTTCATAGTAGGTAATTTATTTTGTCGCTAACCACGACAGTTGAGGAATTTCATACTAAGTATTATCGGCCGCCTGCTTGCATGTATTTGACCGGTACAGCATTTCGATTTATCTCGAAGAAGGTTGTCTTATAATGCTCGCACATTTCGAAGCACGTTTGAGAAAAATAATATATGTACTAGCAAACGCCCCCGCGACTTCCTTCGCGTTAAAATACTACCGCCCTTCCCCTTCCCCCTCGCCTTCCTGAGAACCATCCCCTACCCTTCCTCTTCTCCTTGGATTCCAAAACCGACTGGATTCAGCACCCTGGGAACTTATAAAATGAAAATATTTTACTCCATTTATTCTATGTGAAAATATCAGATGAAACTGGAATGTATCGAATCTTCTTGTGTTAGTACTCTTTGCTAATATTAAACAACTTTTAAGTTTTCACAATAAATCTTTTTTCTTAGTACCTACATAATTAAAGTCAATGGTCGATATGCGTACCTACCTACGTACATTTTGGTTGCTATGGATTACTTTTGTTATTTTGTTTTGTGCGTAACAAAGAAATTGAAATAGCAAGCGTAATTATTTTATTTGTCTATGAAGAAATAGGTACGTGTGATTTCTAATTTTTGCGCTTTTAAGTTCTCGATTCAATCTATATAAATTACTAATTTTACTGAAACAATTTGGTATACAGAACATTCAAAGTTACGATTTCAAAAATGTCAAAATACTAACGCCGTCCCTGAGAAACATTGATGAATTTCTGAAATATTCGCCGACTTCTGAGGACCAATACGGAATCACATCTACGCAGGTTAGTAGTGCCGTGCCGGTGCACGCTAATGAAACGAACCACAATCAACCATGTGTGGTGTGGACAGCCAACGCGAATATTTGGCCTATTTGAATCCTTTGATGTGTGACCAAATACCGACAAGCGGGCGGAAATTATATAAATTTGCTATTCGCCCTATACTAATTGCATTTATAAATTGCACAAATACACCAAAGAGGTATGTACCTATATGTTCTCTACACTTGGAGGTTTTCAGGCGAATAAGCAAATACGCTACACTAAGTGAAGTGCCGGCATTAAAGTTACTTTCCAGGCTGTAATCGCCGATGATTTGTTTCTGATTAATTTGAAACTATATTATTGGCCTAAAAATATTCTGTTTCCAGCGCCGTAAAACCCACTATAAAAATGGTGAGTGAGTTTTTGGGCAACTCATTCAGATCGTATTCGATTCGTGTTTCATTCGTATAGAGTCCGTTTTTCGACTGATGAAGAGTGGGGGAAGGAGAGGGAGAACCAGTGTGACCATTTGTGACAATTCCTGCCATTTTAGCAGGTTTGGCTAATTAGCTATCGAGTTTTCTTTAATTGCAGATTATGTTGACAAATTACAAAAGTCACAGGATTTGGCGTAATTGGGATTATTTCTCCTATTCTTTACCGTTAATTAATACCCTTAGGGTGTTAAAACGGGTTTTGCGACCCAAAAAACAATATCAAATACTAGACTTGTGTGAAGTCTAGATAGAGTTCTTTTTTCAAAAACCAAAATCTGACAGCCACATTCTAAGGTTTAATTCATATCCTTAAATAATAACTGCAAAAATATTTTTAATTATACAAATTCGGTAAATTATAAGTGTTTTGTTTTATACTCCCATGGACACAGTAAAATGCATCCCAGCAAACATAAATGTGAAAATGGCAGCCAAGTTCCATATTAAGAATATGCGTGGTCGTCGACTTCGCTGACAAAATAATTGATAATCTAAATGGGTGCCAAGTTCTGTAGATAGTCCTGAAATATAGTAGATTATACGACAAGTGAATAAAGAGGGAATTTAATTAGAGGGACTAAGTTGGATCCCAAGAGCAGCGAAGGATTCTAGATTAGAATCCTGAGCGGAGCGAGGGATACTAAAAGGACCGAGATGAATTTTTTTTTTCACTAGTTGTGTACTCTACTTTATACCATTGACTGCGAGAAAATAAATAGTAGTATGTTATTTACATTTATCACATTTTATTAAATGATAGGAAGGTTGTAATAGAACAAATGAATAAGGGCCTCTTTCACCGCTTGCTGACATTGTTACAGATAGTAAGCTGACAGATAACTTAATCTATGAGATAAATCAGTCTGATAATATTTTCGTGTATCACACCTCAAATCTCTGATAAAATAATCTGGCAGCTAACTATTAGATAGCAGCAACTTCATTTTGCTGTTAGTTTATCAGGCAGATAAACTATGCAGATAGGGTATCTGGGATTATATCAGCAAGTGGTGAAAGAAGCCCCTAATGTATAGATAAGGTACATTAGAAATGCATAGTGAAATTCAGGAAGGTTCGAATTCGCGGGCCCACCAAAGAGATTTTAGCTATATGGTGAAATTAGAACATAATAATAGCTCTCTAGCCAGCCAGTAGGTACGTTCAGCACGTTTTATTCATTTTTTGTACACAATTCATGTTGTTCCAAATTCAAAATGTTTTTATTCTCAAGAAAGTTTTATTCACTGTTTTCGAGGATCAAAATACGCTTTTTAGAGTGACAATGGTATAAATTTTATTTAAAAGAAGATACAACATTCTAAAATAAATAAATATTCTAGCACAATTTCTTATTTTTCTGCTAGTACCAATGCTACTAAAAATGTTTGCTATTTAAAAATTTAAGTTCGTTAAGTATTAACAGTCAAATTATTAAAACAAACCAGATAACTTGGGATAAAATTAAAACTCAAGAATTGACTTGACCAGTTTTCACATACAAAGTTATCATATTATTTTGCTAATCAACTATCTTCTTGTTATGCGCAAGTTACTATTTTTATAAGGTCAACATTAAGTTTAACGTCAAAATTACTTTTCAAAAAATTAGAATTGCTGGTAAAACTAAATTAAATAAAACTTTATTTCAGACTGTTTGTCCATATAAATAAAAATTTGCCAAATCAATTTTGAGATTCAATTTTTATCCCAAGTTATCTCGTTTGTATAAATAATTCGACTGTTAATATTTAAGAAGTTATATATTTATATAGCAAACCTTGTTGTAGAAAAAAAAAGTGTTATAAATTTATTTTAGAATGTTGTATCTTCTTAAAAATAAATTTCAGTACTATCTACAGAACTTAGCACCCATTATGATATCAATTCTTTTGTCAGCGAAGTCGATAACCACGCATTTTCTTAATATGGAACTTGGCTCCCATTTTCACATTTATGTTTTTGATGGGATATCATTACTTTTTGTAAAGAAATCATCGTACTACGTTGAATACGTAATAAATAAGTGCCAGTACAAGTACCTACCTACGAATGATTATATCTAGCTGTTGCTCACATGGATGGACACAGTAAAATGTATGCGGTATTTTTGTTCGGTGGCTTTTGGCAGACACTCAGCTACGGCTCTTAGAGTGTGGCAGATTCTATATTTTCCCAATGGTCACACCGGAGGTAATTTTCACGGTAGCCATTCAAGTTCATTCATTTATCATTCTTTTGCTAGCTTTTTGGCGGGATTTTGTCAGAGATGGTTGTCGTTTTTGTTTAGTTTTCCAAAAAATGTATATTGTAGGTTTTGGTGTATATTTGTGATAGTTTTATATGCAACAAGTGCCTATTAAAGTGCATATTGTGCAGGATTGTTAATTAAAAGCGTGTAACGACTCTACCGGATCGTTCCAAAATGTCCCTTGTTATTCTTCATTAAACCGATGTGTGGATCACCGAATGGCACTAGTTGTGCCCTCGTGGAGGCCGTGCTGCGGTTATATTGAAAATCGCCGACTAACTCTAGTCGTGCTGTGTTTTTGTGGAAGCCGTGCTGTAATCGCCGGTTTAAATAAATATAAGAAATAATACTTTAAATAAGACAGGGCTGTATGGACAAAGCTCCCTTGCCCGTCCTCAATAGAGGACAAATCAACAACAACATTCTTTTGCTTACGGCTTTTGGCGGGATTTTGACAGTGTTTAGCTAACTTTGATAGTTTTATGGAACAAGCAATGGTAGGTAGGTATATATTGTAAGGGATAGTTATAAAAATCATGTAACGACCAAGTAATGACTCAACGTGTGGATCACCGAATGGCACAAGTAGTTGTGAGGAGGCCCAGGCTGCTGTACAGCAGTTTTATGTATTCGTGAATAAAATTTACGATTTGGCCCTTATTAACTTGTTTCCAATTGGCCGTAAAACTATTTTTTTTTAAATTGCTTGCTTTTGAAAAACATTTTCTCAATTTTCTCTGAATCGATCGATCGCGAACACAACAGACAGGACAGAGCTTGCTTCTTGGCTTGCTACTAAAAAATATTGTGACGTGAAAAATGGACAGTGATTCTGAAGATGAAATTGCTGATTTATGTCAACTCACAACTGTTAAAGAACCCGAAGAGCCCCAACCTTCGACAAGTGGGAGCCGCTCACAATATTCAGTCAGCGAAAGTGAAGCCGACATTGCTGCTTTATGTCAGCTTACATCTGTTAAAGAAGCCGAAGAGCCCCAACCCTCGACAAGTGGGAGCCGCTCACAATATTCAATCAGAGGTCTCTGCAACACCTCTTCAAATGTTCAACAGGAGTGCTTAAAAATTCAAGCTGCCATAAGTCTTAATAAATTGGTCGATGAAAAGCTAAAAAATCTTCAAGACCTACTAACTTTGAAACTGCGCGAGTGTCGGCAACAACTGAATAACTTCCATAGCTCTCCAGATACGCCCACTAAAAGTACTGACAAGAGCTTCAAGTATTTCCACTGTGGCAAACCATACTTCAAAGACCCTGCCAATTTTGCGGCTCCAGACAATGAGGATACTGTGCTAATGGCTAAGTCGCACATGTATGATTACACTAGCATTACATCCGTCCCAGGTTGGACTCTAAAAGAGAAGAGTGAATTAATCACCATACTCCACAAAATGTCTGTTGATTTGAAAAAGAATGAATTAAACTCAAACATATCACAGTTACAACAAGAATCCAATAATACAAAAAAAACTGCTAAAACTGATAACAATAGAGAAAAGCATATAGCAGCAATTAGAAAAGAAATTTGTGATCTCCATAAAAAGCCTTTAGGTGATTTGGCCTTGCCAATTCATATGGAATATGATTGGGATATGGTGGCGAATAAAAGCAAATGCAGGCACAGCCCTCAGGAGTGCAGGGCTCTTTGGAGGTTATTTTTACATCCATTAATAAACAAAAATAGTTGGAATAACACTGAGCATGAAAATTTGAAAAAAATTGCTCATGCTAATGAGTTCCAAGATTGGGACAAGATTGCTGAAGAACTTGGTACTGGGAGGACTGGTTACCAATGTTTTGTTTATTTCCGGACCAATATGAGGAATACTTTCACAGGACAAAAATGGTCTAACGAGGAGGAAGAATATCTCAAAACAATAATTGAGTACTATAGAGAAGGTGACTACATACCTTGGGGTAAAATATCATCTTTCATGGAAAACAGAACTAAAATTCAAATTTACAATAAGTACCTTCGACTCATGGAGCAAAGAAAGGGCAGGTTTCTGCCTGAAGAAGACGCAGTGATTCTCACTTGTGTCAAGAAATTTGGTCCAAACTTTAGAAGGGTGATGAAATATCTACCTGGCCGTTCTATGGCTCAGTTGCGTGCAAGATATAATGTGCTATTTACTGGAAATGGAAGAAAGACTTCGATTGTATGGACCGCAGATGAAGATAAGAAACTGATTCAATTTATGGCAAATCAGGATAGCATATTGAACTACTCCAGTTTAACTAAACATTTCCCAGGAAAAGACAGGGGTAATCTAAGAGCCCGGTACACAACTTTGGTTAAATGGATGAGAAAACATCCCAATGTAGATATTTCCAAGGCACCACGTAGAGGCGCACGTCGCCTTGTCCACGGTGTAGCTTCACAAGACCTAAATAACGCTGTTGAGAAGCTAACGAATAGAATGCAATTAAAAGTTGAAAACAAGAAATCTACAAAACTCAGCAAATATTCTACCCACGAAGAAGTAGACGCTGCTATTGTGGCTGCTCTAATTAATGAAAAGAATAAAGCCGAGGAAGAAGAGAAATCAAAAACATCTGACATGGAACAATCAGTTTTAAAAGAATATTGGGGGGTAACCTCAACTCCTCCAAATATAACTAACTTGCAAAAAGCACTTATTTTATTAAAAGCAAAATTGGATAAAACGAAGTTCCTGAATAGCCCTGTTAGTCAGGTATTTCCAGAATTACTACAGGACAGCCAAGAAACGTGTGTTCAAGTAAAAAAGACTTATTCTAGAAATACAAGAATGGAGGTTTTGAATCAGGATCAACCGGACATATGGGGAAATAAAACCCTGGAGTCAACAGAGTATGTGCTCCCTCCAAACTATTCTACAATCACTGCTTGCAGGAAACTATTAGATTACTCCAATACTTCATCTGAAGACAAACAACCCATAGAGTTGAGTTCACTGGCAAAGAGAAACGTTGTCTTGAAGGATCAACTCGATCTTTTCATGGATCGCTGTAAGGTTTTATTCATGTGGCCAATGTTGCTTTCCAATGAAAGTCCTCCTACAAGACCAGTTCAGGAAGGTATGAAAATGGAACCACCGCCAGTGAAGACGTCAGTACTGCTTGGGGACCCTGGAATAGCCATTCCTGTCACACCTTGCACACCTTTTATCAATGAAAATATTGATTTATCTGAGTCCACTAAGAAAGAGGAAGACGTAACTGTAAAAGATATTTATGTTGGTAATGATGATCCCTTGTATAAGGAGCATTAAGATACTATTATGTAACTATGTAGTAACTATGTAATAAAAGACCAAAATCCAAAAACAGGCTATTCCTGATAATAAATAAACTCAAATAAATAAATAAATGTTTTTATTTACTCAGCAAAATACATAATAGGTACTGTACAATAGAAATTATAATTTCGAAAAAAAAACTGGATGGATTTTTGACTCTCATCATCAACAGCTTATGAATATGTTTACAGCAGCTTATGTATATATGCCCCATTGCTGGGGCACTTAACCTCTCAATGAGGTATTGGGCGGGTTGGTGGAGGAGTACTCCTAAAAGAAATTAAAAATATTTCGTGATTTTTCGAAAATCAACAACCTCTTAGTGAGACCAAGCAGAAATTTGCTCTCGCACTTTTCACGACGTCATTAACAAATTAACCATATCACCATAGCCTAAAGTACAAAAACGTATTCGCGGGTATGGTAGTAAGTAAATGTTATAAAAAAAGTCGTAGAAGATCAAAGTACCTACTAACTTTGGTACATTAACTTAATACAGTTGTAACTTTCAACTGATAAACTTAATTAAACTTGGACATATGGTAGTTTAAGTAAATGTTATGAAAAATAGTCGTAGGAGATCAAAGTACTAACTTTGGTACAATAACTAAAGGTAATACAGTTGTAACTTTCAACTGATGAACTTAAACTTGGACATAAGAGTAAATGTTATGAAAAAACTCGTCGGAGATCAAGGTACTAACATTGGTACCTAGGTAACACAGTCGCTATCAGTGACAGTATTATTGGTCGATGCAATGAACGTTTTTGAATGTACTTTTGTCTGCACAACTCTCAAATTCAACTCTTGGAGTGAATTTGATATTAATTAACAGATCTTTAGGATCAATTTTAGGACGTACCTATCAAACGATAATAACTGTCATACGTAGCATTACCAAAACGAGTTGAATTCGACGCCTTCTGTTTTGCAGTCCACTGTATCCTAGTTCTCCCCCCTTGGTTCTCCTTTTTCTTTTCGAGGTCTAATCGCAAAAGCGTTTGGTTAATATGAGTTTTTACCTTTAAGCGATTGTACTCCTGCCATCCAGAAGTGTTGCCACAATCATATTTAGAACATCGACAAGGAAAATTAAACCTATCAACTTGACATTTGATGCCACCCAAACTACATGAGCAAGAGCTTGGTCTGCATCCTCCTTTACAAACACAGCCAGGGAACTTACGAGAAGTTCTAATGTCTTTACATTCGTCTGTTTCAGAGCCTTCTATTTTTTTTACACCTGCCGCCCGTAAAAGAGCTCTTCTTTGCTGTGCAGGTACGCTCTTTAGAGAAGAGTAACGAGTAGTTTCTTTCTCTGTATCTTCACCCGATGAATGTGCTTCTGCTTGTAAAGAATGGCGTTCACTTTTTAGGTGCTCCAAAATTTGTTTATGCAATCTTCTTTTTTTTTCTAGAGCGTATTCTGATAAACTGAAATGTTGTTTGTGACAGTGTTCCCGTTCCATTCCTAATGTGCAGCCGTCATCTGATGGAACACATGAGAAACCTTGAGCTCTGGTAAAATAGTACACTGTGACTTTATCAAATTTTATGCTCTCTTTTTTTTTCTTAGCTTGCAACTCTTCATTATGTTCAAGTTTTCTTTTGAGAATACTTTTGTGGGGTTGCAGTATTTGCGTACTATCTGTTACATGTTTTACATTCCTTTCCATATCATTCGAACTAAGGTACTCGCTGTTAGCGTCACTGTCACTATTTTTTTCTTTTTGTTGTTTCTCCTCAAGGTGGTCTATTTCTTCTGATGTAGAACCCTCTATGGTATCCTTAAAAGAAAAAAATATGTTGTTATTGTTATGCAGTTGATTGACCGAGCGAGTGAAGCGACTAAGTTTCGAGATTGGCCAAAAATGCTCTTGTCCGTCTGTCCTTCTGTCTTTCTGTCTGTAATTCTCTACAGGTCGCATTTTTCAACCGATTTTATCGAAAATTTGGCATAGGTATAAATTAATTAAGCCGACAAAATGAGTAGAATAAAATTTTGAAAAACATTTTTTTAGTGTACCTACCATACTCGCAAAGTGGGAGTGAACTTTTTTTAAGTTTATTTTATTATGTTTATTTAATTTAATTATGTTCATAGAACTGCATACGAAAAATGGGAAATAAATTTTTTTCCGCGTGAATACCATGGTATGGGGTATCGTTGGATAGGTCTTTCAAAAATATCGCGGGTGTGTAAAAAATATTTTTCGATTCAGGGATCCGTTTGCGAAATTTTAAGCTTTAAAGTGCTAATTTTTGTCACATTAGTACCTACTTAATATTTCTCCAACTGCAAAATTGACTTTTGTTCGTTTCTTTTAGGTTTGGTTTATAAGGGCTGGCGAGGTCAACTGTTCTCACGGAACTACTAGTAATTATGATACTTAATAGTTACGATACGATTACATTTGTTAAACTACAAAACTTTAAAATGATTGATTGATTACAAGAGATGGCCATAACGGGGAGTGCAGGTAACAAAAACCACCTCCGAATGAACATGATATTTATGATTTTTGTGAAACTGACGCTGTTTTGCGCAAATAAATATTTGCATAAACTGTTCAATCCTTAATAGAACATTAGTTTGAAAAAAATCATGATTCCTACTTTTATTGTTACCAATTGTTACAGAGTGGGTATAACAATAGGAATCATGTAACATTTTGTGTAAGTAAGTAGTTTGAGGACTTTATTAGTGCTTCTGTGATAACACCTCGCACTAGCTTCTTCTAGTGAGTAGAGTAAAAGTCTCAAACTTGGGATTGTGGTCATATCTTCAGCTGTTGGGTCAACGGCCCGCAGAAACGGTGCCAGATAGCTGGACCGAGCTGGAACTAATATTGTTCAAAATCCTGGGCAATTTGGTGATGTCATATATATATTTTTAAATTGACGGCTTTTTCAAAATGGAGGCTGTTTTATTAAGGGCGAAAAAAATTTTTGCTCGCCGATTGCGCAGAAAACTTGTAGGTATGTAGGGGTTTAAAGTGGTCCTGAATACAATTATTTACGAGCGAAGCGAACGTGTCGCGTGAAGCTGTATGCTGCATGTACACGTTTAGCAAACATTTAGAAACGCCAACGTGTGGAGCAGGGGTTTGGCTTGCGTTTGTAAAGGTTTGCCAAATGCGTACATGAGGCATAACGTTTTTGGTTATGGTTTGGATTTGGTAATATCGTTCAGAATTAGCACGATTGGCCCCCCTTCTGGTCCTCAGGGCTGCATAAATAAAAGGGGGTATGGTATGTATCTGTGGATAGTCGGTACCTTTGCTAATAGACGTTTGTTGCGCGCCTCACTGCGAAGTAAGTAGGAGTGCAAAGCTTTCCTCTCAGCCACGCGCCGAACCGCGGAATCTTTAGTCTTCGGTCTTACGCCGTCGGCATCCCTTGCTCTGAGCAAAACAACGAACCACCATGTGAACAAAATTGGTTCTCATGGGTTATCTCAGTGAGTTAGTCAATTTAGTTCACTCTTGCCTTTGTAAGATTGTTAGGTAATAAACTTAATAACACTGGATGGCTATAGGCTAATGGTGATGTAGCTATGTATGATACTAAAAAAATAGTAGGCTGTAGGTAGGTAACACTCGGTAAGCCGCAGGTGTTTTATCGTAAATCGTATTTTGTTGCCGCTTGCCGCTCTTAGTTGGTTATGATCGTTTTGTTCATTTACCTCACAGCTTCAATGGCAGTGGTGGCACATCCATTAAATACGGCTGCTGGACTACTGAATTTATCTTTGGGGTGCTGTCAGTATCAATGTTTAAAGTCTCCGGAGAGAAGACAACCAACCCCTACCCCTACCATCAACTCAACCTATCCCGATTCACGGCGATAAGTCTAGGCGAGAAATCTCGAGTGAGTGAGTGAGTATGATATCTCATTCAGACTCATGGCGTGTATCTACTAGTCTCTACTCTGCGAGATATCTCGAGAGAGTGAGTATGAGATTTTGTATGAGGCGAGAGCGAGAACGAGACGCCGAGAAACTATTCACATTCAGGTTTTTCGGGTGTTCTCGGGGCTTCTCGCCGTGAGTTTGGATGTTTTCTACCTTTCACGTTGTTTGACGTTACCTATATGAAGCAGAACTGGCACTGTGCTGTCTGTTTGCTGCGGCATCGGTGTCCAACGCGGCCGTGACTCCTAACTCGGATGTCATTGCTTCACTAGCTTCTTCTGGCTCCTTCGGTCTGTCCGAACCGAAGCGAACCGAGGACGGGGTCATGGACCCGTCCTCGTCGCTGCCCATCGTCGTGGACAACCGCTGCTCCTCGATCTGCGTCGGCGGCCAAGACTGTGTAATCAACAGAAGTAGGTAGCTAGAATTTTTTGCACCTCTAGGTTACTTATTAATATGAAGTTGCCGTTTTTTCTTACATTTATTTTTGCATGTTTAAGTAATTTCCACAAAACAACAGCTATTAAAATTAATATTTTTGTTTCAAAAATAGACTATTTTACTAATGTTTTTTATTTATTTTCTTTTCATTTATATTTCTGTTTCATGTTTATAAATAAAGGTTGAAAAGATGCACTTAGAGTCTCACTGGATTGATGCTTCATTTCATCGTCATACCTAAATCACGATTCGAATGGTTTCTGTTTTTGAGAAATTAAGAAATGCGATGTTATTTTATTAAGTCATTTAAACATACAAAATATCGATTAATTCGGATTCATCAAAAAATATATTTTATGTAAATAGGTACCTACCTACGCAAAATAATTTGTATGAAAAATGCGATCTGTTTAATTTTCTTCATAAAATCGGCAACTTCATAGGTAAGGACCCAAGATTTGATAAATAATTTTTCATAGCTACAAAATGAAATAAAAATACATAGGTACCTATACCTAATACAATTTTATCTGCTACACCTACTTACATACAACTCCTCTCTACACCCCTTCCTGGAAAAATGGTTTTGACAGACTGACAAATGGACGCACAACAAGTAATCCCACGTCCAGGGAATCCGTTTTTATGGTTCCGTACCTCAAAAGGAAAAAGAAACCCTGTAAGATCACTTCAATGTCCATCTGTGAAGACCACGCAGTCAGATGATATGGCCGATTTTGCGGCATTTTGGAGTATTTTTAGTAATCAAAACCTATGTTCCCGTTCCCTTCCCGTCGCGTTCCCTTCCCGTCGCGTTTCCTTCCCGTTGACTTAGAAACAAGAAATTTGGGAAGAAGCAATGCCTTAAAGCACAAGTAAAGGAAAATCTCCAAAAACCGTGAATTTGTGGTTACATGACAAAAAAAAATTTTCTTGTAAGTACCTACAAACAAACTTAACATTGCGTATGAGCAAGTCATCCATTAATGTTAGTACGCCATGTGATATAGCTATAAATTTTATTAACGATTTTCTATTTCTTTAATTGCGTTTGTACGGAATCAGGGCGCGACTCCTATACTCGCACTTATCCGTTTTTTTTTAAATCCTTACATCAAACTTACATAGGTACTTACAAATAGATTATAGTTTGTTAATTACCCAAAAAAAATCTGCGTTTAAATAGGGGTTAAGTAATAAAACGAAAACGAAGTAGGTATTATTGTCAATTTAAAGTTATTTAAATTGAGAATACGAGTATGTAACCAAAGGGATCATACTTAACCTAACCTAGACAGAATAATGACGAACCGAGTTTCTATACGTATCATTGTGTGTTTTCACCATATGAATCAAAAAAATTGGCGAGAGCACTCACCAAAGAGATCCTATATCTATGGTAGGTAGGTTTGAATTTTAAAAAGCTTGACAATGTTTAAATCTTGTTTTAATCCGTGTCTTTAACACCTAAAAACATTGTTTTATTTCAAACTGTTTAACGTGTTTAACGTTTTTTAAACTACGTGTTTTTAAATAGCTTGCTAATCATGCCAACCCTGGACGTAACTATTTCTACTTCATTCACAGTTTTTTTTGTCCACGATATTTGTAGGTAGGTAGGTAGTTATATATTTTATTTGAAAAATAATCAAAATATTGTTAAGTTATTTCCCTACAACGTTCATGTAGCAAATAAACTCATTTTGTCGTTCTCAATCAAAATTAACATAACATTCTAAGTACTTAGGTAGGTACTTATTAAAGTACCTCTGTTTTTGGAACTAAGTAGTTTTGTAAGCAGAATCGTTGAGACGAGATATGCGATACAAGTGCAAAGTATAGTACCTCCACTGTCAGACAGTTCAACATGATAATCCAAATAACCAACCTACCGGTATTATGTCAGTGTATGATACTAAGTACCTAACCTACTATTAACTTCAAAAGTAAAACTCACTTGTGTCAGCGCGATGCTTGTCTCCGCAACACTTCCCAGTCCATCTATTGGTGTGATGATTTATTTACGATCCTCTTAACACAATAACCCTGATGAGACTTTAAACAAAAATTCATTCGTCAGTCGTTCAACATCGAAGTCAGATTAAAATAATAATTTCTTCCAACGATTCGGTCCCGCTAATTCACATGTGCTTAAACATCACATCAACTCACTACTCACATGTGCTTACATTTACTGCACCATAAGGTTTCTTTTACAACTAAAGAAAATATAACCATACCGAGACGGGCGGGACTCTAAATTAGCCAATAGAACACTCCAACAAGTATTTTTATGGTTCCTGCTCCAATACCAATTGACGAACATAGTAATGCCTGGTACTATTATATATTCTATGGTAATACGTCAAACAACAAGAGTATACCAACCTAATATACCTATAGGTACCTACCTACAAACCAAATAGTAATACCTACCGTAACCTACGTATGCGCTTGCTTTTTTTATCGATAACAAAGATAGAAATGTATGGTTGGAAATCGAGCCTTATACCTAATTTTTTATTGTATTTAAGTAGGTACCTACCTAGTCATTCTGAAATCTACAGCACACACAAATTGTTTCTTCTGAAATCTGTGTAGTAACAGACATTTTACTTATTAGTAAATTGTGCTCTAGCCACTAACAGATTTATTATTAATCAATTAGTATTATAGCTCTTGCCCACGGCTTCGCCCGCGTGGAATAAGTTTTTCCCGCAGGAACAAAATACCACAGTAAAAAAAGTAGATTATTATAATGTTATTCCAGAATTTATACTAGGTATCACTGTACCAAGTTTCATCAAAATTAAGTTCAAAAGTTTAAGAGATAGAAAAATAAGGAACTATGTCGTCGATTTTAAAGATAAGAAAAACAGCAATTATAGATTTTTAAAAACTCATATAAGTATTACTCGAGAATCGAACTCGTGACCAGGACATTTTGAAAAAAAGACTTAGGTAAGAAGGTACCACGGAGGAAATATGTAGGTTATTTTATTATGGAAAATAGCACCGCCCCGCGACTTCATTCGCATTATAAGACTAGGTACACAGAAAATGAGCTGTGCATGCAATACCTACTATAAGACAAATAAACTTACAAAATCCCATAGTTTCTTGCGCTCCACCCTCTCACCCGCCATACTTCCCCTCCCTGCCCTGATTCCCTTACCCCTCCTTACTATCCTGTCTCCCTTCCCCTTTCCACCTCCCCCCCTTCCAACAAGCCTTTCCTTCCCATTCCCGTCCCGTCTTGTCCTCATCCCCGTCCTCGTTCACATTCCCGTCCTCGACCATGTTCTCGTTCCCGTCCCCGCTGCGCCGTCCTCGCTCCCGTCCTCGTTCCCGAATCCCGTCCCCATCTCATTACCCTTCCCACCCCGAGAAGTTCCTGCCTTAAAAAAAACGATATTGCCTTAATAAACTTTCATCCCCCACCGAAGCCCCCATGCAAATTTTCACCGCCCGTTTCCCCCTTAAAATGTAAAAATCGAAAAACCCCTCCATTATTTATTTATGATGAGGAGCTACAATTCCAATTTTTTCAAGTTACTGCCTGTTTAAAAACTCTGAGTTTTTACTTTATGCTCGGCTCCTGAGGGTCGTAGCGTGATGTTAGATCGCCTATAGCCTTCCTCAAGAATCGGAACTAGGAAAATAGGAATAGGAAAATTCTACCTCTAAGTGTGTAAAATAAGGGATGAAACACGCACACCCAAATCGCTGAGCCTAGAAACGTGAAATTTTATATTAAAGCTATTAGATAAAGAACATTAATGACGTGTTTCGACAACTTTGAAAATTCTACCCTTAAATATGTAAAATAAGGGATGAAATGCGCACAGCCCAAACCGCTGAGCCTATATAAACTTGAAATTTTATATTGAGGCCTTTAGGTAATAAACACTAATGACGTGTTTCGATAATTTTGTAAATTCCACCCCTAAGTATGTAAAATAGGGGTTGAAACGCACTGCCCAAACCGCTGAGCCTAGACTTGAAATTTTGCATAAAGGTTCTTCATATAGCTCTGATGTTCATCAAGGAAGGGTTTTTCAAAAATCTACCCCTGAATGGGTGAAACAGGGGTGCAAAGATTGTATGAAAGTGTGTCATTTTCAAAGATAGAACGTGAAATTTGATAGGTTTTCAGTTAAAAAACAATGAAGACATGTTTCAGCTATTTTGAAAATTGCACCCCTAAGTATGTAAAATAAGGGATGAAATGCGCACAGCCCAAACCGCTGAGCCTATAAACTTGAAATTTTATATTTAGGCCTTTAGGTAAAAAACACTAATGACGTGTTTCGACAATTTTGTAAATTCCACCCCTAAGTTGACTGGCCGGTTGACGTAGTGGTAGTAACCCTGCCTACCGCGCGAAAGGTCGTGGGTTCGATTCCCACCCAGAACCAACATTTGTGTGATGAGCTTAACTGTTGGTTTTCGGATTCTGGGTGTTTGTATGTATTTATTTAAAAAGTATATAAGTATGTTTATCAGTTGTTGAGAGTACCCATGTACAAGCTTCGGCTTAGTTTGGGACTAAACAGACTTTCTCAAACAAACAAAAAACATATTTCCATACAAAAAAATTGAATTACGACCAAAAATCATAAAAATCCAAAAAATATTATTTAGGTATTAAAAAAATACCGATATTGGTTTAAAAATATATATATTTTAAATATCCGCATTTATACAGATTCCAAAAATATAAGCTTTTTTAATTTATTTAAAATAAAAAGGCGTTAATAAAAATATTTTACACAGCGCGGCAGAGCCAAAAAACATTCTTTGAAAAATATGGACAACAAAAACGACTTATGCGGCTTTTTAATTAAATATTTTTCAAATCGATATCGACATTTTTCTTAGTAATTAATAGTTTTTGGATTTTTATGATTATTGGCCGTAATTTAATTTTTTTGTATGGAAAGATGTTTTTTTTTTGATTCAGAAAATGATTGGCCATCTTTTATTTACGATAAATATTGGTTTTGGCGTATAACAAACCCACTATGTGTAGAAATGAACATATTAAACTTTCTTTCTTTAATATCTTTTTAAATATTGATTGAAAAGTGTATATGGTCTTCCTGGTAGAGAATATTATGTAGGTAGATTATTTAAGTAGAGAACATTTTTTGCTACGGTTTTATGTACGGTTTTAGAGTTATTTACGAAAATATAAAATAAGGTACCTTTATACAACCCCCCCCCACCCTCCGTTAGCTCAACCCCCACTCCTCAAGATTTTTTGTATGCTGTGTATAACACCATACCCTACAACTATGCCAAAATCCGTTGACATCCGAATTACTTCCCCTATTTGGCATTTTTTTGTCTTCGTTTGGTGGGCTATTAAATGTAGGTAGGGTTTCTGAATAAAACAATTGGTAAGTTAGATTAAGTCACTTACATGCACTTTAATCAATAAGAGACAATGAATGTTGACCTATGAGTTAATTTTACCTATTTTTAAGAGAACGCCGTACGATTAAATAAATAAATCAATAACAGACAATATTTGGTACCTAACACAGACAGGAAGTCAGGTAGTAGCCTAACCTAACATGGATAATCGACTAGACCTACACACCCTAGGTGGACGGATAATTAGAAACAAGGCAAGATTTTCATAGAATCGAGGCCACTTTGAAGTCATGGTTCTCCGTGAAGGATTGATCGGGGATGATCTGATGACGGTCATCGAGAGTATATGGAGGAATTTCAGATCGCTATAGATATCCAACTGATCAGATGAGACGTTTGGTAGCAGTATCGTCATGTAGAAAAAAAACTGCAAAATGGCATAAAAATGTATGAAAATCTTAGAATCATGACGATGCTGCTCCCAAACGGCTGATCTGATCAGTTGGATATCTATAGTCTAAAAGTCCTCCATCTACTCTCTCGATGACTGTCATCAGATCACGCCCCGATCAATCCTACAAGGAGAACCATGGCTTCAAAGTGACCTCGATTGTATGAAAATCTTGCCCTGTTTCTAATTATCCGTCAACCTATGTATATTATACATTATTTTGTTTTTTTTTCCAATACAACAATACATGCCTATAATTTTAAATTATATACTACAATTAAATATTAGATAATCGACTAGGAATAATCACATTATTATTTTTATTTCGTGCAGTTTTTTAACAAAACGAACCTACAAGTCATCTTAAATTACTTTTCATCACACTTGCTCGATAAGGGTCTTATTATATGAATGCATACAGAAACACAATGGCCTATATTATACAACTGCTTTGATTTTATCTATGGAATAAAGTATTTTTAAAATGTTTTCTTTTACATTCAGACTCCCAAACACCCTCACGCTCACGTCCTCCCTGGTATTCCGTGCTTTCAACCTTTTAATATATAATAAATATAACCTACCAATATAACTATTATCTATCTATACATATAATAAAATCGTAAAGGCCAAAAAGTCTGTACATTAAAGATATTCGGAAAAACACCACCCAGGGCGACTTAGAATGAGTAACGGAACATGTTAGAACAGTTTTTTAAATTTATGTTTGTCTGGCCGCGCATCACTCCATAACCCTGAACGGATTTTGACGAAACTTTGTATAGTGGCAGTGTATACCCCTGGCCAACATATAGGCTATAGAATATTTCGAAAATTGGCCGAGAAATATAACCAGCAATAAAAACCTCTCATTTCCTAACATTTGTATGAACTTACAGGTCAGAGTAGACTGGTTTAGTATTAAGAATGCTACAGGAAATCTGTACATTGAACATATTCGGAATAAACCAACCAGGGCGACTTAAAATAAGTAACTGAACATGTAGAACAGATTTTAAAATTGTTGTTTGTCTGGCCGCGCATCACGTCTAACCCACTGAACGGATTTTGACGAAAACCCAATACCAAATAGCTTACTGTCACTATACAAGTGACAGTAAGCTATTTGGTATTGGGTTTGGAAAAAGGAGCAGCCGCAAAATGTATTAAAGTGTAATAATGTCGGCGAATATTTCAGTAATTCATCAGGACGTTAGGCGTTAGTAAGTTGACATTTGAAATCGTAGCTTTGAATGTTCTGTATAGTAATAGTAGTAGTAATTGTAGTAGTAAGTAATAGTAGTAATAGTACTTCTGTAGTAATTGTTCAGTAAAAAAATATACAAATATTGAATCGAGAACTAATAGGCGCCAAATTAGACGTTTCTTCATATGGAATGCAACTGGCTTTCCATATGAAGAAAAAGATTTCATGTGAAAGAAGAAGACTTTATTTATTATTTAGCAAAGAGTACTATTTTCTAGGTTCTCGGGGGTGCTGAATCTCAGTTTATTTTTTGTTTGTTTGTTTTTTTTGGTTGGTTGGTCGTTTGGTTGGTTATTTGGTTGGTTTATTCGCGCGTTTGTTCGCGCGTTTTGCGCGTTTGGTTATTTGGTTGGTTCACGCGTTTGTTGGTTGTGGGTTTGTTCGCGCGTTTATTCACGCGTTTCGCGCGTTTGGTTGGTTGGTTTGTTGGCGCGTTTCGCGCGTTTGTTAGTTGCGGGTTTGTTCGCGCGTTTGTTTTCGCGTTTCGCGCGTTTGTACGCGCGTTCCGCGCGATTGTTGGTTGAGGGTTTGTTGGTTATTTGGTTGGTTTGTTCACGCGTTTCGCGCGTTTGTTGGTTGCGGGTTCTGTCATGTCAAATGATAAATCACGTGTCTATGTTATTGGTCAAATGTTATTCATTTTATTTTATGTGATTTTATTTCCAGACTTAGACCTTTAGTATAATTTGTAAAATCTTAAGAAATTATTTAATATAGATTAACAACCGTACTTTTTCCGTTGGAAGCGGCGCGGTGGTAGATAAATAAAAACCCGACAAGTACGGGTAGGACTCGCGCCCTGCAATTGCCACTGTATCAGTTATCCCTTAGAGTGTTAAAAAACCCGTTCGGGTCTCAAATGTAGTTCAAATACTAAACTTTATGTAGTCTAGATAGAATTCTTTTTTCAAAAACCAAAATATGACGACAGCCACATTCTAATGAATGAATATACCCGCAAAACGAAGCCGATAGACTTTCATTATAAATTTAATGACACTATGGTAAAAAGGGTCAAGACGGTGCGCGATCTGGGTATTATGTTGGACTCCAAGATGTCTATGACAGATCACATTGATGCTATAGCTGACAGAGCTTATCGCAATCTTGGTTTGTTTTGTCATGCGTACCTACTTGCAAACCATTTAAAAGCATTTTGAGCGTTAAAATTGTTTATTTTGCATACGTCAGATGTATCCTGGAATATGCCAGCCCTATATGGTCACCGTGTTACGCGATTCATAAAAACCGATTAGAACGTATTCAAAAAAAATTTATATCGTACCTAAATTACAAATATCAAACATCGTCCAGCTCGTACACTGACAGTTGCCGGGCGTATAATTTGCTAACTCTTGAGGAGAGACGTGAGATGTTGGACATGGGGCTACTGCACGACGTGGTGCGCGGCCGCATCGACTGCCCCGACTTGCTCGCGCGCCCTCGCGACGCACCAGGAACACGCCCTTTCAGTGTGCCGTTTCATTCTACCAACTATGGTAAAAATGCAGTCCTCACGGTGTTGATAAATGATACTAAATCGAATTAGATTCAATGATTTTTATTAGTGACAGAACCGTTCTATCGAATTACTCATTAACACTTCATTCTAATGCCTGGCACTGCTTTTACGTTGTTTTTTTTCCCAAAAATATATGTATACGTATAATTTTAACGGAATGTATTAATAGCAATCTTATATATTTAACTTATATATTTCTTTCGCTAACACACATTGCCTGTGCTGTGGTTTGTTCTGTGACATCGCCTGTATCATAGAATAAACAACAGTACCTGCAGGGTTTATCCACTCATTTAATGATGTGGTCCTTATGTATCGGTGTATGTATAGTATGAATGTCTTATATATATATAATAGATAGTAAAATATCATTATAGTTAAACTTAGAAAATATAATCGTTTTTTCCTAAGGTTAAAATTAATATTAAGTTTATTTTGTAACTTATTACTACTCTTTAGTATAGACGTGGATAGCTTTAGTTGGCCTTTAACTTTGTAACCTAGTTTTTAACAACTTTTTGTAATTTTGGCTGTAGGTAGTTATCACTAATAAATAAATTAAATGTATGTGCACGACATATATGACCCACTAGTCAGACGGTTCGTTCCTCGTGGCCCCACCGGTGGGACATAATTGTGGGGCTTGTGACCAACCTCTTTAAATTTATATTTTTACAAGTTACACCGCATTGTTTTTGTGTGCGCATGTGAGAAGCTAGACTAGATTTACCTACTTGTAGTAGTAGTGTAGTACCTACCTACTTACCTACTTGTACATACCTAGCTTCTTACAAATGTGACATGAGAGAGAACTGTTTCTCACCACTATGTGTGCGGATTAAGTAAATTGGTAGTATAATATTCCGAGGCAAATTATTTTTTACAAATAGGTACCACAAGTTGATGGTTTCTGGCCAGTGTGTGTGCGCAAGTGAAATGTTAGGTTAGATTTCGTAACGTAATTTTTTTTACAAAAATCACATGAAAATGGTTTCTTGGCACCACGGTTTATATACTGAGGTTTCTCAACATGAAGTGCACGCAAGTGAGTGCCTTTCTAAAGATCTCTTAAAGGCGAATTGTTTTTTACAAATTTCGCATGATACTGGTTTCTTGACTTTGTGTATAATCATATGTCTCCTAAGAGAGTACTTATCTGGTAATTGTTCATTACAAATTTGACATGGTTTCACTTGAGTATGGCTGCGCATGTGCTTCACTAAATTAGACTTCGTAGTACACTGCTTCTTGCAAATATAACATGATACTAATTTCTCGCCAGTAAGCGGCCGCAAGGTAAATAATAGACAAGATTTTCTATTAAATTGTCTTTTACAAATATCACATGCGAACGATTTGTCGCAGTTATGTGTGAGCATGTGAGAAGCTAGATGAGTTTTCCTTGAACATTGTTTGTTACAAATATGACATGAAAAAGGTTTCTCACCAATATGTGTGCGGAAGTGATTTGTTATATTACTTTTATTATTAAAACGTTTATTACAAATGTGACATGAGAACGGTTTTTCGCCACTATGTATGCGTAAGTGATTTTTGAGATTTTTGTTATGGCAGAATTGCTTTTGACAAACATTACACGAAAACGGCTTTTCGCCACTATGTCCGCGCACATGAACTGCTAGAGTAGATTTAGTAACGAATTGCTTTTTACAAATATCACATGGAAATGGTATTTCGCCAGTATGTGAGCGCAAATGTAGTGTAAGTTGATACTTAGAAAAGTATTGTTTTTCACAAATATTACATGAAAACGGCTTTTCGCCAATGAAACTTTTAATTCCATCTTGTCTTAGAAATTTCTGATTATCGTTCAACATATTATAATCATGTGATGATGGCCGTGCCTTCACTATTTCTTCTCTGGTCACTGGAAAAGACAAAAGTTTATAAAGTTCAAAATCAGATATTGATTCTGATGATAGGTATCATAAAAATACAGGGTGTTTTTTTACCTACTTTGTGGTCTAATTCCCCAGCTCAGGCTGAGGATTTTGCAAATTCTTTTGAATGCAGTTTTACATAATTTTCATAGTAAATGAATGTTTCCTTTAAGAAAAATTTGCTATCTTCAGTATTTAAGGTACTGTCCTTCCAATTACCGTTTTTAATTTCCATTCTGTATAAGTGGGATTGTTTTAATGCGATGCAATTAATATTTAGAACACCAACCGTTAGATATTGTGGTCCGTTCCAATCGCACCTCCAAGCGTCGTGTATGTGCTGCAAGGGGGGGCTGCTCCGGCTCTGTGAGCCCCATGACCATTTTCCCCTTCACCTCATGGCCTTTGTATAAATCTTTGTAAACAAATAAAAAAACTTATAAGACCTTACTTCACACAATTCAAATGAGATTGTTTTATAGGATGCAATTAATATTTAAAACACCAACCATTGCATATTGTGGTCCGTTCCAATCGCACCTCCAATCGTCGCATATGTGCTGCAAGGGGGGGCCGCTGCGGCTCTGTGGGCCCCGTGACCATTTTCCCCTTCACCTCATGGCCTTTGTATAAACCTTTGTAAACAAATAATAATAAAATATAAGACCACAATACTTCACACAATTCAAATGAGATTGTTTTATAGGATGCAATTAATACTTAAAACACCAACCATTGCATGTTGTGGTCCGTTCCAATCGCACCTCTAATCGTCGCATATGTGCTGCAAGGGGGGGCTGCTGCGGCTCTGAGGGCCCCATGACCATTTTCCCCTTCACCTCATGGCCTTTGTATGTAGGGTTGCCACCTGCCACTTCTTGATTTACGGGTTACCAGCATAAAAAATACGGGTTTTAGATTTTTTTACGAGAGACAATTAAATCAGCATTTTTTTATGAAGACACTACACTAGATACCAGGGATATACCAACTCAGAAATTATGATACATATTTCAGAAAAAAACTATAACACTATGAAATTTATTTGTCGTTATTAGTTTTTATAGAAATTGACACTCAAATTTGATACGAACACCCTAATTATGATACACTCGCAGACCCCCGCGACCTCATTCGCGTTAAAATACTACTATTTAAGCTGTTCTTTCTTTCAATACTTCAGACCAACCAACCAACCAAACCGCGAACGAACGCGCGAAGCGCGCGAAGAAACCAACCAAATAACCAACCAACCAGCCCGCGAACAAACGCGCGAAACGCGCGAAGAAACGCGCGAAGCGCGCGAACCAACCAACCAACCTACACGCGAACAAACGCGCGAACAAACCAACCAACCTGCGAACGAACACGCGAATAAACGCGCGAACAAACCAACCAACCAACCTGCGAACGAACACGCGAACAAACGCGCGAACAAACCAACCAACCAACCTGCGAACGAACGCGCGAACAAACCAACGAACCAACCCGCGAACAAACGTGCGAAACGCGCGAACAAACGCCCGAAACGCGCGAACAAACCAACCATCCAACCAACCTGCGAACGAACGCGCGAATCGCGCGAACAAACAGACCAACCAACCCGCGAACAAATAAACAAACAAACCCGCAAACAAACAAACAAACAAACAAACCAACACAACAAAAAATAAACTGAGATTCACACCCCCAGAACCTAGAAAATGGGAAAAACATCGGTGAGTTACCCGTGATCAAATGGTCCACCAGATCAAATGGTATCGAATCTTCTTGTGTTAGTACTCTTTGCTAAATAATAAATAAAGTCTTCTATAGATGAAATCTTTTTCTTCATATGGAAAGCCAGTTGCCGATTTGCGTTCATTTTGGTTGCCATGGAGATATTTCTTGTTATTTTGCGTAGTGCGTAATTAATTAATTTATTTTTTAAGAAATACGTGTGATTTCTAATTTTGCGCCTATTTAGTTCTCGATTCAATATTTGTATATTTTTTTACTGAACAATTTGGTATACAGAACATTCAAAGTTACGATTTCAAATGTCAACTTCTAACGCCTAACGTCCTGATGAATTCCTGAAATATTCGCCTATTTACTACACTTTAATACATTTTGTGGCCGCTCCTTTTTATAAAACCCAATACCTAATAGCCTATGTTCATTCTGAGAGTATTAACTATCCAACAGCGAAAGAATTATTGACATCGGTTCTGTAGTTACAAAGATAAGTCCTAACACACATCCATCCATCCATCCAAACTTTACCTCTATAATTGACCGAGCGAGCGAAGAGTCTCAGTTTCGAGATTGGCCAAAAATGCTCTTGTCCGTCTGTCAGTCTTTCTCTCTGTCTGTAATTCTCTACAGGTCGCATTTTTCAACCGATTTTGACGAAAATTTGGCATGGGTATAAATTAATCAAGCCGACAAAATGAGTAGAATAAAAGTTTGAAAAACATTTTTTTAGAGTACGTACCATACTCGCAAAGTGGGAGTGAACTTTTTTTTTCTTGTGAATCCCATAGTGTGGGGTATCGTTGGATAGGTCTTTCAAAAATATTGCGGGTGTTTGAAAACTATTTTTCGATTTAGGGATCCGTTGGCGAAATATTAAGCTTTAAAGCGGTAATTTTTGTTAGACTCACGTGTACCCCCCCCCCTGCCAGCTAAACGGTTGCTTCTGGATATGTGAAAAAATTCATGGCAGTAGCTTATATAACGTAGTTAAAAGGAAAACTATGACAGCTAAGTAGGTTCTAATAGTTTTTGAGTAATAGTCGATCAACTTATGAAATTCGAAAAAAATTATTATGTTCATAGAACTGCATACGTAAAATGGGAATGATTTTTTTTCGCGTGAATTCCATGGTGTGGGGTATCATTGGATAGGTCTTTCAAAAATATTACGGGTGTGTGGAAAACATTTTTCGATTCAGGGTTCCGTTTGCGAAATATTAAGCTTTAAAGTGCTAATTTTGGTCACTTTAGTACCTACATCTGTCTCCAACTGCAAAGTTGATTTCTGTTCGTTTCTTTTAAGTTTTATAAGGACTGGCGAGGTCTACTGTTCTCACGGAACTACTAGTATTAGTATAGATATAGATAGATAGATAGATGTAAGTATCATAGACACAAATTAAACTCAAAAACCCCGCCAGCCAGCTAGACAAAACGTCAGCGTTTGGTTTCGCCAGCCTGCTCCGGCTGAATTTGTTAAAAACACGGGAGCTTTGTTCACCCCGTATTTTAATTCCCCAATTACGGGTTTTTGTATTATCCTTGCCTGAAAAACGGGAAAACCCGTAAAATACGGGGCATCTGACAATCCTATTTGTATGAACCTTTGTAAACAAATAAAAAATATATAGACTACCTATATACATAACACAATTTAAATGAGATTGTTTTATAGGATACAACTAATACTTATTTAAAACACCAACCGTTGCATATTATGTTCCGTTCCAATCGCACCTCCAATCGTCGCGTAAGTGCTGCAAGGGGGGAGGGCTGCTGCAGCTCTGTGGGCCCTATGGCCATATCCTCCTTCAACTCATGGTTTTTGTATAAACAATCCCGTGCCCTCATCTCTTCTTCTCCTTGCGGTTGATCAGCGGGCTCCAGTTTGATTCGTTCATTTCTGCAGTCGGACTCATAGTCTGCTGTCTGTATTCCTGTCTCCTTTGTGCTCTGCGAGACTCCCTCTCCATCCTCCGCACACTCAAGCTCTTCTTTAATAACTTCGTAAACAAATTCAAAACCACAGGACATGTTGCTGCTGAAAAAAACATTTATTAAGAAATCAATTGTAGGGCAGCGTCGGATTCCAAAAAAATTGAAATTTTTCTAAGTACCTATATTTTGTAAAATGAAAACTATAAAATGTAAAAAATAAAAATGTAAAATGTAAAATGAAAACCCTACAACCCCTAAAGTTACCTCGACGAGATAGGTATGAAAAGGCCAGGGCAGCGTCCGACAAAAAGGTGAAATTTTTTAAAACCCTACAACCCCTAAAGTTACCTCGACGAGATAGGTATGAAAGGCCAGGGCAGCGTCCGACAAAAAGGTGAAATTTTTTAAAGTATTTTTTATTGCGACCCTTTTTGTCCACACTGACCGCTCTAGCGATGGGCGAACTCGAATGGACGCCAACACCGACAACAGCCGCTCAATTCGACGCGTCGAGCTAGAAATAAGCGCGTGCGCTAACTCGCTCGATGTCTTGTCAAAACAAAATACGACGAGAATACCACCGACTTGAAACGAAATAATGTGTACCGATCGCAACGCAACTCACTATTACGAATAATAATTTTGGCCAACGGCTTCGCTGTACTGCACTACATGTTTTTTTCTTTACCTGATTAAATTACTGTTGTGTTGCCTACATACTTGTAATTACAAGAACATAGATTGCAAACAACTTTTTGTCATAATTTTACTGAAAAACGTCCCATGCCATGCTCTCATTATTTCTGGGTGGCAAGTCGACAAAACAAACTAAACAAAACACTGACCATCTGTGTAAGTAAACGAAAGCCAAGAAAGCTTTATGATTTTGGGAATGAATGAATTAATCTTTTGTCTTTTTAATTTATTGAATTAATCTTTTTGGCGTATAGATAGGTAGGTACCTAGTTACACCAATCAGGCAATCACACCGTGTGGCGTGCTGGCGTGGTGGTAGGCACGGTCGACCGCACGTCAGTGGAAACCCAGTATAAACTGGTCTCTCGTAGTATTGAAACTTCTTCGTAGACTAGGCCAGCTCAAGGTCAAAGTGACAACTCGCCTCTCCCTCGCTCGGCTGCCGCCCGCGCCGCTTCCGCCGCTCGCCATCGCCAGCCCGGCCGGCCGGCCGGGCCGGCCCGCCGCCGCCGCCGCCGCGCCAGCTCGAGTTACGAGTTGACCGAGTCAACTCGGTAGCCCGCGCCGACGCGCTACGCTAGCTCATAATGTAGCGATGGTCTAACTCGAGTTGACTCGGCCGGCTCGACGCGGAGACGACGACGTCGGCGCGCGTGCCGCGTGCGCGCTAACTCGCTGTCGTGTCAAACAAAAAAAAATACGACCGAGTTAAATTGAAATGTAATAAATGTCACACACATTATTACGCAATGCAATCGCAACGCAACTCGCTCGCTAGTAAGTAACACTAATCACAATCACCGCGCGGTACCTACGTTGCTCTAAACTTTTTAAAGTAATAATTAATATAAAAAGATTTTTAACATTTAATAAAACAAATAAGTCTTATCAAATAAAATGTTTTAATAATCATCATCATCATTAATAGGCAATGTAATGTAACGTAATAATTAAAAAATATAGTAAATACTATTTAAGGTAACCTCTTTTAACTTAATATACCTAGAATTATTTTTCGCGCCTCATCCCGCGCGCCGTTCCAGCTCGTATCGTGAGGACGACTCGGTGCAATAAAAAAAAGCAACTCGGGTTGACCACCGAGTCAACTCGGTCCCCCGCGCCGCCGAGCCAGCTCGTATGGAGTAGTGATGGGCTAACTAGTGTCAACTCGAATTGACTTGGCCGGCTCGACGACGCAGGGGCGCGCGCTCCTTCTCGCTCGCTCGCCTGCGCTGCGATACCCCCGGCGCCATCGCGTCAACTCGGTGGGATAAAAAAGCAACTGTTACTCTTAGTACAGTCATTCTATGTTTTTCAGACAAACAAATTAATAACTATTTGAAACTTGTGTAGCATGATACCTTTGGGTGAGATGTTCAAAACCCAACACTCCCCCCCCCCCCTCCACTGGCCGCTTCACCCCCCCTCACCGTAAAGTTTGTCCCCTTTACCGGTTTTTTCATTTTTTTCCGAAAACTAATGGAGATACAAAATAAATGTCAAAGGCAAAACTGATCCTCATTAAATTCTAAGCGGAACATGTCTTATGTATTTTTAGGGTTCCGTGCCTCAAAAGAGGATAAAAGGAATCCTTATAGGATCACTTCGTTGTATTTCTGTCCGTCTGTAACAACAAAAAAACTTAACTTTGCGTGCGTTTTTGAGTTTTTGGTACTTTTGTACAAAGAAATTTTTGTGATGTAAATACAAATTTACGGTTTTCGGATGTTTTCCTTTACTTGTGCTATAAGACCTTGCTTTTTACCAAATTGCAAGATTCTAGGTCAACGGGAAGTACCCCATAGGTTTTGATGAAAAAGATGCTCAAAAATAAGGATAAATCGGCCATATCTTCTGACTGCGATGACTTAGAAATCTGATTTTTTCATGGCTCTAAGGGACTGTATCTTATCTTATCTTGTTTAAGGGGGCCGGGCACACCCGGCGACACTGCGACCCTATGGGATCTATTGTGTCAGCCCCTGTGTTTACCTGTTGTTCTCCTCCCCCAGTGTTCGCTGCACAAATGCTATTGTACAGCTAAGGGGTAAGAGCCTGTAGTCCTCGGGTTCGGGATAAGCCACACCCAGGACACTCATTCGACTTGCGGCTAGTGCGTCGCATTTACACAGTAGATGTTTCATCATCTCTCTGTCCTCTCCACAGGCTCTGCATATGCAAGTCTCCGATAGTCCCATCTTATGCAGGAGGTCCCTTACACCGAAGTGACCAGCGAAAACTCCGGGACTGTAGCGGCCAGTGGAGGGGGAGGGAGAGTTGTGGGTTTTGAACATCTCATCCAAAGGTATCATGCCACATAAGTTTCAAATAGTTATTAATTTGTTTGTTTTCCCCATACATTGATTACATAGAATGACTGTACTACTAGGCAAACCATTTAACTCGCGGGACGCCCGCGGGGCAAGAAGTAGGTGGAGGCGGAGGAACTCTCAGGCGTTTCGGAGGTGAAGGCGCGCGCGCGCGGCAGGGAGCACAAGTGACGTTCCTCAGTACGCTAGCGGCTCCCGCGGCGTGCAGTCGGCTTTTTGATTACGGACGCTCGGAACAAAATCTACACGAGATTAATTTTCCAGAGATATTTCCCAAGATGAACGCTGAAGATAGACGGTCCAAAATTTTTTTCTAAGAAAATTAACAAGCCAGCCAAACAATTAATATACAACGTTTATTCTTTCTTTCAACAAGAAATATCTCCATGGCAACCAAAATGCACGCAAATCGGCAACTGACTTTCCATATGAAGAAAAAGATTTCATGTAAAAAGTAGAAGACTTTATTTATTATTTAGCAAAGAGTATAACACAAGATTCGATGCCATTTGATCTGGTGGTACTATCACGGGCAACGCATTGATGTTATACCATTTTCTAAGTTCTCGGGGGTGCTGAATCTGTTTATTTTTTGTTGTGTTCCTAATTGTTTGTTTGTTTGCCGGTTTCTTTGCGGGTTTGTTTGCAGATTTTTTTGTGGGTTTGTTTGCGGGTTTGGTTGGTTGGTTTGGTTGGTAGGTTCGTTGGTTGGTTGGTTTGAAGTATTGCATGCACAGCTCAATAGTATGTCATGTGTAGCCTTTTTTTTTAAAGCGAATGAGGTCGCGGGGCTCTGCTAGTATGAAATGAAATGACAAAGTTCATTATCTTCTTTTACATTCGAGTAATATATCTCTGGATTTATCTCGGAACAAGTAATTACGTGTATCGATACCCACCCCCACCTACCTCTTGCCCCGTGGGCGTGTCGCGAGTTATGTGGTTTGCCTATAGTTGACTCGGTGAGCATCCAACTCGAGTTACGCGGTTAAAATGACTCGACTCGCCCATCGCTAAGTCCGCCACAGACACAGATTAGAATAATGCAATCGCACAAACAAATTATATATTTTATCCTAATAAGGTGCATCTTACCAAAAAAACTTACGTCCCGAACCAAGGACCTGGCCGAGCGTTTCTCTTTAGCACAGATTACTGAGAAAATACTACCTCTTTAATCGTGTATTTAACACAATGCTAAAGATGGGCTCGAGGGCCCGAGCGAGGCAGGCCAAACTATATAGGTAGGTACCTATGCTTAGCTTATGTAGGCACACACACTAGTTTAGTACACAAACTATTTATTATGCTAAGTTTAGTAGTCTTCTCCAGGTGTTCTCAGCTCTGTAGGCCAGAAATTAGATAGTATACGTCCAACAGTAGGCTGCCTGCCGGCCGCGCCGAAGCTACTTACACTAACTTTTTTTCAAATTCGTCCGTCCAATAATGGACAGGCAAAGGTCGAACTATACAGCTGAGCCATATTTGTTTAAATTTTTCCCTAGTTTGACGAAAAACCGGGCGGTTACGGCAAAGGCCGTTTGTGCACTATACGTTTCTGATTCACATTCAATACGTGAAAAAGGCCATTACTACGGGTGTCACGTAGATGATGTATGTGTTAACAACATCAGCTATGCTGACGACATGGTTTTGCTGGGCCCAACGGTCGGGGGTATTAGGAAACTGGTTAATCATTGTGAAACTTATGCTGCGGAGCACGGCTTGAGGTATAACAACAAGAAGAGCGAGTTAATGGTCTTCAAAGGAAATAATAAAGGACCTGATGTTGTTCCACCTGTTCTTCTTGATGGGGTACCTTTGAGTCGTGTCTCAAGTTTCAAATACCTCGGACACATTGTGACCGAGGACCTGAAACACGATCAGGATATTGAAAGGGAGCGCAAGGCGCTGTCAGTCCGTGGTAAGTGGTAACATGGTGGCACATAGGTTTGCTCGCTGTTCAGTAGAAGTCAAACTAACTCTGTTTAGGGCATACTGTCAGTCTTTCTACACGAGCTGCCTATGGGCCAACTTTACACAGCGGGCTTACAGTGCTCTGCAAATCCAATATAATAACATCTTCAGGGCCCTGTTGGGGCTCCCCCGCTACTGTAGTGCTTCAGACATGTTTGCTGATCACAGAGTGGACGACTTTTACGCAATTATGCTTAAAATGTCAGCCTCAATTGTGCGGCGAGTGCGGTGGAGCTCAAACGGAATCCTGAAAATGATTACCGAGAGACTGGATTCCGCCCTACTTGGCAGGTTTACTGATTTGCACATTATACGTGCGAAGCGGTGAGCCTGGTGAGTGGGGGGAATTCAAACAATTATGTCAACTAGTGTTTTTAATAATTAAATAATCATTAATAATTTCCAATTGTTTACTAATATAGTTTTTTAAGTAGTTAATGCGGACGTGAACTGCAGTGTGTGTATATACAGAGTGTTTTTTTTTAACTGGGACAATTAGGGTAAAACGAAATCATAGGAACCATTATCGACTATTATTATTATTATTATCGGCTTAGGAACCATTTTGGTCTTTTTTTGTGAAAATAATTTTAGCATAAAAATTTTTTTGGTCAAGCGTGTGTTGTCCATAAAAATTTGACTACAGATCGACTCAGTTTCATGTAAGGATCATTTCATTATATCGGAAGAAAAAAATCTGAACAACAGAAGTAAGTCAAATTCAATAAAATGTTTTCTCATACAACGCCAGTACAAAGTAATTTTGATTAATTTTTTATTATTATTCACTTATTTATTTATATTCTCAAGTATACATTTTTTATAATATTTTTATAAAAAACTAATTACAAAAACATTATAAAAAACCTAACCTAGAGTGCCGCCGGCAGCGGGGCAGGGCCCAAGCTACCGGTGGTTAGGGCCGCAGAGTGAGGAACCTCCGGACAATACGCGCCGTGTCCAGGAGTACTGCCTTCTGGATCTGGCCCTTGATCCAGCCGTCTAGCGAGAGCCTCTCGAGGTGTTGGTCGAGGCTCTTCGCTATAAGGCCGTTCGCCGAAACGACTATCGGGACAATGCTCGTTGAATCAACATTCCACATGGCGGTGACCTCGTGAGCCAAGTCAAGGTACTTGCTGAGTTTGTCCTTCTCAGCCTTCACGAGATTATCGTCATGCGGAATGGTGATGTCAACGAGCACTGCCCGGCGCTGGGACCGGTCTATCAGCACGATATCAGGCTTATTGGCTACAATAGTCCTGTCCGTGATGATAGACCGGTCCCAGTAGAGCAAAGCACGACCATTTTCGAGAACCGGCCCCGGTAGGTACTTGTAGTACGGCACCTCCGACTCGACAAGGCCGTATTGAAGGGCAAGTTGCTGGTGGATGATCCTGGCTACTAGGTTGTGTCTGTGCAAATACTCTCCGTTAGCAAGATGAGAACAACCGGAAATAATATGACGAAGAGATTCCCCAGGACGGCGGCATGCCCGACATATGTCGACCGTACCGTCCTTCATTATATATTTCCGGTAGTTATTCGTCTTGATAACTTCGTCCGCAATTGCACAGACAAAACCCTCGGTTTCCCCAAATAGGTCGCCGAATCGTAGCCAGTTCACCGACGCATGCAGGTCCACATCGGGCCCTGTTAAGGCCCGATAGAACCGCCCGTGCAGCTCCTTGCCCTTCCATACGTCCTTGCGGTCATCGGTGCTAAGTACCACCGGTTTACGCCAGTTCCCGTTGGCCAAGGAGAGCGGCGTGAGGCCCTTGTCAACTGCTACCACATCGCGATGCATCCCACACTCGTTGCCGAGGAAGTACTCCCTGAGACTGCACACTTCGCGGTTATGGAGGTTTTTGGCGTTTAAAAAGCCACGACCCCCCCACCTCCGCGGAATGTACAGTCTCATGACCGACGAACGTGGGTGCAACATGCGATGCGACGTGAGCAGTTGACGGACCCTTCTGTCCAGGGCGTCCAGTTCGGTCTGAGTCCACCTGAGTATGCCAAAGGAGTAAATCAGTAAGGGCATCACCCAACCGTTGAAGGCACGCGTCTTGTTGCCACCTGACAAAAGACTATTAAGGACTTTTGTAAGGCGACAAAAGAAACGGTCCTTCACCGACTGCTTGACGTCCCCTACTGAAATACCCAACGACTCTGACATGCCCAGGTATTTGTAGGTTTCGGCTTCCGAGAGCGATCTGAGAATCATTGTCTCGGAAAGCTGTATATTCGTAGAATTTACAACTTTCCCATGCTGTACATGTATGACCGCACACTTGTCCACACCAAATTCCATCTTGATGGAGTTGCTAAAGTTCTCAGTGATCTTTAACAGTTCCACCAAGTGCTGGCGTTGCCGTGCGAACAGCTTGAGGTCATCCATGTACAGCAGATGAGAAATGATCTCACCCCCTCTCCGAAGCCGATAGCCCAGCTTTGAGTCCTCCAGCAGAGTGCTGAGAGGATTCAATGCTAGGCAAAACCACAAGGGACTCAGACTGTCGCCCTGAAATATGCCTCGCTCTATCCTTATCAAGGGCTGCGGATCAGAGGGACTGTCTCCCCCGCCTGGTTGACGAAGGACTGTGGTCCACCGCCCCATACACGTGCTAAGAAAGGATCTCAGAGTTGCATCTATTTTATACAACTCCAAGATCCTCTCCAGCCATGAATGAGGCACCGAATCATAGGCCTTCTTATAGTCAATCCAAGCAGCCGAGAGAACCCCTTTGCTCCGCCGGACCTGTTGGCAAATGGTCGTGTCAATGAGGAGGAGCTCCTTAGTACCACGGGACCCAACCCGACATCCATTCTGAGAGAGGGCCAAAATATTGTTCGCAGCAATATGCGAGTCTATTTTTGTTCTCAGAATGGATTTAAGGAGCTTGTATAGCGTAGGCAAGCACGTGATGGGTCTGTAGTTTTTCGCTTCCGCGGTACTACCGGACTTATGGAGCAGGAAGGTGACACCAGTTGTCATGAAACTAGGGAGCGAACCAGCCTCAAGGGCTTCTTGGAATTGCATCGCCAAACACCCGTGTGAGCATCTAATCCATTTAATCCAGAAGTTGTGCAATCCGTCCGGTCCAGGGCTCTTCCAGTTCTGGGTCGTACGGATCGCACAACTTACGTCTTCGGGGTCTATGGCGATAGACCCCATGGGTTCGATCGGCTCACACGCATGCTCGACGACACGCATCCAATCACCCTCCGTGTGCTCGACGGGCACCGACCAGATGCCACGCCAGAATTCATTCATGACGTCTGCATCCGGCAGCCGCCCGTCGGTCCCACGTTGGTCGGTCCCCTCCCAGTTACGGTACACCTTCCTTTGGTCGCTTTGGAAGAGGCGATTCTGCTGGTACCTATCGACACGTTCTCTATAGCGGCGAATACGGTTTGCCCACGCATAGACTTTCTGCTTCAGGAAGTCAATACGTTCCGTAGCACACGCCATGTACTCGTGGGGTCTAGTACCGGTCCCAGCAAAGGCCTGTGCCACGAAACGCACCACTCGGGGACGATGGTTGCCCCGGCTGAAGCAGACCAGCTTCGCTATGAGAGTCCTGAAGGTAGTGATACGCCTCTCGATCCGCACCTGCCACGCAGGGACACCTCCGGCGGGCCGCGGTGCTCGGTCAGCGTCCGGAAACTTGACACGAGCCACGCGACACGCCGCGATGGCCCCACAGTACAAGATCGAGTGCGTATCAGCTAGATCTTCGCTAGTCCGCAGATACGGGACTAGCAGAGTGTTAAGGGCTCCCATCAGCACGAGGTTCCGTTTATTCGTGGGCAAACGAGGTAGTCGCGGCCTAGCGTTAGGTGTAGACCGATATCGCAAAATCGCGTCATCCAAAGCCCTCCTCAATTGCTCATTCACCTGGTTACTTACGCTGACATTCGCGCGTTCTTCCCCATCGGCTACGTGACCCCCCCGCGGCACCGCCAGCGCCGGGACTGATCCCGGAGCAGGCGGCACGGCAGGAAGGTCCCGCGCCGGCGTTGAAGTCGCGCGAACAGGCAGCGCCTCCAGGCGTAGCCTATCAAGCACAGGCTCATCCAACAGCTTGCACCGTTGGATAGCCCGCACCTGATCCGACAGTCGTTGGGCGGATACGGTGACGGCTGGCTCAAGGACCCGAAACAGGGACAGCATCCGATCACGGTACGCAGTCAGGATGCTTCCCCCCTCTGTGGCCCCATAATAGGCCCGCATGCAGTTCTCGTTCATAACTTGAGTCCATCGCATGCGGCGCACTACACCACCGGTAGCGGGGGCCGCGCGCGGAGCAGAGTGCCCCGCAGGTCCCAAGCGTGCCGGCAGCGGTGGTCGCCCACGTCGCGCAGGTCGTAGCGGCGGCGAAGGTGACGGCGGCCCGTCCTCGTCACTCGGTGCGGATGTGTCGGCGGGAGTGCCATACTCATCTCCCGACGAGGAACTCGATGATGACGGCGACGAGACGGGCGGTGGTGTCAGGCGTGCGCGTGTTTCCGCATTCTTAGTCCTTGATCTGGTAATCATAGCTCGTCCATAGTTGTTCAAAAATAATTCGTCGGTCGGAGACTGACATGACAGTGTCAGATCTTTTCTTTCATTTAAAGTTTCCAAAAAAGCATTGTAAATGTAAATATATTATACGAAAGGTTCTATTGTACTGTAAGAACTTGTATTATTCGGAATTTTACCGGTATCTTGTAGGATTTATATTTTAAAAAATATTTTCGGAAATCAAGGACATCTTGTGACAGCGGTTTTTTTTTTTTTTTTTTTTTTTTTTTTTTTTTTTTTTTATTTATTTATTATTATTATTATTAATTTTAATGCATATCGACGTAGTTTCATGTAAGGATCATTTCATTATATGATAAGTGTTGAATTATTATTAATTGTTGGTTGAATAGGCTGTTTGTGTAAATATTATCGTTGCCTTAGGTTTTAAGTAAATGAAAAGTGTTCTGTTCCAATTCCTATTTCAAATTCAATCCTTCACATTATATGGTTCAAGAAACCATGGTTGTTTTATTTTGATATAATATTTTATTTATTCCAACATGGTAGCAGAGCGTGGTTGGAACCTCTGAAAAGGAAAATGTGCAGCAAGACTGACTTTCGTTGCAATAAAGCAACTTGTGAAAAATAAAGTTTTATATACCGGATGAAGACAAATAAAAACGCGATCTGACAGCGCTATAGAGCTGAAGTTGAGCAAGACTCGACGATGAATTTCAAGAAAATTCAGTTGCTGGTTGTAGATCGTTAAAGATGTGGAAAGAGAGCACAAGATGCTACCACAGAAGTCGAGAGAGAAAAAGAGAAAAAAACTGATGGAACACATCAAATTAGCACAAGATGCTACAGAAGTCGAGAGAGAAAACTAATGGAACACATCAATTTAGCACAAGATGCTATAGAAGTCGAGAGAGAAAACTGATGGAACACATCAATTTAGCACAAGATGCTACAAAACCTGAAAACAGAGAAAGTGAGATACAATGTATGCTATGCGAAAGAGGAGATAGAGAAATAGAAGCAAGACTTCATAATGAACTCTGGAGCATGCGATCATTTAGAGGAATTAGTACCTAGTACGTTTTTTCATGTAAAATGAAGAACAGGAAAAAAAAGAAAGAGAAAGAAGATGATGGGAAGGAATTGACATAAATGTGACAATGTGAATACTATACACTGGAACTCTTTTGGGAACGTGTTTATAATGAGTTTTGATAGATTTTGATCTTTTAAATGACAACTGCATGACAGTTTTAAATGATGAAAACATTTGGCACAGAAGGCTTGGGCATATAACTAGACATGGCTTACAAATCGTGAATTTGCCATATTCAAAAGATTTCATCTGTGAATTTTGTATGAATGAAAGGTACAATAACGCAAGAATGTTTTTCGTGAAACAACTAGACCAAGGTCTAAAAAGGAGTATCGGAATCTTTACATAAACGAAAAGTTTTGAAGTCGCAACAGTATTCAGCAGAGATTCAGCAGCAGATAGTAAGAAAGAATAATGGTATTATTTTAAAATTATCTGTCGGATGTTTGCCTTAATGTTGAACATTCAAAGGGCTATCAAATTGATTTGAAAGGGAGTTTTTGAACAGCAGATCCAAACATACTGTTACTTTAGTATTACCAACAATTAAGGGGGTGTGTTGAATTATTATTAATTGTTGGTTGAACAGGCTGTTTGTGTAATATTATCGTTGCCTTAGGTTTTAAGTAAATGAAAAGTGTTCTGTTCCAATTCCTATTTCAAATTCAATCCTTCACATTATATGGTTCAAGAAACCATGGTTGTTTTATTTTGATATAATATTTTATTTATTCCAACAATAAAAAAATGTAAGCAGCAGAAGTTAGTCAAACTTATTAGAATGTTTTCTGAACCGTACAAAGTTGCAAAGTAGGTAGGTACCTATAAATATATATATACCTATAATATAGGTACAAACATGCATGCCATCCGAACTTCTGCTTCACCGATTTTTTTCTTCCGGTACAATGAAATGATCCTTACATGAAACTAAATAAAAATTTCATCAAAATTACTTTGTACTGGCGTTGTATGAGAAAACATTTTATTGAATTTGACTAACTTCTGCTGCTCAGATTTTTTTCTTCCGATATAATGAAATGATTCTTACATGAAACTGAGTCGATGCACATCAAAAAAATATTTGATCAAAATGTCTAATTTTTATGGACAACACACGCTTGACCAAAAAATGTTCTATGCTAAAATTGTTTTCACAAAAAAGGCTAAATGGTTCATAGGACAGTTTCCCTGTATTCCTGTGGTTTCGGTTTTACCCTAAGTGTCCCAGTTAAAAAAAACACTCTGTATATAGGTACCTAATATACTAATAAAATAATAGTCGGCTATTTTCAATAAAACCGCAGCACGGCCGCGGCCTCCACAAAAACCCAACTAGTGCCATTCGATGATCCACACTGCAGTTCACGTCCGCATTAATCTGATAGTAATAATGAAGATTTACCAACATATTCGTGCCGAGCCCTGTTTTTGGATAGGCTGTGCTGTAACCGGGGTTTTTTGAACAAAAACAAACAAAATATGACTTGGCTGTTTGGTTTATGACTTTTGCTTGTCCATCATTTGACGAATTCAAAAAAATATATTAAAAAAATTACGACAAAGTCGATGAAAAAAAATAGCCATCATTGGTGGGTGCACATTGCCGTATTCATTTTTATTTGAATAGAATATAGTTATGATTTTATAACAAAATAAGCGTTTGTCGAACAAAACCAATGGAATTACCAACAGTGTAGATAAACAGGTAAGATTTAAATACAATCTCCCTTGTGGACGTGGGGTACGTAGGTAAGTAATTATGTAGTTCCTCATCCCACTTTTTTTATGTTTTCGCTTCTCGCCCTCTCAAAATCCCAGGCATAGCGATTTAGCTCGGGATGCGTTTCTGCGCATCCACCTAGGTCCTGCACATCTAGGTCAGCATTTATAGAGAACGGTCGTCTCTTGATTAAGCAAAGGTGAGATTCCCTGAAAAATACTTTTTTTTACAAACGAACATGTCCTTATGTTTTTTATGTTAACGGATGCATGTGAATCTTGGCTTATTGTAAAAAAAAGTTCCCACGAACAGTCCTTTAATGTTGTAGTTAATTTTTCGTTTTGTTGAATTTAAAAAGCAAGCGACTTTTATTTCCTGTATTCACAAGACAAAAAAATGTTTCCTGGAATGGATTGTTGTACTAGTGTGGTGAAACGAGCTAAAAGTGCAATCATTGTTTACCTAAAGTTAAAATTGCATCCTATGATGTTTAATGCTATGTCATTAGTATGATGGTGTTGGCCTTGATTATGACATTTAGACTGTTCCCAATTAAACCATTCAGTTTAGCAGGATTTCTTTGTAATATTGAAGATAGGTACCTAGTCAATTCTTACCTACGTTGCATTTCAACTAAACTTCATAGGTTATCTGGGCCCCAATCAATAACTGTGACATGCAAGCAACCTGCAAATAAATTGCACAGCTGCTGTAATATAGGTATACCTACATGGTTTTTATAAGTTTGTAATAACATATGCCTCAGTTTTGATATTCTCATACCTATTACAACTTCTTATGCTGAGTCAAGTTCTCTGACATGTTACAATAGTAAATACATTATACCTATGGCATGATAGGGTTACCTGTGTAAAATGCAGTTTTGAGGTTATACTATAAGGCTTCACTTCACATAAATGATGAGTTGTATGTTACTTAAATATTTAGTTACCTTAAAATGCCTTGTATTAAAATGCAGAGTGTAACATCGCTTTTTCAATGATTTTATTATCATAGTGTGTAGTGCTTTACCCTTCTCAAGATGGAAATTATATAGAGGAAAAAGTTATCTAAGATTTCAAAGTTTGCTTGCTAAAAAATTTAAATAAACCACCATAAAATTATAAAATTTTATCTAAATACAAAAGGTACTTATAGGTAAACATTACTAAAGTTGAATATGCACTTTTTAAGTTTTGTTTCGTCGGTCTGCTCAGGGCATCATGCAAGAACCATTGAACGGATTATGACGAAAGTTTGTATAGTGATAGTGTGAGTGACAAAGAAAAATTGTTTTCCTTAATAATAATAATGTTTGGACAAATTGACACACGGCTGTCCAGTCCCAACTAAGCCGAGCTTGTAAATAGGTACTCAACAGCTGATAAACATACATAAATACTTTTAAATAAATACTTAAATACATACAAACACCCGGAATCCAAAAACCAACAGTTATGCTCATCACACAAATGTTGGTCCCGGGTGGGAATCGAACCCACGACCTTTGGCGCAGTAGGCAGGGTCACTACCACTACGCCAACAGGCCAGCCAAACATTTGCCTTACATTTGTATTTATGTATTTGCCTTACATACAGCCTTACATTTGTATGAACTTGCATTTCAGAGAAGACTGGTTGTTAAATCTTGTGTATGCACCTGTGTGCATCTAGTTCAAAATATAGGGCTAACCCGATCTGCCAGTAGCTAGGTGTCATATATAAAATAAACACGACTGTACTGACTAGTTAAAGGGGCACTCGGTATCAAAGAAACTATTTTGTCCAGTTGAACGAAGTCGTAGGTAACAACTAATGGGTGCCTATTGGAATATAACTTAGCAAAATGGTAGGACGATAGGTATCTCAAGCCTTAATATTAAATCGTCACAGTTTCTAAATAGACATAAACGCTAAATGCCCTAGTAGCAAAATGTCTGGATTTTAAAATGACGTAATTCAAAATGCCCTAGTATCTGGATCTAAAAATGCCATAGACATGAATGCTAAATGCCCAGTTTGTGTTTTCAATCCATGCAATAAAGGTAAAAGTACTAACCACCAAGCACCGGGCACTCAATAAAAGCATTCGCAAACGAATACGACGCGACCTCCGGCGCTACAATACGCGCCTCATCAAAGAGGCCATTGAGCAGACAGGGGGTCAAAAGTATTCGTTCAGCAACTAAAGAGAAGCCATCTAACGAAACTTAAGACCTCGAGTGGTTGAACCGTCACCTCTAAGCCAGAGTTACTCACTGAGGTTGAAGACTTCTATGGCCGATTGTACTATAAATTATATTATAAATTTATAGAAATTATTTAAAAGTATTATGACTTAACAGTAACTGCTGTAGAATTAATATAGTAAAAAAAGTAACTCAATGCTCAATGTCGCGGTTAGCGCGGCAGGCGGCAGGTTTGCGCGGTGTAGCAACGACGTGAAGGTCTGGCGAATTGTACGCTTCCCGTTCCCTTCAGTTGAGTTGCAAGTTCGTTAACATGCCTTGACAGTCGCGTTTGATATTTCTTGCTATAAAAACTGATTTCCTGTTTTACAGTTGCAATTTTTAGGTCTCTCTGTAATAGTTTATTACTGATATAGTATGGGATGTTAAACAATTGTCTCATGGTCTTATTTTGGAATCTTTCAAGTATCTCAATGTTACTGTGGCGGGCTGTACCCCATAGCTGGATACTGTACGTCCAGATTGGTTTTAGGATGGTTTTGTATATTGCCATTTTACTTGTATCTGTCATTTGTGATTTTCCTCCAACCAGCCAGTACATACTTCTCAGTCTGGTGTCTAGTTGTTTGCGTTTGGTCCATATGTGCTTCTGCCAGGTAAGGCGTCGTGAAGGTGCACTGTTTAGGGCATTTTGTCAATGTTTCTACACATGTCAGATATGGGTCAGCTTCACCAGTCGCGCAGAGCAAAATCAGAGTGCAATATAATGACGCATATCGCATTCTGATGAAACTGCCTCGATACTCCATCGCGTCGAGCATGTTCGCCGAGGCCAGAGTTCCTGATGTTTTCGCTATTGTAAGATCGCATATCGCGTCCTTCTGGGCACGGCTCCAACAACGGGAAATTCCGCAAGTTGACCGGGTGCCTGGACACTCCCATCTTTAAGTATTAGCTTTCTGTGCACCTAGATGAGAACCAGAAATAAATTATGTGATTTATTGCTTAATGTGTAAATGTATTTTTACATGTGGCCCACTGAGTTACGGAATCGTTTGTGTCGTTATTATTTTGACATTTTATGTATTAGAAGATTATTAGTATGATATTGTCAATTTCCAGAGTTGAAATCTGTTAAGTACTTTATATTGTATATTATTTGTATCTGCTATTATGGTTTTTTTTGCCTGAAATAATTAAATAATTAAATGAATGTTTTTTATTTCAGGCAAAAAAGTGTTAAATTTTTATTTTGACAGTTTGTTGATATGGATTTATTGTTTTTTTACCTAGCTAGCTCATAAATCAAATAAAAATGGGTTAATGGTACAATGTCCGAAATGGGTAGTAGATTCACATTATTTGGTTTTCCAGACGTTTTCGCTAGGTACTATCTCATTGTGCGTTTATGCCATTCAACTAATTTGACTTCCACGTCATAAGGAATTCTAATCTTACAGACTGTTTACAATTCCAGACATCTTGCTATCTACAAGCAGGTCCAAGCGAACCCAATGCAATCGAAATAAATTTTATTCTAAAAAAAATATTTTATATTTGAATTATAATCTATCCGATCTCGCGTGGCTGTCAAAAACAAAAAACTCCGTTAAGTAGGTAATAAGGTACATAAATTTTTCATTACCCATACTCTGAAAGTAGGTCTGAAGTTGCTTGAGTAGCGGGTTGAACATACATCTCAGCCCCAAAAACTAAATCGACGGGAAAGCCATTTTCAAGAGTTTTGTTTATACTTCCGTATAGCAGAGATTTGTATTAACACTCATTTTATCTTTAGCTTATTCATGTTTTTATTTTTACTTTCATTGTATTCGCACTGTGCTTACAGTGTATCCCTCGGGTTCAAGAATTATTTAGAGTCCCTCGAACTATTGGCGGTCTCGGGACCTAAATAAGTTACTTTCACCCCTGGGGTACTACTATATGTACTATTAAACATGGCTAGATGTCCGTATTCAGAGGCATGAACAACAATTTTAAAAAAATCTTTTGAAATAAAAAACTTGTAATTTTTCAGTAAGTTAGCTGTGGTTTTGCATTGGCGTTGTATGAGAAAACATTTTATTGAATTTGACTAACTTCTGCTGCTCAGACTTTTTTCTTCCGGTATAATGAAATGATCCTTACATGAAAGTGAGTCGAACCACATTTACAAAATTTTTGTACAAATTGTCTCATTTTTATGAACAACACATGCTTGACCAAAAATTTTACTAAGTATGTCAAAATTGTTTTCACGAAAAAAAACCTAAGGGTTCCTAAGACACTTTTCCTGTATCTCCTATGGTTTCGGACTTGCCCATAATGTCCCAGTTAAAAAAAACACTGTATATCCCCTATGTCTATGACATCGTCTTGTTACGTTATATGATTTATCTGTAAATGACTATAACTTTTTTCGCTTTCATCCGATTTCAATGAAACAAAGCCTGCATGTTGCTCCAAGATGTGCTTAATCTATCTGTGAAAACCGCAAAAAATCCGTTCAGTGGTTTCGGAGATTAGCGATTACATACAGACAGAAAGACAAAAAAATCTAAAAAAACTTTTTGTGTTCTGTTTACTCTTTTTTTATCGCCCACACTAATTTTTTGATAAATTTAATCAATGTACAGACACACGATTTCTACGGCTTTATTAATTTATAATAATATTTGTATAGATTGCGAAACCTGATAAATTCGTTTTAAACTCCGTCAATGGCGCTTGAATGGCGGACGGCGGGGCATTTAGTTAGTAGGTACTACGGTTTGATAATTCGAATACCTACTATGAAATCTAAAGATTGCGCTGTTCATTTCCACAACGTCCCGAGACGTCAATTTAAAACGTAACATAATATTAAGTAATTGATGACAGTGGAAATAGATAGATCATGATAACGTTTTTTTTACAGATTTACTACTCATGCACCTCTAACCTCAAGATCAAAGCGAGCAGTAAGTTATTTACTTAGTAAATTTAATTGCTATAAGGGTCTAATTCTAAAGGCTTATAAGTTAAAATTTGAAAGCACTAAAATTGTTTTTATCCCTTTCACACATTAAGCGTATCCCAGATACACGCGGCCTGCGGTGGCGGTGGTGGCCAGTTGTATTCCCTTGCAATTAGACTTCAAACACGCGCGGTCATTATTTGTGTATTGTGGCTGCAGCCTGCGGTAGGCCGCCACCGCAGGCCGCAAATGTTTGGGATAGGCTTTATGAAGATAAATAAAGAAGAAACTATTTTTATTGTTAACAAATTTAAAATGTGTGATTTCAGATAGCATAGTTGTAATAATAGCGAAAAGTTTGTTATTAATAATTCCTCATAAAATTGCAGTTCATATACAAACTTAGGATGGATCCATCATGTTCACATTCCAAGTGTGATATATATGAAGGGGCAAACAAAGTCCCGTACGAAAGCAATGTAGAGATTAAGACTGAAAATGATGACAGTACGGCAGATATGGGAGTGAATAGCCAAGATGACCGGCACCAAATCGATGATCTAGAACGGGAAGATTTCGATGAGGAGAAGAGAATAATAAAACACTGTTCTGGCATGGCAGTAGATCGCAAAATGACAGCAACAGCTCACTATTCTGGCAACTTGTCCAGTAGCAGTTCAAGCCTAGCCTCCAGTTCGGAGACCATATCAACTCTCCCAAACATCATCGCTAACGATTTCAGTATGCCAGGATGTAGCAAAAGCAAAGATTGCAGCGATAGTAATACAACTATTAAAAAAATGATCCACTGTAGAAAGTTATTTGTCGAGGAACAGCCACAAAAAGAAGATTTTATGCAAAAGCTACTGAATAGTGGTATCCAGGAGAAAAAAGACTTTCCGAAGGGGAAAATGTATAAAGGTGACTTAGGAGAAGGCTCGTGTGATAATGAAGCGTCGGAATGCGATCTAGACGGTGGGAGTGGGCCCTCAGGGAGAACTAGTTCGAATGCTTCCAGTATCGGGAGCACTAGCTCAGATAGCACTAAGGAGTTCACAGTGCCATCAACATCGAATGCTGAAAGACTTTTAGGGCTCGACGGGGGCAGCAAGAGTGGACAGAGCAGTGCCAAGTCATCGGTAAGATTTATTTGTATTGATGTCAGTTATGAAACTACTACCATCTCAACGAGGGCGTACGAGCTATAGTCCACAACTCTAGGACTAACATCCTTACGATGTTTTCCGTTACCATTTGACGTTTAATCACTGAACTACTTAAGTTTCGAGTAAAACCAATGTAATGTATAACCAACATGAACAAGATTTATACTGTTTTTGGTTTAACAAATATTAATAGTCGATTTCATAATGTATTCAGGATGCTCAATAGGGATAGGCAACTACAATAAAATTAAAGAATTTTTTAAATTCCATCCCTATTAAGAATTGTAATTGTATGTTTTCCCAGAACTACCCGTATTGCGATGGAGATGATTATTCGGATGATGACATGAATGAAGAGTCGTGCTGTACTTGCCTGTCATCCCACGAGGTAATTATCACATATATTTATTTATTTTTCACAACATAGTTTTAGCCTTATAAACGTTGTAAACGTTATTTTCTACCTTAACATCTAGAAACCCGCCGGCTCAATATCGAGCAGGCAATGGGGCGTCTGTTAATTATGTGAGGTGTTTTTTCAAAAATTGCCCTCAGTGAGAAAAATCTCACTCTCGTGAAGAAAAATCATGTAGGGTTCCCCATAATGTTAAAATATATAAATTTCTTCTACATTTTCATGTATGTAGTATACAACCAAACGAAATAAGAGTTTTTACATATGAAAAAAAATCTAATTATTTGTAAACACGTAGGTATAGAATAGAATCAACATCAAAATTTGATGTATAATACTGCAACATTGTCATTTACATTTTGTAGTAGGTATATGCCTACTAAAAGAATTATATCAGATATAGGGCTTAGTATAAATAATATTATAATATAACAATTTAATAAAATATCCACCGTAAAGAGGTTTCGTCAATATACTATTAATAGTACAATTCTGCATGTCTTAACAGAGCTTAAGTTATATTTAGTAGGTATATCAAAAGTTTAATTATTACAGGACGATGACGAAGATGACGAGCCGGAACCAGATGAAAGACTTTGGGTAAGATTAACATACTCGTATGCTATGTAAGCTAGTGAGTTCGTGTTCGTGGACTTCCAGTGTTAGTAATAATTAAAAAGAAATTGTTTCTTTTGCCTTATCATTCTCTGTCTTCTCTTCGTTTTGTAATGTAGTACGGTCGACCGCACGTCAGTGGAAACAAAACCATTATAAACTGGTGTCTCATAGTATTGAAACTCCCTAATAGGCTAGGCCAGCTCAAGGTCAAAGTGTTTCCACAGACGTGCGGTCGACTGTACAATACAAAAATATAAATAAATACTAATCCTGACACAATATACACTGTCAATGGTGCTAGAATAACTGGTTTAAATTATGTTTTTGATAAAACTTGCTACACATGTATACAGTAACAGGGGACTGATCCTAACACGAAGTCTTAAAGATGCTATTACATTTTCAGAGGAAGAGACGTTATGATCCTCCACCACCTCAGTCTATGAAGAAGTTCTGCTCTGATGGGTCCTTAGGGTCGGCCTCCGGGTCCGACAACTGGTCTCCCACCCTGACCAGCAATATCGCTATGCCCAACATCTCTGCCTCCAACAGTGGGCCGCCGGAGTTGAAACAGTGGCTCAACAGGTATAATTGTAGTCTATTAAAATATTTATTTATTTATCTCTTTAAAATTGTAAATACTTGTCTTGTCTGTAAATTCGGAAAGTAATAATTTCGGCAACTTTTAAAATATTCATTTTTAGGGTTCCGTACCTCAAAAGAGGAAAATAGGAACCCTTATTTGATCACAGCGCAGGAACGGTCGTCGTGGAGATCCTTGGGGGAGGCCTTTGTCCAGCAGTGGACGTCTACAGGCTGATATGATGATGATGATGATTTGATCACTTCGTTGTCAGTCTGTCTGTCTGTCCGTCTGGCAAGACCACTTTTCTCAGGAACGCGTGGAGGTATCAAGTTGAAATTAATATCAAATACTGAGGTCTGCAGTCCCAAAGCTGTGAAAAAATCGAAACTTCTAAGTGAACGCAGTCAGAAGATATATGGCCGATTTTGCCGCATATTTGAGGATCTTGGTAATCAAAACCTATGGGGTACTTCCGGTTGAACTAGAATCTTGAAATTTGGAAGAAGCAAAGTCTTATAGTTACATAAGTTGTAGTTACATTACAAAAAAATCTTTTTTTCCTTGTACCAACAAACTGCGTATGAGCAAGATATCCATATAAGTTAGTACCATGTGATGTAACTACAAATTTTATTAACGATTTTCTAATTATGTATTTCTTTAATTATGTTTGTACGGAACCCTCAGGGCGCGAGTCCTACTCGCACTTGTCCGGTTTTTTATCATATACAATTACAGATCTCATTACTATGTAGACACTAGTTATTATTTTACTTCGATACGATGCGTATTTGCTAAGTAATAGGACTTCTTAATTTTTACAATCACTACCTTGCCTTCTTATTGAGATTTCGCTGGCGGTCAGTTATCTGACGTCACTGTATACCGAACGGTTCGGCTTCGTCATCGTCGCCCCGCGCATCCCCGCGCGCCGCCCCGCGGTGCCCGGACATTTGCAAGAGAAAATAAAGATGACGTCGCATTGGCCGAAAAGAAATGAATGCAAGAAATAATTTTTATAAATCTTTGAAAAACACTGTGAAGCTATTTGAAGTGCTAGAGAAAAATGTAAATGTCACATTTTATATCTTAGAAAAATAAATAAAAACAAAACAGTTACCAAGCTCAATTGAATTACTGGCACTGATTAGAACAACACTAGTTATACACAAATAAAACACCATCTATAAAAATCGAATTATTTTCGGTTGACCTGATGGTAAACTGTCACCGTTCACTGCCGGACATGGCCTAAGCTACATATATGTAACGAATTGTTGTACTGCGTAGATTCCAATCGTGGTCCAATGGTGAGAAGATCCAAGCCATAGACGCCCTGATCCGCCGCTGCGACGCCAGTCAGGTCCGCCACATGATGAAGTCCATCGAGCCTCTGTTCCAACGTGACTTCATTTCGCTGCTGCCCAAGGAGCTAGCTCTCACTGTCCTGGCCTACCTGCAACCGAAAGATCTCCTGCGAGCTGCTCAAACTTGCCGATATTGGAGGTAAATAAAACAGCCAACCATGTGCAGGTTCCCTCATTTTATTTTATTTAATATGTCGGAAATCACATTACATATTGACGGATGCAAAAGCAAAGTCGACTTTGTCCGTGAAGTGTCCAACTGAGATAAAAGCAAAATTCGGTTATGAAACCGAATTTTCGCCTATAAAGGCGATAGTGATTATATATTAAAAATGAACACTACAGTTTGCCGTGTGTAATTTACTTCACAGCAGTTTTCTGAGCGCACCTGATCTATGGACACAGCAACACAATATCATTCCCTTAACTGATGTTAAAGGATTTGCCATCGATATAATAACATAAAAAATAGATAATAAGCAGCAATCTTTCTTTGAAAGTCAGTTAATTGCTTATAGTACACTGGATATATTTATACATGTAATTTTTTATCTACCACCGCTTCCTAGGTGTTAGCGCTGTGAAGATCGTAGTATGCGCAGTATATTTATTGGTAGGTATGTAAGTACGCCAGTGTTGAGTTACAAGTCGAATTCAGTGATGTAATACCAGTTTGTGATAGACAACCGGATACATGAACATCCTAATTGTCCTTAGAAGCATGCGTTAGGGTTTAAATAATTTTGGTAATTTCAGGTTCTTAGCGGACGACAACCTCCTGTGGAAGGAGCAGTGCCGTCGCATCGGCATCAAGACGTTGAAAAAGACGCCCCGCTCGTTGCCCCGATGCGCTAGCCCGTGGAAGGCCGCGTATATGCGCCAGTACCTCATCGAAAACAACTGGCTGTTGAAGCCGGTCCACAACCCGATCATCATGCGGGGACATGATGACCACGTCATCACCTGTCTCCAATTTTATGGTAATCGGATTTTGAGCGGCAGCGATGATACTACGCTGAAGGTGTGGTCGGCCATCACGGGGAAGGTAAGACCTTTGCGGCTACGGAAACTGTAGTGTTAGTCGTCATGCGGCTGCGATGCAAGATCACCATTTTAATAGTTTTGATCAAGGTAAGCAGAAGGAATTGGGACGGAAATGGACGACTGGCCTGGGTATATACACTTTTCTATCACTAATAATCATATTGTAGCCTAACGAGTGGCTATTTATTTTATTTATCCTTTTTTAAAAACTAAGAGGTATACATAATGTTTAAAGTTTGTTTCAATCAATTTTTTAACGAAATTTGGTTCTCATCTCAATAAAATATCACTGCCGTAGGTTCTTTTCTTTCACTTTCCATGACCATGTCTGACAGCTATTTCACATGTTGTGACAGGTAGATCGATCACAGCACGCAAGCCGACGCAAGCAAAACCTCTAGTAACGACTTGAGGTGACTGGACATCCAGCTTCTGACTTTGAATAAAACACCTACAACAAGTTTAAAGCTGGAAACAAACTATCGGACGCGTCCGTACGTCGCGGCTGACTAGTGTGCACGCACGGTTGTACGGTCGTCCGCGTCCGCCTGCCAGATTCTATTCGGACGTCCGACCTCTCAGGGAGGGCTCAAGGTCACGTCCGCGACTTACGCCCGATAGTTTGCGCAGCGTAGTGTATTTGTACTGTCCAGATAGGAATAAGCCGCGTCCGATAGTTTGTTTACAGCTTGATTGTTTATTGTTATTAGTACATATTAATATATTTAAATTGAATACCTACATATAGTCCATTCGTCCATCGAAACCTTTATACCTATACATATATGTTGTACTTCTATGAAGTGTTGATTTTGTGTCGCATGCTAAATTGTTGCATTACTCAAAATTAATCTTAACAGCCCAAATCTACTGAATTCCTAGTTATAGATTGAATGTCATCCTAATCAATCGACTTGATATCAGGAATACAAAATAGATCCTAATGGTATGTTGAAGGCGTAACCTAGCTAATGTTTACAGTGCCTGCGCACCCTGGTGGGACATTCTGGCGGGGTGTGGTCATCCCAGATGGTCGGCGACCTGGTAATAAGTGGCTCCACTGATCGGACACTGCGTGTGTGGAACGCGAAGACTGGCCAGTGTCTGAAGGTCCTCGCCGGCCACACCTCCACGGTTCGCTGCATGCATCTCTGTCAGAACAGGTAATACCTTTTTTTTGTTAATATGCTGAGAATCTGATCTTCTGACAATGTGTAAAAGACTATCACGTCACACTGATAGAATACAAGTAGAACTTTGATCAGACCGTAAGCGAATCGGTAATTTACCTTTGCTTTGGAAGGATCTGTAGGGAAAGAAGCGAAGTCTAAACGAAAGCTCGAGGATTCAAATTCGGATTTTTTTCCAATGAGTTTTGCTTCAGGACACGGTCTGCTTGTATGTTGCTGGAAATTGCAGTGTTTCCTTCCCGTAATTCCTCTTAATGTGGTCACATTTATCTTCACAATATCTGAAGCAACTGTGATTTTAATACTGCGATAAATATGTATTAAGCTGTCGGGTAAAAACACATGTGACTAATATATTTAGGTTGCAAATCGTGTCGATTCGAAGGAGCACACGATATAACTAAATTTAATCTATTGTGCTCTTTTTTTATATGTAGAAATAAGAAAGAGATGGCATGAATTTTAGAACTGGTGAACGGAACAGTATCAGTTGAACAGTCCTCATAAACACATTCGAGCGAGACCCATTCGTAACACTGAAACGAAACGAAGGCACATAGTCAGCAGGAATACGAGGCAAGGAAGAGGACGAACGAACAGTGAACGGTTGAGTGTATGTTGGGTGTGTTTGTTTGCCGCAGGGTGGTGTCTGGGTCCCGCGACGCCACGCTCCGCGTGTGGTCCATCCCCGACGGGCGGTGCCTGCGCGTGCTGGTTGGCCACTTGGCGGCCGTGCGCTGCGTACAGTACGACGGGAAGGTGGTCGTCTCCGGCGCTTACGACTACTTCGTCAAGGTGTGGAACCCTGAGACCGGCGAATGCCTACACACACTCGCCGGACACACAAATCGCGTCTACAGTCTTCAGGTATATATATTTTTTTATACTAGTTTTTACCGAAAGCTTTACATGCCCAGTGAAAATTTTCAGGCCAGCTGCATTGCATGGGCTATAGATCGCTTTTAATTTAATACTCTAACTGACCCAAATATTTTAATTTAAGCTTTCATTTAATGTACCGCTATGGTAAGTAAGTATATTTTGCCCACACTCCGTAAAAGTGTGATTTGGTATATTTATGGGCTCTACAGCTCTTCCCTGCCGATTCTATTTTCGTGTTTGTGCACCCACCCCCAGCGCATGGACTTTGATGTAAAATGTATGTAACACGTGTACATAATATGTGTAATGCAGTTCGATGGTGTGCACGTGGTGAGCGGTTCGTTGGACACGTCGATACGCGTGTGGGACGTGGAGTCTGGCCAGCTGAAACACACGCTCATCGGGCACCAGTCGCTCACGTCCGGCATGGAGCTGCAGTCCAACATACTGGTGTCGGGCAACGCTGACTCCACGGTCAAGGTGTGGGACATCACCACCGGCCATTGCTTGCACACATTGTCCGGTAAGTCTGGGGGATTATTTATTTCTCTTTGGCGTACTATTTGTTATCATGTTGTCAACAAAAGTTTATTAGATCGTCAGTGCAGTTACCAAAAATGTTCACTTCGGATTAATTGTTTTGTGGTATAGAGTGTGAGAGTTTCACGTTTGTAACATGTATGGGGTAATGTTATTTGCAGGCCCCAACAAACATCAGTCGGCGGTGACCTGCCTGCAGTCTAGCAACCGTTTCGTGATCACCTCCTCTGATGACGGCACGGTGAAGCTGTGGGACGTGCGCACCGGCGAGTTCATCCGCAACCTGGTGGAGCTCAGCTCGGGCGGGTCCGGCGGCGTGGTGTGGCGGATCCGCGCCTCCTCCACCAAGCTCATCTGCGCCGTCGGCTCCCGCAACGGCACCGAGGAGACCAAGCTGCTGGTGCTCGACTTCGACATCCCGGGCGCCTGCCGCAAGTGCGACGAATAGCATCGACTGAACCGACGCCTGCTGCGTCGCTACGCGAATCTGTACGCGCCGTGGCAGTGCTAGGTGGTCCGGTCGCAATACATCACCCCAGCCAGATTCGTAACATCACTCCAGTTAATACTGCAATGGATTTAAAAACGTCATTCACTCACTGTTCAAATTCTCTTTGCAATATTGACTTTTTGCTATGGTTATTACATAACTTGCAAATGCGGTACTTGATATATATTTATGTCTTATTAATTATCAGTTTTTAAAATGTTCCTAAACTAATGGCTATATTATTGCGGTTTTCTTTTTATAAGAAATATGACAATAGCAACTGCGACTGTTCTGAAATTTAATTTTAACTTGTGTTTATCAATTTTGTTATGTTGTGATTAAATTCTCGCAATTGAAAGTTATGTAAGTTTTGTAAAACGTCGATTCGTCTTAAATGTTACACCTGTGTACTTGCAATCGGAATTAAATATGACTTTATCAGTGACTTACAATGTGGAGAGTGATAGTTCTCATTAAAACCTATTTTAGTTAGCTCGTGTACTCTAAGATTGAGCGCGATTCTTCCATTTCCCAAATTCGTAGAATACATAAGATCCTGGAGTGCACTAGTTATATTATCATTATCACAAGTGTACTCGCTTACATTCACAGTCAATTCATTGCAAGTTAGTTGTAATATTTTAGCGGAATGGAACTCAATCTGTAGCCCAACTTATAAATGTGATGTGATAAGTGAGTAGTTATTATCTTAAAACATGGGTTTCTTAAGAAAATGTTAGGCGCAAGACATACAGATGTGATGTCGAGCAGTGTCGAGCGCGGAAACAGCGCCCCTTTCATGTTATCTTGCGGCGCAACACATAGGCGACGCGTACCGGGCATGCCGCTTCGCCGCCCGCTTGACCATTTCCGCGTCTGCACCGCCACGTCGTCGCCTCGACGTGATCGGCGTCCCTTCAGTGTCATGCGTCCATCCAAATTACCAACCAAATTACAACCATCTAAATTATACTTATATTGTAATAATCAGAACTTATTCAGTATCTTCTCTCAAATGCTCTAGCGAATGCAAAATCGAGACATTGTGTGACTCAACTATTTTAAGGTTATAACATGCTACTTATTACTTAATGTTATAAAAGTTGGGCACTATAGTTATTGTAACATGTCGACGACCAATCGTACGTACCGACATCCGCGTCGCGTCACCATCCAGCGGACGATGCAGCCATAGATACAAAGTCCACCCACCGTCCGGCGACTGTTTCAAGTGCGAGTGTAATGAACCGATATTATGGACATATATACTTATTTAATAGTTCTACGTAACTCCGTATTCACATATACTCGATTACCTACTAATACATTCAAATACCATATTATAGTCGTTGTAGTAATAATATTTACAGTAGTTAAAATGGTGGCGAAATCATCTCGTTTTGCCAAATTTCAAATGCTTCATTATCCCAAAGAATTGTATGGAAATTGGTTTTAGATCTTAAGTTTAATAAATATGTTTAAGGTTACTTTATTTGTCTAGTTAAGTTTATTCTTCAACCTATTAATGATTAAATCATCAGTCGATGAATCTTTTAGTATATATTTTTGTTTTGTTTTTACTACATTGGCCCTGTGGCTCTTATGTATAATACATTATCTAGGTATTCAACAATAATGTGTAATTATTATTATAATTCGAATCTTAGTAATGGCGTATCTGGATAATGTTTGCTTTCTTTATCTTTTTAAATATACCCATGCAATAAAATATGTTATTTTTGTAGTACATACTGTAAAGCCATGGTGCTACTAATAAATCGTCCTTCTAATGAAGTCATCATCATCTCAGCCTTTTAGCGTCCACCTGGCGAACGGGCGTCCCACGCTGCGCGTAACGGTCCGCGGTCTCCACTCCAGAACCCGTCTGCCCCAACGGTTGTCGGTTCTACGACAGATGTGAGCTGCCCATTGCCACTTCAGTTTGCTAATCCTTTCGCCTATGTCGGCAACCTTGGTTCTCCGTCGGATCTCCTCATTACGGATCATGTCCTTCAAAGAAGCTCCGAGCATAGCCCTCTCCATAGCCCTCTCCATAGCTCGCTGAGCGACCTTAAACTTATGTATCAGGCCCACCGTCAGTGACCACGTTTCTGCGCCGTAGGTCATGACTGGCAGGACGCACTGGTTAGACTTTCGTCTTTAACGATTGTGGGATAGACGACGTGGACTTGACGCAGTTTTCCAAATGCTGCCCAGCCCAACTGGATTCTTCTGTCAGCTTCGATATCGAAGTTGTTGTTACCCAACAGTTTTTTTTAAAGTCGACTTACATCAAATATGATAAAAGTATAAGAACAGATAATAATTAATGATGATATCAAATATCGTCAGGCTAATTTGCGATTCTAAAATAAATCATTTTTACTTATTTTCTTTATTTCTGTTATAATAGTATTTAGTTTATGAAATAACTTAATTTATTCTCTAGTTTACTAGCTACCCTTGAAAAAGAAAAAGGTACACTTTCTGTACTCTAGTATTGTACGACGATTTATTAGTAGCAACTGGACCTAGCAGATCACATTGTCTATCGGAATTGGTTATATTTTATTGACTTTTAGTTATGTCCTCTTATTTCATCTTTCATTTGTACCAATTATTGTTAGGTTATTTTAATTGTATTCTGTTGTGTACGACGTTAGTTGATTGATGTAAACAATAATGAATCGAAGGCCAGCAATTTTATCATTTGAATTTTTAAAATTTAATTTGTTTTAATTTTATCATTTTTGACATCTTTGACATCATTTTTCACATAAATCAAAATAATTAGCTACTGTTCGAACCTTCCTGATTTTTCGCATTAAAAATAGTCAGTTAAGATACTTGTATGTCTATTTAATAAACATTTAAAAAAACTAAACATTTGACATTATTAAGCTAAATGTTTTTAACCTCGTATTAAATGCGAACAACCAGAACTTACACACTTACATTATATAAAGTTAACTTGTAACCGTAGTCTGTAAGTGGCTTGTCGGCCATTGTTTAAACTCGTACTTGGTACACTACAGAGGAATTTATTTTGCACAAGTCACAGCATAACTACCTTTTTTTCTAAAACTTAACTTTTACCTTTTTTGACTCGTTCACATCGCCTGGTACGTACTTTAAAACTCGTCTTCCCCAATCGATTCGACGTCACGAGTGCCCAGCTCAATACTACTTTAGCTTTTGCGCTAAATTAGTGACCCTAGAACTTAAAAGCTGCTGCTCAGTATTCGAGCAACAGTTTATGATCACCACAACCGGGTCCGACGCTCGGTTTGAACAACACTCAGTAATTAACCTATTCAATGAGCAAACTATCAAAAAAGATGTGCTAGTGAGTAGACAATGACTGCTGAATATAAATTCCTCTGTATTGTATAGCTCTGTTTGAATTGTTCTGTATATATTCATAATGTAATATTATGTACCTACGTGATCATCAATGATCATTGAAAGCCTCCCCTCACGGGAGCTCAAAAGCGCTGACGCGGCGGCAGCGTCGTGACGCAGCTATTGCATGGCGTCTTGTGACCACACCGACCGGCATAGAGACGCGGCTAACGCGTCACTGCAGCTTATTCTAAGATTGGCCCTCCGGATCCATCGGTACACTTTCCCCATCGGACTACTTGTTGTTCCTTATCCGTCTAAGTCCCAATCGGTGTACTTTACTGACTGGTCGACTTTCCTGGATAGTCTACTTACTGGGTTTTCCCATTTGGCCCATTTTTTCGAATACCTGGGTCGGAGGGAAGATTGACACGTTTCAAACATGACACTGGCTACTTCTGGAATATAATGTAAATCGAACGTAATTAAAGGAAAATGAAATACATTTGGCGGCAATTTTGGCGGATTACTAAACAAATACCTAAATACATCAGAAACTAATAATGCAATGAAATAAATACTACGTAATTATTAAAGTAGTAATACCTACCACCAAAAAAGCTAAAAATTCATTACATCTGTTTTTTCAAAAGCAAAAAGTTTGTTGTCACAAAAACATCATCCGCCACATCAGAGTTTTTGAACTCCGATAAGGGGGAGGCTGAAGGCATGACTTGTCTATGATAGCTGATCTAATAAATAATTAAACAAAGACTGAAGCATAGGTAATAAGCATATTTAAAGTATTAAAGTAGTTACTGCTGACTACCAACCATCACACTGCTGTACGTCTTTGTTGACTTGCATTACTATATTTAATCAGTTTCATTTAAATCTATGGAAATGTTAGCGGTGGCGTTACGTACTCCGTTACTTCAGTAACCTTTGAACATTTTGCGTCGTTTACTTTGTAATTTTAGTTTTAAGATACTGTTAGTAGTAAGCAATGGTTAGAAATTCACTAATTATTTTTTCGTACATACAGTCAAAACAGCACCGTATCCAATAACAAATGTGCTATCGAGTGCCTGAAAATTGATGCTCTTTGTTTATTTAAATGATACGATTAAAACAACATTTACGCTTGTCTATAAGGTTTCGCGATTACACTACTTTTAGTGGGCAAATATGTAAGTAATAAACAACTAGAGCACAAATTCTTACATTTATTTTCAGACACTAAACTAGGGGTACATATTTGGTAATTTTTTACTTCATATTCAAATTTTAAATTAGCTTTATTGTGCTGATAAATTATCTGTAAACACAATTTTCTTTGCTGTCGTATGTATATCTACGAAAAATGTCAGTAATTTATGTTACTTGCTAAGCATTGTTTATTATTTACAGGAGTAAAATTGATTTTTTTCATGCCAAACACATGGGATGGGCCTATAAACGAATAGATTTGCCACTGCTAGGTAAAGAATCATAGGACTGTATTATAATTAGCGGCGGTGAATTTTGTATTTGATCTACGAGCGGCGCTGCGGCGGTGTCGGCGCTGCGGCGGCGTCGGCGCTGCGGCGGCGTCGCCGCTGCCTAAATAGTTCGTCTCATACAAACTCATGTAATGTCGTAAAGAGCGGCAGAGCCGCGCCGCGCGGCCGCCGCCTATTATAATACAACCGCCCATTATAATAAAGTGTAAATCTGGCTGAACATCTCTTGAGGAAACTGATATCTAGTGTAATTTGGGAACTGGGTAGGTTCAAAGTATTTTTTGAATTGCACGACGGTTTTAGAAGGGGACTGGAAGATCAATATTGTGGAATTAAAAACTTAGATTGGCTTATCTAATCATTTGTAGGTTTACTTTTTTAGGTGCGTTTGAAAACACTTAATATTTCTGGAAGAATAATTTAATGAACAAGGTAAAAATTTAGGTCTTAAATTCTTAGAGATTTGATGTATCGCGCCAAACTTTGTAAGATGTTTTCAAAGGCACCCCCGAACCATAAAAAAATATTCATTTACCTACGAGTACCTACTGTCGTGTCATCTTTTTACTTGTGTTTGTAGGAATGACAATTGTATAACGTCATGTATCTCTTACACTAGTTATCGAAAATATGTTGGGCTGGTTAATAAATGAAGATCAGGTTCTCGCGATGGTTTTCATTTTCGATCTCGAATTCTCGACTCGTTGATTAAATATTGGTTTGTAACATCTATCAAGGAGAATTCGAGTAGGTATAATTAAAAAAAAATATATGGGCATACATATTATTTGAATTCTCTTTTAAAGGCTTTGAGGAGTATACATACAAACCAATATTCAAGCAGCGACTGTTTGCAGGTGTTTGCTTGTCCCACGAATTCTTACGATCTCCACTAGTGTCCAACGACGACGGGTCGTCCTCCAATACCTTCTAGGTACCTCTTGATATAATTATTATTTGTTTTCATAATTTTACTTCTTGCCTACCTTCCCTAATGCTTTTATATTTAAATGTATAATATTATATTTAATTAATCATATAATAAATTCAATTGTTTTCAATTTATTTTAAATGTTTTTATTTTAAATTTGAACTTTTTTTTTTAGATTCCGAACAAAAAGGGTAAAAAGTAACTATTATTTTTAAAGTCTGACTTCGCCCGTCTGTCACAGTACTTAACTAAACAAAACTATTAAACTCCATATCCGTTACCCCAGCAGGTCACCACATCAGATCGGGTCAGTGCTCAATTTATGCTAAAAAATCAGAATTTGTGCCCCAGTAGTTTCGGAGATATAACGGTTAGAAGGTGCCCGCTGGGTTCACGCACGCTCTCCGTCAAGGTCGTTTTCTGTAGAGCGATAAAGGTACATGCTACGCCTATTCCGCTTTCGGGAAAAAATTGTGCTGCAATTGGTGCCTCCGTGGTAAAAGATCTAGAGTTCCAGCTCTTCTATTAGCCGAGAAAAACAGCTTCATAGGTTTTGCCACCGAGACGCCAGCGGGACCACCTGGATCACGCGAACGAAATGACTTGCGAACATCAGCTCAACGCCTAGAATTAGTGCTCCACAACGCAGAATTAGTGCCCGAAAATCAGAGCTCCAGCTCCAGTACTTTCATGGGAAATGGTGGTCCCTCTGGAGTCACGGTGGAAAAAGAACATTATGTTATTCCGCTGAAACGGAGCGTGGGATTCTCATTCGACCTTGACACTTATTTAGTGCTCCGAACCACCGAATTAGTGCCCAAGTTTCAGGATCCTAGCTGTATTTAATGAGAAAATCGATTTTCCAACTTTTCCATAGGAAATTCACGCGTATAATCCGACTAAATTGAGTTGATTTTCATTCTCGAACATTCTTATCGACGCCAGAGTGAACGAGTGTGTGGAACCTCAGACCAACGGGTCGAAACTCGATATCTTTTTATTTTCATTACAAAAGCTCTTCGGTAGTAATCTTATTAGAAAGTAAGTACATACATTGCAATAGAAATTTAAAAAATGTTAACAAAACGCACGGCGTGCGCCGCGTACAATTTCTCGAGCAACTGTATTGAAAAATATAATTTACAATTGACATTTAACAGATTTACATTTCATTCTGTCCAAAGTAAATTAAATAATTCAAATATGCTATGACCCGCACCGGTCTTGGCTGTTAGATGTCGTGTACCGATAGATGGCACTAGGAGCTTCATATTCGAGTGTTGTCTCTGTTGCCAGTATACAGGTGTAACATTAAGAAGGGGCAGAATGGGGAAGTCCGAAACTACAAGAGATACGAAGATCTGTTATTAGGAACCATGTCATCGATTTTAAAGATATGAAAAACTGCATTCATAGATTTTAAAAAAAGCTCAACACTACTCGGGAATCGAACCTGGACATTTTGAAAAAAAAATAACTTCTATTATTTTATTATGGATATTGGTTGTGTAGGTTGTAAGCAGTAAATGTTGCTAAGAAACCTGGTATCTAAAATTAATAGAATGTGATGTAAATAATTATTTTATGTTATTCCGGAAAAATCTTATTTTTACAAACGGCCCCATCAAATGGTCCGCGAAATCACCCGATTTAACTCCACTAGAGTATTTCATGTGGGGTTATGAAGTCCACAACACAAGCTTGGACACCGCTGAATATCTAATAGCAGCCAGAGGCCATTCTAACACAATTACACACAAAACGCAATAACAAAATCGTTACCTACTCGAGCTTATTAGCTACGTAAATAATTTAAAAAATATTAAATACAAGACATTCTAATAATTTTAGATACAAAGTTTCTTAGCAACATTTACTCCTTACAACCTACACAATCAATAGCCTTAATAAATTAACGTACTTAAGTTTTTTTTACAAAGTGTCCAGGTCGCCGGGTGCGATTCCTGAGTAGTGTATGAGTATTTTTAAAAACTATTAATGCAGTTTTTCTTTTTACTAAAATCGATGACATGGTTCCTGAGAACAGATCTTCGTATCTCCTATAGTTTCGGACTTCTCCATACTGCCCCTTCTTAATGTTACACTCTGTATAAGTTACTTACTCCTTGACTGTTAGATGTCGTGTACCGATAGATGGTACTAGGAGCTCCATATTGGAGTGTTGTCTCTATTGCCAGTATATACGTTACTCTATGATCTCTATTTTTTTATTTATATAGGCCCTCAAAGTAAATTCATATTTAAGAACAGTGACACCTAGTGAAATATAGCAGAAATGTTACGCCATCAGCCCATGTCCTGGTTTGACTACTGGCCGCTAGATGGATTTTGCTCCTTTTTACTACATTTTCCCCTGAGCATGAAGCGACACTTTATTAATATGGACAGATTATAAGAAAGGGCAACCCCGTGACCCAAAACCTATTGTGCAACAAGAAAGAGCGAAGTTGACCTTGCTACGAGTGCTGATTTTGGATGTTAGGACAAGCTTAAAATTAAGGAAAGCATAAATAAAACCACATTGTTTGCTATATTTTATATTCATTCAGACAACGGTACACTGTGACATTAACGAACTTAACATTATTGAATTTAATTTGAGACATGATTTTTACTTTATACGGGAAACAATTTTCAATGCATTACATTTACTGTCTTCTACACATACAGTTAAAATCTGTTACATATACCTATTGAGATATATCTAGTTTTATACGATCTGTACTTGTAGGGGTTAATATCAAATAAATGAACTCACTGTAACAAACTCATCAACAAACGAATTCAATGTACCTAGGTACCTATCGAATTAAGTCAATAGGTAACTGTTTTTTTATGTTTTCACTGGTGGAGATTTACGCACACTGGTGGATCAAATCCATAAATGATAATATTTTCAATGTCTTGATCTCACGCAAATGCAGTCTCACATATACCTATGTTTAATATCATTGAAGATTGATCACGAACAAAATTAAAGTTATACGATAACATAAATATACGTCAGGAACACAGGGTATTAAAAAATAAGGAAAAACCTTAACAACAATAATAATAGATATAACATAATAATCGTGATCTATCTTTTCAACATACACCATAAACTTAAAACTTCAGTTTAAATCTATTTTATTATCATATAATTTTTGTTACCCCTATGACAGTATGAAGTAAAGTACGTACCTAACTATTGATAAGTAGGTAGGTAAAAATATCGATGAATCTTTAATTATAGCCATTCAATAAATAATGAAAAAACTACAAGGTTCACTCACGAATCACGAATAAACCTTGGTGAAAAAAAATCCTGCGTAGGTTTCGATTAGACAACTGTACATAATTTTAAAATATTTTTTTAATGGAGGAACTATTGCGTAACTAGTTACCTTCAATTATTTTAGTATACTTATCTACAGCAAAAATGTCATTTTGGACTTGTTTAAATAAATAGATAGGTAAGTACTACTTTTACGAAAGATTTGAGACGGTGATAATATCGTAAGGGTAACAAAAATCTTAGAGCCAAAATACTTGTATAAGATTTTTAATAAACAATTTGCCTACCTTTTTCGGTACTACTTAAAACTAAACAGTCAACTGATTTAAATCAAGCTGGATGCACAATGTTGTTACATACACAACGTTTTTATCGCCGCGATTTCTACGCTATGGCCGGCTACTACTGGTGTGATGTGACCACAGACCTAAAAATGGATGTGACCAAATTGTGGCCTTATTATGTAGGTTTTTCGGTAGGTAGGTAACGGGATTTGTGATTGGCCGAGTGCGCTATGTTAAATTCGATGCGATTATAACGTGCTACAGTTCTACATTGTGGCACCTTTAGAAATGATGAACATTAAAGTTGCAAACTAATTAATTTTTTAAAGGCAGGTAGGAATTATTGCAAATTAATTACACTTTGACCCCATTGGCTATAATAAAATTAAATGTCTAACTAAATGAAAATAAATAATTTTTAAACATAGTTTGTGCGATGTGTCTACTACTGGTTTTCCCTGTGGAAAACTATAAATTGATTACTAAACATAATATATAAAAACATATCACACAAAAGAACAAGAACAGATTGTCATGCAGTACACATGGTGCAAGTTGTCAGCAATTATTCGATAACATTACATTGACCATTAATTAAATGTCTACTATATAAATTTAATTATACATCAATTAACCAAAACTGCCTTGTATGTGTAGACATACTATAATACTACAAGTTTTTTTGTTTACTTATCTATCACGAAAATAACATAGGTACTTATTTATGTAATTGAAATGTAGGTATACTTCTTTCCAGTACAATAAATTAAATAACATTAATTATAACTACAAAATCCTCATGTGATACAAAAGAAATGAACCGTATTCAGTTCAAATAAATGGCACTTTGCAATGTCTGCATTGTTTTCCAAATTATGTTAGAGTTAAGTATGAAAAAAAAATTGAATTAATTTTGATGCCAAAAGTCTACTAATGCTTGCCTGTCAGGGTATCACCACATCGGCCAAATATATAATTTTATGTATATTTTTTTCTATATAATAGTCATATGTATTTTTTATATATAATAATTTTGAATTTTTATTATTCTAACTTTTTTTACATAGTTAAGCACGTTCAGTGCGTTCGGGCGGCAGCGGGCGGGCGGCGCGCGCGCCGCTGCCGCCGGAGCGCCTCGCCGATCATCGTCGCACGCGTCCCAACACTTACTGTGGTCAAAAATTTGGAAGGCACTTTCTACTTTTCAAAAATTTTACATTACTTTTTGAACACATTAGCCTAGACTTACACAATAAAAAATATGCGTAGTAACATTCATCAAAATTTACGCAATCCACCCGAAACGTATAGGCCATTATATAACTTTTTAAATTTTTTTTTCACCTACATTAAAAATTTCTTTCCAAAAGGATAGCCAAATAGTTTCAACATTAGATCTGAATGGCAAATGTTTTTTTTTAATTTGGTCTCTTTTATACACTAATCCAAACTTTAACCGAATCTGTTATTCCAAATTCCCAAATAATAGTGAAGTATCAAGGCCACTTGGAGACTTATTTTAAAACATGCTTCGCGAGCGTGTTTTGCGACGTGATTCGCCCGAGTGTTGCCGTGGCATGCCAGCTCCTCGGCGCAGCGCTGGCTTGAGCTAGTGGGCATGGCAAGTGCTGGCATCCCACACAACACCCTCCCATCAATGCTAAGAATGCCAACGAATATCCGCCAACAAAATCGAAAAATCATGGTATACCCTTGCAGCAAGAAAATTCCACTAATAATTTCCCGCCAAAATTGTGAAACAATACAAGTGTCCAGGAAATGTATGGAAACAATTTATATTTTGTACACATAATATATCTTAATTTTCACGCTAACAACACTAAAGAGATCGTTATGTGCATCATCGCACACTACATTATTAACTTCTACATTTAAGCCCCATACGCTATCGGCCGCCGGATTATATAAATAGTCTATAATGTAAAGATAATACTAACTAATAGTATGAGAATTACGACGTGACGTTACTAAGGAACTTGAACTTACTAGGTATGACAAGGGTTTATCCTATCGGATTTGTGTAGGATAATAAGCGTTATAATAATACCAATACATTATAATCTCAAAAGAAGGCTTTCTTAAAATTTTTTGCATTCATTTTGCTTGCTTGGACGGGATGTAGTAGTAGCGAGCTTATGGGAAATCAACAGGCTGTATTACCTGCATTGACACCAGTAACTGGTAATATATTCAGGATACATACTTCCTAAATGTAGAAAATCTTAATTTATATATATAACGTACGAAATTCATACAGTCGTTGTCATAGGACCCTTAACTAGTAATATACAGGGTGGAAAGTTCTACAGGGTTGTGATGTATAAATGTTATTTTTCATGGATTTCCTTTAATATAAAATAATTTAATAAAATAAAATAAAATAAAAGGAATTGATTCTGATGTATTGACCCTTCCGATCAGTACCTACCATAAAAATACAAAATTGTGTTTTTTTGCCTATTAAGTCGGGTTCGATTGCAGACTCAGACAGGTGATCTCTTATAAAACTTTATATGCAGTTTTGCTTCTTTTATAAATTAAAGAAAAGTTTTCCTTTGAGTAAAATTTGCCATCTTCAATATTCAGAGTACCTACTTTCCCTTAAGATTGGGTCTGAACTTTCCACACTGTATATGTCAATGATCCTTATGATTTGACCACATAGCATAGCCATTAAAATGTCTATCATTCAAAAACGTTTAAAATGAAGATAAAAATAAAAATTAAATTAGGTATTTAAAAAAAATTCTACAACTAAATGTACCTACCTAAGTATTATTTTATGATTTTAGGTACCAGTTTTCTGGAATTAAAAATACATAATATTGATTAACGACTTTATAAAAGTATGTTTATTTCCAACATAATTCTGTACTTATGAATTATGATTTCTATATATATTTTTTATATATTTTCGACTAAACGTGTCGAGTACTTATGGAATTTAAACGTCAATTATAATTTCAAACGTAATAAATTATGATTTTCTACATTTAGAACTTAATGTATTTTGAACATAATATTATGAGCTATGATTTTCTGTAATTTACTACGTAACCGGCCACCACGTGGCCGGAAGGGTTTATTCTAGTAGGTATAAAATTAGTAAGTGACGTTAGAAATAAAACCAACAAATCCGACGACCATCCGCACGTAAGCAGATCTATTTAGGTAGCGACCTTTCTGCATCTCTAACTGACCAACGACTACGTAGATACCGGCTACATTTCAAGTCTTTTTTAATGTCATTAGCATGATATACTTAATATCTGATCGACTGCTACACATAGACACAGCTAATAATCTAAGTAAATTGAAATGTATACTAGCTACGCGTAAGTTAGCAGACGCTTTAATGCTGCACATTTAATGCTTGGCGATTTTAGTGCATATAACCTAGGGTGGGCCCGCCCATCTGGCTGTACAGTTAGTACTACATACAATTAGTACAGTAAAGAACATCAATAATATGAAGTAATAAACATAATCGAACTAGAGTTACATACGTGAGTAGCACAACAAGACTATGTCCAGTAATTCATTAGTTTAAGCTAAATTGATATGAAAGGTATTATTTATTTAACGCAAAATTTATACGAGCTTCAGGAATCATATCATATCAACAGCCATACATACACATTCCATTTTAAAATATTAATATGCCAATGTGAAAAGGTGGTAACATTGGTAACATTTCTTTCTAAGATAATTTTGTCCTTGTATCCTCAAACTACCCTCAGGTCTATGATGGGACGACATGATGCTAAGCTCACAAAAACACATTATGTAAAAATGTGCTGTATCATAATCATACTGTCATACAAATTTTAATATTATTTAGCAAATAAATACCTAACAGGACTAAGCTTGCGTACTATATAATAAACATAAATATGTAGGCAATGCCACTGCCAGCTATTTAATACGCCTCTATTTTTTTATTTTGGTAAAATATAGACTAGAAACAATCTAGACAAAGATCGTAGTATTTAATATCAAGAAGATAACAGAGGCTAGCGAGACCAGCAGCGGAACAGCAGACGGTCGGGCCCAGAACAATAAAATACGAGTACCTATAGCCTAACATTTGGAACAATCACTACTGGCTAACGATACATCTATATTATTTGGCGATCACTAAGTCTACTCGTATGTGAATCGCTGCACGAACAGTGAACAATGAGCTGGGCAGAAGGCGGTACCTACTACGCGGTACGCGGTACGCGGTACCCGCCGCCGCAAGCAACAACACACATTCACTAAATCTAGTAGAGAAATTGACACCGATCGACGACAAAGAAAATACACCTATATTTAAATTTATGGTTACACTAAGACTAATCCATATTTTTGTCTTACGCGTATAATATGTTGCGGAATAATGATTAGGTATACCAAACAGTCTTTTGAATCGGGCCAAATATATAAAATTTTGATCATCCTATGTTCACAGATGGATCTAAGTTGTAATGATAATTTAGGTTTACCTAGATATAATAATGTTCGACATTCTACTTAAGAGTAGATAAATAGAAACTGCGAGCGAGAGCGCAGCGGGGCGCTGAGTGCAGCGCGGGCGGCAGCGGCAGCGCGCCGGCCGGCCATCTCTCGCATTACCCATAATAACTTAGGATTTAACTGAAAATATTCATTCATAATAATTAATAATAATACAAAATTCATCATAACTAAACAACAAGCATTATATTGCACAGCGAGTTTACTTTAAAGAATAAAAATAATTGTAAATTTTAAATAATAAAAATTAATTAAATATGATTGTTTAAGAGCTTTCCTCCCCTTACGTCTTATGTTCTGAACACGGCTAACTAACTAGTGAATATCGGTAAGTATAATTTATTTGATATTCGTCGACCAGCTCCGTTCATTTGTCCAAACAGCTCTCGTATGTGCCACAAGACGTAGCCTTTATATGCATAGCTTGATTGCAATGTCCTCGTGATTCATTTCATTATTAGGAGGATGTGCACTAGTTTCCATGTGTTTATAATGTGATGTCATTTAAGTCATGAATAACGAACTGTACGCTATTGATATTGAGTTTTTTTGATAATAAGTAAAAGATACTAACTAGAATGCGCTGTGATGGAATTGGTTCACATCCTTTGACTGAATTTAAATAAACAATAAATTGTGTCACCGTAGCGACCAACGTCTGGTCGGATCGGGGACGTCCCGCAAAGTCCACCTCGGCATATCCTTGTGCTATGGAATGTCGTAATCATACAAGGATAGGTACTAATAACAGAACACCTGCCATGAGCTCTCAAATCTCAATGCTACTTGTTGGAGATGATGTGACTCACTGTGAGTGCAATAAATAATTCTATTATTTGTGAAAGTTTGTCAGTGAAAGCTGTAAATTTCAACATGAACAAATTGTTTATCTCTCTCGAAACAACTAAAATTAGTGAACAATGAGCTCCTGTAGCAGATGTATTGTTATATCTTGTACGGACAGCTACGGGGTTTAAAAGTAGCTGACCGAGTTGCGATTGGGGACGAAGTACGGGTAAGCGGGCAGCGGCGAGGGAGACATGCCCACCGGCGGGGGGGCCGGCACCGCGCCCGCGGCCTCGCTTCACATGTTCTCAGCGCGAGCCTCCGCCATCGGCGGCTCCATGTTCATCGGAGTCGGCAGCTGATCCTTCCCGTTCTTGGCGACTTGTACCGGGGTCTTAGGCGGCCCCATCTCTGTGATCTCAGGCACGACGTCACGCTCGCTGTAGCGGCTGTCGGGGCGAGGGGATGCGAAGGGTCGGAACGGGTCGTGCTTGGCCGGCTCCAGGGCGAGTCCCGGCGGCGGCGGGGAGCAGAGCGGCGACTCGAGGCTCGCGGTGAGCGGCGACGGCAGCCGCGGCGACTGCAGCGGCAGCGGGGGCAGGCCGAGGTGCGGCGGGTGGTCGACCACCATGTTGCACATCTGGCGGCGCAGGCCGTGCGCCACGGCGGCGACGGCGGCCGCTGCGGCCGCGTTCGGGGACACGCCGCCCTCGCGCCCGTTCCCGCACGGCACGTACGCGCTCTGCACCCCCATGCCGTCCTGCAACGCACACGACCACACAGTTACACACTGACTGTCTGATATTTAGATATAGGTATACGGTATTGCGTTTGAAATATTTCAGCCCAAATGATGCAAAATCGTATAAACTACCGGAACTCTTAAATATTTCTGAATTGAATACATTTTTACCGAATAAGACGGTGGCTCAGTCAGAACCACTGAACGTGAACTTCAATTTATTATTTGACATGCCTGTCGAGAAATGTGCAAACCATTTTTAATCCAAACTTAATTTTAATCAATACAAGTGACAATACAAGTACCTATGGCACACAAATGTAGAAGTATATGATTTGAACCGAGATTACTTTCACGTCTGTTTTGCATCAGTTGGAGCAAAATATTAAACGTATAAATACGCAACGGATTAAGTGACTTCAAGTTTTGTCAATTCCATTGATAACACTGAAACCGCACAGCCAATTTTAAAATGGATAACGCTAAGCACATTCGCAGTAGCAGGTGGATTTTTTTTAAACAGTTGTTACAGACATTAACACTTATACAAATATGGTAAGGCACATGGCAGTTACCTACTACAATTCTTATAAATAGGTAGGCTAAAATACAGTAAACTGCTCACCCTGTTTTGCCTGGTATATACCCTCATTCTTACCTCCGCTATGGATTCAATTGTATGGTTTGTCCAAAGTACACTGAACTCTAAACACGCAATTATCATTTCATTACAGGAGGTCCAGAAAGTAGACCAATTGCCTCCAGCAGTAAAAGTCTAATGAATATAAAACACTTCTATTGCGTAAGTTTTGAAAATATGTAATAGAATCACAGCTCGTGTCAAAAGGCCTTTCAATAAAAGTGTTTTATATTCACGAGCACACAACTGCTCTATTAGCTGGCACATTTTGCTTGTACTTGAACGCCGCGATACTAACCGTAATGGAATGCAGCACTTCGTCCTTGATGGCGTGCGTGGGGTGCGGTGCATGTGTGTCTCGGAACACGACGGCGCGGATCACACCGCGAATGTGTTCGTCAGGCCAAACGCCCAGCAAGATGCGCTGCGGCCGCCCGCGACCCTTCGGTCTCAAATCTGCAATTACATCCAATAGTAAAACGTGAACAGACAAGGCACCATTATTATTTATATTTATTATTGGGGGTGACTCATAAAGAAGTTAGATTCAGGACCAGGTTTGACTTTCCAAGAATCGATGCCATGATGTCATTCGATTCAAAGGAAGCCCTTATTCTTGCAAAGATCGACAGTGAAGAACAATTTATTAAATAATTTTGGACTTAGAAGTAATTTCTCTTTTCTCATTATTTATTGTGCGTATGAGGATTAACAATTTCTTTTCAAGTCACCCTGTGGTCGGCAGTACACGCATATCGTGGCTTGTTTACTACCGATGAATCATGTAGATTATTATTTTTTAAAAATAAGTATTTGCTTAGAAGAAGTTGGTTCATCATTCTTGAAAACAAATCCATTAATAATGTACTAGATTCTGTAATGTAGAAATATAAAACTTAATTCAATACCAATTAACATATAACTTTCGCCAGTCTGATTTAGCATGATTTCGCATTGCTTAAAAAGTATGATACATCGCACACACTTCTATATAAATAGATAACAAATTCCAAGAAAAAAAAACAATAATAATAAAATAAAGTTGGCTGGAAAATTTATATACCTACCTACCTAAGTAGGTATATGGATTGTTTTACAGACTTCTATTAATAGCAAATATTTGTGTTTACTTTAAGTACAATTATATGCATTTAATTTAAACTACAGCTTGTTTTATAGTCCCAAAAATTTTTTACTATTTCGTTAGCGTATAAGGTGCCATAGTCAAGTACACTACTTATAAAATCACTGCTTAGAAATCTGTAAAACAGCTAACCGTTTTATGAAGCAGCAGTGGCAACTGAAACTATTAAAATTATTCAAAAGTATTTTCCCCATTTCTCACTTAGCATAACTTCAGTTACCACTACAACATTCATGGACAATGTTAACCGAAAAAATGTACATACCTGCGCCCCCGTCTGCGCTTGGACCGAGCATATTGTGGACACGGTTGGCGTACAGCACGAAAGTGGGGTACGGTATGTCGTATTTTCTGGCAGCCTGCGACAGCGACAGCCCCTCCTTCAGGACCGAGAAGATAGCCTCGGCCATGGTCTCTGGCCTCCAGGACTTGAGGGGGCCACGCTCCCGAAACCTCAGGTTGTGCACCAAGCTCTGGTTGGTGTTCCAGCACTTCTGCCACATCGCTTGCAGCTGATATTGGTAGCTGTCTGCTGGAATAGAGAACGCAAGCGTTAGTATTTTTGGAGTGTCTAATAAACAAGTGTTTTAAAATTTTTATGGCGAGACACCCAACATTCATGCAGAAACTAGAAAGAATGAAAAGGAATAAAAATTGAAATTAATTCTTGTAATGTGTTTCTTGCAATAAAAGATTTTGACTTTCGACTATGGACACACAAAAATATCATCCACGTCACTGCTGGGCATAGTCTAACAAAGTGTATTTTCAAAAATAAATAACGTTATTCCCGTTAGATTTCGTAATAGTGCAGCCAGGGTCTATCCAACGTTTGAACTTTAAATAACGGGAAAGAAATTGTTTTTATAATTTTTAAAAATAATCGTACCATAAATAATGAAATAATTCTTAGAAATTGGCAGGTTAGGTACCTGAATCTTATTTATTAAAAAATTAAAAAAAAAACTTTGTTATTTATTATTGAAACATAAATGCGACCTACTACGTATTATTGTTATAACTTCATAAGGATTTGCCAAACGGTGGAGATCGAATACGCCCATGGACATTCCGTGGCTCACCCAAACACCAGAACAGATAAATGCATACACTTCTCAAGGACTTTATAGTTTATAATATGTTGCTTTTTGTATCTTCAACATATTTTATAGCAACTGGTATACCTACTAGCAGAAGTATGCCGCTAACAGTAAAGTCTCATTTCAATATACGACTAGCAGGTAATTTTATACTATGTGAATACGATACTACTTAGTCGAGTCATAAGTTCTGTCACACTTTTATTGTAAAATAATTGAGACATTTTTGTTTTTACAGTAACCATTTATATATACGAAAAAGAACTTACTAAAATATAGATTCTTATGCTAATTAAGCTTATTCATCAAAGCATGCCTTAAGCATCAAATATTCTTGATGAAAACAGCTGACCGATATTGACATGGACCTCGTCCGTGCTGAGAGATGACTGGCCGTGCAGGTTGAAGGCTTGTATTCAAAATCGCAGGGGACATTTTGTACAAGATTAAATTAGCATAACAATCTATATCTTAGTAAGTTCCTTTTGGTATATAAATGGTTACTGTAAAAACAAACATTTCTCTATTATTTCACAATAAACGTGTTACAGAACTCATGGCCCGACTAAGTTATTACTAAACAAAGCATGATTACCGACGTATCATCAAATAAAATAAAAAAAGCTTAAATATATATAAATCATTCATTACACATTACAACCATAGAAAAACAAATAAACCTCCTAAATACTGACCTCATGAGGGTACCTATATATATAAAAAAATTGATTAAAGGGTGATACAGACAATGAGTTAAATGTAGTAATTATTTATTGACAAAAATCAGTCTAACATAAATTTAATTAGGTATAATACATATTATGAAATTAACATCTACTGGCACGGATTCTATGTAATTACTTACCTAGGTACCTACTCAATTATAATTAGGTCATGTGGATGTAACTCATAGGACATGCGTATTTAACCTACGTTTACAAGTTCGGTACGGGATTCGCGTTCGAATTCTTAAATAGGTACGTATACTAAAGCTGCCATATTGGTGGAATCACAAAAGAAAATACCATGCCTGGGAAAAGTTATTTCATTGCTTATCAAACTCATTAACTTAAAAGAAATAATTATTTAATTATAATTTATAATTCATGGCAATGCCTAATAACACTACAGTATCGTGAGTAACTCACATAAAATTTGAGATTCGTAACTTTTTGTATATATTTCTCGATTATTTGCGAGAATCAACTTGTTAGATGATCATAAATTTCTTTTAATTAATCTCTTTAAAATGCTGATGATTTCGTGCAACAAGTAAATAAAGCTGTAGTTTTTTTCAACTGTCGCCCACAAACATAATTTATTGTACCTACTTATTTCCCAAATCACAAAGGTACTCTAACTTAGAGACGTAACTTACGTGGAGTAAGTGCAGGTAGGTACTGCACATAGTATAAAATCACTTTCGCATTGCTAGAACTAGGTCTCTAATGTAACAAACAACAGGTAGGTAGCTCTTATACTTTGATGTGGAACGTCTTTCTATTTCCTCTCCAGGTAATCGCGCAAATGGTTTTTACGAAGTAAATATAAATAGCAATGATTCGCTAACTTATAGGAACGATATCGATTGGTAACTTTGTAACGCAAGTAAAGACGTTTCACGCAAATACTTATTCAGGACTGCCTCACTGTACGAGGGACATGCGGTCTCTCGTCGTTTCTTTCTACGAGTTGTGTGCTACATTATAATAAGAGCTACGTTTTTCCGTGACTCTATAAAGCACGGTTATTGCATTACGAAAGTGGGCTAATCTCACATGGGTTGCATCTTCGTGAGCGACGCTTCTGTGCAACAACTCAACGACCCCAGGCTCTCTGCTAAACTAAGTTGGCCCTACAAAGTCATTGACAAATTAACCATACCTATCACCATAGCCTAAAGTACAAAATTCGCGAGGCGACGCAGACGTCTGTGTTGGTATTCATACGATTTTATACTTAGGCTATGGTGATATCATGAATTTAAAAAAAAGCTACTCCCATATGGATGAGTAACAAAATCATTTTAGGGGGTGCCAAAATCGTGCCAAATGTATATCGAAATTGATACTCACTCACACATTCTCATTTTCAAACTCCATATAAATTTGTATTAGCAACCTCCTCCCGCTAATCCGCTTCATTTGTCCGCACCCCCCCAGATTTTGACACAGAATTTTTCATCGTTTCCCATACTAAATTTGCAAGATGCGATCTCCACAAGGAGCGCGCGCGCGACAAAAGAGGTTCGAACCTCCTTGGGTGATATGGTGCATATGTCAATGACGTCAATTAGTGCGCGAAAATTTTCCCGCTCTGTCTGCCCCGTCCCTTAGGACATACAGAAAATACAGTCTTTTAAACTCCTACTGAATTTGATGTGTAATAGATACAAAGATAAGTTACCTACCTACCTGGTATGTTTGCAAAACATACAGGCAATACATAAATTTCAAGTAGGTAATAACAATGTCAAGAATACAATACAAGGTATAATACACTTGTCCTATCCTAGCAATAACTACTAAGGCACATTATTTGAGCAATTATTTATACTTACAATATCTTAAAAGAAGCTTATTTTTTCAGACTATTAGTGTTATAAGAATACTTTTTTCCCTTTTCCTTGCACAGGGAAATAAAATTAAACAAGAATCTGAGTATAGTCACCGTGAACTACAACTAGATATTTTACCCGATTTTACGACGATGAAATTGATAGGTACTTATCATCAACCTGAAATTGGTAGTGGTACTTTGGACAGCGTTGTTGAACAAATTATTTCTTACTTTTTAAAGGTTTGCTTTTTTGTGTCGGACATTTTTTGAATTTTTAATTCAGTTTTTATCCTATCCTAAATAGCAAGGGTTCAAATAAATGTTCAATATAACATTTTAAACAAGACATAAAAACAAACTAACATCTTAAAAATAAAAACTTTACAGACTTACAGATTATTAACAGTCTTTTTTGTTTTTCTTTATTTAATTAATTGTACATAGGTAAGTACAAATAAGGAAGTTTCTAACTACTTACAATTAGTACTTATGGATTTTATTTATTTGACATTAACCCTTTATAAGGCAGAGGCGATTTGGATACCACTTAGTTAATAAACATTTACGGAGAAGAACATCCTCTTTTTTATTTAACTATAATAATGGTATTAAGTATATACAAATATATCAGGCTTTCTTTCCTCATTCATTCAATGTCAATGAATAGGTGTATTGGAAACAGATCATCTGAAAACAAGTGCACTAACAGGCTGCGTGCATATATTGACCACATGTATTTTTCTTAATGATTTTTTGTGCCGTAGATGTGATCCCAGTGCATTACAAACATGGTAGTGTATTTAACTTTCACGTAGCATATCTGTATAACTGGGGCTTTATAAAGGGTTAAGTACCTATATAAACAATAATTATAAAATGTCAAAAACACAGTTGCACGTTATAATTTTTTTTTAAATATCTTGAAACCATTAAATTTGTAAGTCTTGAAATTAACATTTAACTTCTATTTATATTTGTTTTAGGAGGCTGCAGACATCCCGCGGCAAATTATTTATATCTACTTGCCGGTAGAAACGTTACTCTACAAAGATTAACAGTAGGTAGGTATCTTTTACGCAGGGCACCCCTAAAAACGTTGCTCTACTATTGATTCAAATTTTCCTACACCCGTCAGTAAAAATGTTGGCACCCTGCCAGTTATCTTTCAGTTAGCGTGCCGAACTTATTAACATTAATAGTCTTTATATTTCACAAATTCTATAACTCATTATTCGGTAGTAGGTACTGACGCAGTTAACAGGGAACGGGTACTTATCTATTTTTTACACTTTATTAAGTTTTGTACGCGTATTATTTAATTTTAAACACCATTTCATGTATGCAATAATAAAGCAAGTTTCACAAAATATCAGTAATAAAGTTTCAATAATGCAATCAACTAAATTCGTAATAAAAAAATTAAACGCAATCTACGACTCGTCGTCAGTTCCGTACTCCGCTTTAACCTTTGCACTCCTTGCTTTGTTCGACCCTTCGTAGTACAGTGACACTATGGAATGTTTCTTACAAAACGCCCACCACCATCTGAACCCTGTTAGACCTATGAACACGAAATCAGGGTCCCTATTCCTTCTAAGTTTCTCCACAAACGCTAAAACCTCCGCCAGAGACTTCTTTGTTCTTCTGTTGTAAGGCGACACACTGGTCTCGCAGCAGAAGTCTAAAACGGCTCTCTCTTCATTAGCCAACAGGCCAGCTTCATCTAATACCGCCATTCTTTTAGATTTCCCAAGAATGTTGTCATATAGAGTTCCTTTAGGTATTCCGTAGTGTGTAGCGGCCTGTGTGAACCGCATTCGTTGCTGGACCACGGCTTGGATCGCGTCTTGCAGCTGACTCTGGGTCCACGTCGGCGCTTTCAACTTGACTGTATGACCGTGGTACTCTGATAGATAAAAGCATATGTACTCAAGTAATGTCACAAGCAAACCGTACGAATGATGCAAAATAATAAATGTATGTCTAAAAACATTACGAGTATTTATAAAGTTATCGGTTATTTTAACATTGAAAATGTTTATAATTATATAATTATGAATACAAAGCGCGAAAGTCTAAAATGTACTATTGAAAATGTTTATTGGATCGATTTCACGAAATAAACAAAATCTGCGATAACTTCTAGAAATTTAGGGCTACGGGGTCAGACGAGGGCTCAAAAGGCGCAGAATTTATCGAGACACATTATAACGTTGAAAGTTTGAAAATCGGTTGGCAATTTTTTTTGAAAATCGAAAAAGTTTGGAAAAATCTTGGGATTTTTGGGACGAAATTTCGATTAGATTTTTTTTTAACGAATCTATTTGGAATATCGAAACAATTAGAAAGAAGCACCTCTGCGCTTAGATGGACTACCCAAATATATATTTTTTGAAATTTTATCTTTCAAAGGTTCAGAGATACGTGACCCGTGTTCCAAGTTGGAACATTTTGTTCGCTCGTGGGTTCAAAGATAGAATCCTGAGCGTAGCGAGGGTTTCAAGGTACGAAACGCAAAATAACGTACAGTCGCTCATAACCGTCTAGCTATTATAGTACATTTTCAATGTACTAAGATTCTTGCGTACTGCGTAAAATCTGTGGATTTTTTGACTGCTTTTGATATTATTATGATGATTGATGACTCAAGAAAAACAGTCTGATATTTTTTTGGTTCGAAGAACCAAAAGGACCACCTAAACGGAAACGTCATACTTGACGATGCTACTTTAGATTTATAAATCTCTCTCAATCTCCTCACACTGGTATGCGTTATCTGTCTCTCTCAGAACAGGATCCACTATTATACATGAAGAGGGGCACCAAGTACCGCATTCTTCAGTGACTACAAGTTAAGATACAGGGTAGAAAAGGATCGAAAAAAGTAAAAACTCGCTCTTCTATTCTGCAGGTATCCTAAGAGGAAATTGTAATGATGGTAGCCACCAAGAAGAAAAACCTACCCTAGCGTAGACTCTTGGATAAAAATGCCGCAAGCTGTTATCGTTTAAAAGAGTACTTAGGTACAGAGGAACAAACATATACTAATTTCTATTACGCGTACAACTTTCATATGACTGCACAAAACCTGTGTACGAGTAATAGTTTAACAATATAAGGTAATGCGTCATTCTGTTGCAACCCATAATAGCGGGCTCGGTCGAGTTTCCCTACTCGAGGCATTTTTCCCACGATACAGCGACAGTAACCGACTATGTATTACAATACTTATCGTGTCGGTTGTATGAATAATGTTACGTAGGCATTGTCAGGAGTGTAGCTAGGACTTTGTGAGGGGGTGCTCACAGCCACAGATGAGGAGAGCATCTTTGACTGATATTATTATTCTGTGCCACACTCATGAGTCATGCATGACTTGTTATAAGTACTCGCGCAAAGACGATGACTACGAAACCCCTCGGCCGCCTCTCCCCGTTGCGAATGTACGAGTAATAGCATGTAATACTAATTCCATACTTCACACTGTAACCTAACGTCGCAGGGGGCAACAGCCCGTTTGCGCGAATAAAGTATGTCATAGGAGCAACACATTTATAGAGTGGGAGGAGAGCGGCACAGGCGCAATTTCCCCTGTGTATGTTGCGCCATTGTAAACGGATTGTTGCACGAACTGTCGAACTGACATGGTGTCACAGGGGATTAAATCTTTCTAACATGGAAGTAAACAATGTAATACACGTGGAAAACGGGAACGGGTTAAGGGCCTCAGGCCCTAAATACGTGCCTGGGCACTAAAATGCATCATTACATTACATTATTGGTACGGTTTACGTTGTAGTACAGACAGGCATGCTTGAAACACAGCAGACAATAGGCAGTTTACAATAAAAATACCTACTGTAACACAGCGACATGTCACTCACTGACATAATAAGGATTACATCTTGATTTTATTGTTCAATTTAAAGTTAATTAAAATTGTAAATCTAACTTTCTCTTAAGATGTACTAAAATGAAGTAGATTATAGGAACGCCATCATCATTTGTCATGGCACCATGATTTATTGTATTAAGCTATAATCACGCAATACAGATATTAATTCTTTATTTAATCCTTATTAGGTCAATGATCAGATTTATTGCGAATGGGCATTAGGCATTAGATATTAAAAACTGTTGCGTGTTAATAAAAAAAAGGTATAAAGAAAATCAGTTAATGTTCTGAAATATTATTACTAAGGTGCATGATGGTGCGGTGCGTGAAAATAAACAGTAAGTATCTGATAAACCTCAATCAACTGACCTGCTACAGAAGATGTGGAGGCTCCCAACCACGCGTGCGAGTTCTCCAGCAGTTTAGCCTGTGGACAAAAGATAAACATAAATTAATCATTGACAAAGATTATATTCTTGGTTCAAGTAAGTACCTGTACCGAAACTTTAAAGTTAGGTGCAGATTGAGACATACATTCGATTTTCGCCTCTTCGCTAAATTCCACTTTTCGAAGAATTAAACGTTTGGCACGCATTGGCACAATAAAATATAAACAATAAGAAGCTAAAAGATAGAGTAAGTAGCTAGGACTAACAATTACGCAGTAGGTATTTTTAATTGCGATGCAATTTGTAATTAAGTTTCTACCTATACTTACAACAATATTACGTTAATATTTACGATGATATTCTCCGGTAAAAAATGGTTAAGTCGATTAGTGAGTGGAGTGAGTGAGAAAATTGTGTTATTAATTTGCTTTATATAATTATTGTCTGTTTGCTCTTTAGTTTGCTGATTGTTTTCATTCATAGTCGTACCGGTATAACTTTTCATATGACCGATAATACCGGTCACATGAAAAGAACGATTCGTCAGCTAATTTACATTTTCCTTTCTTACAGGAAGTTTACGATTGCACATTTTATCGATCGCTACTATATTTCACACGTCGATCGTACGGTCGGCAACCAAACAAGCTGAACTTTTTCGACCTTATTGCAATGGTTCAAAGTTCAATAATGTCGGCTGCACCGTACAATCCTGTGCACTCGTCGGTTTATTTACGTTCGACACGTAATTGTACAGCAAAGAGCGGCATTTCTTTGTGCTTTAACTACAACTAAACTTTATCGAAGTTTTAATTGTGGACGCAGACAAAAGCCGGGTCATAAAATGGTTGTAACACCTCACAGTCTAATCTACAAATAAAATGTTTTATTAAGTGAAGCGACGCCGGGGCGCGCGCTATGCGTGTTTACGAAACGCGCACGTGCTCTTACTACCGAACGCGTATGTATTGTTTGTTTACTGGAATAAAACACTAAAATCCATTCAATAACAAAGAATTAAAGATCCCAAAATAAAATTTATTGCCTGAGTACGATAAAATAGATTTATGTATGCGGCGCGGAGCTGAGACCCGCTTGCCGATTATATTATTAGGTATCGGTACCTACACAACGACCAACTAAGGTAAGGCAACTAGTAATTGACACCAGCCAGTAGCTTGCGATGACTTAATTGTTTAAAAATTATGTGATAGGTGTGTTTGTACTTAACCTAGTATCTACATATTGCATTGTTACACATCTATTTAATTTTAAAATAATTCTTTATTTACAATATTAAAAATGCAACCTTAGTTTCTTACAAACAATGCTACTACCTATATCTAATAATAATAAATTGGACTGCACCACTGTAAATTTGATTTAGCTGACAGATGTCAAACGACGTAATTTGAAAGTCTAATGTATCTGAGTAATGTTACATTAGTTTGTGTATACAGTTTATTTTATTTTTAATGTTAGGCTGTTTGGCTTCCCATCATTGCCTCCTTCCACCTCCGCGCGCCAAATGCGCTGAGCAAATGAAAATCCGCGCACCATATTCACAAATGTTTGGGTAAACATAAATGTGTTTTGTGATTATTTTCAAATATATCGAGACTGATGACGTCAATAAGAAGAGCCATATATAATTTTGCTTCAACTATATACGATTCTACGCCACCAGAAGCAAAATGTAAGTGATAGCCTATCACTATCAAAATCAAAGGAAAATTAATTTATTTTCCTCGCTAAGTGTGTTGACAAACGTCGTATTTCACGCGTGAGCATTGGTCATTACACTACTTGGCTTCATTATACACTCGGCTTTGCCTCGTGTGTGCAATCCAGCCTCTAATGACCTGTCTTGTAATGACCACTTGTATTATATTACGAGGTAAGTAGGTAGGTAGGTACCTATTAAAAAATACAGGTCTTTTTTTTCTATACTTTCCGCACGATACAGTTCCGTGCGGTGTCCTTTGCGGTTTATCAAATACCTTAAGCCTGCAAACCGTACATAAATACATGTTTACAATTTCGACATCTGCACTCATTAACATTTTTTGAAAACATTTCCATTATTTTTCATACAAATGAAAAAAAAATATTTTTATATGCGTTTTTTCGGTATAAATTTCGATTAGAGAGTGAGAAAATTGAGTGGTGTGGCGGTTGGTACGTTATTTCCACCCTGTTATACAATACAAAGTTACATTGTTAAAGGTTTTTTATTAGGGCAGCCCTACTCGTAGAGGAACCGTTTGTGCGTAATGTATAAACTGTTAAAATGATTAGGACAAAGGTCGTTAGTGGAGGCGAAGGTAAACGAACTCAGACGCGCGTGGCACTCAATTAAAATCAATTAGATTCAATAATTTTATTATTTCACTGGCCACCGGCACATTTAATTTACAGACTGTTGATTCCAAAGTTTTTTATTCGATGGTGTTTTATTACAAAGCGGTTCCGAAGCTGTATGGTTTGTCAACTCACTCCGAGTGAGTTTACAGTAACAGACACCGAGGACAATTTTTTACCGACTTCCAAAAAGGAGGAGGTACTATGTTCGGCTGTATGTATTTTTTATTTTTTTTAACTTAGATTATACATTACTTTGAATTTTGAATTTGAGTTCAAGTTATTACTCGGTACTTGCTCAAAAAATCAAAAAAAGTCAATATAAATAAAATTACATTGTCTATATTTTTATGCCCACATCCTGCTCAAACAAAGAACTAAGTATCAATGCTTCATGACTAAATTTGTGAAAAGTTACATCGACCAACGAACTTAGATTATACTTAGGTAAATATTCTAAGTTATGCTATGACTTTTTATATGACATGGTAAATAAAATACAAATTTCTTCGGAACTTTGAATAACCACGAATACCGCTGCCGGTCGAAAATTGGGTATAAAATCGAGTGCTAAAGTGCGCAGCCGAAACAACTTCCTAGGTAGCAAATGAGTGCAATCCCGCGCATTGGGTCGGTCATTATTTATCTTATTCCGTCGGCAGTGGTGCCCTCTAATAGAAAATTTCCCGCGAGCGAGCATTATAACGTTTCCGCATTGGGTCGCAATTACTCGGGATATGTACGTAATAAGTTTATGACTATATTTTAGTTAATTGTTTATGTACAGACGACCGCTTTTCTGCAGATATCACCTTCCACACTCCACTGGGAGTGAACAATCGTAATGAAAGCGACTTGTAGCATTGGCACTGAGCGGGTGCTTTTGTTACCGAAGACATTTCTTTCTGGTGTGCTAAGAAAGCAGCATACCTGTGGCACTTATTCTTAGACGGGCGTGATGGCAGTCCCTGCACCGACTCCACGAAGACGGGAGGTTTGTGCAAATACCCAAAACTCCCGTTTTTTGCATAGCGGTGGCACATTATTAGTTTTAAAACTGCACAACACTATGAACTGTGGCAGGACCTTAATCTGAACGGGAGCTGTCACGGAAGTAAAATTTTTCAAACTTGTCCTCAATGATGTATTTCATTAAAAGTTTAAAACATAATTTTACTTTAAAACTCCTTACCGGTAAAATATAACACTTATTAGTAAAAATTAAGCATGTGGGAGAGATTTTGCAATGTAATGAATATGATTAAATTTTTTTGACTAGTTGTGCCACTTCTCCTTCTCAGCGCTAACCCTAGGATGCGGTAGTAGATAAAAATTGACGTGTATAAATTACCCATTGTAGGTACTCATTTTGACTTTTTTACCTAACTGATGACTTATATTGTGTCACCTGTGCGGCGACAAGTACACGGCGGGTATGTGATTTCTAGTGCTTTTGATTCTGAGTTCTGTGGTAGCTGCCTGCACCTTAATCTGAGCAGTAGCTGTAGTCTTACTAAAGACTTAAACTGAAAGTCGTGTTCAAAGTCTGGGGAGCTTTATTAATTCCAATTTGCTAACAATTTCGAATATACAAGACAAAGTTGCGAAGAATGAGCGTTCAGGGTGCGGAGTGAGGAGAGGAGTGGTGGGGGGTGAGGTGAGGCTATGAGGGCGAAGGATAAAACTAATCACACATCCTCTCAACAGGGGAAGAGATGGGACAAAGGCAGAAGAGAGAGCGTTTTCGGAAAGCGGATTATAATTATTATTCAATTTCAATTTGAATGAGCAGCCTGTCACCGTTCACTGGAGGACGTAGGGCATTCCGATTACGTGATATCATATCCAAATTTTCAATTTTCTTATCTAGGAATTTTCGTCTACTGTAATTAGTGTCAATCGGGCAGAGGGCGTTCCACTTTGAGTCGTGCTCTATTAAGTTTCTAAGAACTCCACTATTTAAAAAAATCAATTCAAAATATTTACTACCTATTAAAAATCCTGAGAATATCACTCAATCAAAAAGTGGCGCTACCCTCCTCCGCCACCGCGCCCGCCCGCGCTCGTGACAAAAGCGCGCCATATCGGGCCGCTTCTGCATTATCCATTTCCACATTACTGTCTTTTTGTTCCCAGTTTGATTGTTTAAACGTGCCTCGATGTGGTATCCAGTGGTCGTTATTTTTTCCAGCATGGCTTTCACTCGAAATGGTTCCAGTCAATTGTTGGAAAAATGTTGCTCTTATTGTTTCTGAGGAACAATAAGCGCCTTCAATTTATATGTTTACAGCATCTGAAGGCTTGATAGGCACTTTGCTTCCCTATTGCACATATTTCCCATTGTTCGTCTGTCCACTGAGTTTGCTTTTGTTCTTAGATCGGTATTTACATATTAGTACGCGTGTTCCGCTCCATTTGGCCGTGTTATTCTTTTTGTTTGGCCCGTTAAGAAACGCACGATTGTTGATGTATCCACTTATAATGCAGGTCTCTCGAGATAAATTCCCCAGTGTAGCCGGACCCGGATTCACATAAACCTTCTAGGCTTTAAGGGTGCTAAGAATACGTAAAATATAGTACTTATACATAAATAAATAAATAAAACTAATAGTACCATTCCCAGACTTTTTGTAACATGTCGTACATTACGAGGTGACTAAACGCGAAACTCGAGGTCATTGTTTAGTATGAGATACTAAACAATGACCTCGAGTTTCGCGTTTTCGAGTAATGGTTAAGAATATGATTATGATAACGACAAGGAATCAAAATTCCTCGTGGTCCGACTGTCGGACCATGTTGTCGAACCACGTGGCCACAGCGGAAATTTTCTATCTTCCCAACTTAATATTTAGACGAGAAAATAAAAGTTGCCGCGGGAAACGAGTGACGTAAACCTGTAGGTACTAATATTTAATAAACGTATCTAAATTATTACTCTGTCCGTTTACCGGGGAGATATGTACACAATTTACGGCTATTCGTATTGTGACAGACGTATGATTTAGAACATCCAAATATATTATTAAATAATTTCGGTATCAAGCCGACAAACGTATTTGGAATGAACGAAATAAATAAAACAGGTTTTTAGTCGAAAAATAAGCTACCTATGCATTTTCACTGTAATTTCACCTTTTGTATGAATTACTGTGAATATAATATTATATGTCGTTTTCTTTGTTATTCTACCAACCAGTTTCAATACCAGCACGCCTATTATTAGCACACATTCAGGGACAAAATAAATGCATAAATTATTCACGGGCTACTAAGTATAATAATAATATGTATTTGCATTTCTTGTTCAATTCTTGTCCTAATATGCTCTTAGATATATAAGGTTGTGTGGTATAAATAACTATACAATAAGTATATAAATAGGTTGTCACTCTACATCCATTCAATTTCTTCAAAATTCGTTCAGCCATTATACCACGGTCGAGCGATAAACATAGAAACAAACATTTCGCATATTTATAATATTAAGTGTGATAGGGTGATGTAAAAATTTTCTCACGCTATGCTATGCTACTCGTAAAATTGCATGTTTTGCATACCTACCTATTCAGATACTTCGTGCATTTTTATCACGAGAAAATTTACTTGACTTGGTATAAATTGTAAGGTAGGTAATTATATTTGTAAAAAAACACTTTAGATAGGTACTTTAAGAAAACATTTCATAGTTTCCAACCTAAGAGAAGCAAACATTGTGCTATATAACTTAAGCCGTAACGAACATACCGGAAAAAGTTTTAATTCCTAACAAAATTACTGTTAGGCGACAAATACTCAAGTCAAACATCGGTACGCCTGTACTTATGCAAAACGACTAAGAATTATTTGAGTTCGACGTAGTTTCGGTGTAGGCGACGACGTAAGCAAGACAAACATGTTAATTCTCCGCCCCCGCCCTCGCCAGGTCCCCCCTACACCCCGACACTGGGGCCAGGAAATCAGTGACAAACGCAAGGTTGCAACATTAACATTTTGGTAATTTGCTTGAATATTGCCAGATAACTTAATAAATATAACGATACCTACTAAAATAACCATTAAGTAATTAAGATTAGACTGTTCCATAATGGATCTGTGGTACCCTTTTACGCAGTGCCCTAGGTGCTAAAATACGATCATAATGTATTTTAAGGGACAAAGGACAGATTTAACTTGAATAAGACCATTTAGAACGTATACTCTTAGTCTCAATTCATACTGAAATGGCAGCGGCCGGCAGAGATGTTTCAATGCATAAATGTTACAAAGTGTATCTTATCGTAAAATAACCCTCCTTTTGGGCTTCGCCGCAGTCGGGTAAAAAGGGTAACGCTTAAAATTTCGAATTCTATATAAATACAAAGGATTAAGCTTATTTCTATGAAATCATGACAAGGGTATCTAACTAACCTAACCCGCGGTGGAGATTTTTTAAAACTTTAAGGTAAATGTATTATTTTTAATATAGTACTTGTTTTATATAATTATGAATTTTTATATTGTTTTTATGACTGAAATATACCGATTTAATTATTTATTTAATAAATAAAGAACATTGTCTTGTAGTTTAGTGCGAAATCGCTGGACTCCAAGTTGTGCAATGCAAAAGGCCACTCACGGGCGACATAACGCTGGCCTACCGGCCCCGTCTTCGACACTCCCAATTACTACCAAGCCAGGGGTGGGCGCAGTGACTGAATTATTTACACCCAACTTTGTCGAACATTTATTTTTAATTTAAAACGACTTTTATAGCAGACGGAACGATCGGTACAAATTATAACACTGTTCTATTATTCACAGGGTAAGGCTAAACCACGTAACTTCCTGTAGACGGCCCATGTTGAATTAATAAAATTGGTATAGGCAGTTTTATAATAATGCCGCTAGCCCGCCCTATCCACGAACGATTTGGTAGTAAAAATCAAAATATTTTAATTTTCTTTCCTTCAGACGTTATTTGAAGGGAAAACAACGAATATGTGAGAGGACAACATCCAAAATTATATACGAATCTAATATTTTAAAAAATTAAAGTTTTCCCTACAATAATGTCAAAGTTTTTGGTAAGACTAAGTTTGTATAACACCGACTTCAAAGGAACTGGGACCTTGTAGATCGTCCAGTCAGATGGCAAAAGTGGCCAATGTGACACACAGCTTGAGTGCAATTACCTCGAGTCTACAACCGCTTTGGCCAATGCGATCCAATGTTTCTTGTGTCTAAGACTAGCTTTCGTACCCTCCACACCAGAGGCATATACAAGAATACGGGGGATAAAAAGATAATAATACCTACCCAAACGGATGCTGTAGAGTCCTAAAACCAAGAAAGTGAAGTGAGCACCTAACATTTAGGGGAAAACACAAAAGATACTGGCTCGAAGTTAATAGTTGACCGAGTCCCCCTATATAAATAATATGTATGAAAAATCTCATTCATTCAAAATCGAATTGCACCTAGTGTTGCTATCCTTTAGGGAGCCTGGAATGTGGATCTACACACATAGTAAAATAAGGTGACAAATATTTTGGTGTTTGGAGAGACACGCGGTCTGAGATCTCTCTCGCGCCGCGAGGGATTTTGTCCTTTTCTTTCGACTGTCCTGTTGGCTAGGTTGCCTACTGAGCCAGAGGTCATGGGTTCGATTCCCACCCGGGCCTAAGATTTGTGTGATAAGATTATCTGTTGGTTTTCGGATTCTGGATGTTTGTATGAATTTAAGTATTATTAATAAGGTATATGTATAATAGCTATGTATAAAACATAGGTATTATACTGAGAACCCATCTCCACAAGCTTTTGAGACTAAAGAGCTGTGTGTGAATTTGTCCAAGCATTATTATTATTAAGGTATAGGGTGACCAGTCACATTTTACTGTATGGCTATGTATTTTACTGTACTGACAAGGACAGAGAGCCCTTGCAGTCGCAAGGCTCTCCGACCGCCAGTCGTCTAGGTCGACACGCAAAATAAATATAGATTTGACTTGAAATATATATTGACTTTTTAAACGGATGTTTTAGAATATAACACCTAATATGAATTATGTTTCTACATATTTTAGACATTCAGCTTTTAGATATAATTATCATCTATGAGTTTCAAACGTTATAGAATAGACACACTTGTGACGTATGTAATTTGAACATTGGGATATGATTTTCTGTATTTTGCTATATATACGTAACCTTAAGCAATACTATTCGAGAAACTGTATCTACTCAAGCAACAAATTAAAACAATTGACGTCGGTAAATGTTATATATTAATTGAAGCACACAAGAGCTACACCGCGCGCCCCTGGGCCTAAAACTAATGGCTCAAATTGAACGATAACACAATTACTAATCGCATGTAAAGATGGCAGCCGAGAAAATTTCCGACGCGCCTGTTTATAATTAATTTAGAACATTACCACGTGTATGTACGATTCGCTGTCTATTGTTTTGCTTCCATAATGTTAGCGAGCGCGTTGCGCTTTGTTATGTTAAATCGTCTTTATATTATTCCTATTTTCCTTGAGCAAATGCGCTGCGTCGTCTATATACATCTCAAGACTAATGAGATGGGATATCATTGTAACATCGTCGTGTTTTACGTTTTATTATTGTATCTTCGTTATTGATAATAGATATTAATTCAAGGAACTAACCTTCATACAAAACACAAATACTTACCTAGTTTATTAAATACATCAAAGAGAATACAATAGCTAAAATACATTTAATAGATTATACTGAACTAACCTTTACATTCAAATAAAAGTAGCCATTACGAAGACTAGATCTTCCTCTATTTTTCCTAAATATTGTAATCACAGAGAAAGGAGTTTTCAATTTATATAAATAATTGTTGTGACAACCTTCACTATCCCTATCCTTAACAATAACAAATCCACTAGGTATCCTCAAACTAAGTTCCATTTAACTGGCCCTAATTGGAATATGCCTCTATCACTTTTGCAACCTGCTGCAATATCATGTCTTTTTTTATCAATGATCTTCGGAACGCTCTCACATACCTAAAAATAATCCTTAAATTTTAGTTGCACGTTCTAGACAATAGGACAAATTATCAAGGCGTTCACTAACATCGAACACGCTCGCCAAGTGTCAACCAGGCTTGTCCTGTCCTAGTTCTAAACAGCCATCGGACCCGATAAATTTGTAACCGTATTACAAAGTAGCTTCGTGCCAATCTATAAAGGGGGAAAAGTATACAATTGCAATTCATAAATGGAAAGGGGTAAAAATACAAAAAGAAGCCGTATTCAAAGCGAACAAGGCAAATGCCCAAAACTTTAAGCGGCAACTAATTAAAAAACACAAAACGTAAAAGAGCCACACTTCAACGCAGGGGAAACTGACTTTTCCGAATTAAAACTCGTTCTTTTTCGCCCATTTTCGCTTTCGTCCAGCTAATTAGGGTTAAGGGGCTTCGTATGTTTGGCGGCATTTTGTTCTATTCCGAGTGCATTACCGTCATTTTTTTCAAAGTATTTCGAGTTTCGAGTGATTCTGAGTGCGAATAAACGCCACGGTAGATAAAGTTGGGGAAAAGTTTTTGAAAGCTGTGACATATTGGTTTTACCGTTTGGGGGAAACTAAAACAATGTAGTATTCCTATTGGAATATTTGGCTTTTGCAAAACTTTTACAATACCCACACGGTTGAATTCAACAACGGGTATTTGTGTTTCATTTATAGAAACAACTTAGTGCTAGTTTTCCGTAACATTATTTACCTACGTATATAATTTAGTTCCTCCCTACTTCTGTAGAGAATTGCTCAGCAAAAATAAGACACACAAGCCTTTTCTACAGCTTAAAAAATATCACTTAAGGAAAGGACAAATTAAAAGGCAGTAATTATGGTTTAAGTATGTTTATGTTTTGAGTATTAGGTAGATTTTAAGTCATTTGCTAGGTCACGTAGGCGCGTGGGTGGACAGTTCCCCTGGAGACAAGCAAGATCTAGCCTCTCGCCGCGCGCCCTTCTCAACAATATAGTCATGTTTACGTTCCCGTCTTATTTCCTTTGAACACGCATGTGGGCCCGGGGAAACGTAAAGCAAACAAAACTTTCTCGTAATGTTTAATTAAATTAATCAGTCGGTTGATTAGTCGATGGTTCGTCGGCGAGTAAACAAAGCGCGTCGGCGAGTCAGCGGGCTTTGATCTCACGCGCCGCTCTCTCACTATTGTTATATACCTATTTGTGAATATTTCCCGCCTCGCCGGCCGACTTCAGGCGCCTTCTGTACACAGGCACGTACTCAGGAAGTGGGAGGATGCGTTAGTCCAAAATCAAACATCTTCGCAACAGCTTGGCACAAGAGAATAGGTTCCTGTAACTGCCTAACAATGAGTAAATAGCTGTGGAGTTATAATAAGTGCAATAATTAAATCGAAAAATGACAGAACAGGTTTGTAGCCATGAAAGTGCACCACGGGAATGTCGAAGGTGCTGTTTCACGATTCAGTTTTCCCCCTGACAGCTAGCCTAGAATCACCGTAGGCAAGAAAGGATTTCTCCATACTACGGTTTGAGGTGTAAGAAAATTTTTTGACACGCCTATGCCATAATTACCTATAAAAAGTATAGCTACAACACAATTTCCTGAATACGTACCTGTCTGAGCGCCATGATTAATCCTTATTTTATTACAGTACCTACAATAGAACAGTATCTTTCTCTAAGCAGACTAGTTCACAAGTGAACCAATATAACACAATGTGACGATTCGCTTAGCCAAGTTAGAATATCTGTGCAAAGAGATACTGTTCTATTCCTGGATATGCAAATATGCATAATATATCTATTTTAGATTTTAGGATCCTTTATGTTTGTGGTATATTGTACTGTGATATGATATCACCTTCCAATAGTGCACAATACCTCTACCAATATACCTAATACCTGTTTGGAGTTACTTTTTAAAGAAAAAAAATTTGGCTGGCTTTGACTTCCTTGGGTTTCACGCACAAGTCACGAAAAAAATCCATTCAGTTTCGCTCGAAATCGTAAAAACTAAAATAATAATCACCTATTCAAACCTAGATTTCAGATTTTGTTCATTTTGTAAGTGATCGAGTAAGGATAATAATTGATCTTACAGATTTTCATCGTGTTGTTAACGTGCTCCGCTTCACAGTTATATGTTAAACAAAATTTATTATTAGCGGACATTAAAGATCCGAGGCGCCACGACTGTCGGCTGTCGGACTCCCGCGCATGCCACACCGCCGCCGGGGACGCAATCAATATAATTTGCGCCCAGTGACAGCTTCAGTTATTGCGCCTTACCTCTAGCCAATTTTGCGCTTCCTATTTGTTACCGTTGCTAACGTAACTGAGAAATATTAATTTCCCAATCGTACGGTATCTACGAACTCAGTTTTTACCGAAACTACCAGTATGTACCTAATGAGCCAGCAAATGCTTAAACCTTTGTATTGGAAATCCTTTGGTATAGACAGTACCTAGAGTTTTCAAGAAGTAAGTGCGGAAATTAATATTACCGGGTCATTTCTGCGCTCCTCGAAGTTTGCTTTGCGCCCTAAGCCAAGGTCGTTGATACGGCTCTGTGCACCGCTGCGTCTGACGCCCGCGCTTCATCTTAATCATTCCTCAACATAACATTAAGACTATTATTGTGATCTATCCTTGGACCGCTAATGCATTTCACCTGCTAAAAAAATAAATATGTCTAGACACTATATCTAGATAGTATCAGATTTCTAGTCGCCATTTGAACAATTTCAATATTAACATAAAAGCAAAACCTACAGTTTTCAACATCCACATAATACCGCAACCATTATATAACAAATTGTTAAAATGGGAGGAAATAATGTAAATAAACAACTAAAGTTTTATATATATCAAAAAGTTTCATTACAATTATACTGGTTTAAAAGTATAATTATCTTAAAAGGGTTTAATGTAGTATCATGAGTCATGACATGACTTTTAAATATAAAAAGAAATACTTTTATGACATCAAAGAAAGTTTAATGTCGTTCCAGAAATAGTTGTTTATTTTAATTTAAATGCGTATTATAATTATTTACGTTAACTACGAAAAGACTAAAAGGAGTGGCGTCTGTATGTCTATCATTTGGTGAGTGATACTTTGATGGTTCGTGCTAAAGGTAATCATTGGGATCAAATTGGGCAAAAATAAGTACAATGTAGCGCCTCGCTAGCCTAGTGACTTTAGCAGCGGTCGATTACTATTGAGAAAGGAACACTTTGCCCAGAATATACTGAAAATAAATTATTGACTTCTCGATCTTTCTCTTCACTTTAATACACTTTTTAAGCCACCTTTTTTCTAAGCCGCTTTACCTTTTTAAGTGGTCTGAAGGCAAGGCGAGTTAGCATCCGTTTTTCATAGTCAATGTACTTATCGTGTACTTCCAATTTCATGGACAAGCTTTACTTGGGATCGGGACTTACGTTAGACAAGGACAATTCGAAAATATAGCATGGAGTCGAACTAACGACTCAATGGCGCTTGAGAGCCAATGCCCAATCCAACAATGCCAACGCGGCCATTTTGATTCTTTTCTACAGAGCTCACAGTCCTTCAGTTGGTTCAGGTCAGGCTATGATACATTACATAATAATATTAGACCTGGGATCACAGGGATCACCTAGTTATGATACATCAAATCAGTGTCCACAAATATAGACTCTCATTTGTGTAAATAGTGTAAAACTAGCATTAATGTATATTGTCAGCCTTATTAAGGAGATACAGATTGCAAAAACCTTTCAGTCAAACCGAGAGAGACGCATTTTAATGTAAGCAATCATGCATACACAAAGACAACTATTTAAATCAACACCCTATATTTAATACATTCCACTGTAGGCGAGGGCAGAAGCTCGCAGGAATAATTCCTCCGAGATCCCGTTACGACAGTAGGCCTCTGCCCTCGGAGCAATATAGTGGACTCAACGCAGATGTGAGGCGGATATGGCGACGAGCGAATTGTGGGTAAATGCAGCATTAGATATTCTCTGATAATACAAAGAGAATGTATTCGATTCTACGTATTCACCCAAGTAGATCCATTGTTATGTCTGAAGTAATATTTTCACAATTTTCGCTGCTGTCTTGGCAATTTTCCGGCCGGCTGGTCACACTTAGTGCGCTCCGTGTAATGATATGCACTCACAAGCGGGCGCAGGCGCCAGAGACGTACGTAGTAATGGTATTATGTTGAGGGGGTCATATCGGTCGTAAGCGCAGAAAGTATCTAGATGGAGACCGCGGACTAAAATACAATAATAATAATGTTTTGGACAAATTTACACACGGCTGTTTAGTCAGGCAGGGTCACTACCAACTACGCCAATAGGCCACACAAGATTAGGTTATGATTTATTGGAAATGAGATTACCTGTGTTTTTGTCGACTCACTAGATAGGTACTATTTATTTTGCAATAAATTTTTTGATCAATAAACACTGAATTCATTTCAGTGATTATTCATTTCATTACCTCAAGCAATTACCCAACGGCATGTAAACCATGTTACCTACTGCATGAAATAACATTTCAGTGGGGTTCTTTAACCGCCCACCCCCCAATATCTGCGCAGATCCGCTACTGTGTGCATTTCTCCGTAATAATATGCGTAACCTAATTTGAATAAACACTAATACCAGCAATAGTTCAATCTTATTCCATACCTTCAATCGTCTAAGAATAAAGTTCTTTTGTACAGTCATCACAAAAACTTTGCAAATTGTATGTACCTTTACCTACTAGGTCGAATTCAAACAATGCTCGGGATCCGTTAATTTTTTTCGTAAAATATATCAGAAAATAATTTTTTTCTTCAACTTACCTAACTTTGATAATAGTTTCAAGCTTATCTCAATAACAATTAAAACGAAATAGTACCAGCAGAAATAATGCCGATCAACATTTTAAAAAATCGGCTCACAATCATTTTATCCAGAGAAACCCAAAAATATAAGGAATATAAAAGAAAGAAGAAAAGAAAGAAGAAAAAGAAGAAAGAAAGAACGGGAAAGAAGCTGTGGGGCAAAGTCAGGGAATAATTGCGGGTTGCAATTAGCCCATTCTAATACTCGTAGTTAGCTACTCGTACTCTCTTTGGCGACGCCAGTGAACCACAAGGGTTGCCTTTTCGAGGGCTTAATAAGAAGCTAATAACATAACGGGATGTTTTACACTTTGTTCTCTACCTATATATTATGTTATTTTAGGATATAAGCTATCACTGTACCAAGTTTCATCAAAATCTGTTCAGCCGTTGCAGCGTGATTGAGCATGAAACGAACAAACTTGACTTTCGATGACTACTCGTACCGTTGTGGTGGTTACGTCATTATTTTTTTTATAATAATTTTGAAGATTTTCGAAAAACTAAATGAAATTAAGTCTCCATGAAAAACATATAGGTTTTTAAAAATCCCAGTACGCTGTTTTAATTTATGATTGGGTTATCCAATAAAAGGCTGACTGTATGATAAAACTAGTTCAATAAAATATGAAATATAATTTTACACCGAAGCACAGACAGAAAGAAGCAGATCTGTTGAAATGCTGCCGTGGAAACTGAGCGGGTAGGTAATTTGAATATAAAATGTGATATTATAAATATCGTAGGAGAGCGTTTCGTGACAAAGACAAGGTCATTATATTATAAAATAAATCGATAAAAAGTATCATAAATGTTATTCCAGAAGGTAAGCTATACCAGCTATAGCTACTGTACCAAGTCTCATCAAAATCCGTTCAGCCGTTATAGCGAAATTAATTACGCTATGACCGACGGACCGAGGTACCGACGGTCGGACGAAATTGAGAGATGTTCTTTTACGGTATGTGTTATCGATATAGAAACACATTTTCGCGAAAATTGGAAAATCTTGTTTTTTCGCGACTACAGTACGGGGGTGCGAGTAAGTAAAAAGATAATAATGGTGTCGTATTCGTACACATACTCAGATATCGTTCTTCATAACCATAAACGTACCACAGGTAATCACTTTAATCCCATCCCACGGAAATAACCCTCAGGCCCGTTTGGTCTACCCATGTACGTGCCAGGGAAAACTGAAAAAAAATATGTAAAACCGTAATTCCCTTAACGTGGTGATGTTCCTTTTTTCAATATTGCACTCAAAAAACATGATTTCAGAGATTCGATAAATTGGGAGCAGGTGGAATAGCAAAATTTTAAAAAATCTAACCGGGAATATTTTTTCCTTAGCCTGGGTTACATTTAACGGTAAAAGTTATCAAGTCACACAAAAACCACGAATATATAGCCTGTAAGTACTTACAGTTTCTCAACGACTAGACATCCTGAACATCTTGACGTTTCCGAGTAAACAGAACCTCACAGTCAGATAGAATATCATAGACACAAGAAAGAGACAGCTAATAACATGATCGCGGTACGAGGAGCGTTCTAATCTCTTCTACACGCACTTCTGACCGGTAATTTCCTATTCAAATTTTGGTAAATCGTTGGATTGATCGGTATTTACCGGGATCACAGAATTAGATTGGGTTCTCATTCGCACATTGAACTCGCCACGTGGTAGGGGAATTGTACCGGGTTATAAATAAGGCTAAGCGGCAACAATGCGCCAAATGAGCAGCAGTGGCGACCGAACCAAGATCGCCGCGCCATCGCCACACGGCCGCCCGCGCCGCCCGCCGCCGTTGCCTTAAGTCTTTGACACGTCAAAGACCTGGACACTTTGTAAAAAAAACTTATGTATATTATTTTATTATGGATTGTGTAGGTTGTAAGGAGTAAATGTTGCTAAGAAACTTTGTATCTAAAATTAATAGAATGTCTTGCATTTAATATTCCTTTAATTATTTACGTAGCTAAATGTTAGAATTAATCAACTCGTGTAGGTAACGATTTTGTTTAGAATGGCCTGGCTGCTATTAGATGTTAAGTGGTGTCGAAGCTTGTTTTGTGGACTTCATTCAACGTAACCCTACATGAAATAATCTGGTTGAGTTAAATCAGACGATCTCGTGGGTCATTTGATAAGGCCGTTAGTAACAATACAGACAACCAATATTCCATAAAAAACAATAGATTTTTTTTTTCAAAATGTCCAGGTTCGAATCCCGTGTATGAGCTTTTTTAAAATCTTTGAATGCAGTTTTTCATATCTTTAAAATCGATGACATGGTTCCTAAGAACAGATCTTCGTATCTCTTGTAGTTTCGGACTTCCCCATACTGCCCCATCTAAATGTTACACCCTGTATAATATGAGTACGAGGTACGATGTGACAGATGTTTTACGGTTCCACACGCGAAGGATCTAATCAGAGTCCTATTAATACGGAGCCAATGTCTCAATTCCTCTATCTGACCGTCCGTCTCTGTCTTTCCATCATCTGGTCAGAAAAGTGATGACTAATGTAAAATTTCAATAGTTAATAGTAAAGTACTAACTAGCGTACGCCCCGCGGCTTCACCCGCGTTAATTAAGTTGCCCACGCAACCTAACGCGAAAAGCAACTCTAGTAAATATTATGTCCCCAGGTGATAGTGTATCTGATGGTCCCTTCTGCGCTTCTCATACATAGGGTACAGAACGGACACTGCGTCGTATGTGGTGCGGTGCGTCTCACCCATCTAAAATCATTTTCACTTACCACGGTCTCCCGCGCGCTTCTTCAACTTAGTATTATTTTAATTTTTAACCTAAAACTAATTTATATTATATTTAAAGCTTATTATAACAAAATTTTTGCTTTAACCTTTTGTTTACAAAACGACATTTTACAACATTATGACATTCTCAATATTGTAATATAGTATAGTCGGATACTATAACTTTATAACATTTGTATTATGTAGAGCCGTATGTTATGGTCGAATATAGGTCGGGCATTCCAATCTCCACTTAAAAGCCGCACAACTACATAATGTGAGATATAGAAATTAATAATATGAAAATAAATACCGAACCCTAAAAGATCAATTAGAGAAAACGATTCTCTCGCATTATAATAATTTAATTGTATATTTTTTGTACCTAGATAAATGAGAATGTGAACCATATTTTCATTGATACAATAACAATGCGTAATATTTTATTGGGATTTACAAAACTAATAAGTGTAATAATTATACATATACCTATCGAGAATGGATACCCGCCATATCGTCCCTTAATGCAAGAAGTCATTAATTATAATTGTTAAAGATTGGAAAAAAGTATAAAATAATACGAAACAAAAATATGACGAATCTGACTGTACATTGAACATTGACCCTAGTTCACGTTTAACCAGTAAGACGCCAACTAAACGTCAAAAGAGTACGTGCGCTAAATTCATAGTCGGGTACCGAATGGCTGTAAACAATTTCAATCCAATAAATGGCTTCCGAACAATGAATGGTTTGATCACGAAAAAATCATCTACAAGACAGTCGTGCGCGGGAGTTCACGAACCAATACGGTAGTCGTGTAGACGGTGGGTGCCTCGATCAGGCCGAGCCGAAGTTCATTTTTATTTCAGGTCCCGAGGCGTATTGTGAATAATTCTTCACTTATTTGATTAGGTGGACCGTGAATAGTATTCTACTACATAAAATCCTGTGACATAACGCTTATGTTGTAACATTTTTTATATTTCTACCTGTACTTACTATATTTTTTTGGAGTTCTGTGATCTTCTGTCGCATTGTCAAATTTTATAATCTATTCAAAGAAAGAAAGCTTTTTGCCTAAAAATTTGCTTCCTTACTGGATTAAATTGATTGCTATTTTGATCTATATTTGATAGCTACTTTACTGCAGTTTTAAACAGACTGAGCTTAAATTTCTAGTGGGCATGATAGTGGACTATGAATAATTGAATAGTCTAACCTAGTTCTTAGTAGAAAATTATATGGGAAATGTTGAAATGTTCCATTGGATTTCCACTTACAGCTAATCGTGCATTTGAGTGTAAGTACTTAGATTATGTGTCAAGGATGAGTTACAATTAGTGTGAGACAAGTAGCAGTTATTTATTATTCTAATACCTATCACTCGTTGAAAAAAGCGGAACTTCCGCTTTCCGCTTTAAGGTGTGTTAGCGCGCATCATATAAAAAACGAAATATATGATGGGGATGTTTCAGAGGTTGTATTTAGTAGGTTCGGGGACAGACAGTCTTTGTACAATTTGTAGTCGTTAGCCTTAGACTATGATATATATTCCTCTGTAGAGAATTCTAAGTAGCAACACGTGGAGCAGGTCTCAACTAAAATACTGAAGAACAGCAGGCGGGTTGGGGCCACAGTATATGTAATCAGCGCAGATGTTTGGGAAAATAATTATAAGTAAGGAATCAGCAATTCCACCCAAGGAAAAAAAAGTCGTAGGCCGATCTCACCGCAACTCGCTCTTACCATACAATACAACAAATTATTATTGTATTATGTTTAGTACAAAACACAACGGCTATATTTTATAAAATATACAACAGTTTAAATGATAATTTATACTCCATTGTTATTCATTGATGTTATTATATGTATATTTTGCCATTGTTTCCAATCAGAGCATATTTCATGCATTTAATGTGTAAAGCTGTGTGCCAGTGCAAGATACACAATTGCATCGACAATGTTAAATTATAATTACCAATAATGTTACGGTAATTACACGCGTTATGCTATTTTATTCCCTTTGTATAAAGCCTGTGTTAAGTAAATTCTAAGTTTTCGTGCGGATTATAAGTACTTACTAAATACGTACTTACTTAATAAACTGTATCTAGGTGTTTTTAAGACTTTTAGTACAAAGTGTTCAAGTAAGTCGATCGTAGTGCCTATGTACTGTTTTACATTGTCATGTGGTTTCACTGTTTCTTCTGAATAGGTAGAAAGGGCTGTTTATGTCAAATTAAATAAATTTGGTTTTAAATTTCTAATTTAAAAAAAAAAGTTTTATTTTCTATAGGATTTGTTTTAACCATTTACGATTGTCTTACCTATTACCAGTTACATACGTACTCGTATACTTATAAGCACTAATAATATTATTGAATGTAATCGAAACTAGTTTGTCATTTGATTTTGTATGTGAAATGTTTCCATCCAAACCTTACTGGACATTGTACTACCTAAATTAGTATGAAATATGCGAAGATGCCTACTATTTATACTAAATTCGAGTTATTTACTGCAACTGTAAATCGGGCTCCGCCATTGATACATATTTGATGAACTGCATAAGTTATCCTTCACACAGAACTTTAACGTTACTAGAATAACTTATTTATAGACATTATTGAAATTTATTGCATTAATTTGAAATTGAAAATATATGCCTTCAGCAGCAATTCATGCAGTGACGTTCATATCGCTGAAACATTTAACATTTTAAATGTACCAGACTGTCAACTGTTTATAGTTACATGCAGCGTTGACCGTTTTAGAAGGACATTAAACAACAGGAGACCATTGAAGTCTTAGTTATTCAGAAACGGTTCCAAGCTAAACAGTGACGTAGCTGGGTGGTTAATGGCTCAAGTTCAATGAAAAATAGGGCCATAAATAATGTAAAAGAAACCTTCGGTGGCCTATCAATAAAGGATTTGTTCCATCAGATATTGATCTTGAGAGGTCTCCACTCATTTTTTGGGAAACTCGACCAACCGTGACATGTCGCGAAGCGGAAAGTTAGTATAAATATAGTTAAGTCAGACTACATTTATTGAATGAGAAGGGTTTTAGGATTAACCGAGAGTCCCTTAGGCTTTGGGGTTACTTTGCCCTACAATAGCTAAGCAGCGAAACAGAATACACTGCTGTGTCGCCATTCTAGTCCGCACTATAATCGTTAGCAGCCTCGCCAAGTCAACACCACCTCCATGGTAAGACGAAAAGCCATCCTTACTTCGATTTCGATATAACAGACGTTCTTAAAATATAGGCCAAAGAAACTCTATGATCTAAATTATAAAGTCTATTTCTAGCAATTTTACACACTAAATTCTCGCGAGATCCACTAAAATCCATTATAAAGATCAATTTAGTCCTACGGATACCACATGTACTTAATCTTAAAATTATCATTATTATCCGCCTGTAGTCGTAATTAGGCTTTTCTCAATGCCAACTAATAATAGAATTCGCATAATTTATTTTATAAAAATAAGATCGTAATATTATGGAGGCCTTTTTTCAGAAGTGGATGTCTACAGGCTAATATGATGAGATAAGATCATCTCTTTTTTAGGTATCTCATAACATGTGTATTGTGTGCATCAGAAATATTCAATACTAAACAATAAAAACAGTTTCTAGTTGGTAATATTGCTGGCAGCCATTACGATAATCAATAGTTACATTGCCAGCTAATCGAATAAAAAATAACAAACAATAGTTTTTGCATGATATATTGCGTATCAGAAACCTATTCTAGACTCATTTGAACTGAGGAAATAGGTAATTAAAAATGCTTTCATAATTAGTTATTATTAAAGCGATAGTACACAACAAGTTTCATAATAGGTAGGTAAGTATTTACTTACAATAAGCAATGCTATTTCTTTTAATGCAAATATATTTTAGTGTCTACAGTCTGAATAAAATATATAGTTTATGCGGGCCCTTGGAATGCAAGAAGTTTGGAAATTGCTTTCTTCCCTTTGAAAGTGCCTTTCAAAACTAATCAGACTGCCAAATCAAATCCTCATATCTTCCTCTTTCTCTCGTGAGATGAGACAGCTCAGCAGAAATCACTTCGCCTGTCAACTGCCCAAAATTACGCAAACAAAACTTACTTGACCCTAATAGACTGATTTGAACATAATGTATTTGCAAAGTTCCAAAAGTAATTAAACAACAATATGTTCGGAGTTGCAACGATAATTAGGCACTTACATAGGTTTAGATTTATGTATGAGATACAACGGGATCTCGATACGGCAGGGTATCCAACTAATGAAAACGCTCATATCCAGGCAAATTAGTGAAAAAGCATAATTATAATCAAACTACCTACCTAAATGAAATGAGAACGTTTGTGAGTTTGTTCTCAATCACCCTATAATAGACTAGCTTTTGCCCGCGGCTTCGCCCGCGTATAAAAGTTTTTTCCCGCGGGATTCTTAGTGGACATCAGAAATATATGAGGCACCCTTTGTGCAAAATTTCAAGTCTCTAGGCTCAGCGGTTTGGGCTGTGCATTTCATCCGATATTTTATATACTTAGGGGTAAAATTTTCAAAATTGTCGAAATACGTCATTATTGTTGTTTACCTAACAGCCTAAATATAAAATTTCACATTTCTCGGCTCAGCGGTTTAGGCTGTGTGACGTTACTCCCACCAAACCTTAATTCCCCATTTTACATACTTAAGGGTGGAATTTTCGAAATTGTTGAAACACGTGGTAATTTAAAAAAAACTAATAGCCTTATTGTACAATTTCACGAATCTAACTTTAATAACGACGGACTTTCACACATAACTTTCAACTCCCGTTTCACCACTTAAGCGGTTCCATCCTTTCTTATTTCTTGTGTACACTATAAAGGGAACCTCTGTAGAAAATTTCAGCTTTCTAAGTCCAAGGGTTTCTGCTGGGCGTTGATGAATCAGTCGCTACTTTGCCTTTTATATATGAGAAGATGAATGGATTTAGTTGAAACTTAATACAGTTGATGGCTTATATCCTGAAATACAACTGTAGGAAACTTAGTAGGTATAAGATACTTTTTACGCCGATGAAGTCGTGGTGGCTTCGCTAGTTTAAATAATAAACTTTTAGAATTTAACGTTCGTAACTTTCACTCAAAGTTACGAATGGTGAATCTAATCGCTTTTGAAATCTTAGCTGGCGGTGTACCGGGCCCCAACCGCTCGTATTGTTTTGCCGCTCTGCGAATGTGTTTCGTGCATAACAAATACATACAAACAACACATCGACTTCCACATGTTATTTATATTTTCATTTATTGTGGGGCCTCCTGCCTCGAAGTCGTCGTCGAATTACAAGAATAGCGTTGGACTCGAGCGCCAGAGGTCGTTGGTTCGATTCCCACTGGGGACAGACAAATTTGTACAATTTGTATAAAGTCTGTCTAAATACTTATATTGTCTTTTGTACGAACATTTTCTGACCGGGAATAGTCAGTGGCTTTAACTTAACATAAAAATGAAAATAATTAAAGCATCTACAAAAAAGAATTACCCAATAGCTTCCATATAAACTTAATTGTACATCGAATATTCTTACTGACAAACAGAAAATTTTATAATTTCATTGAAAAAAGTTCAATTACATGTTATTATAAAAATAAAGCAATTAAATGTTCCGTACATCTCAATTATGTGTCTTTTTGGAACTGTAACGTACTAATATGCGAACGTAATTATTGGTTTTGAATAACAGGTGGTACGAACTATACTATTAATTAGTAAAAAAAATACTCATTCCAACACGAACAGTGCTAACCAGCACAATAAAAATACTTGTAATGTTAGTCTACATACCTATCAGCATATGTAGGTAACTGTTGATATTAAATGTCATGGAAATTAAAATATCTAGGTATAAGTATTTATGTAGTTACCTATACTTAAACGACAAAGGAAATACGTTTTGTATGATTGTTTCTCTCCTCTTTTACATTTTAAAATATTTTAAATTAATTAGAAATTTTAGGTTCGGCACGGCGTACGTACTGTTAGCTTGGTCCATTGTTCTAAATGTCCGAAACCGCCATAATAAATGATTATGAAGACTTGGCGTACTAGGAGTGTACCAAACTGGATGGTCTACTGGTACACACTAGTCAGGTAGTACAGATGGTACCTATATACTCGTGGCACAGAAAGGCCGGCATCGGATAATGTACTTAACCGAGTTTTAAACTCAGCGCACAGGAAACCGTCAATAACAATAAAGAAACAAAAAACAATAAGTAATGAAACCGTTATAAATTAATACTTACGTAGCAAGCCGAGCATGTATTAGCCGTGCACGGCGATACAAAACATATTGGATTACAGCACACGATAAATAAGCGAAAATAATGTTTTATATGTAAATATGGGGTATTGTTATAGCAACAAGACTTGCTAAATCACAATATGAAGTTGATTTATATCTCCACGGTCGGCTTGCCTCCATGGGAGGCCTATAAAAACCCTTCCGAAATGCAAAACACACCTACGAAATCCATATGCTTTGTTCCACAAAACGTCGTATCTCGAAAATTTGCCTTTAAATTAAGTATTAAGTTAAATTAAATTAAGATACAATCTATTTAGTTTTAAGATTACGCATTTAGATTTTATGTGGATATTCTAAGATAAAATCAGAACTTCTCTACAAAAGGTAATAAGTACCCAAAGAAAAACTCAACCGAAAAATCGTATTTTAAAGAACTTCTTGTGAACCGATTTTTTGATTTTTAAGAGTTAGTGCTCTTACTACCATTGCTGTTGTAAGTTCGGATATAATTGGTCATTTTATGAGGCCGCAACCAAATGCGTAGTTATTGAAATTTTGCCGTGAAATGCTACATTAAAAAGCTGCATCAAAACCGTTGAATTTTTCGATCAATTAGCGCAGAAAACCGGGAAGTTCGTTGCGCGCACCCGACACGGCAGGGTTTTTTTTCTTCGCTGAAAACCAGTTGTCAAATTCAGTTTTGTAAATGTAGTATGGGGATATTCAAGGCATTTATGCATAATAATAATAAACATTGAATCGAAAACATTAATGCCCAAAATTGAAATTTATTGGTATCCAGTAGTTGACCGAGCGAGCGAAGCGTCTGTGTTTCGAGATTGGCCAAAAATGCTATTGTCGGTCTGTCCTTCTGTCTTTCTGTCTGTAATTCTCTACAGGTCGCATTTTTCAACCGATTTTGACGAAAATTTGGCATGGGTATAAATTAATCAAGCCGACAATATGAGTAGAATAAAATCTTGAAAAACATTTTTTTAGAGTACGACCATACTCGCAAAGTGGCAGTGAACTTTTTTTTTCTTGTGAATCACATAGTGTGGGGTATCGTTGGATGGGTCTTTTAAAAATATTGCTGGTGTGTGAAAACCATTTTTTCGATTTAGTGATCCGTTGGCGAAATATTAAGCTTTAAAGCGGTGATTTTCGTTAGAGTCACGTGTCCCCCCCCCCACCCTGCAACTATGACAGCTAAGTAGGTTCTATTAGTTTTTGAGTAATAGTCGATTAACTTAAGAAAGCCGAAAAATTAAATTATGTTCATAGAACTAACTGCATACCTAAAATGGGAATGATTTTTTTTTCGCGTGAATTCCATGGTGTTGGGTATCGTTGGATAGGTCTTTCAAAAATATCGCGGGTGTGTGGAAAACATTTTTCGATTTAGGAATCCGTTTGCGAAATATTAAGCTTTAAAGTGCTAATTTTTGTCACATTAGTACTTATTCTGTCTCCAACTGCAAAATTGACTTCTGTTCGTTTCTTTTAGGTTTGGTTTATAAGGGCTGGCGAGGTCTACTGTTCTCACGGAACCACTAGTAGTATACATACATAATTACAGGTACCCAAGAGTAATCACGACTAAGTGGTCTATTTTACATTATTCACAGATTTTGTCAAACAGAAGGATAGTCGCACATTCATACACTGTGAACTAAATTAGGTAGATATTAAAAAATAGGTAGGTACTTATTTATACTAAAAATAAAACATCACTGAATACTAACCAGTGATTGCTGAGCAATCAGTGAAGAGATTTCATAATACCCCTCCGGCCGTGTTTATCACCGAGTTTTTAACCAGCTACAAACGACGTTTTTTTTCTTTGTACTCGTATATGAGTATATACGAGTACAGTCGACCGCACATCAGTGGTAACAAAACCAGTATAAACTGGTCACGCGTAGTATTAAAACTCCCTGATAGGCTAGGCCAGCTCAAGGTCAAAGTGTTTCCACTGATGTGCGGTAGACTGTACAAACAAAGAAAAAAAATCCTTTATACTTAATAATAATCATAATCTTATAAAAATCTTATATATATTAAATTTTTTATTAAGAAATTTAAGAAATTTATTTACGTCACAAAAATTTCTTTGTACAAAAGTACCAACAAACTTAACTTTGCGTATGAGCAAGCCACCCTTAAAAATTAGTACAATGACGTAAATAATGGTTGAAAAAATTCCCTAACGTCTAGAAATTTCATCATTACAAATCTATATTAAATAATTTCGCAAGGTTTTACAAATTATACTAAAGGTCTATATAAGTCTGGAAATAAAATCACTTAAAAATGAAGAGCATTTGACCATTAACATAAACACGTGATTTAGCATTTGACATGAATGACAGGACTTGAGTAATTTTTTTTTCGTTCACTTTGATTATCCCTTACGGGAAAGACAATGGAATCTTAGTCCATACAGCCAAGTCAGAGGTTATGAAAATTGATATGGGAGCTCGCCAATTTGTTCTTTTAATAACGATTTTCGAATTATTTGTTTAATTAAGTTTGTACGGAACCCTCAGGGTGCGAGTTCTACTCGCACTTGTCCGGTTTTCTTATTATTATTATTATAAAATAGTTTGTCTAATGCATTATAACCACTGAACTGCATATTTCATTACCTTTATTATTATTGTAGGATAGAGATTGAGGGCAGTGATTACAATGTAATAATACATCTTACAATGTAAAATGACAGCAATTCAAATAAGGTCAGTTTACGAATAAATACAACCGCATATACTTTGTTGTAGTTCTTTCTTTCGAAACGGAAATAACTTAACAGTCAGACTGGCACGGACGTGCAGCCGAACGGACTTGACGATTTATAAGCCCTTGTCGCAAACTAACGGAAGCCTAAAAAAATTGATCTCTAATTTATTTTTACCGGTTTTGTCGTTTCCATAAAAATCCTGAACGTGCTTTTTTACTCAACCCCAATTCAACTTTCACTCAACCACAATATGAATATCAATACGAATTTAATATGGTATTTAATGAGAAAGAATTAACTAATGAACAAGGAATGTGCTCTTAATCTGAAATTGTACATTTTTGTGTCCCAATAAAAATGTCCCAATGAAACAGACCAATAAAAATTATAATACGTAACTATTGTAAAACAATAACAGTTCTATCTCATTTAGCCAAGATCATAGGGCAACGCAAGGACTGGCGTCGCCACATTCAAGCGTTCCTCCCAGCCAAAAAGAAAAGACCTTTTGATCATACGCCGTATCCAAATGTGTCAATGTGTACATACGAGAGGTTATGATATGAATGTGTTCTTCAATTTATTGCGAATGTGTTTCTTAAATACAGAGAACACTGCTTGTGGATTTCTTAGAACTTATTCTAGAAATCGATATTTCCTTGCATTTCATTTTGCCTTTTTAATTTCATGGTCTACTTTTTGTCGGCAAATAATCGAGTGATGTGTCCGCGTGTGAGTTGAGCCGTTTGCAATAGGCACCAGTACCTGGTAGCTCGCAGCAAGCGCATCACACAATGTCCGACCGCTAGCTGGAGGGAAGGAGAGCTAATCACTTGCCAACTAATCATGCAAGCGCGTCGCTCGGCCGAGGAAATACATTAATATCCTGCCTCGGCCGTCCAGGGGAAAAATTATCGAGTGATGCAGGTGGTGGCCAAGTTTTTGGTACGAAATTATAGTACATTATGAATTACAACTAACTGAGCTATGTTGGTTAATACACTCGAGGCTGAATTGTACACACGAGGCGCATATAGGCGACTTTTTTCTCGCATACAATCTGTAACAAAGTACCTACCTGTAGGGGTCGTTATCATACGTTGGTAACTTAATTATTTGTTCTCATTTCACAACTCTAATAGGGTAGAAATGCAATATTATTATCGCCGTGTTGCGAATGCGCGATTGTATTAAGTAGATCAACAGTAGTGCAAATACACGAGAAAAATAAAACCAGCAAGGTAGTAAAGAGAAGAAACTTAGTATTTAAAAAGCTAGGAAATCAAATTAGTTTCCGGCGTCAAGTTTCTAAAGTTAGGGAGACGTCGAGTTTACGCGGAAATTACATCATTTGACGCCATTAAAGAATTAGTATTGAAATCAAAAATCGAGACCAGATGCAGGCCCATAGGCGCATGGGGTGTCGAAGTTTTCACAAAAAATTCAAAGAAGTACTTAAATGCTCTCATTATTTCTTTAACAAGAATCATATAAATCCATCTCCTAACCCTGTTCGGAAGCAGTTCTAACGGGCCTGACATATTGTTCAGTGGTGACAAGACACGTCCGATGTATGAAACCTTTACTACCATAAAAAACTTGTAACTAATAAACAGAAGTTCGTTGCACCCTCAAAACAAATCGGCGGCCTCGGAAACACCCGCGGAGGTGGTTACTCGTAGCATGGGTAAGGTGAACGCAAGTAATTTCAATAGGAACGGCACAAAACATTACCTCGCCCGTTTGTTCGACCCGGGGCGGGCGGGGCGCCGGGAGGGGGCCAGGGGGCGAGGATAGACCCGGCTATCGCACACTTGATGCTATCATAATGATTATTAACATGTGAAGCTCGGTGCCAGGCGCCGCCGCTGCGCCCTAGATATGCTTGACATCAGTCAGTTATTTTAATACAAGCAATTAAAGGTACCCGCTGGATAGAACTTCCAAGTTTTCGATTAACTGCGGTTGTGTTTAAGTGGATTTAAAATTGCTCGCTTGGATACGAATTTTTAGTTTAGGGCGTCGAACTTTACTTGGAGCAGATAGGAAAGTAAGTGCGTCGGGCGATCCATTAGGGGAACTCACCGCAACCTATTATAAGTTGCGAGGTTTCGGAGCTCTTGCTACCCAGTACGAGTTGCCTTCATCACAACCGTCTGTGAACTACGTACCAGCACTTACAGCGGGTAATAAAAGGGAGTATTCAAACGGACGGCAAAATTGTTACAAAGTTGAAATTTGTTTTGTGAGTCAAACGGGATCCATCGTAAGTGATCAGATCACTGTCGCCCGTAAACCTGCAGCCTTTGGTTTGCTGCGTAACAGTGTATTGCCACCCTAAATCAATTGAAATCCCTTGTGTGATTGCTACATGTCACATAATTTTTTATTATTTATATAAAAGTACCTTCTCAAGTACCCTCTTAAAAAAAGTTGATGTGTAAGAAAACAATATTTATAAATATTGATAAAAAGCGAAACTATGAAGTAAACAGAAGCGACCGAAGAATTGTTGTATTACTAGGTATTATTATTTATGAATATTCAATTGAAGAAGATTATAATATTTTTAGACGAGCTCAGACATCGACTTAAAAAATTTTTAAACTCCCAAATCTATGAGCTCAGACGTTAATTATGATATTTTTAGTTTCGATTAAGCAGGACTCGGAGTGCTTACAGGGTCGAGGTCTTTCTAACGACGACTCGAGCTTTAAAAAGAACTTGAACTTCGTAAAGGAATCGAGCCCTTAAAAAACTCAAGCACTAAGACTCGACTCGAAGCTCGGTTTTCAATAAGAGTATTTAATAGTCCTGACGTTGAAATTCTATTACAGTTTGGTTGTTTGTGTAAGACTCAAAAACAATGAGAACTCGATCGACTCGTGTTATAAAGAAAGACTCGAGCGCAGAAAAAAGACTCGAGCTCCAATGAAAATCGAATCCTACTCGATGACTATGGATGTCAAGTCTCGTAAATTGACACCAAGTTCCCATAAAATAGGAATCACAGACTCGAGCCTTTTGCAACACTGGCACTCATGCGCGTCAGGTTAAGAATCCCCTTTTAAAGACGATTAAAAGTGCAATCACATTCATCATCAGTACAATACGATTAGTAGACATTAAAAATTCTTTAAAAATCAGTTATTATTCGTATAAAAGATCGTTACCAGTAATTAAAATCGATTACTGTTATTTTATTGAAAGTTCAATAAAAACTTTGATAAGCCATATTGGCAATGGTTAAGGGCGATCGCGAATTTATTAAACGCTTAACTGAGCATGTCGAGCGAGGTGTCACGTTTGCGACGTTGTTCATAATTTTATTTTTTCTAAGTAGATTTTGATATAGTTACCAGACCAATAAGCCATATCAGATTTAAAACAAAGTCATGTTCATATTCCATAATTAGTAAACCTACATTCCATATAAATAAACTACACCTAGCTAGTCGGCGTTTTGTACTAATGTTCACATCCTCACTAAAGTGATAGTAGCTTTAGTGGAGATTTACATCGGACTACTTTGGAACGAACTTGATGATATTAACACGCTATTGTTTAGGTTTCCCGCGAAATATACGCATCCACATGCACTTATACCAAGTACAAAATACTACCACAATTACACTAAAACCCGCAATATACATTTTTAATAAAATGAATAGAAGACACAAACATGACACTTCGGTTTCCGCCAAAAAAGGCCTGTTAATATTCATATAGAAAATATTAGGTAGGGGGTTCAGTAGTGGGTCGCCGGAGGGGGGCCCGGGTAGGTAGGGGGTGGCGATCGCCGCCTGGGCCCCTCTCGCCGGCATCCACTCCAACACGCTCTGCGTCGCGCCTTTAATGAACTTTATGTCACTGTTCCCGAATACGAGTACACTTTTCTTTGCCACTATCGTATGTTAGTCGAACAAAGCCCATGCATGAAGTCCCTCGGAAGGGGTAAACGCTAGCCGACACTTTTCACTGTTCTTATTGTTCGACGCTTTTTGCAGAGTCAAATAGGTCGGTGAAAAAATATTGTGTCGTGCCCAGCGACACGCCGATGACGGGCTGTCGCCGCAAATTGTACGTTTATTATTTATTTTACGATCGCCTACAAAGTTGGCACAAGTCATTTTATACTATGAATATTGCGGGTAGCCGTAAGTCGTCACCTCTGTGGACATTTAGGTACAACCACAGTCTGTGAACGTACAATATTGGACTTAGACTTCCCGACACTTGTATAAGCCACGCGGGCGACATGTTGGCTGTGTGTGTGTGTTTACATTTAACAGCGAATTTCTCGCAGTAGCCAAAAAAGAAAAAATTCGGAAGTAATTTTAAACTTTTATGGTAGTTATAAGGGTGTTCACAAATTGACCTGCGTGGGTATAGTAAAATCAAACTAATGGAGTCTTCTGATTTTTGCAAAGTTGCATAGTATATACCTAGTGCACGCCTTATTTTGGTAGGGGAAGTGGTGGGAGAAGGGGGAGGGAGAGCGGCACTAGAATGGGGGGGGGGGGGAGTTAGATCGATTCTAACACGGGTATTATTCCGTGGTAATTAGAATCCGCGCTTCGAGGTGCGGGCGGGAAGTTATACTCGCACTTATATAGATGGTTTAGAAGACGTCTAAAACAAGAAGATTGGCATTCAGACAAGTACCGTATGACGGGATGAAAAGGGACATTTTTCATTCTATTTCGGAATCATTAAGTTTTAAGTAAGTCAACTAATGAGTTAAATAAAACAATGGATTTATATGTGATAAAACCATCATGTTAAGGTTTTTTCTTTGTGTTGATAAAATTTATTCATGTCTACTTCTGGCGGATTGTTTGATCTATCAACGCGCTACGCTTCCGTAGCGCTCGTAGCAGTTGCTGTCGTCAGACTTTTAACTATAAGAAATTTTGTTACGAACGTCGTAGATCTATAATTTGTGGAATTTATTGGATTTATCTAATATTATTATTGGATACATAATCCGAGACGAGAATGCGCATTGAATTATCTTAACAACCTACGACTTATGTATGTGCCTGTAGGTATTAAACTAGCTCCTGACGGAAACTTCATCTAAGAGGTAGCCTACCTATGTCACTTAAGAAACTTTTATATTAAATACAAGTTTCTAGACTCAGACTGGTGAGAGAGCTGAGTTCAATAATGTTAAATGCAATGCAACACACAGTCAGATCAGTCATATTTAATCAGTCCTTTTAAATTTACTATATTTCTTAATTAACTGCATAAACTATGGCAAAAATTACATAAACTTACACCCTGTACTTGTCGAGAAAAATGATAACATAGTCAAAATTAAATTTAAAATCCTACATTATGCAAAATGAATAAATTTAGAATTTCCACTTTTCTTCACTTATTGTTAGTTTTGCTGTGTAGTCAATTAAATTGGTTAATTAATGATTAGCCCAATACTGTTCGTTGATGAAATGAAAATTCGTTTATTCAAAATTGGAATACAATATTATCTTTTTGACGTCAATACAAAACTAAATACTTAAGGGTTTCTAGTTTTACTACAGAACCCTAAAAAACCAAAGGGAGGTGTGTCTCTGAGACACTATAAGGCAATAAGGCGATCCATTACGTCACTAACAAATAGGTGTACTGGTGCAAGGCAAACCCTCGTCCAGTGTGTGTAGACTAAACTACACCTAGGTTCAATACAATGATGATGACGGTGAGGGCGGTGGAAACCGTACAACGGACTCTTGGGGGTTACTATGAAACTATTTACTACAAGAAAATACTTATAACCGCAGGAAAATTCAATAACGGTGGCTAGCGCCGCAAGATGACGCGGTACTAATAATGTAGTAAGTAATTACATTTTGTGTGGAAAAGTTTATTATAAACCTAGCCCAGAGTTCATTTATTAAAGATCCAGTGTATGTGTGCCCCTACGTACGCAGTTAATGATATTTTCTATGGAACGGAAACTTGATACCATGCTGTCCTTTCTTTATTAAGGGTGAAAAAGCACAAAACAGCAGCACCAAATGCCAACCTGCGCGCGGAAACTTTGCTAATAATATTGAGTGATTTTTATTTATTTATGTAAGTATTATTTCAATCTCTTTTTTTGTTATTACAGAGAACAAAAACAAATTGGACAATCCTAAGAATATTAATAATTATATTTTTTAATAGCCTATGCGAAGTATAGGGTACTTCATCCGCGTTATAAAGTATCCTATATTTAGTATGTAGTTAAGAAACCGGTACTCCCATACAAACTTTCGCCCCTGTCGCTTAAAATGTCAATAGATGACGCTAGGTGTATTTACACGTCGCTATCAATTGATTTTTCACTTATTATTAGTATAGATTAAATTAGTATAGGTAGTGTACATAAGGTCATCAACGCGTACGTCTCCTCGTATTATACAATGGGATCCGTATATTTTTAATAGACTTTCTAAAATCACGATAAATATAAAATTCTTAAAATTTACATAATTTTCCCATGGTTGCCGGTCAATTTTACACATACGTGTACCTAAGTTCCAAGTTTCAGCTGAACCGGTGCAGTAGTTTTCGAGTTATCCGGGGGACAGACAGAGTGCATCGCAATAGTTTTGACGTTTTCACCATAAACTACATTAGACGTCCAATGTGTGCGAGTGAGAAATAGTACATTGTTAACCTAGGTGTGAAAGTAACTTATTTAAGTCCCGAGACGGGGTTTGGCGCCCGACGCGTAGCGAGGGCGCCAATAGTTCGAGGGACCTCTAAATAAGTCTTGAACCCGTGGGAAACACTGTGCTTTTCATTAAGAATACACTGAAAGTAAAAACAAAAACATAAAATGAGTGTTAATACAAATCTCTGCTATACGGAAGTATAAACAAAACTCTACAACTCGAAAAAACAAATGAAGATCGGATTTGACCGGATCGGATTTGAACAAATGAAGACCGCTTTCCCGTCTACTTTGTTTTTTTTTCTGTGACCGGCCAGCTATTCTGCCATTATTTTTCATTTCCATCATTGAAAAAATGGTAAATATTTTGCCCAAATCTATGTTATTTTAAAGAAATAGTTGACAGTAATAATTATAATAAAGTCATTTAAAAATATATATTCTTTAATTATTACATAACTTTATGTTATTTCAATTTTACATCGCACTGTAATTGAGTGGCTGTATAGACAGTTGGATCATGGTCCAATAGAAATGTCAAAATAGTACTATTTTTTTTAATATAATTTGACAGCTGTCAGTTGAAAGCGATTCTCCCTAGGGCTGAGATGTACTACTCCCGCTCCTCAGGCAACTTCAGACCTACTTTCAGAGTATGAGTAATGAAAAGACTTTTTAACCCAACTACTCCTCTCTATCTTAAAGAACGTTTCCAATTCCTTTCTTCCATTCACGATTTTCCTCTTCGTTCCTCCGAAAACCTTCGTCTTCATGTCCCTCCTCACTCCTCTAAATTCTACGATAAATCCTTCACACTCCATGCCATTCGTCTTTGGAACTCCCTTCCTGTCCCGATCAGGCACGCCAAATCCTTAGTTGCTTTCAAGCAACAAGTCAAGGGACTTTTTCTCACCGACTGTGTCTGATCACTTCACTTCCCTCTTTCCTTCACCTGCTTAGAACTTTGTTGTTATCGATTACACTGTATGTATGTATGTATGTATATTGTATGCATGTATGTGTGTATGTATATATATTTTTTTGTATACCTATGTATTTAGTGTACGTAGATTTTTAAAATATGCCTAAAATTGCACAACCTACCTTCTAATTTGCTTTAAATTCTCTACCCAAAGGTTGTCTGGAAGAAATCGCTCTGAGCGATAAGACCGCCTAGATGTACATTACTGTATCTGTTTTTGTTTTTGTCTGTAATTTTTAAACGTGCAATAAAGTGTATTGAATTGAAAAGAATATAACATGGCAATGTCAAATCACATGTAGGCCTCGCACGAGGCGTCTCGCTTGGTGTGGACGCGCCTAATCGCTCGTGAGGCGAGCGCAGTCTATAACACCATGCACGACTTCAAAACAAGCGTAGTGTCAACTTATGTCAACTTCAGCAATAGAGCGACGACGCCGGCGCCCGCCCGAGGCGCCGCCGCCGTCACGACCAAATTTTTACCTTCATTTTAGAACGCTTTGTTATTTACAGGTTATCGTAACGGTGCATTTAGGAACAGTCGTATAGTGGGATGTAGTGTGTTTGATTGACATTTTCACTCCGAACAAAGGGGTTGTTACGCGTTTGTGCGAATTTTCGCTAGATTGAACAAAGTGATTTTTCGCGTTAGTGTGAAAAATTGTTAATTTTTGAAAAGTCGAATACAAAGGAGCGGTAATCGAATGTGTCTACGACAGATTCAAAAGTTTCCATTACATACAACATCAGCTAAATTGTTTAGCGCCTGAGACTAAATCGTAAGGTGCGTCAATATTATATCTCCCGAAATATTTCGGCAAATTTTTATAAAAAAAACATCGTCTTCAGGTAATTTTACATATCAGTTACAAATTTCAGCTCAATCGGTCTATAGTTTTCAGGTATTTCGGCGGACAGAAAAACGGACAAAATATGTTAAATATAAGTGTAAGTTTCCATTTAGACGGTTCCTATAAAATGGCCTCGAATGCACAATGTACCTAGTATCACTTAGAATTAATAGACGTGCATTCCAATTTTCCTTTAAATGGAGTGGGTTATTGGGGGACAATCAATATTGTCATAGTAGTAGTAGTAAGTAGTTTTAAGTTTTTATAATTATTGTTTAATACCTAAGTACTTTATCAATAAATATTAGATATTGTCATAGTGCGTAAGTTGAACACAAACTTGTTCATCTGATAACAATGTCCAAGACATTGCTCACGTCACTGTCTCTGTGTGTTCACGCAAGCGGCCGCCGGTACTCAGCAATTATTCAAAATACATCTGGCAATATTAGATAGGTGGGCGCTCGATGCGTTTTGCATTGCGAATCAGTCGGACTTTGTGATGGTAGGGCTGTCCCTCCCTTGGTACCAAAAATACTGGGCTGAAAATGAGAATGTAACGTAATGTAACGTAAATTACGAAATGTAACGTAATAACGTTGGGTAGCCCAGGGTGCAAGATAAGTGCTGTCACTATTAGCGAATTCGTAGATTAGGTACAATATTGCCACTAACGGGTCAATCGTTCTAAGGTTGTATGCCCGTAATTTTTTTACAGGAAAAAGACACGAAAATAAAACGCGGGTGAAACCGCAGGAAACGGCTAATGTACTATAAATAATGATAAGGTAGTAAACCTAAGTTAATAATTTAGTAATTACTGCTACCGCTGTTATCAACGATAGAGCCTAGCTGGTGTTCGATAAAACGGCCAGTAGCAACCATAGCCGGGGCGGCAGCGCAGCCCTGGGGGAGCGGTTCTGTTTATGCGACCACGTCACAGGCAGATTGTGGAGTCCGACCTTTTGCTGAATTGTCCGAACACTTGGGGATTGGCGACAGCACTTCCACTGAACAATAATGGCCGTCCGTGAACAAAACTATGTTAGAGCCCAACAAATGTCGCTGGGAGATTATTCAAATGACTGTGAATATATTTTTAATCTAACAATTTGTTAAAAATAAAAACTAGTGAATCAGAAAATCTTGAACGGTGTTGAAACCATGAATTTAAAAAAAAGCTACTCCCATATGAATGAGTAACAAAAGCATTTTAGGGGGTGCCAAAATCGTGCCAAATGTATATCAAAATTGATACTCACTCACACATTCTCATTTTCAAACTCCATATAAATTTGTATTAGCAATCTCCTCCCGCTACTCCGCTTCCTTTGTCCGAACCCCCCCCCCCCCCTCCCCGGAATTTTGACACCAAATTTTTCTTCGTTTCCCATACTAAATATGCAAGATGCGATCTCCACAGGGAGCGCGCGCGCGACCAAAGAGGTTTGAAACTTCTTGGTTGAAACCATAAATAATGTGACGTCAACTACGGGGTGTTGATTACAAAGATATCCCGCATTCAGTTTATGACGGTGGGTATAGAAGTACGGAAGCCAGACTGCTAGTCATAATCTTTTCCGTCGGTTTTTTGTGCATTAATTGATGTAATATATAACCTTTAACTATACTAAGTTAGTTCAGGCACTCTAGCGTGATTGAGTGACAAACATAATAATTATGCACTTGAACATGTAAGTATTTAACTGATATCTTATTTGGAAACTCAAAACTTTACTATTAATAATGTCAAAGACATTTTCTATACTTAGATATTTGAACGGAACAAACTTTTCACTGAAACGAGCAGTGGAGGTGAATCGACGGAATCTTTTGCAAAGTAATCAAGTGGAATCTGCAGATGTTGAGTTCGGCTTCAGTTGAGAGTAATGAATATTAGATGCCGTTCAAAAATATCGGTGCGGTCTGTCTGGGATGTTATTTCAAACCCTCCTTTGGCTCACGGAACTACAAAACTAATTTTTTGTATAAATACCTAAATGTCCGTATAGAAGTATCTATTCTGTTTCTTGACAAGCTATAGGATTCCTTTTACTATGGGATTTAGACAAAAGCACGACAATTCATGAAATGTTACACCAACATTCTCAACTGAACTAAACTTGACTTTGGGAGTTACTCTTTATTTCAAAGTTAGGAAAAAAAGTAAAAACCCCGTGAAATATACGAAATACCTGCTTACAAATTTATACACATTTAAGTCGCTTCGCCAGTTTAGACGTTAGACTCGGCTACACACACACACATAAGTGTAAGTCGACTATATATATACATATACGTATACGCGACTATACAATCGATTTTCATCAAGAAAGCGAATTTTTTTTTTCGCACGATTACAGATTACAATACTCCTTATCCCCTTACATCATCCGCTCCCATAGTCATTCGAAAGTAAAAAGCATCGCCTAATAATAAACAACGAGGAGATTAAGGAGGAGGGGGAGGATAAGGTTTCTTTAAAAAATAATAAAACGGAACAAAATTCCGTTGAAATGATGAGTGGAGTTGAATCGACAAAATCTTTGTGCAAACTAATGAAGTGTTGGAAACTGCAGATGTTCGTTCAGTTGAGAGAAATGAATATTAGATGTCGTCCAAAAATGTCTTTGGAATTTTTTTCTTTACCGCTCTTTATAAACAGCAAAAGTAGTCACAACGACTATTCGAGCTAAAATTATGAGTTAGTATTTTTCTTACATTATTTCAATTAACCTTTTACTGGTGGCAGCTAGAGGAAAACCTTACTGAAGGGTCCGTCTAAGTTGAGCCTATCAACTCTTAAATATCATTGATAAAAATAGAGATGAAACGGTACTAATGGCTTAATAATTAGTCTTATTTCTTTTTAAAGGCTTGAATAGCACAGCATTACTCCTGACAGTTAGGTGATAGATATTATAACCGATGATTAGGCCGAAAGGAATGCGCTTACCTAGAAAATGCATATAATGTACAATACTTTCACAGAGATCGAAGTTGTATGTATCCAAAACACAGAACCTGGTATAAAAGCTATGAATAGATAAATAAAAATAATAGATAAAAGATATGAATATGAATATCTTTATTGGTAATTTCTTAGTTACATGTCAAAAAGAAGAAACAAAAAATGACAATAATCAATATCAAATTTATGAATCATTGCAGTCAATAGAAATCAAACAATACTAAAAAATAAAATAAAAATGTCAAGATACAACATGCCAAACAAAACTGAAATAATAAATAAAAAGGTTGTCTGGAAGAAATCGCTTTTAGCGATAAGACCGCCTAGATGTACCTTCTTAGTCTATTGTATTATTTTGTTCTGTTTTTTATTATTATGTCTTGTATGTATTGTATGTATCAACAATAAAGAGTATTGAATTGAATTGAAAAATGTCGAAAATAATATAAAAAATAATTACATTAATTAATTAAAAAATATTTACCTATAATAGGTAATAAAAAGTCGTTTACACTATAAAACGTCTGCTCGATCAGCCAGCGCTTCAGTTTATCTTTAAAACTCTTTATGGAGGTTGCGGCCGTGACGTGCTCTGGCAGTCGATTGTAGACCCGCGGACCCATGACGCGGCATGATGGTAAAGTATTATATTCCATAACAACCTCTTATATTCAACATCCACTAACTAGTCTATAACAATATTGTTAATAAATAACTTAGCAAATAATAGTACATTATTGCAAAGGCAGCGAAATAGGCAATTGCAGGTCGAGTATGAGTTTGAAGGCCGAGCCGCAGGCGAGGACTTCATTGATACGAGACAGGCAATTGACATTTCGGCCGAGGCATATATAGTGCTTTTCTTAAAAAAATGCAAGGAAATAAAAAATGGCCTTTTACATAATAAATTTAATTAATATTAAAAGTTATATTGCTCATGTTAGGACAATTATTGAACGAAAATGTTATTGTTTTTCCAGGCACATTTATGTTCGTTTGTTGTATTTCTGACGTTTGCGGCTGGGAATTTGATACTTGGTCAGTGGTAGGTGGCTGGAAACTTAATTGCTGTTTAGAAGTGGATGGCTGTGGACTTGATAACACCTTGGAGGCGGTGGTAGATAAAAAATTGACGTTGTATAAATGTACCCAGTGTACTTACATGCAATAAAATACTTTTGAAATTTGATAATTGGCAAGAGGTGAGTGGGTAAGATGTTGTTTCCGAATCATTAACAGGTCGCAATTTGATGTTTTGGTTAATTTTATTGGTTATCTCAGTTTTATTTTCAACAGAGTCTTCGATGTAGCCTTCAGCCACTTTATTGGACTTCCAACCTCCGTGTCTTTTTAGAGTAGTTAAATTCGCTCCCGAATCAGCAAGAAGAGTGGCTGAAGATCTGCGGAAACAATGTCCAGTGTAACATTCAGGATTTGTCAAGTTTAAATAAAAACGCATCTGTGGCTATACAGCCACGAGAACGCAATGTGTACGATAGATGAAAGAGTTCTAAATTCAAACAGCACACCGTTTCATACAACATTGCCGGCGCGCTCTTCGTTCCAAATTCAAAGAACGCGCCGGGAAGTGATTTTGGTTTTTCAGTCTACGTAAATATGATACTTCGCGTGTTCTTTATTCAAAAGTAATGACAATATTTCCGCGCATGTTTAAGAAAAATAAATAAACTATACATTCATGGTGTCATTCATATTGGCTAATAGGTAGACTGTGTCTTAATCTTAAGGCAATGCGACAACACTCGTCCAGTTCGTCATAAATAAATGATTGTTCTCTCCACACTGAATCGCAAGTTATAGAGACTGAAAATTGGTACACTGACAATAAAACGTGAAAATGATGTTAATTCGTTGAAATTATAGATATGAAAGCCCCACACCAAAATGCTTGATTCCACTTTAAGCGTGCATTGTGCTCACAATCTCACATTAGTATTCCCTTTGCAGTTTGTAACGGCACCGCACATTATTTGTATACGAGTACACTAAGCATGAAATGTTGCCAAGCAAACGTGTACTATTTGCGTGGAGGTTTAGAAACCGGGGGGGAGGCTGGGGAGACAGCCCCCCATCTGCACCCAACTCCCCCATGCGTGCACGGATGAGAAATGCCCGCATCACCCACTCTGTGGTTTCAATATTCCATACGGAAATGCATTCAATTGCAATATTTTTGGGCAAATTGGAAAAGATAATGCTCTGGCCGAGATAGAAATAGACGAAAACTATCTCAAAGGACTGCTATTTCCCTTCGATTGAAAGGGGTTTAATACGCTTATTGGGAAATTGTGCAAGTATACGAGATTTGTTTTCGATTGGTTGTAAGTTGCTTTTCGTGTTGCTACTCTTCTCCTCAAACCACAGAATGGACCCGAATTGTTGGATAGCTTAAAGCTTCGGCTAGGTTTTAGGCCACGCTGGTGAAGCCGGGGGCAACATTAGTTAAACATTCGAATATGTACTTGTATCCAAACTGACAGATCTATCCACGCACAGCTCAATCAATCCGCTGGTTTTAGAAACTTGAAATTTCGCACAGAGGTTCGTTTAAAAAATGGAGGCAACCACTAGGAAAACTATTTCGGATGTCCATACCAATCCTCTAAATGTCTTAAGATGCGCGTAGAAAATTGAAAAAATTTATGGTTTTAAATTCTATTTCAAGTAAGTGAAACCATCTAAAATGAAAGCTGAGCCGCGCCTGCGTTTGGTTAGTTAATAATACTAGGGTTCTGTGAGAACAGTAGTCCTCGGTAGCCCTTATAAACCAAACCTAAAAGAAACGAACAGAAGTCAACTTTGCAGTTGGAGACAGATTATGTACTAAAGATATGTAAATTACTTTCGATTATGTAAAAAAATAGCACTTTAAAGCTTAATATTTCGCCAACGGATCCTTAAATATAAAAATGGTTTTTACACACCCGTAATATTTTTGAAAGACCTATCCAACGATACCCCACACCATGGGATAAAAATCACTCCCACTTTGCGAGTATGGTACGGTACTCTAAAAAAATGTTTTTAAAGATTTTATTGTACTCATTTTGTCGGCGTGATAAATTTATGGCGTCAGTGGCGTCGGGGATAAGACGCGGCCTATCATATCGAAAGGTCCGGAGTTCGATCCCCGGCTGAGCCAATGGGTTTTTTCTCGAAACTTAAATAGGTACATTTACTGACTGCTCTCAAACGGTGAAGGAAAACATCGTGAGGAAACCTGCATACGCCGAAGACGAAATTCTCAGGCGCGTGTGAAGTCCACCAACCCGCACTGGGCTAGCGTGGTGGACTATAGCCCGAGCGCCCTCGTTAAGAGGGTAGGCCTGAGCCCCAGCAGTGGGGACGTGTTAATAGACTGTTGATGATTAATATATACCCACTCCAAATTGAAAATCGGTTGAAAAATGCGACCTGTAGAGAAATACAGATAGAAAGAGAGAAGGACAGACGGACAATAGCATTTTTGGCTAATCTGGAAACTAAGACGCTTCGCTCGCTCGGTCAAATAGCAGACGTTAACATGATACGAAATTAATTACATTAATTTGTATATTTTATGAACCCCAGCTAGATAAATTGATTGATTGCTTATTAATTAGTGGGAACATCAGAACATCCGGCCCAATGATTCCACTGCACCGCAAGCACGGACTGCTCATGCAACAAATGTAGGAATGTGTCTGTGTGGGTGTCACTAGTTTGATTACCTGCTACGGCACTCCTCACAGTAATATTAAATTATTGTTGCGAATGCGAAAACATGGCTTTTTAACCACGCCATAACGGACTAGAAACTTCTTACTGTGATAGGTCGTTTAATATCAGGAAGGTTCGAATCTCTTTGGTGGCGCGCGCGCTAGCTAATTTTTTTCAGTCAAGGTTTATTTATCGTATACAATGTATGAAACTGAAATTTCAAATAAAAGGCAGTCACAATATTAAATTACTTATTGAGAGGATTGTAGTGAATGTATTAATGAGTGAATAAGTGCCGAACAGAATTTATTTATGAGTGAATAAGCAAAAGCTTTTAAAATGAAATGTTAAAAATGAAAATAACAAACAACTGAATCTTCAATTGAAACATTTCGAATTACGACCTCGCCATAAGCGAATTAATACTGAATATTTAATAACGTGAATATAAGCTATTAAGCTGTATGCATCAAATATTGTATGGTTGATCTATTATTGATGCTCGTATTGTGCGGCAACAAGGTTGTTCTTGCAAGAAACAGACTCATGTATTATTTAAACATTTGTTTCAATAGAGCTTCAAGCTACAAAAACCCACACGAACTGTAATGACTGCGGCTTTATCACTATTTCTTTTGGAGATACAAAATAGGTAAGGTAGTCACTCTTGAAGGGCCATTTTAATAATCAGTACCTAGTAGTATTTTAAACAACCAATATTAGAAAAAAAAATGTTGGTTAGAAATCGAATCCAATAAAGATCGGACCCTAATTTTCTCTTCAATCACGCGAGTTAACTACTACAAATAAATGTTTTGTGTCAACTTGGAAGGGGGCCAGGCCGAGTTTTGGGGCCAAATCGACACCTAACAAAATTACGGCAGGCAATTTACTGAGCATTGGAGAGCCAATCTGTTCTGTGAGAGCTTTAAAGATTTTAGATGTGTATTACTATACGCCAACACCTAAATACAGGGGTATGTAGGACGTTTTGCCGCCAAAAGAAAAGGTGAAAATCTACTCAACTTTCCGTTTGTCCACGACCAATTTATAAACGACAAACACTTAACTTTTTAATAATTCAAAACGCTTTATTCCACTTAGCCGCGTCGCGTCGTCACTCAAATTAAAATGAACAATTTTCCTAGAACGCCACAGTTTACATGACCGCTCAACGGCCGTCGACGTCTAATTTTCATAGCAAAACAAAAGGGGCAAACAATGCGACCCGGCGAGATATACATGTACGTACCCGGCGCGGTCCCGCAGCACGCAGCATACCCGCACTCGGAACACAGCCGTGTTTAGGTTTGATTGAACGCATAAGAATGTGGGGACTAGCGAATATTGTAATACGCCAGAGCGGGACACGCAGCGAGCGAGCGGGACGCCCGCATCGCAATTACCTCGTGAGATTGTTGAATAAATTTACATTCAGTTGATTGAAATAATAATGAAATTGCTACGGAACACTCGCATGCGTTATTTAAATTAATAATAAAATCATAACGTATAGAAATCGTGCATGTGATCCACCGCAGCCAGCTATCTCTATGATAATTAGGTTCTTTCTTTTGTTTGAATAATGCATACATATTCTTATCGAAATATAACAGAAATGTGGAATGGTATCATGTTATTCGTATGTCGTATTTCAAAAGGAAAGAGATGCACATTAATGTTTGCGTTTTACACAATCACAATAGGATTGTACCTGCCGGATATAGATAGGTGCAGACCAAGGACAATGTTAATAATCACCAAAACCATGTTTCATATTCATACGTAACCTTATAAAGAATCCTTACAAATACTCGTGAGTTAATAGTACATTGTTAACCTAGGTGTGAAAGTAACTTATTTAAGTACCCGACGCGTAGCGAGGGCGCCAATAGTTCGAGGGACCTCTAAATAAGTCTTGAACCCGAGGGAAACACTGTGCTTTTCATTAAGAATACACTGAAAGTAAAAACAAAAACATAAAATGATTGTTAATACAAATCTCTGCTATACGGAAGTATAAACAAAACTCTACGACTCGAAAAAACAAATGAAGATCGGATTGCCGCTTTCCCGTCTATTTTGTTTTTTTTTTCTGTTGCCGGCCAGCTATTGTGCCATTATTTTTCATTTCCATCATTGAAAAAATAGTTAATATTTTGCCCAAATCTACCTATGTTATTTTAAAGAAATAGTTTACAGTAATAATTATAATAAAGTCATTTAAAAAACTCTTTAATTATTACCTAACTTTATGTTATTTCAACTTTACATCGCGCCGTAATTGAGTGGCTTTATAGAAAGTTGGAACATGGTCCAATAGAAATGTAAAAATAGTACTAGTTTTTTTTTTACAGCTGTCAGTTGAAAACGATTCTCCCTAGGGCTGAAATATATCATGTTCAACCCGCCACTCAGGCAACTTCAGACCTACTTTCAGAGTTTGAGTAATGAAATAGTACATTGTTACCCCAGGGGTGAAAGTAACTTATTTATGCCCCGAGACGGGGTTTGGCGCCCGACGCGTAGCGAAGGCGCCAATAGTTCGAGGGACCTCTAAATAAGTCTTGAACCCGAGGGAAACACTGTGCTTTTCATTAAGAATACACTGACAGTAAAAACAAATACATAAAATGAGTGTTAATACAAATCTCTGCTATACGGAAGTATAAACAAAACTCTACAACTCGAAAAAACAAAAGAAGATCGGATTGCCGCTTTACCGTCTACTTTGTTTTTTTTTTCTGTGGCCGGCCAGCTATTCTGCCATTATTTTTCATTTCCATCATTGAAAAAATTGTAAATATTTTACCCAAATCTATGTTATTTTAAAGAAATAATTGACAGTAATAATTATAATAAAGTCATTTAAAAAAATATATTTTTTAATTATTACATAACTTTATGTTATTTCAATTTTACATCGCGCTGTAATTGAGTGGCTGTATAGACAGTTGGGACATGGTCCAATAGAAATGTCAAAATAGAACTAGTTTTTTAAATTTATAATTTGACAGCTGTCAGTTGAAAGCGATTCTCCCTAGGGCTGAGATGTATTACTTTCAACCCGCTACTCAGGCAACTTCAGACCTTCTTTCAGAGTATGAGTAATGAAAAGGAAATTAATCATCTTCCGGTATGGGGTTGGAGTCACGCCTATGGACTATATTATATTAAGTTGCAGGTTTCTAGGAATACAATCCCCTCGCCTTCGCGGCATATGACTAATGCAATTGACTGAGCCAATTATTCAATTGATCACGATAAAGTACGTAGGTACGTATATAGTTTATATAGGCTTTCTTGTTTTAGGGTGGGTACTTATGTTACAACGCTGTAGTTTCTATTTTTGTAACAAAAAGTATACAGTTATAATTCACAAGTTTAAAATTTAGGGCCATGCTGTGAGTTTCTTTGAGAAAAACATAAACAGCGAAATTTGCCGAAATGGCCACATCCGTCGCAAGTGATCAGTTGAGTTCTAGAAATGAAATGAGATCTCTTTGGTGCATTTTGTTGCTCGCGGCACCGCGCCACTAAAGAGATTCGAACCTTCCTGGAAAAAACAAATTCCACACAAAACAGTTCTATCAATCTTACGTACGGTCCTGAGATTGTAAGGGTTCAATTCATGTAACACTCGACAAAAGGTCAACAGACAAAATCCAATGGTATTCGAACGGAAAAATCGGGTGAGTCGTCGTCGTCGGCGCGGAAAGGCGATAACCGCCCGTCGAGACTGGATCCACAAGTGGGCTGTAAACGTGTGAGGCGGGGGGTCCGGGTACGTTGGTGCGAATGTCGCCGGTGACCCTGACCTAGCGCAAGTGCTGGGCGGGTCAGGCGGCGGCGGGCGGGCGGTACTGCCTGGCAGGCCGTTCACCTTGAGACAGGCGAAATACGAAATGCGGACGGAAGAGGGAGCACGGCTATCCGGTCGGTTTGTAGAGTCTTCTCTAGGGAGGATTGTAGCGTGACATTGGCGTCGATTCGGAGGAGCACACGACTGAACTAAATTTAGTCTTTTGTGCTGTCTTTTTTAATCTGTAGAAATAAGAAAGAGATGGCATGAATTTTAGAACTATCAAATTAGTTTAGTCCTGTCAGCAGCGAACTTTAATAAGTACTCATTAAGATGACTGTCAGATACAAGAATATGTACCAGGTTTCTATTGCAACTTAAAATATGGCGATACTCCATAGGTTTTGATTTCCATAATACTAAAAAATGCGGCAAAATCGACCATAACTTCTGACTGCGTTGACTTAGATGACTGATTTTTTCACGGCTCCAAGGCACTGCTGATCTGAGTATTTGGTATTAATTTCAACTTGATACCTCTACGCGTTCCTAAGAAAAAGTGTCTTGACAGACAGACAGACAGACGGACCACGAAGTGATCCTATAAGGGTTTCTTTTTCCTCTTTTGAGGTACGGGACCATAAAAAAGATTTTATTATTAGCAAAAAGATCCAAAAATCTTTTTTTCTTTAATAGTTAACCCCAGTGTCCCCAGAAAATCAAAAGGCTTGATGTTTGATACCACTCCACTCTTAATACACTTGATTATGTGCATGTATAATTTAATAGAGGAAGTATAATCGTAATGGTTATATTCGATTTTGTCGATACTGTGTTGTTATAGGAGCAAAAAGTTATCAAAGTTTGTTGTTTTTAAATTCTAAACTTTGTAGCGGGGAAGTCCGTCTGTTGAACTTTAGCATTATTGTACTTCTACGACGGACTTCGATTTTGGACTTGAATAGAACTCTTTATTTATACCAATTTACCAATACACAATAAAAAAATTGTTTAATACTGGGCACTTCCCGCGGCTTCGCTGTTTCATGTTCAAGTTTCATGAAAAAATGTTCCGTCGTTTTTGCGTCAAATAGCATTATATAACAAACATCCAAACTGACAAACATCCTTACAAACTTTCGCATTTATAATATTAGTATGATCAGCCTGATTTTAGGTTTGTCACCCCTGAGCCGAACTGTATGCCCGGGGGACTTAACCCTTCTTATGAAAATGAGACTGTATTTGGCTAATTTAAATAAACCCTAGGCGATTCACCTCCTCGAGGCATTTATTGGGAGGCAAAATATGCTTTGTTTTATTCAACAAAATCGATCAATTACATTTCAAGAAGCCATTACATTGGTCGGTTGCTTTCGTGCCGCTATGACTAAATAAGAAATGAGATATATAATAATAATATAAATACACTTTAAAGATAATGGATCCTCTGATCCCCATTAGAAATGGTATTTACCCCTCAGGCCCGTTGGGTCTAAATTTAAGAACTACCACTAGAACCGAGTTCATGTATGAATTAGCAATATGAATTGACATTCATCGCAGCAGACGTCAATTAATTATCCGGTTATTAAAAAGAAAAAATACTTACAAGTAAAAAGGAAACACACGGAGATCAAATAGTTTAATAGACTCAAAAAACATTCCAAAGCTAATTCCCAGTAGCACGGAGCGGGTTACCTTTGACGCCTTCCCGTCATCCGGCCACCCAAAAAGCACTTCCCAGCGCATCAAGCACTCGACCCAGGTGGGCCAAGCGGGGGTGGGCCGGGAGGCAGCTACCTACCCCAGAGCGCCGCCCGAGTTCGAAAAAAGGCGTTGCACTTCGAATTGTTCTTTTTATGTCCAGAATCGATCGTTTCGGCAAAGGAGTGTGTTTCTGACAGTCCGGTCTGCAGGCTCCGCTAGTTCACACGGAGGGCTAATTGGGTATGCATTCGAAACAGTTGGATTTAGTATACTATATTACTCTACATCGAAAGATGACGTTCGAGGTTCAAAGAAAATGACGTTTAATTGATAACCATTGCCTACTTTTGCGGTGCTACTCGCCTCAAAGACCCACCTCAAATAATAATAATCATGTTACATGACGTATCTATGCATACACTCTTGTCTAATCCTAAAGCAGGATTTCTACTGTACTCTGGAAATTAGACAAGGCAAGGACAATATTACAAACATAACATACAAACTAAACGTGTACAAATCGTACTCACGACCAAGAAGTTTAAAATTCAATAAGAGACATAATGCAATAGCAACATAGTCAAACCGTGGTCAAACCTCAAACCTTTTTTTTTGGTAAGTAGTGACCTTTTAAAAAAGTTAAACAAAACGAGAGTGACGTCCCTTCATTCTTAAGTCTTAAGACACCCGCTGCATTGTCACAGGCAGTGAGTAAATTAAAACAACTTGAACGAGAGACGAAAAAAATGTACATAAAGGGTCATAATACGTTGTTATTCGTAAACAAGTACAAAAAGCTGAAGGATAACCATTACTACGTAAAGAAGCGACACTCACCTCTCCCAGCCAGTACATCGTCGCCCACAAATGACTAGCACGATGTCGCCTTTCGCTGCGCCCGCGTGTGATTAGTTCGGCTATGCTCGGGCGCTCGCTTCTGATAACCCTACATGCTCACGCACACACGTGGATACGCTGGTGCACCTGTGGTACATCGACTGTTTTGGAGGCCGGCTGTTCCATCAGTGGATGAGACACCCGCTGGCTCGCCACAGAAATATATAACCATCGAGCTTACAGCCAGCGCAAAGCAATAAAAGTAAAACAGAATCTCTATTCCGCGTAGAAAACAAATGACTTTTAAATTGTATCGGCTTCAGTAGTTGCTACAATGTTGCGTCTTTACTATATTGTGTAAGTGTATTATAAATAACTCGGATGCAACGCGCCAGGGAAAAGCGGACATCGCGTGTGAACGCACACTCAGACAGTTCGCGCGGCGGATCTCACACCGCGCTTCGGCGGCGAATGTTCGGCTGAACAATGTCGATCATACAATTTGCAAATTATTGCTTAAAGTATCTAAAGAATAATATGGGTCGCCGTATATCTTTGGCTACTCCAGGCAGAATGAACACGATGTGGCAAGAAGGGACTCGACGTTGATTTGTAGAGAAACGAACATACTTGCCGCCCGTATCGTACAATGAGACACAATCTTAAACAAAATTGGGCTTGAATATTTTTATTACTCACGTGGTTGCTAAGAAGCATACATATGGACAGACAGACAGCCGGACACGTTTGGAATTAATAATGAAGATCCTCCACAGACGCGGCGGTCTGAGCGAAGGTGTTATAAGAAAAAATCAAAAATTTTACTATCCAGCAGACGGTAGCGCGTATAATAACAGCTATTATACGGTTAGATACATAGTCAATAAATTGTGGGTTGTTATAAAAAAATAACAATTGTTCTTTAGAAACCCGGTGAAACAATACATCCTCATATTAAATCTATCATACAAATGCAACAATGTAACCAGAGTACCTACCACAACCTTGCCTAATAAAAGCAGAATTGCATTAACCGATTTAAATATTTATTGCAGACCTATTGTTACATTCCGATAATTTATTTCAAATTATTTCTAATATCTCCAATTCAAAAATTATCTGCTTCCCAGATCGAACGCATACAAGGTTTTCGCTGTGTCCTTCACCAAGGTTTTAATCATTTATTTATTCTTTATTAAACAAACAGACAAAAACATTAACAATTCAACTTATTGAATTGAGAAACTTAAGTAAAACAAGTAGATTGCACGGGAAAATTGCAAAACTATTTAGTCCAGACTTCTCGATCCATTATTTAGTGTCTATTACCAAAAAAAATCATCCTGATAATTTTATCTTACTCATCATATAGGTAGATTTAACAGACTTTGTATTTTCAATTCAGTTACAATGTTTTCTATTGTAATAAATTTAACTTATTCATGCAGCGCTGCCCTAGTTTGAACGCATATTTTAAATTTTAATATCGCAACGTATAATAAAGGCTGGGCCCGTCGGATTAGGGAGTAATATTTTAAAAGTTAATATCCATTAATTGTGTTACCTACTACTGTCTTTATGAATGCAGTATTATTAAGAGGACAATTCTATAGAGAGCAGTTACAATCCTTGTCAGAAGAATACAATTAGCGCGGCCCAACGGGCCGTCTGCGACAGGTGTCCCCTGCACATTGCTACTTCAGCTTACCTACGGCAGTGAGATAAATAGGCGGATCTCCTCATCATAATTCTTTATAGAAACTTCGAGCATAGCCCTGGCCTTAAGTTTCCGACAACCCAATCTCACAAAAAGATGAGCCCATAAAAGATTACAGCTCGCGATACAAACCCTACAAAGAGCACTATCGCAGAAAAGGTATTGATTTCAAATATTCGCATTCCTCCGGGAGAGAGTCAGTACATATTCACGTTTTTACGTAAAATCTCATCTGAATGGATCCAAATGCATTAAAGATTCACCGCAGAAAAACGTGTAGGTCTAGGTAGGTAACAAACTATACATCACTACACATCATGTTGAAGGAAAATAAAAGTGAAAATACCTTTATTACGTAAAAGAAAGTCAGGCATGTCTGGCAGAGATCGCACTTGTAATAAGACTGTCTAGTTTTGCTAATTACAGTGTTTTAATTTCTTGTCATACTTACATCGTCATCATCAACAGCCTATTATCATGTCCCCACTGCTGGGGCACAGGCCTACCCTAGTCATGCTTACGCACAGTTACAATTGTGAAAAATTGCTCGAGACGGTCAGATAGGTGGACTAAAAGCTTCGCTATAAGGGTGTTCGTTTTGACGGATCCCTAAAAAGATATTTGACTTTATTTATTTACATTTCTATGCATTATTCATGTTACATACATAGTACCAAAAATACAGAATGTATGGTAGAAGTGTGCCTAGTCATTTGTCATGTCTAAGAGTGTCACCAAAATATGCATGTTATGTAGTTATTCACGGTCTACGTACTCTCAGGCATTTATATGATATTTATGGATCCTTAACGATTTACGAATTTGTTATTTCTTATGTATCCAAAGGATTTCAATCATTTAATTGCTGGCTTCTATAAGATATTATAATGTACCATTATCGCCAATATCCTATAATAAATAAAATATAACAAGGAGTGTAGGACAGGATACCTCTAAATATTTTATCTTTATTTCTTAAACTATGACGTAGAGTACCATTTAGTACAGAAGGAAAATATGGATTGTGATGAACAGGCAGGATTCTCAGAACGGCAACGCATGCGAGGTTTTACTAAAAGCTCTAATCTGATGGCGCCTAGACTAGTGATGTTGTTAATATTGCGGAGTTTTCCTTAGAAGGTCGAGTTGAAAAGTGAATTACTTACAGAAATCTACCTACCTATCTCGTTTTGAAATATCTGTGTGTGTTCTGTCTGTTGTCCACTATCTGTGTTCCGCCCACGAAGATAGAGTCCTTCGTTCCTCTCATAATCTTCAACTTCACATACCAAGTCACCACACCGATTTCTTCTCATATTCTTTCACAGTACACGCGGCACGCTTGTGGAATGAACTGCCGGAAGATAGGAAAGCTCCGGCTTCAAAAAATTGGTACGCGAGCACAACCTGGGTCGCTATGAGATGTGAATCACAGTCATCGTCTATATGTCACGGCTTTATTTGTTAAATAATATATATATATATATATATTATATCATTATCTATAAAGTTATCTTCTTCGAAAACTTATGTTCTGTTCTACTCTGTTCTACTAGTCATTGCTGTGTACCTAATTTATGTATTCTTGTAATCTGTGGAAACTGTCTCTGTCTATGTTCTATTATTTGTTCTCCTTCTTTGGACTGTAAGTTTCCTGAATAAAAAAATAATAATAATAATAATAAAAAAATATTGTGTGTGTGTGTGTGTGTGTGTGTATGGTAGATATATGTGCAATAAAAGTTATTAAATATAAATAAATATCAAAACTAGATAGATTTCCGTAAGTAATAATTCGTTTCAAATAACGCGTGAAATATAAATTTAGATTCACTTTCTTCACCTTGTAAGTATCTCTTTACAAGAAAATAAAGTTCATAATATTAAAAGATGTGATTTCCGTGATAGGTACGAGGTTAAGAAAGTACCTAATCAGTCGATTTGTTTATCAATCTCTGGTGGCACCGCCATCAGTGGGCAGTGGAAAGTGGCAGTTTTACAGCTATTCAGTGGGCGTAGTGTCTGGCCAAGGGTATGGGGCTACATTAGGCGGCCCAGCACTCGTCAACACCAGGGTGCAAATTACAAAGTGGCTTCCATTTCCGTTGTGTTTTTCCCCGCGCCCTCACTTCGGGTCATTCCCATTTAGCGGTAAAATAGTTCCTTTACAGAGTTCTTTATTTTAGTGTTGAATTAAAATGTCCTTCGAAGTTGTCTCTCCATGTAAGTAACGTTATTTTAATTCTAATATGTGAAAATAAAAATATGGTTAATTAATTTCAACCCGAAAAAAGTATGAACATTGACTATTATTTTAGCTTTGATGGTAAGTTAAAATAATTTCCTAAATATGACGATTCTATAGAAATTTTTGTAAAAATAAAGTAAAAATAAAACAACCTTGAAATTTCGAAAGACTTTATGACGAATAGGTATTGTAAATTTAATTTTGTGTCATTGTGAATCAATCAGTCAACCACCTGTCAACGTCCACTGTTGGACAATGGTACATGGGGGTAAGTAATAAACAAAATAGTTACGATAGGCAGGACGCGTTAGGAATAGCCTCGCCCGAGGTTAATTGCCAAAACAATTAAACCATTTATCAACAATACGAATTTTAAATATCCGATTACATACGACACACCGCCGCCGTGCCCATACGCTCCTAATTATTTTAAGCGTGTTTCACGCTGCACAGATGGTCATCGTGGCAAGTCCGCAATGCGATTATCTTACGAAATGACAACACCAGCATACTTCGCAAGTTTACAACTCTTTTATGTTGAGAGCCAAAATTATTAAATTTAATTTTATATTATGAGTTAATATACCTAAATAGAATTGTGTAACAAAATAAATAATAAAATACAATGTCAAAAAATCACAAGGTAGGTATATTATTTAAGTAATGGCACAAAGCAAATGATAGCAATATAATTACAAATATAATTGTAGATATAGGTCGTTCGCTTACTACCAGTGCATCCTCACAATCACGCCCCCTTCGGACTGCGACACTAAAATTACAACCACCGCCTGCCGACACCATAATGTCACTGCATGGTTACGCTGACGACAGTGCGTTTTCGAGCCGACCACCACACCAGTGTGAGACAAGCTTAATACGGTAACATAAATTCACCATTTATTGAATATTGCACATTATTAACATTAGCGACGCGATGATTCGCTGTTAATCGAACGCACGTAAATAATTTTTAATTTAATTGTGACACAAATAAAGTGAAATTAACACGCGAATAACTTTGTTAAAAGTAAATATACCTACCAAATATTATGCTACACTACAACACAAAATACCTATAAACACATCTAAATGCGCGCTACCACAATTTTTTAGTAATGCGTTAGAGTAAACAAAGGACCAGAATATTTTTATTAATAGACTAGCATATGTCCCGCGAATTCGTTCGAATTAAAAAGTATCGTATATGGTACTAACTAATTGTTGCCCGCAGCATGTAAATTTGATCTGTAAATTTTTGTTCCCATACAAATCTTAACATCCCCTTTTACCCCTTTAGGGTTGGAATTTTAAAAATCCAAGTACACCAGACCACATGCCATCAAACAAACAAAAACCCGGTTCAAATCAAACCAGTAGTTTTAGGGTGATGCGGGTTCAAAGGGGCAGAAAAACAGACAAGAAATATTTTGAAAAGTGTTTTGGGGTCAGTTATTCCAATAGTTTTTTTTAAAATCCCTTCAATGTACAGGAGTACTCCCGTTACAATTTTATAATAGTATTGATATAGGTAAGTTCCACAGGGTAATTAAGTTCAACTTTTAAAAGGCTGTATTAGATACATATTGCTAAGATAACGCAGAATTACCTCCTCCGTTCTGATACAATTTACGTATTGACCTATAAAATAGGTAGGTACATATCGTTATCCAAATCGAAATACAAATGGCATGGCCCTTTCACAACTTCACACGGACCGAATGTTCGAACCACAAATTGCCCGGTACAGAATATCGCTTTAATAATACGAGACAGATCCGTGGGTAAACATTGGGCCGATTTTAGTGGTAAAACTAAAAAAGGCCGCCCGCCGCTGTGCGGTCAGTTATCGTAAACTAACAGTGATACCGGCAGCGTTAATAATTGGCCACGGCAATTAACAGTGAAAGTGTCGCGTGTCGGTGCGGTTCGGCGGGCCGGACACTCCGGGGCGGAGTCATTCCCATCTTCCACCCTGGCCGTCCACCCCAGCGTGGAACCTTCCAACCTTCCTCAGATTGGATAATAAATTTTTGTTGAGCGTTTCGTATGAGTTGTATGATAACAAAAATTTATTATCTAATCTTATTTTTCCTGGATCAATTGGGTATTATAGTATTACAGACAGGTAGCTAGGTCTGGGTCTTGACCACATACAAATTTTCAAGCAAATTGTAGACATAGTTTTTGTGAAAATCGTATTTTCCATTTTTTCCCTTTGTTATGTCCTATTTTCAAAGTTAAAAGAAATTTTTTTGTCCAAGTACGAGTAGGACACGCGCCCTGAGGGTTCCGAACAAACTTAATTAAAGAAATAATTAGAAAATCGTTAAAAAAATTTCATACGCAAAGTTAATTAGCAAACTTAAGTTTGTTGGTACAAGAAAAAAAGATTTTTTGTGATGTAAATACAAATTTACGGTTTTCGTATTTTTCCCTTTACTTGTGCTATAAGACCTTGCATCTTGCCAAATTTCAAGATTCTAGGTCAACTGGAAGTACCCCATAGGTTTTGATGACCAAGATACTAAAAAATGCGGCCATAATCTTCTGGGATGACTTAGAAGTCTGATTTTTTCACTCCATATGGGTTCCCTTTTTCCTCTTTTGAGGTACGGACCCTAAAAAGAAAAAAAAACAGGAGATTTCATCGATAATGCGAGTTGTTTTTTCATGAATACAAAACTTGATTGACGATACAGAATAACAGAATGACGATCATTTACTCCTGGAATAAGACCGAGGAAAGAGACTTTGTGACTGTACCTCATTATTGATAGGGTTGATAGGAAGATGGGAACAATATTAATACAAACATTATATTCACAATCTCAAACCTGAATAAGGTTGGAAGGTGTCACATTCACAACACACATTACCAACCTGGGGTGGATGCTAGGCTAGGGTAGACGATGGGAATAACACTCTGGGCGGCTGACCAACGCGTACAATGGCTTAATTTGACGAGTTTTAAACCACAATCGGTATGAAGACCGCGAATATCGGATCGGCCCACGTGCGAACAACTCGCAATCATATTTCACGGGTACAGCTTGCGTTTCAGTATTAAAAACTTTTGAATGAAAAATGTAAAAGCAATTTTCGATTCATTGAAGAAACTATAAACGGTTATTATATTTTCATGGAATGATGATAATCGCATTCATTATTAAGTACCCATATTTAAATAGTAAACCTATAGTTTTGACAATTAAATGATATAATAAATTTGCATTATCATTATCACCGCGGTGCGGACAAAATTGTTTTCGGATTCGCTTGGCTTAATTCATTAACAGAATGGATATTGCATGTGCCTATTATATGATAAAACTATGCAACTTCAACGTACCTATATCCGACCATACTAGACTAGTAGGTACGGGTCTTTAAAAAAACATTCGGCTCAGAGGGGGTTATTCGAAACACTCAAACATATTTTTGATTCAGTTTAGTTATTGAAGAGCTCCCAGACTGTATTTCTTAAGTTAACGTTCATTACCCCTTTACAAGCTTCGTCTTAGTTGGGACTAAACAGCCGTGTGTAAATTTGTCCAAAAACATTATTATTATTATTAATATTAAATGAATAAGTTTCTATTTATTAGCGTTAAATTATAATAGACCTAAGATAGTTTAAAAGAGAGTGTTTAGATTCGCACGCAGCCGACAAATGCATCACATCCGCCGGTATTAAATTTTAAATTTCCCAATTACCTACCTATAATTGAATATTTTGCATAATAATGACTTCATGTGTCGGTAATGTTATGAAATGATTTAATGAGGTACAAACATTACCACATAATACCAACTTTACCAACTACCACATAATAAACATTGCCTACAGCTCAAAAGTACGTACTTAATACTAATTTTAATTAATGCTTTCCATAGACGGAAAAATGCTTATCAATGTTTTACATAAAAAGCAATTATTAAAAGAACATGCTGGGCGCGAGTTCTCATGGACCGCAATAGATGGCGCTGTACGTACGTATCATATCATAAACATCAACAAACTATTGGACCCAGGCGTAGGCCCCCTCAGGCGAAGCCTCTCAACGAGGGAGTACGGGCCATAGTCCATCACAATGCTAGCCCAGTGCGGGTTAAAACTTCACTATTCGGCGTATGCAGGTTACCCCACTTTGTCTTTTCATTTACAGTTTGATAGCAGTCGGCAAAATAATGTACTTAGGTTTCGAGAAAATCCCATTATTACACGGCACCATCGTATGGGACAGAATTTAACCCCATTATTCACATGCACCATTGACGCGATAACTCAGTTAGAGCGTGACAACGGATAGGTCGCGCGTACCAACATTTGTCTATGTAATTTTATTAACAGTTTTAATAAATTATCACAAAAATATGTAAAATAGATGTTATACATATAAGCCTTAGCTTAGTCAAACCAAATCTAGGAGAACCCGTCAATAGACGAAATCAAATCTGTTTGTTAGTTTTTGACATTATTCGCCGCTAAGTTACAAAGGTGCAATTTGGTGTACAGCAGTGAGGCACAGCCACCGGTTTAGGCTTAAGACTGCGATGGCTTATTACATGGACACACAGCTTGGCCATTAGCAGCGTTAGTCTAGCATGAGGTAAAGCCTATGTCCAACACATTTGGGGTTACAGATAAAGACGGACTTATCCTAGACCAGCACTCAAGTGTTAATTAAGGCTGTATAATAAACTACACTGTACAACATAGTTATATAATATGGGTAATTCAAAACATCTTGATTATTTCGATCAGGAATCTTGAAATCTAACGATCACATCTAATCCGACCACTTTGTTTTGCTATTAATTGTTATAGACAAATAACACAACCAACAAATATAGCCTGGAATGTATTCCAAACTAAGATCGTATTTGTTGGTTAATAAGTATATTTTTCAGTGTATCAACTCAAGCAAAATCCTTTTAATATCATGCATCCACTCAATTTAACAATTAAACGAGGCACGAGAAAAACTATTAAACGATTCAAAATTAATTGCGGGGTAGCAGTTAACGAACCTGGTAATAAAATGAAATCTATTCGGCGATGTTAAAATGTACGATGCGAGTTGGTTGCTACTATATTTCACCCGAAAAGCTTTTGACGTCCCGTTGAGGACTATAACAACTGTGTGGCTTTATAATTTATATACTTATGTCGTAACCTATGGAATAAATAATACCTACCAGTTATTTGTTTTATTTATTGAATAAATCTTTTAACTTCAAAGCAGAAAACTTTTATTTAGGACTTCAAACTGAAATCATATCACCTTTTATCTCCACTGCTGGACATAGGCCTTCCCCAACGAACGCCACCATACACAAATTGAAATAATTTGTGGAATTTAGTAGCAGAAATAAAGCCATTCCACCAGTAAAATTTTCTTCAGAGACATTATTTGTTAAATTGCTAAACCAACGGGCCCGTATCTACGCACTATTCTATTCTTTCAAATATTATAGGTAATTGTAATAAGATAAAAACGAAACTAACTTTAGGGGTGTCTAATTTTAAATGTTATGTATACTTAGAATAGGTATTCGAATATCTAGTTAAAATAACGCGTGTGACCAAAAGTGATTGCAACAGCGGGACTTGCCGCTTTTCAACACCCCGGGCGGCTGGATCAAATATTGACCAGAATTCAACACGTTGAAATTCCCCGCGAAAAACGTCCGCGGAAACAAAATAATTACATATACACCCTTTAACCGAACGGGGACCAAACGCGGACGATATAGTTCACAAATTAGTTTGGCAACGCGAAACATTAATTGAACAGAAAGGTAGCGGCGGCTGTTACCCGGTTGATGTATTAACATTTATTGGTTTACAAATTAAAGATAACTCGACAGCGTTCGCGGCCATCACAAAATTTGTATCGCGATTTTTCCGATAAATTTTTCGCCTTTGCATCCGCGTAATAAAAGCTCTCTCTTATCGAGGACGTGTGAAAACGTTTCGTTTTTACGCCTGCTTTTCGATTCATACTAACGAATATGAATTGTTGACTTTTAAGAGTTGAGTAAGAGGAAATGCGATGGAGTGAATTTGTTATTTTGTTCGTAATTTTTTTATATTATTTTTTTACTAGGACAATCAACAGCATACAGAGTTTGGTATTATTTCAGAGAAGGATATAATAAAATTTGGTATAGCTAATTACAGGTTTCCACGATTTCAGTAAAAGAGAAAAAAAACGTTATATGTATGTCATAAGTAACAATTAGACTGTGTAAGTCTAATTGTGCTTTGTTACTTTAGACTAGCATATCTTAATTGCATTTGTTTTTATTCGAATCTCACAATTTCAAATAAATTTGTTTAAACTAATTCTTCTAGTTCGCTGACATAAATACTGAATATCATTCCTTATTTTGAAAGATTAAGTATGTGCATTTTTATTTTATTCTATTATAACAAAATTATAAATTAAATAATTGTGCTAAAGTATATTTCGTATTGTCTAGCAGCTAATAATACGGTTTGGTAAACACCAAATCACACGGAAATCAACACAAAATTACGAGAGATGTTAATGTCGAAGGTTGCTTACAAATTATGAATGACATTTCAATTTTCGATTTGTCAAAATCGTTAGAACTTTCAATTTACGATTCGCCTAAATTACAACCTATAGTTAGGTAAACAGTATCTCATTTAAACAATGGCTAAAATCAAGTTTAACTAAATCTTGTTAAATATTATTAAAGAAGTTTAAGGAATACAAGCACATAAAGTATATTGGCTACTATGTATTCGAATTTGAATAAGTAATTATATATTTAACTATATAGTCATGTTAGTAAAATATAGCTAGTTATATAAATAGAGGAATAAAATGAGACTGTTGGCCCTGGCTTCCTACAAAACGGAGCCTGGAGGCTTACGACAGAGATGAGTGGAAAAAGCGAGGATAGGTCTTTACCCAGCAGTAGGACACCATAATAGATATTTATTTATTTTAACTGAAAAAGCAATATGAAAGCAATATACCTTCAATTGGATAGTGTGAAAAAAATCAGCAACCGCATTCCCGCGCTGTCGAAGTGAAAAGCCACTTGCAAAACCAACTAGAATCAAATAAAATAGTGATGCATGGATATCGATAGTAAATTACTCCGATAGTTTTAAGGTTAAAACAATTATACTATCGACAAGACCATCGATCATGACATCATTGATAGTATTACTATCAATTGTAACACCAATCCAGAGGTAGTATTCATAGTATTTATTTAATTTTAATTTCTTTATTACAGGTATATACCCATTAAACATTTAAAAACATACAAATATTACAAATAATAATAATAAGCGAAAATTATATAAAATAAAAATAAATCCTTATTCGGTATGGAAGTAGCCTGAAAACGAGTTACTTCCGATTACAGGCGCATTTGTGGAATTGGAGGTGTTGTTATAACTTTTAGAAGAAAATTGTTTAATGAAAAAGCTCAGAAAAAATCTAATCGAAAAGATCAGAAAAAAAGACGCCAGAAATTGTTCTGATCGCATACAAAACGATGACACAGTTAGAATGAGGTTAGGTTTGGTCCAGTGACCAATAAACGTATGATATAGGTACATAGGTCACCTGCATACAACGAAGCGTACAGAACTGATAACACGCGCGTTCAATCGGATATTGGTCTCGTTCGAATAGGGAATGAAGGAGATCAATTAAAATGGTTCCGTATAGATGCGAACGGAATGGACGCGAAATTAAAAGCTAAAGTTCGTTACGAACGAGTTTTTGTCCGACGAACTGAAAGAAACTTGTTAGGTCGTCGCCGTGATTCCAATTTCAAAAGCGGATCCAACACCTTGATTGGTTCCCGGAAATACAGCGATGACGTATCGAGAGCAAGTTTCTTTTTCTCCAACTGCGCTGGAGTGGAAAAGACGAAAAGTCTCATGTGGTAGCCAAAATAAAAAAAAAACAAATCAGTATTTGAACGCGGATAATTTCTAAAATCGGCAAAATCGCTACAAATTAAATGCTTCTCATATACAAACAAAAATTATCTCTTTATTATATTTAAAACAAAATCTTTAGGTACATAATTAAGTGTTCGGTTACTTCTACTAGGTACTTCTAGCAAACTTTAGAAAATACAATAAAAAAATTCAACAAACTGTTTAGTTTCTGATACCGAGGCCCTTTCAAGCTCACAACATGTATTTTGTGAGAATTTAAGTGAAGAAATGCACCGCTTGTAGTTCTATTACTAGAGAACAGATTTACATAGATTTTGTTGCTATTTTTATATAATGGTTTTCCAATGAAGATTATGGTGCTCGAATCATCCAAGCGAAATCAGACCAGAAGCCGTACCAAATGATTTCGTAGGTAATCGCAAAAGCGAGATAAAAGATAGTTTGTTAAAAAATAATGAACAGGGTAATGAAGTTGGAGTTGAATACATAATAAAAAAAAGCGGACAAGTGCAGTAGGACTCGCGTCCTGCGGTTCCGTACAAATTTAATTAAAGAAATAATTAGAAAATCGTTAATAAAATTTGTAGTTATTGAAAAATTATAGAAAATGTCTAAAAATACGACGTGATATGTCTCCCCATAAAAAAATGAAATCTTAGTTTAGAATGTAACAAATAAAGTCATTTCATGTAGTAGGTAAGTATACTAACTTTAAAATATCAGCCGGTGTCGGGCCCTTCTGCAATGAGAATTAAATATTTTTTGAACTTTCATTTGCATTAAAGGTATTATGTATTTAAATAAAACTATTCGAATTTTCGTCAATAGCATTAGTAGTTGCTGAGATAATCAGATACTTGTGACAGAACGGACGGACAGACAGAAAGACAGACGGACGAACGGACGAAGTCGGAGCATAAGGGTTCCATTTTCAAGGTAGGTACGGAACCCTAAAAATCAATTGTGGTTATACCGTTGGACTCACGAACGGGCTAACTATCAAAAACAACGAAAAAAATAGTTTTGGCCGCAACAGCAAACTAAATTATAACTTTTCTTATATCCACAACTGTAACAGAATAACCTACATAGTTCGGAACGAATTAAAAATGTATTCGAACACAGCAAACAAAGTTAAATACTGTAACGCGGCAAACACGTTTGTCCCAAACATTAACATTTATCCGTTGGCAAACGTGGCATGTACATACTAGTACAGTCGTCAAATAAAACATTTTGACACTGAAACACTGTTTTTAAGGAGGTTTTGGCTCGGTTATTACACCTTTAAGCCATATCTTATTTAAATTATAGCAATTACTTCTTATTTGTTAAACCGGCGGTCACATTACGGGACGGCAGTCCACAAAAATATACGGCACAACTAGTCTAGTTAGCGATTTTAACTAAGATTTACCTACATCCGCACTATAGTGATAGCAGCTGAAAAAAAAATTCATCCCCATGTAGGGACGTACTCTAAAAAAAACTTTTGATCAAAAATTTTTTTGGGTTGAAGCATAATGGCGAGTTTTTGATTTTCACGTTGTAAGGTGGGGGGGATTTGCATGGGACTAATCTGTTTTTTCAAATGTAAGAAAATATTAAAAAGTGATTAAAAATTTAGAATTTTAGTATAAAGTATATACTTATGTATGACCTTTACTTTTATAGTTATATGCAGTTAAAAAATGTGAAATGTCTCATTTGGCTACTTGAATTTTAATAACTCTTATAAATAAAAAAATATGTGTAAGTAGTATCATTTTCTAATAATGAAATAAATAAATAAAATTAAAATATAACATAGAACCAAACACGGAAACAGAATGATACGTACGAATAGGTCTCTATAGCAATTAGGACTTAGGACTAAGGTCCCAACTGTAACTTGGTGTGGTTCCAATATAACATAGAACCAAACACGGAAACTTAAGAAAACAGAATGATACGTACGAATAGGTCTCTATAGCAATTAGGACTTAGGACTAAGGTCCCAACTGTAACTTGGTGTGGTTCCAATATAACATAGAACCAAACACGGAAACTTAAGAAAACAGAATGATACGTACGAATAGGTCTCTATAGCAATTAGGACTTAGGACTAAGGTCCCAACTGTAACTTGGTGTGGTTCCAACGGCAACTCATACGCGTAATTGTAATTTGGGTCCCTGTTACTTTGTGTAGAAAGGGGGGATCGGGCCATGAAGTGAACTTAATTAGGACGACCGAGTGGTCAAAGGCTAGTGGATCATCCGAGGTATTGCTTTAGATATACGAGTAGATGATAATGTGCCATGAGAGCTACAAACCACTGCTCATGCGGTCACTGTTATTGTTATACAATGAAGATCTCTGAGAATTAAAAAAAACTGCACTTTGTAAATTGCATCGGAGTAAATGAAAATACACGGAGAAGAGAGACTTTCACAAAGAAACATTTATTTTGTGATCATCTCATTGCGTTTTAAAACACTACATCAAATTCGAGATAAAAGATTTAAATTGCTTAAGTTTATAAGTTATGAATTGATAATGAATGTGTACTGTTCGATTTGAATTTGCAGTGTTCTGAAAATTCAAATCGCTGGCTGAGCTAGCGAACTAATTTCGTATAGTGTAAAGGCAGTTCATGTGTGTTTTGTACAGCGACAGCGTGTATGTGTGCGTAGTAGGTCCCCCGCGAAAAATGCCAGAAGAGTATTGCAGCGGATGAAACTGTTTCCCATTCTAGTCGAGCCGGCGCCGGCGACCGTGTTGTTTTAATGTTTCTGTACACAAAGGGTTACTTATTGTCTTTAAATGGACACCTAACCGTAAACACACTTAAGAATACAGCCGACATAGTACCTCCTCCCATTTTTGGAAGTCGGTAAAAAAACCATCCGTAAATCTATCCAAATTTTTGTTTTGATGTTTGTTCGATTGTCCTGTTCAATGACGCCTGTACTGAAGTGTACTGTTAATATAAAGTTTTCTGCACTAGTTTTTCCTGAGCGGAACAATAATATAGATTACTTTATAAACAGTAAACCATAAGTTTCTACCATTGTAGCACAATAATAATTATATGGGGGATAACCTCTCCATATATTTTGCGGTGCCCCTAACGGGGTGTTACATGTATTAGCACCTAATATAATTTAAGACCATTGTACAGACCGTGTAACTAGCAAATAAAAGAATTTTAATTTATATCAGAAACTAAATAGCTATGTTAAGGGTCCCAAAGCTAACCATCACCTAGGAAGAAGTGGTAGTTAAAAAAGTGACGTGCCTAATATACGAAGTGTACTTATAATGATAATGCATGAAAAGATTTTGACTTTGACACTCTGATTTTGAAGTCAGCTCAGAATCCGATCTTTACGTCCGGTACAGGCGTTTCTTCTTGCGTTACTATTGACAACTCCTGCATGGGCAGACACTGTTGCCCATTCGATCCACTCCCATATTTCATTGAAATTTACTTAAGAAAGGTAACATTTTCTTTGTGTCTGTACTCAAATAGTACAAACTATACAAAGTTTGTTGTGTAACTTAAGTATAACCGGGCAAGTTTATTAAATAAAATATAGCTCCGTACTTAGTGCTGCCGCCGCCCGCCCGCCGAAGGCGTCCAACTTACACAAAACTATTGCATATTTTAGTGAAACGCGCCTGTGCTTATGATTTATTCAGTCTCACATTTCCTAGTCTCGGCTGGCGATATTGCCTATACATAATGCATATAAAACATAGTATCCATGTTTATGACAATAGATATAGTTTTAAGAGCGGGCAATATTAGTGTCTAATATATTATTTGATACGGAATACACTATGTGAGCAGTTCCTAAAATATATTTATATATACAATTGTCTAATTCTGATCACCTTTTATTTAATTGTATAAACAGTTATTTGCCCCGAAGTGAAAATCTAACCCACGACCTCCAATACACAAGCCACTATTCTAATGAGGCGATCACAGTTCTAATACAATGGGATAGGGAAACGCAGGAGCGCAAATGCGACATTACCCAGTAAGATTATACCCACGATCTACATATTTAATAACCTACATATTTAACTAGGTTATGTTAAAAAAATCTACACCAGGAAGCAAATCTTTTAACCGATAAAAGAATTTTTAAATCGCTGGAGTAGTTCCCGAGATAATCGATCGTAAACAAACATACATTATGTATACTGTAAACCTACCTATATGTTAGTATCTCACTAACAATCAGAGGCGGAATTAAACCATTTCAAGAGTGACGTCTCTCAAAGCGTACCCACATCAGTGTTACCCTCCCGCTTGTTATTGATATGGAGAGCTTCATAAACCATGTAAGCCCACTTTGGCCACATTTTTCCCCTCCCTCCTAACTACGTGGCCTACTGTCGCTTTTGGCTTCGCTACGAGTGCAACTTAGCTTACCTAAGTGTTTAACCTCCTATTGTTTCATAAAAGCATTTTCACTGCGATAATTATATACATTTATTGATAAAATTCCTGCAAATTGTGAAGCATTTACTTACCTGTAAACTTTCCCCCTCCCATCCCCCTCTCCCCCTTTCCGTTCCTACGCAGCGTAATCTTTTGACGAATAATAATGAATATTATAATGATGAATTTGTAGCTATAATTACTTAAACAAATTATTATGTATTAACATACACAATATGTCTAACTTAGGATCCCAAATTAGGATTTTCTGCTGTATATGTATTGGGAATTAGACAAGGATACCTAGGACATTCACAAGTATGACATCCAGACGGGACCAATTGCACAACGTTGTCAGTCCCTTGTGGGATTCGAATGAACTACCACTGGCGCTCGTAACCACCAAGCCGTCGACTTCCCTCAATCACTCAGGGCACAATAAAAAGTCACGTGGTTTATGTAAGGCCTCTATAGATAGCCAGTTGTACCAAGCAGTTTCATTCCTGATTGGGCCACTGTAGGTGTATCCTAGCTCCAATTAGATAATACTAATTGGGGCACTAGGTGTATTCAGTTTGATTCACATTGAAATTCTATTTAAGCTTTCAAAGCTAGCGCCGGTTAATGGCAAAGGCTTAGTTAGGGGCATTAAATGCCTACATGTGTACAGGAGATTATACGAAACGGGATTTTATAGTAACTAAGCTGCCCTTCCGATAGAGTTATTGTGTTAGTGTCGCTTTTTAAAGTCAATTTATTTAATGAAATAAAACAATAAATTTATTCATTTACGCATTTGATAGTATAAATTTAAGCATGGGCAAAGTTAGTCCCTTTCGATAACAGGTAGGAAAAAAAGTTGAGAGACGGATAGAAAGCGACTAGACGAGCTACGTACTGGGATGGTATATAAACTGGTCCACCTTCAACTGTCTCTAATGAGAAAACTATATTGGTCCTGACCTATGGTGGTCACTGACGGACATTCGGAAGTCTATTTGTAACATTTTCTTCTCGTACTGTCTTATAGTATACACCAGAGAACTTTTATAGCTTAGCGCTGCCGCTGTGACGAAGCGTGGCGCAAAGAACTGTGGACTACTATTTATCCTACTAATATTATAAACGCGAAAGTTTGTAAGGATGTTTGGATACTGTATGTTTGTTATTCTTTCTCACAAAAAAAAACAGATTTTGATGAAACTTTACAGCAATACATAATAACATCATAGACTATATCCTCGGGAAATGTTCCCGCGGGAAAATCTTTTCTACGCGGGCAAAGCCGCGTGAAACGGCTAGTATATTTATAATAATAATACGCTATGATAAATAAATTTCGAATGCGGAATTTACCACTAAAGTCTAATAAGAAAACACAATGTAGGCTAATGTAGGTTACAAACAAGATTAAATGTGCAGAAAGGTCGGCCACAAATCAAGTCATACACAGTAGTAACACATTCACAACATTGTTGAATAAACCTTCAGGCTGTTTATCTTGTTAACTTTGTTTCTCGGATTGGATTGGAGATTATTGCCGGCTATGATATTTTCATGGAGTTTTCGTCAAAAAATTTTTTTTCTTAGTGGTTGCCTACTTGAAGAACTTTAATGCGAAATCCCAGCGGCATCAGTTAAATGCGCAGTCGATACTGATACCCTAAGATTTATCCGTTAAAATTGAGCAACATGATACGACATAGCAGTATACGGAGCAAATTCTGTTACAACACGGACAAATGGCAATCATATGAGATAAAACGTACCTAACATAAAATTTGCGCCTGTAGTGAAACATTTGGCTTGTTTGACAGGTTTCGTTCGTTCCTTCAGACATTTTGACAAATTTCTATAAGCGATTATTCATTAAAAAAAACGTCAAAATCCGAATTCTTAAGTTTGTCATGACTGCAACGCGCACCGTATCATATGAAAAATACGATAGTCCCGAAACGCTTACATTTTGCATGAAAGCGCCGCCGCCGCGCCGTGTGCGCCGCATGTGCGAGAGGGACGTGCAGTGGGAAGAGGCAACGGCAGGCGCGGGCGGGCGGATCTACATTTAAAGCGCATTGTAAGCAAACGCATTATTAATGTATCAGTTTTAGTTGTCGGAGAGCTACGGCGCGCTGCCGGCCAGGAGAGGGCCTGCTTGTTCATGTATCATGCATACGCCATTCATATTTGATCCCTTTTAATTCCAAGCGTCTTCCGTATACGAAAGCGGTACGTTTGCTCTGACGTTTCATTTAATGCGGGTGCGAGATGTCGCCTCGAGCGATTGAGTTTTAGAACACGACTTGAGGCAGAACTATTTTGGAAAAGAAATATTTAAGTAGGTAGGTATATACTTATAGTAATAGTGGTTATTCGACTGTCTCTTGTTCTCAGTACGTATCGAATGTCACAAGTTGTGTTTTTCGCGCTAGGGACAGAATTTGGTTTTTTCAAGACGGTCAGGAATGTATCTAGATAGGTACTTGTTTTGTTATAAGTACATACTTAGCTTCGAATTTACTTCTGCTTACTCCATAGAAGTATTTTACAAAGCGACGCACGGTAGTTCGACTTGCGAACTAGCAAATGGTATTTCTAATAGATTTTGTTGATTAACTTCAATAAGAGTGAAAAATGTACAAATAACAAAAACAATATAGCAAGTAGTGGTAGGCGAGTGCGTTTCCTGAGTATTATTAATTGTAAGCTATAAAGCTTGCGGCACAATGTTCATTCAGTCGAATAGTGCTACACTATAATATAGATATACAAAATAATAGAATCGAAAATATAGCCCGCAAACTATTTATTCATCCACAATGTCTAACTTTGTCATCTTGAGACGGGTGTGGAGCATGCGCAGTGCGGCTGCTAGTAAAATATTTACGACGTCGGCGATTAGGGCGCGATGCAGGATATAGACAACTTGAACGCAGACCACACTCATGCACACGTATTGGTATTAAAAATAATTTGATAGTAACCCCCCCCCTCCCCCTCCACCCACTAACCCCCTCGCCCCGCCCTCACAAATTTCTCAAATTTTTAGTTAAGGTCCCTCCCGTAAACACAAATAAAATAATATTACTAAGCTTTCATGTCAGACCGGATATTTTTTTACTTCGGCACAGATAATAAAAATAGGTGTAATTTGAAACATGTCAATTGCTTAAATTTTATGGAATAAACTAGAAATTTCGGGAAGCCGGTTGTTTTCCAAAATATTCAAGCAAAACGCCTAAAACATTGACAGATCCCGCAAAGTGCGTACGATGACGTAGTCCAGCTACAGCACCCGTCTGAATAGCACCTGCGCGAATAGCACCTTGCCTAGTCCACGAAGGGCACAGGTGCTATTCAGACGGACGCTGTAGCTGGACTACGTCGCTACGATTAATTACTTACTTTGGCGACTTTTCCATAACAGGTAATAAAATGATGTCACATAAAATGAAGTAAGTATAGGTAAAATAGCTCTGAAAATATGTAATCCTATCTCTGTAGCTGTTAGCAGGTTTATGTTATTAAAATTAACTGTCGCCTGTTTCATGGTTGATTTAAAAAATTGTCTACGTCACACTTCTACGTCAATATCTAGTTGACCGAGCGAGCGAAGCGAGCGAAGCGTCTACGTTTCGAGACTGGCCAAAAATGCTCTTGTCCGGCTGTCTGTCTGTCTGTCTGTCTGTCTGTCTGTCTGTAATTCTCTACAGGTCGCATTTTTCAACCGATTTTGACGAAAATTTGGCATATGTATAAATTAATTAAACCTACAAAATGAGTAGAATAAAATTTTGAAAAACATTTTTTTTAGAGTACCTACCATACTCGCAAAGTGGGAGTGAACTTTTTTTTTCTTGTGAATCCCATAGTGTGGGATATCGTTGGATAGGTCTTTCAAAAATATTGCTGGTGTGTGAATACCATTTTTTCGATTTAGGGATCCGTTGGCGAAATATTAAGCTTTAAAGCGGTAATTTTTGTTAGAGTCACGTGTCCCCCCCCCCTGCCAGCTAAACGGTTGCTTCTGGAAATGTGAAAAAATTCATGGCAGTAGCATATATAACGTAGTTACAAGGAAAACTATTACGGCTAAGTAGGTTCTATTAGTTTTTGAGTAATAGTGGATCGACTTAAGAAAGTTGAAAAAATAAATTATGTTCATAGAACTGCATACGTAAAATGGAAAATTATTTTTTTCCGCGTGATATCCATGGTGTGGGGTATCGTTGGATGGGTCTTTCAAAAATATCGCGGGTGTGTGATAAACATTTTTCGATTCAGGGATCCGTTTGCGAAATATTAAGCTTTAAAGTGCTAATTTTTGTCACTTTAGTAGGTACTTTTTCTGTTTCCAAAGTTGACTTTTGTTGGTTTCTTTTAGGTTTGGTTTATAAGGGCTGGCGAGGTCTACTGTTCTCACGGAACTACTAGTTAGAAAGTTTCAAGATACTAGACCCAGCCTAAGCTGTGTGCTAACATAGATCAGTGAGTCAGTCAGTACCTACATATCCCTCTATATTCAACAAAGAAATTAAAGCTTGGGTTCCGTTTCAAATCACATACTTTCTTCACTATTCAGTGATCAAATTAAATATAGTGATCGATAGACTCTTACAGTAGGTATATACTTACTTAACGACATCGTCTATTCACTGGTGCAAGACTAACCAAGTAGGTACTTACAGTTACATTGTAATAATATGATCCGATACTCGTAAAATACAATTGTAGGTACCTATATATAATATAGGCTTATATGTTCTTTTAAAAAAGCCGGTTCTCAATTTAATTATGTACGGACGACTGCACGTCAGTGACAACAAAACCGTATTTAAACTGGTCACTCATAGTATTGAAACTCCCTAATAGCCAGTTCAAGGTCAAAGATACCTATCCATAGAGTTACATGCCACTGTATATTTACTCGTATACGAGAGAACTTTCCGGTAGGGGTAGAAATTTATGGAAATTAAATAATAATAAAAATACAGAAGGGCTGCGATGCGATGCGGGATATTTACGATCGTCAGAACCCTTTGTAAATGAGTTAATTCCCTTGTCAAGGTCTTTCTATTACTTTGGCACTTGCCAAGCAAAAACAGATGGGCAGATTTGATATTTGAGTGGCCGATGATTGAGTGGCCAAGAGAAAGCTTAATAAGTAATATCTATCATAATATCACGGTGTTACGAAACAAAGTAGCTACAAGTAAGAAAATGATTTCCGAATCCCAAGCAAACGAAAGCGAGCAAATGCTATTTTGTGATAAATTGAATCGTAATATGAAACGTTATGGTACGGGATGAAAACTCGACAAGGCACACACGGACGCCAAAAGAGTTGAAGAATATGTATGAAAAGCAAATGCGAGGAAAGCTATATGCTTAGACTGTTGACATACACTTAGTGCACTAAAACATGCGCAAAGGGCCTGTACATACCTCTACATAAAAATAATGTTACTAGCGGACGCCTCGTGACTTCGTCCGCGTTAACAAGTAGCCTTTAAGTTATTCTAGGTCATTGTATGTAAGTTATTACTGTACCAACTTTCATCAAAATTCGTTCAACCTGTTATAGCGTGATTGAAAAACAAACATCCAAATTTTCGCTTTAATAGTAGTGGTATTATTGTACTGTACTCTCAGTCTGCTGTACGATCCTTTGGTATACTTTACTCATAGTTGACAAGTATATATAGAAGCATTAGCAAAATGCTTCGAATCAGCTATATTACATCAAACCATCGAAACAAATCACAATCCACACTCCTTTCGCACATATTATTTGTTTCATAGCAGACCAGGATAATGAGAAAAGTTTTAATTTTCGGGAGTTATCCTTTACACCGTTATTTCCTTTACAAGGAAAACAGTCAATTTGATGAAAGTAGAGAAAGGGTTAAAAGGGAAGCACCGCCTGGGGCAAAGGCGGCAGAGCCTGTGCATAGAGTTCGTCGCCTCAATTCTTTAAAAAAACCGCGAGAAATGCACCCCGAGTGCAATTCAAATGACTCGACCCGCACCTACGATGCAGCCCTGAGCCAAAAAGGCGCAACTATCCAAACATATTATTTTCATTATTATTTAATGGCAGAATGTACAAAAATGCACTTTTGTCAGAGCGGTTTATAGCTTGAAACCAGCATGATGAAAAGTAAAATAAGTAGTAAATAGTTTATTTAAGTAGCTATACTAGTACTCGTATATCTAATGAGTTTTAAAGTACATATCAAATCTTCCTTTTTCTATGAGGTTATTGATCTTAGATAATTATATTTAAAACTAGATACTTGGTACCTCTTATTTAAAGCAAAAAATTATCTAATGTTGGCTTTGTCCATGACAGACCCCAGCCTTGGCCGATATTAGAAGTTAAAATGATCATATTCTGAAATTCTAATGATCATATCAAAATGCACCATTTAGCCTCGTTCTAACAGAATAAGATTAGTAGGTCACTGTAATATTTTGAGCCGGCCCCACAAACGAAAATATCACTACCTGGTGGTTGACAATACCCAATAGCATAAATAAAGCGCCAATTAATCAAATAATACTAAACATTAAGCTGATCTATAGAACATGTGTCGTTTAATCCACAAAAAAATATCAGAGAGACTCCACTCCACAAGCCACGCGGCTTTAATACTTTTGTACGATGTTTGAACTAAAAAAAATACCTAACAACAGTTTAATTAATTATGTATTTATAAATAATTTTTTAACACTGCTATTAGTAAATGTATTGGAGTAGCAAAAACATAATATATATTTTGAATACATAGCTAAAAATTTTTATACTGTCGTATATGTTATAAACGTTTGTTAATTGTTAATTTCTAAGATATTCTAGCAAAACCTAAAAAATATATATGATGGATCCCGCACTATTCCGAATTAAAATGATATAACATTATATTTTGTTACTAAGGTTTGAAAATTAGGCACATTATGAGATAATACCTTTTAAAGTGAGGACGCTAGCGTCGTACATAAGTTATTAAAAAAAGTGTGCCTTTGCTGTAGGTTTTAATAAAAATAGTCGTCGCGTACCACCCTTTGTCAGAACATCAGAGAAGCTCGCACCATACTCGGTACCTTTATTAATGTGAGGGTTGCCTCCAACGCTGAGGGTCGTGAGTTCACTTTTTGTTTAAATTAGCCTTCCATCGCTATCTTTACCAGCATATAGTAGTCCACTGCTGGACGTAGGCTCCCAAGGCCATTGGCCTCCATGTAAATCGCCACACGCAGATCAGCTCTCCATCCAGCTAATTAACTCGTTATCTCATACTAGTGATTATTAACTAAGATAGTCTACGTGCAGAATCAAAATCAAAAATATTTCATTGCATGTAAGTACACACACTGGGGACATACAATGTAAGTTTTTTATCTACAAAAGAATTAATGAGGAGACAAAAAAAAAAGTACTATCTGGCTATCCAGCACGGAAATACGAAACTTGCGGATTCTTAACGCCCCACATTGGTAAGTTTTGTCCGTCTGTTCCACTTTTCCCACTCGGCCATCCCACCTTGGAGGGAAAAATGGAATTTATTTCTCTCTCTTCCCACCCAGGTGGGATAAGTGGAACAGGCTGTTTTGTCGGCGGCAACCAATCACGCGCGCGTTGCTAAGAAAAAGCTTACTACTGTGAAATTGAGGCGCGTGGTTGGTATTGTTTGACTGGCTCAGTTGGTAGTGACCATGCCTACTGCGCCAGATGTCATGGGTTCGATTCCCACCCGAGGCAAACATTTGTGTAATGAGCTTATCTGTTGGTTTTCGGGTTCTGGGTGTTTGTATGTATTTATGTATTTATTCAAAAAGTATTTAAGTATGTTTATTAGTTGTTGAGTACCTATTTACAAGCTTCGGTTTAGTTTGGAACTAAACAGCCGTGTGTAAATTTGTCCAAACATTATTATTATTATTATTGTAAATACGGCTTTAAGAACGTTGGCTGCGTTATCGACTTGCCATTCTTCTACACTAAAACAACAAAGGCGTTCACGTAAAATTTTACGGCAGAGCATTAATTACCTACCTATTTTATTGCGAAGTTGGTAGCTCTTATTTAGCTGTCGTTTATGCAAAAGTTTTCCAACTTTGGCACTCTCAGCAGTATGTTAAAATATTCAAACCCAGCTCAGCCCTGTTGGGCTAGACGAGTTGAGAAGCGATTTTTCCTCAGTTCTCCTATGTTCCATACGAATGAATGGAAACAGAGCTAAGGTCCTTTCTCATCAAAGGCATGTCATCTTGCGTGTGCTACACAGAGCTTTCTTTCGCTAATATTCTAAACATATGACGAATGCTTTTGGCACCGAGTTCAAATGAAAAAAATAAAATACTTTGGGATTGATATTACCTGGGGAGAGGTAATTTTGTATCAGATGTTTGTACAAGTTCCTGCGCTGAGCTATTTATAACTTGACAACTTTACATTGCTAGCTTCCGACGCATATTGACAAATGCGCCAATGCCAAAGAAGAATTTTTGATGACGCAAGTTATATGTTATCGTGATGCTATAATTTACTAGGTGATGCCCACTGCTTCTACCGCGTGGAATTTCAAAAAATCCTGTCTAAGCGGTTGCCAACGACGTTTGAGGAACCTGTATGCAAAATGTCATGTTTCCCAAATACAAATAAGTGTAACGACTGTTTCCAGACCAGTCTACTTAATATGGTTCGCTGTTTTAGACCCAAAGGTTAAACTCTACGTCACACTACGTAACACTGACACGGCGAACGATTTAAGTTAAGCGCCTCAAGTTATACACTCTATTTAAGTTAGGGAGAAGAGACACGTGAACAAATAACTTCTGGTCTATAACACGCTTTGCCAGGAGCCACACACTCCAGATTTGCATGTGAAACGTTTTCCTGCCGGATGTAGCGTTAATGATAATGTTTTTTCATGGGATCATACAATTCGCAGTATTTTTCCCCAGTAATCTTAACTTGAGCTCTGTATAAACGGGGACAACTTCAACGTGAAAGGAATACACTGTAAATGCGAGGTTTTAAGGCTTAAAATTGCATAAACGCAGTCCTCTACACATCACTTAAGATATTAATGAGTGCATCCGTAATAGGTGAAACATACATATGAAATTCAAATTTGTAGCGCGGGTCGGTAGCGCTCCTCTCCATATTTTAGTAGGCAGCAGAGTGTGAATTTGAATCTTTTCTTACCATTTAGAACCGTCGGTTGTTTAGCTCACGAATATCACTATTTGATGTTTCCTGAACCTTGACCGCCTCGTTGGATTAGTAGTTTGTTATAAGTGCGTCTATGAATATAAATACCTACATGTATGTAATACATATAGGTATGTTAAAAAAAGCCACAAACACAAACAAGAAAAGTCGTTAGCAAAACCACTATTGGTACCTATAATAAAGTTTGTGAATTTTCTCGACGTAATCTGCAGAACCTCTGAATTGCACTAGCTATACAGACATAGGCCAGGGAAAATACTGTGTTCCCACGAGAAAGACCTACCTAACTGACGAAAATCAATCCAGTATATTTGATGTACCTACCTTTAACTACATAATTTGTACTCGGTGCATGTGAAAAACAAAAGGTAGGTATAGATTCAGTCGCCTCATAAGCTTTTTTGCCAAAAAGAATGAGTAATCTGACAATGAGCGTTCCGTTCTCTTGCTCTAAAAGTTTTTATCCAACTTTCCACTGCCGATGCCGGTAAAACCAAAGTTAAATTATTTGATAGTAAAGTAACACTGCTGTTGTCAATCGATGGCTGCAGCTGAACTTTGCGCAATGTTTGTTAATAATTAACAAACATTTCGGGTATACTGAGCTAGAATCTTATAGTACTCTTAAATATTTATTATATTTGTAGGTACTGATACATTTTGTTTAAACTAAGTTTTTATTTATTTCCTCTTAACCTAAAAATGAGAAGAAGACTAGAGAAACAAACCCTTTTAAAACCCTACGACTATTTTGTAATCAATAAAATAGTATGTAATCATCACAATTTGTATATTTTCTGTTGTTTTGTATTGTTTTATTTTATTCCTGTGTGTACAATAAATGATTAAATAAATAATTGTTGTATTCGACGGCTGCACCGACCTTTATCATTTCAGCTGTTACAAGTTTTTTGACTCGATGTACCTAAAGCTAAATAGTTTTTTTACAGAAAAAGTAATTAGTGGAACCGAAAGAAACGTCGGGAAAGTCATTGGACATAATTCATAACAAACAGAAATAACGGAAAGCCCGTTCGGCGTGGGTAGGCAATGAATAATTCTCTAACTGTGAGCACCCTCTGACCCCCTCCACCCAGCCCCAGTCGCGGCACCGCGAAAAAAGTACACGACCCACTCGAGTTTTATAGTCAGGAAAAAATAGGAGGCGGCCAAAATATCTATATACGATGCATGCAAAATGTAAAAAAAACTAGCATTCCGCTCGCATGAATAAGTGAGTGGACCTTCATAAAGAAAAAAGTAAGGCAACAAAAACAGAGGTGGGGGATGTCGATGCAAGGGTAGGACTAGGGAGCTGGATGCACTTTGGGTGCGTTCCCGTTTGTCCCTATCGCCGCCGCCGCGCCGCCGCCGGTGCGGCCGCCGTCTCTGCCACCTCGCTGATGTGAGAGCATGCGCACAGACTATTCAGACTATAGATGTCGCATACCAACATACTTTAGCAAGACTACAAAGGCATAGTCTTTGTACAAAAATTTATAAACCTAAGGTACTTATAGTGAATGGATTTGTGAAACTTAGTGTTCAGGATATGCGAAGTCAGTAGGTACTGGAAAATGGATTCCATTTATACCAATGTAATCCATCAATCTAGCACAGTGAGATATGAAAGCGTATATTGGTGAGAAAAGGTCATCTATAGCGTACTCAACCTCCATATTTTGGTATCGGAAGCAGTGCCAAAATACATCATCAACAGCCTATTAATCTCCCCACTGCTGGGGCTCAGGCCTACCCTCTCAACGAGGGCGTGCGGGCTATAGTCCACCACGCTACCCCAGTGCGGGTTGGTGGACTTCACATGCGCCTAAGAATTTCTTCTTCGGCGTATGCAGGTTTCCTCACGATGTTTTCCTTCACCGTTTGAGAGTAGTCAATACATACATGTCAACAATACATGTACTTAAGTTTCGAGAAAAAACCCATTGGTACTCGGCTCAACCGGGGATCGAACCTCGGACCTTCGCGTCTTATCCCCGAGGCCACTGACGCTCTAAATACATAATAATGTAAAAACAAGAATATTACTATAGCGTAATGCAAAAAAGAATCGATCGCCGAAATAACACGAAAAAATACCATAATAATAGGTTATTAATATGGTGTATTGTATTGTGTAGACAGTCGACAAGAACAACAGTTAGCCAGGGTTGCGAATGGCACGCGCAGCGCGATATAAAGCACCGGTTTTGTCATTATGTTAATACAACAACTTTATCAATTTAATTGTCAACGGATCCCAGTCAGCCGAAAGACGTCCACTGCTGGACAAAGAACTTTAATAAATACTTTATAATTATAAATGCGTTGATATCTTACATACATTGTTCACTGGTGCCACTTCTAGGATGAAAATGATCCATGAGAGTCACCGTATACTGCAAAGTAGCTTATGAATTTTGACAACGAACGACGACGCGACGTTCTGAAAGTCTGCTTCTTCTACCTAGCTTAATACAAAGGCGGACGAACCATTAAAACTAGCTTTGTATACCAGGGCCTAGTGTGAAGTACAAGGCTGCGATGACTATCTGGAATGAAGCTAAAGGACTCAGTGGACTTCCCTAAAGCTCGCCTGCTAAGTCACGTACCCCGAGGCAAATGTATTAAGTACTAATTCCAAAGGCAGGAAGTCGTCGACCTCGTCATAAATTGACTCGCAACCAAAAGGGAACATCAAGTTTTCGAAATTAGCTCGCTGTATGGAGGCCTGGCGTTACGCCATGGTATTTAATCACTTTATTAAGCCAATAAACTTCAGAGCGCGAGTTGAGACCTGCGAAACAATGGGCACCAGTGATGGTGATCGTAATAAAAAAATATCGAATAATCAAGCCACCGCACACAAAAATATCACTTACATTTGATATAATTACGTAATGTCGACATGAGTCGAATGAATTTATTCGAGTATCGAGTTGACGCGATTATAAAAATAAAAATGCGCAGGCGCACAATGGTTAATTAAAAACTGTACGTACTTAAGTTTTAATAATTAAAACGTCTCCGTGGCACTTAGGTTTAATGATTAAGAAATGATTAAGTGCGCTGCACATAAGTATAAGTAGGTATTTTCGCATATAAGCTCGCGACAATTTCGTTATGCCTAGGTATATATATGCAGTAGATTTTCAATTTTAGCGTCTCCTATTGCAATTATTTCTGTGAATCGTACGAAATGACTTCCTATTCACGATATTTATTGCCTACGCCCAAAGCAGTAGACGAGCTTTTTCAACCGTTTTGATAATACGATCAAATACAAAATTAAAATCACTATCACAACAGTAGACAAGAAAAAATTCACACGGTCTAGATACTAATCTTCACAAATTATCTAGACTAATCTTTGAAAACTATAATGACTAAATTAAATAGGTAATATATTATGTCCTCCTGGTTATCCTAGGGGAATCTATAATATAAAAAAGGCGAATGGTAAAAAACACTGACTATGTGTTAGTTTCAATGTAATTCCATTTCAAAGGATATTCTTTATGCAGAAATGTTTATCGTTTGACATTCAAATACGAACTGACCGGTTATGATCGCTGCCAGAAGGAGGTTGGGTTGAAGGTCTAACCTCACAGTACCTACTGATTTAGATTTCATAAGGAAAGTTTTGTCTAATTAGTCGCTTAAGTATATTTGCGAAGAAGATGTTTTTAAAAGCAAAACCGCTGGTGTTCGAGGATTGTTTACAAATATTAAATTTGGTACGGCAAAACTAAATTTACCTCGTCTGTACTCTACACAAAACCACAGAACAGTATTAGGACAAGTCCAGAACGTAAACTTTCTGATACAAAACATGCGAGTTTAAACCTAGTTACAACGCAGCTAACGTTCATAATATTTTGCACGCCTCGGATGCGACCTCAGTTATAATAGCCTATCAAGCGGAGCCGCACTTGCGTTGAATCTAAATGCACTCTAGATATCCGTTTGATATTAATTGGTAGTAGAATACACTCAATCTTTAAGATCATCTCAATCTTTTACGCCAAAAAAGTCGAAAACTGCGAAGCTACGGTCCGGTTGTTAATCAAATAATAAAACTGTAATGATGGTGTCAGCAAGTAACTCTTACTTCTGCGGTGTTAGTAACTAAGTACCTAACTACCTGGATCTAAGTTACCTATAAATAGTATAATAATATCTATCGATATCCTTAGGAAGAGTAAAGAATGAAAGAAAAGTCGACATTCCCGTTGTTAAATAACAACAGTACTTTTTGACTTAGACTTAAATAAAAACTCGATAGAATTAGCGATAAGTAAGTACCTATAATGATTTTTTTTGTTAGGGTAAGGCGCGCGTCAGGTGGAGCGCGCGCTTGACACTTCACTGAAGACCGTGTATAGGCAAATTTTTCGAGTCACGTGACCAAGTGAGCCCGGTGTGCCCCAAAACATCCCGCGCTAAAGAATAGAATGGGTGAGAAATCTGTTCAAAGACAATGGATTTATTAGCGTCAATTACAAATCTAAGAAACGTGTCGCTCAATGATTTTGATTAGTCAGGAAGTGTGATCTCTTGACGCTAATGTAAGGTGACGATCGAACCACTTTTCGGCCTAACTGTACCTAGATACCTGTTCTAAGCTAGGGCGGGTCGTTACTTAGCTACTCAAACACAACGAATGGTATTGCCTTCGAATGATACTCGTAATATTTGACCAGGAGAATTGTTTTAGAGGCTAACATAAATGCATAGGTAAAGTCCTCGGTTGCCAATCTTTGCAATACGCTACGCTTCACTCAGTCAGATGAGCCTGCAGGCAAAAGAAGAATATGAGATTGAAATCAAGCAAAGCTTTTACAAGGGCTTTATTCTAAATAACTCACGCAATCAAAGGTTACAAACGTAGATAACGCATTGCAAACTCTATGTATACTACATTCCAAATTAATAAAATAAATAATTCTTTATTTTGGACGTTAGTTTTCAGTAATTTGTTTGAAAGTTGTGTATGCAATACAATCCAAATATGGGAATGGTAAATGATACTAATCTGTCCCATATTCATCCCTAGCGGGATGAGAAGACTTCAAGACTTACAGGCTGTTGATGAAGTCCTAGTAGACTTAGTCCATATCAATACCCTATACATTCATGCGAGTGTTCCAAAAAACCCACACGTTTACATTAAAACGCAAAGACGACACAACAAAGTCCTCTTTAACGTGCTGATTCGCATAAATAACACGAAAAGTTTTCTACACTCCACTCGTAAGCAACTACCTTTTTCACACTCGGCTCGGCACGCGATCCCAGTATTAAAGGACATCATTTAAGCGCATTATTGCCGACGACAGAAAGCTTTTTAAAATTTTACAGCATTATTTAAGGTGTGCGTCGTTTTAAAGAGTTAGTGACTGAAATTACCTCCTGCGTTCGAGCTCGGCTTGGCGACGACCTACACGCTTATGATGATTTAAATTTTATATTTCGCGCGGTTAGAACTTAGTAAAGACATAGACATACATTTATTGATATCTTTTGTTACACGTCATTACTCATTACATTTACATTCAAAATTACATTAAACATAAATTCAAAAATAAACATACGTAAGTCAAAAACAAATTAAAATTAATAAAACATATAAATGTCAGTAAAGTCATGCATGACATGTAAGTAAGTATCTATACTTATAATTAATACAAAAATCAAAGTCAAGAATATAGATATCACGTCTATGATATGTGTAAAGAAGTAGGAAGATAGATTCCAGTTTTGTTAAACTATGGTAGATATTTAAACAATCTATAAAAGTATACCTACCTGACTGGCTGATCTGATCTATCAATGCAAAACTTAAACCTAGCCTAAATTAGGCAACCACTAAAATTTTATAAAATATCACTTTAAAGGAGTTGGGATACCATAATGAATATTTCACAACCTGTTTCTGCATGTTTATCAAAGTATAATTTTTAAAAAGAGTAAGAGAAAAGTTCAAAAAGTATATGACCAATAACTTTGTCTTTACATTATTAAATTAAGTAGTAATGTGGTCGTAATATTTGTGAGTTGACTCGATATAATCTTTAGAATACCTAACCAATTATATTTTCCTTGAGAAAATATAGCTGCGTTTCTATAGAAAAGTCGACAAACAAATCAAGATTAGTAACAATAAAAAATGACGTAATATCAAAACGGAATGAAGTAGCTTACTTATGAAGTACGCCCTGTTAGGTAAATAATGCCGTAAAAACTAAGGCCAATTTGATCGAGGGAAAGAAAATAAACGTTAAAGCAACGCCGCACTTACTTTCTCGCATAGCGGAAACATGTACGAAAGCAATCTCTAAATCGATATTTCAGGGGAAAAAGAAAAGTCACGCATGTTGTTGAGTTTTTAAACTACAATGTGGGTATTATGTGTTTTTCATATAAATGTGGATATGGGAGGAGAAACATTTTATAGAACCATTTGAAAGGAATAATACGTAGTATACTTTAACGAATTTATACGTTAATATTTTTATCAACTCTATCAGAACTCAAACATCCTATCCTATTAGTCCAGAAACCTATTAGTTGCACGAGGATGCTGATAGCATAAGAAAAAACATGACTCTACTTTTAACTAATGATTTCAACATGTGGATCTTATAACGACGTCATGCAATTTTTTTGTTACGATATAAATTAGAAATATTTCGTGACGCTCCACTTTTTGAACATGAATCCCAAACCGAACTGATGTTCGATGATGACGTACCTACCTACTTATTTACGTTAAAATGGCATTCGTATTTGTAGGAAATTACATTCATTATCTACTAACATCGTCTGTTGAAAGTAAAAAAAACTGTCGCCTATTGCCCTCGATAGATCAGCTTGCACAAATAAAGGGTAATTTAGCGAACAAGAAAACACATAACCTATTAAAACCGCCCGTTCGTTACGCTGCATTCATCATCATACCATTTCTTTTGTCGCTTTTTATTTCTTACAAGGCTTTGAAAAGGTTAATGGATCGATTCGAGTTTCGTATTATTACTATTTTTAAGGTTCCGTCGTTGAAACCTCAGCATTTCTGACGAGCTCAAGCTCGGTTGCCACTTGTGCAAGTAGTGTTGTGTCGATTTACGGTATTAATGTCAAAATATGCGTGAGCGTTTGCGAAATTCCATGGAAAAGGCCATATTTTTTATTATTATCTTCCCGCCGAATTTGACGTTATCCTTGGAGTTTTCGAGTCTCGATTGACAACATTAGCAGATAAAATATATAAAAAAAAAAATGTTCTAAAATATCGACGGAACCCTACCAAAGTGGCCTACCCACGCTTACCAGACGTTTTTCTAAAAGGTCATTTATTGAACAATCGTAGGTATTAGTTGGAGGTTTTCTCGGCACCATTTGGTACAAACAAAGGCTCGCGTGCGTACCATCGGAAGTGGGGAACAAATGGCGCGGGCCCTTTTAATTTTCCCAGATTGTCTGACTTTGATAGCTTTTATCATCAAGAGTGACAGACTTATGATTTAAGTTTTTTGGGACGCAATGAATTACTTACAGTTTGGGTTAAAAGTTAAGAAAGTAAATATAATTTTCCCAGTTCGAACACCTTGGAAGCGGTGGTAGATAAAAAATTGACGTTGTATAAATGAACCCAGTGTACTACATGCAATAAAATAGTTATGACTTTGACTAATTAACTTTTAAGCTATGGCAAAAGAAAACTGACCAAAACCACGGCGAGCAGCGATGTGATTGTATGAAAAGTATGTAAAAAGTATGAAATCCGATACTGAGAGACACTGTAGCCGGCCACTAAAATTGTTTTTTTGTTACATACTGTATAGAGAATCGAGCTTGAAAATACATGAAAAAGTGAAAAATGTTTTTCAGTAAGTACTCTTCTCATAAATTTACTTACACATGACGTATATGCATATATTTTATTAAATTTATATGAATGCAAAGTATCATTGTGAAGCCATAGGGCGAGGACCCCAACGGCACGCATTGTTTACAGAAAGTGGGCCAGAGAATCTCGAAGCACGAAATTCGGAAAACACCTCACCACCCACGTCATTAAACCACGTGACAGCCAGACACCTCTGAAGAATGCACTCTTAATAAGTCATCAGCTAAGTAGCGCCCCCCTCCCTTACGAGGCACGGGGGGAGGTGGGGTGGGGGCGAAGGGGGCGGGTGGGAGCCCGCGCGGCGTTCGCACAAAAAATGATACAAAGTATAAAATCTGCATACAGTAATGGGTGTAGTAGCTTCAGAGAGGTTCGCACTGTACAGAGATCAAAGGTGCAGTGCAGTGGCTGTTTCCTAGGCTAGTTTTCACTTTTTAAGGAAAAATCTTTAAGACATTTCTTATGGCCGTTTTACATATTTCATATTAAATATGTATGCACCTAGAGGTATTGTTAGTTATTTAATCTATGTCGACTCGGCACACCCCCGCCATTGTTCGCCGTAGGCAGAATTACTTCACTCACACTCCGTCTCTATCTAGTACTTACGAGTATTATACAAACCTACAAGAGTCGCAACTTCGTCGTCGTACTAGAAAAAAGGGTCTGAGTTGACAAAAGAAAAGGACTTTGCACATTTATAAAATGAATTTGTTTACTACCAATTATGTAAATAAATTAAAATAAAAACATTAAGTAACTGCTGCAAATTCACATGAGCATTAAAAATGAAAAACTTTATTACAGATTCTGAAATTCGCTGGACAAAATGTAACACATTATGATGGACATTATCGCAGTCCGCAATAAAAACATTAATGTACAACCTGTAGGCATATTATGGCTGCAATGTCAGTTTTGTTAAAAACATTAAATTGTATTACTCACGAATCTCATACTATTTTGGAGTTGGGTTGGTACTCGTACAGACGGATAAGTAAAGGGTCACTTTATAATGCAATGGGAATTATACCTGAGCAGATTCACAGAATCAAATAAACAAAGCACTAGAGGTAATTACCTAAGGACAGGTATACAGCATTGATTCGAAAAAATTGAAATTGGAATTGACAGTAATGAAATGATGAGATTCGAGCAAGTTTCGATGGAAAATCAAAGGTAGTGCAAGTCTGCCTGTGTATAACTAATTGGTAGCAGTCTGGCTCAGTTCAATAAAATTAATTAAAAAGGTAAAAGTGAATAACTGTCTATCGGATTTCAAAGGTGAGTAGCATGCGCCGATTCCGTGGAACTGATATTACCAATTCAAAAGCAGGATCAATCCGGGGGGCGGCTCGATTAATTAGAAAGATCGGATTCAAGTGCGCTTTGGAAAAAACATATTAATAAGTGTAGGCTGGAGGATACCGATTACAATTCAATGTAGCTTGTTATGCAATGACCTTTATGAACCAACCAATGAACTTTAGGTTTTTTCTATGTAGCAAATTTTCGTTTGTCATCTATGAGTCATGACATTGAGACAGACTTGTATTTTAGGGTTTTGGCAGACCCTTATCGCAAATTTTCTGTTCGTCTGTCTGTCTATCTGTCTCCTCGGTGGATAACTCGAAAACTACTTGACCAATTGAGATTAAAAGAACAATTATAAAAAATTGTCCCCTCAACGATAAAATAAAAGTTACGGTAAGATTGGGAAAAATATATAATAATAATAATAATGTTTGGACAAATTTACACACGGCTGTTTAGACCCAAACATACATAAATACTTTTAAATAAATACTTAAATACGTACAAACACCCAGAATCCGAAAACCAACAGATAGGCTCATCTCACAAATGTTGGTCCCGGGTGGGAATCGAACCCACGACCTTTGGCGCGGTAGGCAGGGTCACTACCACTACGCCAACAGGCCAGTCAATAATTCGTGATATTAAAAATATATTTAAATCATTTAAATGGACGGGGCCCGCACAACGTGAACGAGACGTACATGCTCTGTTTTTATACTAGGTTTATCTAATTGTCCAATTTAAAAACTGATTAGACGGATTATGGAAGTTAATTGTCCCCTACTTTATTGTTGCTGCGTAAAGCGGATACATTGATGAGTCAGTCAAGGCTTTGTTAGTGTCCTACTTAACTAAGGTACTTATTAATTAACGAAATCAATATAAGTTACAATGCAATGGAAGAATGTGAGGGAGTGACTACTTTACAATTCCGTGGGCACTGAGCGGCTGCAGCTAGATCGATTACCTACTGCATAAATAATTCACAAATATCAAACATTAATCGGCGTAGCCTGCTTACTTTTTTTAATTGGTCACGTCCATAGTATCGATTTTGTGAAAACTCCCCTTTTCGCCCTGAGCGGCAGTAAAAAAATAAACAGCATTCAGTATTATATTTTGGAGTTTCGGCGGCGCGGGAACGACGTCGCTGCCTCTCGCTTTACTTTCGTCGTCCTCTTCTTTTTAATTCGGCGTATTTTTATTTGCTATGATAAATTGTAACAGTAGCGGGTAGAGGGTAGGGTAGGAGCGCCTCGGTTGGCTTTTGTTTTGATTTTCTTTATATTAGTGTTGTGCTTAATTGCTTAGTGCCGCGTCGTGGAGGCCGGCCGCGGCGCGGGCCGGGCGGTAGCGAGAGCGTATTGTGTCGATATGGGTCAGCAGAGGAACGCCTCCCGGACACTGACCGACTTACCTTGCACTACTTGCCGTACGAATCTCTTTTGTATTTAATTCATTAAAAGCGCTGGCTTTTATTTTCCTCATATAACATTTACGTTAGCAGGCGTGGCACTCGAAAGTTGAAAAACAGCACAGTTTTCATTTTTACAGATGTGCCAAGTGAAAACCAAGTCTATTTGCGTCTCGGTAACAATATAAACTATAGCTGGGGTTATTAGGTGGACCGCAAAATAACATTGGAATTTCTGATTCAGTCCAATGTCAATTTTATTTTTTAAAGACGCAAAGAGCTTTGTTTTAGTTTGTCACTTCAATTGGAATGAAATAAAACTTGGGCTTAGGCGTAAGCGGCATTAGTATTCTATAAATTTAATATCTACTAAGTATCAATGTTGTATTTGTGTAGGTGTTGAAATATACGAGTAGAGTTACGTACTAGTAGGGCTGTCATAATAATTATGCATGTAACAAAAGATTTTAAGTGTACCCAAGTCTTCGTCAGTATGACAGTGGAAAAAACCGGCGGAAAATGGTACTCGCACATCATCTTAAATAGCCAGATATGTACATTATGTAGTGTAGACAGCGCCATCTGTTGATCATTTTACTTTGATTTAGTTTCCTCCTTTCGTCTGTTTGATGTCAAAGTGACGTGGTACATTTAGTATCCATTTTCAGTTAAATTTGGAAATTATGTGGGCAGTTTGCCTTGCAATCGAATCTGGCCAAGTTTACTCGTCATTCGGGAGTCAAAGGAACACTCCCTGTATCCAGTCTAACCATAAGCTAAAATAAAAATCATGCCATATTTACATTCGACAAAGTCATTGTGCGTTTTTATAGCATGAACGATTAACTTACCTAGCCACAAACTAATATTGCTAAAAATTTAAATTAAGTATTGTGTGTTCGTTTAAATAATATGTAAGTAGGTATAATTTATTACAAACATGTAAAAAACAAAAGCAAGCTACCACATGTGTTTAACAGAAAAATGCAAAGCATACCTACATACATTTTGTTCCTGAGCATCTTTGGTCTGTTGAAAGGTAAAACTCACTAAGTTAAGTAAGTACATACCTACTTTTCTCAATTTAAAAAAAAAAATTGATTTATTTTGTCTTTCTAGTAACCTCTAAGTATTTGTGTAATTTCATTATTTCAAAAAAGTGAAGTTAGTAAGTTTTACTTCATAACAGACGATGTATGTAGGTATACATTCTTAGTAAGCATATACATCGACGACATTCAATGCAGCAGCACTGTTCGGTCATTATCTTGTGTTTCCAGTAAAAAGTAAACACAATATAATGAAGCAGGATATTGTGATCGAGTATCAAAACTATTAGAGTTGAATGGGACATAATATGAGTAGCTAACGTGATACTGACGGCATCCGGATATCAATACCCTGTCTTAGACTTCTTATAAACAATAATGTCAACTTCATTCACATATACATTACAAACTGCGATCATGAATACTAACTATAAGTACATCCTATACATATAGGTACCTTTTGCCCACGGCTTCGCTTCAAGAAATGGGAGGTTTTACTAAAACATAGCGTCACTCTAGAGTATGTTTGTAGTATGGTGTTGTATGCAATTTCGCAATACAAAATTATAAACAGTACTTAATGTTTTTAATTTTTGTATTCGTATAAAATAAACAAGCAATTAATTTTTAGAATTCTTCTAATTCAATATTTTGTTCCTAATTCATTAATTTTGTTTGTCTTTAATGCACGTATACTAGTTTTTTTATAGTGTAAGTCTCAACTCAATGCACGAAAATAAAAACCCAGACATGTGCCGGTCTCTTTATCTTATAATTTATTGATTTTTCAAAAATTGCTGACACTTACCCGCTACCGATACGAGTACTCGATTACCGGTCGACTCAGGATGCAATAACGTTCGTTCTAGTTAAAGGCGACGTAGGCATTCAGTTACGGCGAAATAGGCTTTTAAAATTCGCAATACAGCGAAAGGCGACAGGCATAGTCTGCGTGTATGTAGTGCATAGGTACCTATCGTCATAGTTACTGAAAGGGGTCGGATGAAAAAATAATTAAGTAGTGTAATGCCAAACAAAACACAATGACACAACGTAGTAAGGTTCGTTTGGCATTATATAAAACATGTTTTTACATTCATCCTTTGAAGTAACAACGAAGATATTGAGTTTTTAGACTCCAATTCTGAAAAAACGAATTTCCATTTCATTTCATTTCATTTCATTTCATAGAACTTTAGGATTGACATATTAAAATCAAAATTTTCAAAGCAATAATTGCTAAGTAGTTTTATAGTTCTGAAATAACCGTAGTATCAAAATCAAAACAGATGACGTGCGTGGTCTATGTTTATTTACGACTGGCCTGTTGGCGCAGTGGTAGTAACACTGCCTACTGCGCCAAAGGTCGTGGGTTCGATTCCCACCCGGGACCAACATTTGTGTGATGAGCATAACTGTTGGTTTTCGGATTCTGGGTGTTTGTATGTATTTATGTATTTATTTAAATGTATTTAAGTATGTTTATCAGTTGTCGAGTACCCATGTACAAGCTTCGGCTTAGTTGGGACTAAACAGCCGTGTGTAAAATTGTCCAAACAATTATTAATTATTATTATTATATATTTTCTCGAATTAGTTAGCTACCTATCTAACTCTGGCCTACAAATGGCGTCTTAATAATGTAGTTTATTGTAATAGGGGAAGATTCTTGTTTTATTTGTCTATAGTGAAGGGATAAGTGTGACGTTGAGCAACGGTGCGGGATGAACATTTGGTATCATTCTTCAGGTCTTCATTACGATTTCCGATGTCTAATTTTCATAATACAAGAAATTCTAGTTAGCGATCAAAGTGTATATTATTCGTACAGGTTTGTCGTTTATTTTTAGAGTAACAGACAAGACCAAAGCTTCTTGCTATAATTTATGATTATACGGTCGGTCGTGTTACAAGTATCTCACAAGTGGCAGCGGGCGCGGGAGCGGAACGGAGAGCGAGCGCGGGGGCGACGCGTCGTACGTACGTAACCCCATTAAAACTGCTTCAAGCCCACGCTCGCGTCCCTCTTCATGAAATATTAAAAATTCAATTGCGCTTCTCTTTATTTTACCCCTCGCCCCTCCGCGACACCCGCCGCTACGGCACAATATAAAATAAAAGAAGTATAAATAACTTCCACGTACATTTATAACTAACTTTGGCAAGGGGCTGCGCTTGTGTGGAGATTGAACTCGGAACGTTTCGAACCGGGCAGTGTTATCTATCAACATAGACAGATAGTATGTCAACCTCAAACAAGCATGCGCGTGCCCTCGCAGTTTAAAAGTTATCCTAGTCTCTAAGAACATTATTTAGTTCTCACCCGTTTGACGAACAAACACATAGACAGAAGAAAATATCCAGACACCATCGGTGGCGATAAGGTAAGGCATACGAGATGGCCAACAGGGGATGTTGACAGGCTCATAACGTACATCGACGGTAAAAAATCATTGTCTTGTGGAAACAAAAAACTTTGATTAAAATGACACCATTTCCGGGCTATTTCGTGTGGTGGATAGACTGAAATTTTCGATGAAGCCTGAATGTAAATTATTGAAATTTTTGAATATCAACCTTGATCACTCACCCACAGATGACACGCAACAACCACTGCCTTGCGCCCTCTAATGGCGGAAAAGAGAAAAGAAACAGACCTGCATTTTTATAAAGTAAAGACATTAATAATAGTTGACCCCTCTCATTAATTGGTGAATCTACCTGATCGGACGTGACGATAAAGGATAAGATGAAATGCGCTTAGCAGAAAATAGTCCGTTCTTCAAAGAACTCTACGTTTTACATAAAGAAGCTGGAAAATAATTATATTTCGTAGCAGTCCGCATATCAAATTAAAAATTAATAAAATTGCTGGGGACAGTGCGATTCCCCGTCTTCCTCTCGGTAAGGGGCGACGACTGAAGTATGAATGGGGGGGGCAGTAGCATGGCGTGTGCATAAAACTTTATATTCTGAGGTCATAGTTAAGCATAAATCTCCCATTAGTGTGGGAGAGGCCTGGTCCAGTAGTGGACTTCTTATAAACTGATGGTCCTAGCCGTCCCATAGAAAAGAGCGCTTGGACAATTTGACACCGTGGTCCCAACCACACGTGGTGTCAAACGCTTAAGAATCCTTTCTGTCAAACTATTACTGAGCCTTGGACCATTTGTGCAGGCGGCAAGTACATATTTGGGTCCTCGAATTAGTACTTACGAACAGTTTGGCACTGACCTCCGTACTATCCAGTTACCGGGCCACGCGCGGGGTAGCGCCTCAATTCGGCACTAAAATGGGTTAGGCTGTATTCGGATTAGCCGCAGGTGATTTTATTTAACACCAACCCTCGCTAGCCATGTGCGGCGACATGCAGCGCGGGGGCTAATAGGATTGAAACGCTGCTAGTTAATCGAACACCAAATTGTCAAATTAGCAGTGATTTTTTTGTGCTCTTACAATTCAAAAGGTATTAGCTTTGTATAATTCATTGTTGCAGTGCAGGTCCCTAAATGTACAGTAGAGTTCAGTGGCATTGTTTAATTATTGCAGGTGACTAAATGTACATGTCTACAGGCTTCAGTGGCGGCAACATATCACTCAGCCAACGACAAGACTAGTGTCGCGGCCTGGCAGCTTACGATCAGGCGAGTCTGCTCGAGCCACTCCGGATCGTAAACGAACATTCCTTTATTGAACGCATATGTGCGCGGGTCGACACTTGCGCGAGAGTGGCGGCGACATTGATAAAAGGCGAGTGAGCCTGCTCTATCTACCCTCCCCTCACACACTCCACACAACAAGCCCAATTGAGCATGAATGTCCATCCCACTCCCACCCCACATATAAAAGCTTCTCTACGTGTAAAACATCTTTCATTTATAAATGTACAAGTACCGTAGCACTTCTCCTATACAAATGACGTTAATTATATTTAGGTTCTTTTGCACACCTATGAAATAACCAACTCATCTACACACATCTAAATCCGCGTTAGACATTGAAACTCGAAATTTTGCATCTATAAGTTCTTCAAATACTTATCTAAAAAAAGTTTTTAAATTCCATTCCAAGACAAAACCGCAGAGTTAACTATAATTTGTACCTATTATAAATACTCTATGTTACGTAGAACATTTAATTATTGTATAGTCAGAAGAAGAGTTGTTTCTGTTTCTTCCCTTCGGCGACTTACAGGTGGAAACAGAGTAGTTTTACTTTTACACAGAATTGACGTCAAAAGGAGAATATTGTATTCCAATTTTGAATAAACGAATTTTGACTTTGAAGATCTAACAGCACGAACTATAGTTTCCAATGTTTCCAGGTACAAGTAACAATCTACTTGATTATACACAAGCATTGTATTGTCACCACGTCGTAGGTGGGTTACAACAACATAAACAGTACACGCACACAGTCACACTTAAGTATATGTACTTACTCATTGTTTATACGCTTCCAAATAACGCAGGATTCAAAACAACGCCAATTTGATTGCAGCAACTTACCTGAAACGAACAAAAAATTAATTAACGTCATTAATAATAAAAAAATAGAATAAAACAATCAGCGGAATCGAGGCCCTATTTATAAACAATAAAGCGAACAAAGTAGCTGAGTATTGATATGGGGCCGCCATTGTTAGAGATTAAACAAAAAACTCTCTCGTTTTCTACGTCGTTTTGATTGTTTATTTATTACTACTTGTGGCACATTCAGAATCTTGTACTGGCGAAAGTAAGGTCCCGTTAGATAAAATCGTATCTCTTTCATAGTCAGTAAGTTTTCTGAAAACTTGCATACTCTGAAAGAAAAGTTTGAAAACGCACGTCTCCCAAGCCGCGATGTGTCCGCTTGGTGGACTATACACGCCCTTGTTATGAGAGAAGGCCAGTTTCCAACAGTGGAGTTCAAAAAGGCTGTGATATGATTTGCGTGAAAAAAACCTTACATAAAAAGTTGTCTATCAGACGATTTCTTATTCGATATAATATCATAGAGCATCGCATGGAGGGACTTGCCGAACTCACGCGTTCCCGTCTGTAAAAATGCAAAGCCCTTTTCGTCATATGCCGTATCCAAAATGTGTCAATATGTACGAAAGGTTATGAATGTGTTGTTCAATTTATTGCGTATATGGTTCGTAGCGACAGAGTGCAAGTGTGCATGACGTGAATCCCACAGTGTCTAAATTATTCTGTTTCGGATACCACACAGAACAAAATCAATCGCGTCTCAAAGGAATGCCGGGTGCACGTCAAATGATGGTAGCGATCCAAATCCATTTAGGTACCTAAATGCCTCATCTCGTATTCGAAAGCGCCGTGCTGTAGAATTTTCGAGATTTTCCGCCTACGAATGCCCGGAGCCTTGTTAAGAATCCCGACGACCGACGGTCTAAATCTGAATTTCGGCTAGTTACGGTTTGAGCTCGGTATGCGGACTTCAACCTAATGCTTTTGAAGACTCCCTTTTAAGAATTCAACTAACCTACTCGAAGTAGATTCAAGGTTTCATTGACCTACCAACGGATTTGGATTTTATTTATTTTTCATCACACTTGCTCGTTCTGTGGATTATTATATGCATGCATTCAGAAACACAATGGCCTATATACACCCGCGGGAGTAATGAAAATCAGTACAATATTATACCCCTAGGGACTATAATGTGAAGTTTTAAAAAATGGCGTTCACTCGAAGGCAAAGAACTTTATAGCAAACAGTATGACAAAAGTATGACATTCCACACTAAGGAGATTTTAAATCAAACATGGTTTTTTATATCTTCGAAACTTCTACAAATGGTAATTTAAACATTTACGCTTTAATTAAATGCATTATTTTTTGTGTTTTAAAAATGTTTTAGTTTACTTTGCAATTATTTCAGTGAATTTTATTTTGAAATTCGATAAAAACTGGCTGTATGGGGTTTCGCCTTTGGGAGTTTCTAAATGCATTTTTTATCATTATCTGTGGCAGTGCGGACCACCGAATGGCACTGATTGTGCCTTGGACGCCGTGCTGCGGTTTTATGTGTTCGTGATTATAAACTACGATCTAAGATTTGGGCTTAAGAACTTGTTTCCAATTGGCCGTAAAACTACATATGAAAAAAACTTGAAGCTCCATTGACAAAGTTGACAATAAAACTATTTTATTAGCTACCTGTAAGTTGTGACCTATTAGTATAACTAGTAGTTCCGTGAGAACAGTAGACCTCGCCAGCCCTTATAAACCAAACCTAAAAGAAACCAACAAAAGTCAACTTTGGAAACAGAAAAAGTACCTACTAAAGTGACAAAAATTAGCACTTTAAAGCTTAATATTTCGCAAACGGATCCCTGAATCGAAAAATGTTTATCACACACCCGCGATATTTTTGAAAGACCCATCCAACGATACCCCACACCATGGATATCACGCGGAAAAAAATTATTTTCCATTTTACGTATGCAGTTCTATGAACATAATTTATTTTTTCAACTTTCTGAAGTCGATCCACTATTACTCAAAAACTAATAGAACCTACTTAGCCGTAATAGTTTTCCTTGTAACTACGTTATATATGCTACTGCCATGAATTTTTTCACATTTCCAGAAGCAACCGTTTCGCTGGCAGGGGGGGGGGGACACGTGACTCTAACAAAAATTACCGCTTTAAAGCTTAATATTTCGCCAACGGATCCCTAAATCGAAAAAATGGTATTCACACACCAGCAATATTTTCGAAAGACCTATCCAACGATATCCCACACTATGGGATTCACAAGAAAAAAAAAGTTCACTCCCACTTTGCGAGTATGGTAGGTACTCTAAAAAAAATGTTTTTCAAAATTTTATTCTACTCATTTTGTAGGTTTAATTAATTTATACATATGCCAAATTTTCGTCAAAATCGGTTGAAAAATGCGACCTGTAGAGAATTACAGACAGACAGACAGACAGACAGACAGACAGACAGCCGGACAAGAGCATTTTTGGCCAGTCTCGAAACGTAGACGCTTCGCTCGCTTCGCTCGCTCGGTCAATTAAAGAGAGAAACAAACTTAAAATATGTCTATGTCATGTGAAGAATCTGAGTCTGAAAGTGCAACAACAATATTAACACCTCCGGATAGAGTGAATGCGGCTCAGTTGCTTAGTGAAAATTTGTTACCAGCAAAGTCTAAAGAAAATAGATTTGTTCCCTTGTGTCGTAGATATTAATTTCCTCGCAAATGTGATGAAAAACATTGTGTGCATCACGGGAAGTAAGGGTATTACAAACTCGGGTCAATAAAATCCCTCCGCCTTCGGCGTCGGGCTTCTAACAGACTCTCGTTAGTAATATCCTACTTACTTCCCTTATTGCACAATGTACTATTATGACTTAACTAGCTGTTGCCGAGGCTACGCCTAGGTGGAATAAGTTTTTGTTTTCCACGGGAAAAGTTTTAAGTAACATAATACGTTCAACTTAGACACAAGCTATATGCATTCTATTTATTAAAAACACATCATGGGGATCGGTTGCATAGTCCAGCCGAGAAAACGAAACAAACTATTTAGTTAGCATAGCATGGTTATATTTATAGCAAAATATATTAGCTAAAGTATACAATAACTGTAGGAAACAGACGGACATTTTGATAATTAGTAGCGTGACCGTTTAGCGCGTTTATTCGCGTGGTTAATGTGATGTATAAATGTAGCACGTTATAACGTTTTTTATTTGTTAATTAAAACGTTAGTAATATTATGTTCTAATAATGTTACCGAGTCACAAAATGACACTTAACAATATTTAATATTGAAAGTTTGTTTCCTTGTTTGTTTGGAGTGCATACAGTGTTTCTAAGTTCATAAGTAAGTAATAAATACCTAAGTAAATAATAATTTTAATATTTAATGTATTGTAAAGTAAAATTGTATCCAGGATTTCAACAACCTTCATACTGCCTTTATAAGTTATTTTTACTGTCTGGTGCAATCTCGAAACTACTAGACCGTTTCAAGTGAAATTTGGTTTATATATACAAATATAATATAAACATAAGAAAAAGAAGATTATAGAAATAGTGATATTAAAAAATTAATTAATGTATTCAATTTGACACAACAGTTGTTAGTCAAGGTATCTTTAATAATAGTACGTTATGATACAAGTGAGCTAAGTAAGTTGGTCATTACATTCGAGGCTGGAATGTACACACTCGGCAAGCCTTGTGTGTAATAATGAATGAAGCTAAGAAGTATTATCACCAACGCTCACGCGTATCATTCGACGGTTTTCAACACACTGAATTGCGAGTAAAATAAATAAAATGTCATAATTTTATTTTCCTTTGATTTTGATGGTAATACAGGCACAAATATTTGTGAAATATGGCGCGCGGATATTTATTTATGCAGAGGTAGAAGAAAAGGCGATACCATCCAACAAGCCCAACAGCATAAAAATATAACTGATAATTGAATTGTAATTAATACATAAATTATTGTTAATTTGTTGACAAAACTAAATAATTTGATAAAATGAAATGTTTATTTATAATAACACTTAAATTTATACAAATTTCTTCATTTACAAAAATGTTGGTAGGTACTAAGTAGATATAAAAAATCTTTGCTGAGAATTTAAAAAAAACTATAAAATAAAACACTAGTTCGATTGTGTAATGAAAAAAGCTCACGTGTTTAATAAGCTGCTTTATAACCCTAAAAGCAAGGGCCACTTTGCGAGCAAGTGTGTTGAAAATGTATTAACTATCTAGATATTTATATACAATAAAAAGATAGAAAAATTATAATTCACCTATCACAAATGTATGTAAGTAAGTACGTAATTAATAAAAGGTCTTCGCTGAGCTTTGAGTATATAAAGCCGATGCATGCAATCCTTATATTGGACAATAGGCCCTTACAGGCTTGCTGACATTGTTAGGCTGCCTACACACAGTGAGAGGAAATGACGTGTCGATCATGTTGTTTTTACACTGCACAAACAAAGAAAAGCTGTGCGCAGGAATTGATTAAACATTCCAATATTAAATGGCAGCTCCTCATTCTGATTGTGTAAAACACGTGAAGTAAAGTGTGTATATTTTTTAATAAACATTCCAATACCGAAAATATGTACCTACTTCCATTTATAGAATTTTTTAGAGACATACATTTTTGAACTAGTGGTTCTGTGAGAATAATAGACCTCGCCAACCCTTATAAACCAAACCTAAAAGAAACGAACAGAAGTCAGCGGAAACAACAAAGAGACAGATTAAGTACCTACTAAAGTGACAAAAATTACCACTTTAAAGCTTAATATTTCGCTATCGGATCCCTGAATCGAAAAATTTACGTGTATGGTAGGGTAGTACTCTAAAAAAATGTTTTTCAAGATTTTACTTTACCTACTTTGTCGTCTTCATTAATATATACCGATGCCAAATATTCGTCATAATCGGTTGAAAAATGCGACCTGTAGAGGATTACAGAAAGTCAGACAAAAGCATTTTTGGCCAATCTTGAAACTGAGACACTTCGATCGCTTCTTAAGATGCCGCCCCCTTATGTACCTACATAAAATAGCGTTAGATTTTACTCGTATATCCTATATTTCTAATCTTATTATTTGTCATAGATAGTTTTATTTATTAACACAAGTAATATAATGATTACAAGGAATTTCAAGTAATCTTTAGTGTAGGTATGATAAATGATAATCTAACAATAGCCCAGGGATTTATTATTAATATAGTTCAAGACCTACGGCGAAGACAAAAGGAGGGTTCTGATTTTAGCACGCTGTGTATGTTTGTATTCTTTCGCGTTAAAAAGAATAATAATATTATAGGATATAGATATAGATTATTAATCAAATCAAATATACTTTATTGAGCACCAAATTATATCAAAAGTTTACATTATAATAATTTACTAAACTGTGTACAATCAAAAGGCGGCCTTATCGCTTTCAGCGATTTCTTCCAGGCAACCTTATTAATATATAATATTATTATATTTTTTTACGCGAAAGAATTCATAGGGCGTCAATTAGTTACAATTTATTCTAATCAACAGTTACGTTCCTTTTAAAACACTATAGCTTTTGTTCACTACACCACCTCAACTCGTTCTGTGGTGACGTACCCCTATCCGCCCCCCCCCCTCCCGCCCCCCCTTGCATACGATATGATCGTATATTATTTCGCAATACTAAATTGTCTAAGTACGCCCCCCCCCGCCCCTCGTTGCCTAAACCCGCGCACACATACACAAAACGCACACATAACGCGATGAATGCACCCCACACAGCTTATACACAGCGTGTTGCTTTTGTATATTTGGAGAAAAATCTGGAAAGTAATTGATTTATGGATTTCCAAGGATTCTAAATAATACTCTGACAGTTCAAACTTGAAATTTTAATAGATGTTCCTTATACGGCGTAGGCAACCACAAGAAAGCATTCAGGTGATGTCAGCTTGGATTTCCACCCGAAATAGTATTTGAATTCCAAGTTGACACAAACCAAATCTTTATCTCCGTATCACAATTTATTATTATTAAATATGATTGGCCTAAAATAACTTTGTATTGAGGGCTGAAAAACCATAATAAAATAAATAACGACGGATAGACATAGCTACGTCAACGTTCCGATACACCCATACAGACGGACAAAAATATTTTAACCATTTCAAGGGAACCCCTAAAAGTGGGGTAAATTTAGGGTAAACAATTTAAAACAGCCTGTAGCTCGGGGAGGCGCGGCGGGCGTCTATTTGTTTTGCCATAGCTTTGTCGAGCTAGGGACATGCAGGTCATTAATTGTTGTGAACGCGGGCTCCTAATCGATAGCGCGCACCGTTCGATTCCAGTTTATATTAATGCTATTTGTGCTGACCGTACTATCTGTCCACCCCTTGACGTGCGAACATTGTAGATTTTTATTATAATAAATTATTTTTCTTACACGTTTGTCAAAGTTAACTAGACTTAAAACTAAATATCGGAATTATAAATACTGTATGTAGCTTTTTAATTTGTATAAATATATTAAATGTCAATAAAGTATGCACAAAACTCCCGTCTTCGTGGAGTCGGTGCAGGGACTGCCACCCCCGTCTAAGAATAAGAATAAGTCTTATTGACTTATAGTAATAATACGTTAATCTTTAGGGAATTAAATTTTAGCCCAATAGATTAGCTGTTTCGAAAATACATCCGGAGATAGAAAGTTTACTTGAGGAACAGCCTGAGGGCCTTGTTGAGAGACACACCAAACAACTACAAGCACTAAAACTAACCATCGAATCTCTATGAGACATTTCTGATCACAGCTGTCTAAATTAAAACGCCCATATCTCGGAAATCTGAAATATTATACCTAATAATATGTCCATCTACTGTACGTCTGTGTGGGTACGTATTGTAATGATTGCAATTGACACACCTAATAGACGATCCGATTAACTCCAACGTTACCCTAGTCTATCAGCTTAAATCGGTCAGTTGTGCTAAGCTTTACGCGACATACATTCGCGTGAAACATTACGCCGCTTTACCCCCTATTGACTTTGCTTCACATTATCCCCCTTTCATCGCAGTAGGATAAAAATATACCAAACTTATGAGAAGTAAACTCAATCTAAACACAAGAGTTGTCAACAAAATTCTTTCTATTGTCCCGTTTGTTGCATCAGACAATGTTATTTAGAAAACTTTTTTACTTCGCAGTAAGTCGTTGTTGGTTTTGTTATGAAATTGTTTGTTACCGAGATTTCAAAACTCGTGTGTGTATATGTAAAAGACATTTTCAGAATCAATGTAAACTCGCATTGTTCTTTATTGTTGATCTGTAACAGCATGTATGTAGTTTATAACTTCTCATGTTATAAGTTTCGTACCAGGGAAGTAATGGAAAGAAAAAAACTGGGGTGCGTAGAAGTCGTGCTACTACCGCTAGTTTTTTTCGTGAGTTCGATGACGCGACACGTCCTCATTTTCAGTTCGCACTCCCGCGGTCTATGACGTCATCGCAGGGGTGGACTGATGGCCAAACGAACATTTTTGTGTAGACGCCGAATGGGTCTTGACAACGATTTATTGACCGAGCGAGCGAAGCGTCTACGTTTCGAGACTGGCCAAAAATGCTCTTGTCCGGCTGTCTGTCTGTCTGTCTGTAATTCTCTACAGGTCGCATTTTTCAACCGATTTTGACGAAAATTTGGCATATGTATAAATTAATTAAACCTACAAAATGAGTAGAATAAAATTTTGAAAAACATTTTTTTTAGAGTACCTACCATACTCGCAAAGTGGGAGTGAACTTTTTTTTTCTTGTGAATCCCATAGTGTGGGATATCGTTGGATAGGTCTTTCAAAAATATTGCTGGTGTGTGAATACCATTTTTTCGATTTAGGGATCCGTTGGCGAAATATTAAGCTTTAAAGCGGTAATTTTTGTTAGAGTCACGTGTCCCCCCCCCCCCTGCCAGCTAAACGGTTGCTTCTGGAAATGTGAAAAAATTCATGGCAGTAGCATATATAACGTAGTTACAAGGAAAACTATTACGGCTAAGTAGGTTCTATTAGTTTTTGAGTAATAGTGGATCGACTTAAGAAAGTTGAAAAAATAAATTATGTTCATAGAACTGCATACGTAAAATGGAAAATAATTTTTTTCCGCGTGATATCCATGGTGTGGTTTATCGTTGGATGGGTCTTTCAAAAATATCGCGGGTGTGTGATAAACATTTTTCGATTCAGGGATCCGTTTGCGAAATATTAAGCTTTAAAGTGCTAATTTTTGTCACTTTAGTAGGTACTTTTTCTGTTTCCAAAGTTGACTTTTGTTGGTTTCTTTTAGGTTTGGTTTATAAGGGCTGGCGAGGTCTACTGTTCTCACGGAACTACTAGTCTATGATTTTATAAACTTTTTAACTTTAGGAGTAAAAAGCTTTCAAAAGTACATGCATTTTTCTGGAATGCCCGCCCGGGACGACGAGGAAGACGTTGATCGAATTCACGTCAAAATGTCACAGAATATATAAAGTCAGGAAAACGTAGATACTTTGTGTTGTGATCCGTCAATTTAACTTTTCCAGTATTGCCAGGCTATTTCACATGTATGTTATTTCATGCATGTTTGTTTTCATATAAGTATATTTTCGAGATAATTCCGACAGACGGAGAGACGGACAGACTGACAATATATCTTCGCTGTATGGCTATCAGTCTTGCCAGATCTCTAAAAATGTAGTCAGCCTAGTAGGATATCTATTAAACATTGATATGAGCTAGTTTTATACAGAAAATAAGTGTAAATAGAATAGTGGAGTAACGGCGGCGGGCAGCGCTGGGTAAAACTATAAAATCAAAATGCAGAATGTAACAGATGTATTAATTAGCGTAATGGACATATTCTGCTCAACGTCATTGAAGTTTTAAGCATAATTATATTATCCATCGCATTAACTAATCATGTGCAGTCCAAAACCGACAATAAACAATTAGATTGGCGATAGATTCGCGTTTTATCTAACGTGACGGCCTGCATACACGCGTGGACCAACGTCCGTTCTAATCACGCCCCCACTCATGAATTTAGATTCGCCGCCGCCGGCCGCGGCCGGGCTGTGCCACTAATTATTTATTCGCTTTTGCATTTATAATAAATTAATTGAAAATAAAATATTAAAAATACGTTAGGTATATTTTTTATGTTTACTTAGTACCTATGATGCAAAATCTTACTAATATTATAAACGCGAAAGTTTTTAAGGTTGTTTATGACTTTGGATGTATGGATGTTTGTTGAACAGTGATAGCTTATATCCTACAATTACATTCTATAGGCTTATTACCGCGGTAAACTGATCCCCGGGGAAAAAAACTTATTCCACGCGGGCAAAGCATATACAAACATGTGCTTCCCTGCTAAATCCGGCGCAACGCATTGAATCAAATTATACTAAATAATTTGTAGTATTGAATTTTGAATTTTAAGCAAACGAGTGAAGTGTGCGCGTGCAATAGGTATGCGATTTAGTTACGTGCAGGAAGGTCGAAGACGGCGATGATCGCTCTGTTACACAGAGTCTGCATACATTTTTGGAGCTGTGAATACCTATTTATTTAAACGTGATACATTATTCCGATTTAAAATTAATGGCCCATTAACAATCATTTTATTTATTTATTTAATCATTTAATTATGTCGATGAATGTTAATTAATTAATAGTTAATGATGGGAGTGTTGCTGCATCGCAATAGAATAAAACAAGTTAAGAAGTTACACGCGACTTTATTACAATAACAATTTTATTGAATGTAACTGTGTTAAGTGTTAATTAAAACAATGGATGTTATTAACTTGGAACTTTGATAATAATTTAATAAATTATACTGACAACGCCTTTTGAATAAAAAATATAAAAATTTAACTACAATAGCTAGTTGATACCTTATAATTGATTGGTTCTGATAATTTCTGATATCAAACTACTTTTTCTTATTAAAAAACCTTCATCTTGACATCAAATTATTCAATGTCACATTATTATACTCCGAGTACAGAACAAAGAGTTTAGAGTACTAAGGTAGCCGCCGCCGCCCGGCCGCCCGCGCCCGCGGCAATGCCCGCGTATGCGCGTTCTGTGCTCTGTGGTACAGAGTGAATAAAAATGCTATAAAGTAACAAAATCAGTTCAGAGAGTTCTTTCGAGTATGTCGTTGTCCATTGTTCTTTACCAGATAATTCTCATACGTATCTATCAAAAAAATCGCAAGCATGTTCACTGCCTCGATGGCTGAGTGACTCGGGCGTCGGACTCGAGCGTCACAGGCCGTGGCTTCGATTCTCACTGGGAATAGACATCTTAGGTCTAGGCGTCAGAAAAGCCCTAACATCATTTGCACAGGGTCGTAGTTTGGAACTAAATAATAAAAGTAATAATAAAAAATAAGTTGGCAATCAAGTGTACGTGTGTGACCACTGTACCACTGTGATACATACATTATAATTGTATACAATATAATTATATGTTGTAGCCAAAGCCAGAAGTCATGCTAAATAGTATTTATTCATTTAATGAAATAGCGTAGATACACCTAAATAGTAAAGTCTTGTCTAACCAATAACCATTAGTATTATGGCTAAGCATTAATCCTGATTTGGTCGAAAATCAATCGATTACCTTCAATATATTGGTGTTTTATCAATTTATAGAGGCATTTGACGTGGGCGCAAGCAAATAGGATGCGAATGAAGATGGAAATCGATCGATAATATGCCGTAATTGGCACTGTATCCGCGGCGCAGACGATGGCAATTGTATTTATTAAGGAATTGCCTTCCAATTACTATATACATAGGGAGGTATTAAGGAAGAACATGGACCATAAATGTGGCCCCGAGTTATGGTCCATGCAACTAAAGCTCTAAACTCCAAAATAGATTGAGGTAAACTTATTGACCGAGCGAGCGAAGCGTCTCAGTTTCGAGATTGGCCAAAAATGCTATTGTCCGTCTGTCAGTCTTTCTGTCCGTCTGTAATTCTCTACAGGTCGCATTTTTCAACCGATTTTGACAAAAATTTGCCATAGGTATAAATTAATTAAGCCGACAAAATGAGTGGAATAAAATTTTGAAAAACATTTTTTTAGAGTACCTACCATACTCGCAAAGTGGGAGTGAACTTTTTTTTTCTTGTGAATCTCATAGTGTGGGATATCGTTGGATAGGTCTTTCAAAAATATTGCTGGTATGTGAATACCATTTTTTCGATTTAGGGATCCGTTGGCGAAATATTAAGCTTTAAAGCGGTAATTTTTGTTAGAGTCACGTGTCCGCCCCCCCCCCCCCCCCCCGCCCCCCCTGCCAGCTAAACGGTTGCTTCTGGAAATGTGAAAAAATTCACGGCAGTAGCATATATAACGTAGTTAAAAGGAAAACTATGACGGCTAAGTAGGTTCAATTAGTTTTTGAGTAATAATCAATTAACTTAAGAAAGTCGAAAATTTTAATTATGTTCATAAAACTGCATACGAATCGGGTATCGTTGGATAAATCTTTCAAAAATATCGCGGGTGTGTAAAAAACATGTTTCGATTCAGGGATCCGTTTGCGAAATATTAAGCTTTAAAGTGCTAATTTTTGTCACATTAGTACGTAATCTGTCTCCAACTGCAAAATTGACTTCTGTTCGTTTCTTTTAGGTTTGGTTTATAAGGGCTGGCGAGGTCTACTGTTCTCACGGAACTACTATTGTAAAAATTTACTGTTTATTTTTAAGACTTTGTATGAAACAAAAATTTTCGAGTTTCGTCAATTACTATTATTTTCTAATTATTCTATAATATTAGAATAATATTTTCATGTTGTCCATTATTGCCGGTAAATTTTCATAACGTCCTTTGCAGCTCAATTTGTATTATTATGTAGTAGTTTTCGAGTTATACGAAGGACAGACAGACGGATAAAAAATCGCTCGAGTTAAGGGTATTCGCTTTGACGGAACTGTGAAAAAATAGAAGTATAATTTCATCAATACTTTCTCGTATTGCAACAACATGCAACCAATATCATCATATTTTCAATAAAAATAGCCAAAGGTACGTAGTCATAGTAGTCTGGGATGCGCTCAGTGGTGAGTTCCGTTTATTATAAGCGCCCCCCTAAATCAGAATCCTGACTACGTGTCTGTATAAGTGTATACATACATTTGGCAAGCCGCCTGGTACAGCTTGTTGCATATTAGGAAATGAAGGACCTACATACATACCCACGTTGCAGCTTGATTGTTGAACTAGCCACTAAGGGTCTATTAAAGGTATCACATGTACCTTGTATAGGTACATGTATATTATATACATGTAATGTTGGCGTTTATCATCAGAATATAGTAGGTTCGGTTGTAGCGCTACTGACGTGAATGTGAAAAATTCATCTTGTAACGTTACCTACCTAATAAAGTATTTACCCACTAAATAGTAAATGCAATGAACGACTACATGCCTTGTTCATTTACCTTTAATAATTATTTTAAATTCATCGTTATTATTCAGTTGGAAAAAAGAAGCCGAGTTTGAAAGTACGCTAAATATTCATTATAGCAAATATTTATAAAATTTGTAATTATTTTGTTTTTCAAAGATTTAAGCCTGGAATCGACCAGACACACACGTGGAAAAAATCCCGTATTTTTATGATTAAATCATAATGGGTTAATCATGAGAATCAATTATTCCATGAATATTTAGCGTGCTTTCCCTCCAAATACTGCTTCTTTTTTCCATTTGTATAAAACGGGTCCCATCACACTCTGCAGACATTTGAAATAAAACCCGATCGGGTTTTTTAACACTCTCAAGGTAATTGAAAAAAAACGCATATGTAGAAGCTAACTTCTGTATCAGTATAGTTAGAAGACTCACTGGCTACATGCGATGTGTGATTAAGCCATTCTACGAGATTCTCCGCCCGAAACTTGCTGTAGCACTTCATCTACAGTCCTCGTAGCGGGCAGCTACGAGGTGCCGTTACAAAATGTTCTCACATTTAGTTACAAAAAGTTTACTGGACAGAATCCATCAGACGAAGGAAAAATAATTATCGTCGGTTGTACATCCATGTACGCACGTCTGCGATCATTAATACTATATATATATATATATAGTATATGGTGATCGAAGATGTACGTATAAATTGAAAAATAAACATTAAAAAGGTAACAACTTCCACATGAAATCTCTTTTCTTGAATACATGTAAGATGGCCTGACTAGGGCCATGGAACTAATAATGTAGTACGTAGTACATATTAGTTCCATGCTAGTGGCATAGGCGAAGGTCTGTAACGAGACGTTATTTTTACTCGTTTAATCTTTTTGCTTTTTTACCCGGCCATTTGAGCATGCAACAGCTTTTGAAATGCAAAATGTTTTCTATGGATGGCAGATTTTTCTGTGGTAATGTTACTAAAAATGTTACTATTGTTACAAATAGGAATTATTTGAATAAACAATAATCTCAGTAGTAGCATTATGTGGTAGTAGTAATAAATTGAACTACTATTGATCTAAGTAGATAGATACTGAGTAGACGTTTTTTATATTTGAGTTTTATAACTAGTTGTAGGTAAGTTAAGTACCTACATTTTATTAACAAAAATCCGTTTCGGTCCCTGTCTGCGATCGATAATATTAATGAATACGAGTAGATAGGTACCTCAACTCAGATATTTAGCCTAAAATCAATGCAGCGCTGTTCAGTGGAGAGATTTAGGAACCGTGCCCGGCCATTGAGAGCCTGCAGCGAATGCGAATGGATCCTGGGCTTGAGTTGCCTAAATCCGGTATTACGCTAATTTATTGATGAACAACATATAGACATACGCCCTTACCGATGTTGCAGCTTCCAATTCATTGATTTCTCAGTTTGACACTTTCTATTATATATTTTAAAGATTCCCCTAAAACTTATAACGCTACCGTTAACTTGTTCGTTTGTCTAGGAATCAGTGTCCCGTATAACTCAAAACTACGCGACGGGAACAATTGAGATATTTTTTGGAAAATTAGGTAATTTCAGTAAAATTGTTTCGAGATATTCCATGAAAATAAAAACATTTCACTGACGAAAAACGCTTATTGTGTATCAAGTACATTTTGTTGACTTGAGGTATTTATCTGGGGCGAGTCCTTGTGACTTTAACCGAAGCTACATGAAGGTCTAGGTAAGTGAAATAAGTCAAATAAATAGGTAGAATACTAACGCATAATAAAGTATAATATTAATATAACACTCGCAGCTTACGACGCAAATTCTATACCTACCTAATGTTTCCATATTCAATGAGTATCGAATCCACTTAAATTCAGAGGTTCAATGCAAACGTTTGAAACCACTAAAACAACAAACAACTTCAATACTTTTCGAACTTGAAATTTATTGAAATCTACTTTTAAATTATTACATTGGCATAATCGTCTGACGAATAACTGCACACATAAAGGGATGGGGGTAGGTTATTCCGTGTTATCGATGTCGACGTTCCCGCATAATGATTGGGGATGCTTTGTGTACACCCCGCGCAGCAGAATGCCGTCCAAAAGTGAATTAGAAACAAGTCAGGTGGTCGCTCGCTCGGTTATAGGTGCAGCGATCTAGACGATAGGGATCGCACACACATTTTCATTTATCGATCTATTAATGGAATTTAAAATATTTTCACATCTCTATTATTAAATAGGTATTATAATTTAAGACTCTTTTGGGGGGAACCGAAGTGTCAGGTTGGTCTCTTCTCTCTTATTTTCCTTAAAAATGTACATTGCTGGTTTTGATATATACCTAATAATTATTTTATACCCAGGTACGATACAGTAATGTGTATATTGTGCGGGAAATTGAAATAAAAGCGTGTAACAACTCTTCTAGTTCGATCCAAAATTGTCCCTTGTAAATACCATTTTAGTGGGGATATACCTTCAAATTTCCAACTAGCTCTAGTTACGTCGTATTTTTGTGGACTGCCGTACCGCCCGCGCCGGCCGGATTATTAAATAAGAAATATGATTTTATTTTTTAAATAAGATATGGCTAAAATGTGCAAATGCAATAAATTTGTAATATATGAGTTATCGATAGTATAAAATATCGTCCTTACTTAGAAAGATGTAATCGTGCCTGAAAATTTTATAGGTGTGAGGTCTGTTTGTTTGTCGGTATTATACTGTACTGTGCCGGGGTTAGTCCAAGTACTCTCATAATACTAGTTATACTGTATGACAGAATGGACATAAAACTCCAAGCAGTTATATTGGTGATCGAAGTCGAGCGACTCATCTCTCTGTCGTCCTAAACGTTTTTTAAAGGTAAGTAAGGTAGACGTCCGTAAACTCGCCAATGTCCCTATAGTCGTCACGTGATATAAAAAGCATATTTTAATCTGTTGTCGACTTAGTGTTGCTATTTTAATTGTTCTAAGTATTATAAAAAATATGTTGCCATGAAGAGCTGTTGGTGCAACAGCTTAAATATCAAGTGACACTAAAGGGGCACTGACAAGTATACCAGCGTCTACCATAGTTGTCTATTTGTCCACGGTAATAAATTGGCAAACGCTACTAAATAATGTAAAATATATCTACATACATACATAGGTACTTTTGTGAATTGCCTAGTAATTTGTAGAATCAATGAAGTGTCGATAGAAAGCTATCGATAAAGCGAAGTGGTAGTGTCATAAACGGTCGTCAGTACGACAAAGCGGGGCTAATCAGGCGCATTTGTTCGACAAACGCTGCACGCGTCGACCGCCAGTGTGCTCCCAGAGCCTCCCACCCCCGCGCCACCCCTCCTCACGACATTGTTCCCCCGATGCAGATAATTAACCGGATCCCTATCGGTGAGGTGTCCACTTTGCACCAACTACTTATTCAAAATTTAACGTCTTTATTGCTATTGTAAGTTACGCGATGGGTGTTCTAATTTTTTAAAAGAAATTTACTTTATTTTAACTTTTATATTGTTAGGTACTTACCTATATTATTCGTTTCTGTCGAAGCGGATAACTTGAAAACTACGTAAATAGTTATTATATGGGTCTGCGTAGAAATTTGTGAAATTTTAAGAAAATGAAATATTTTTTAAGATATTTCTAAGAAAGCATGACGAACTGGTGCATCGTACGAGACGTTCATTTGCTGACTTAAAAAAGTTTCTACGCATAGTCCTACAAATTCCTGTAGCCGGAGATTTCCTTACACTTATACAGATAAGTAATTAATAAATATTAATAAATTAATAAATATATATTTATATTAGTTAATTAATAAATATTAATTACACATTAAAAAGATTTAATGATAAAAAATGTAGGACTCCCATCCCATACAAGCTCGGCACTCGGTAGCGGATTAAAAATAAATGTTGCTTATTATCAAGTCTTACTGAATGTAAGATGATTCATATGCTTTCATTGACTTGTAGGACGCTTGAAAACAACGAAAAAAGACACCTAAAGCGACAAAAAAAAATTACAAGCTGATAACAAAGAGACGACGTTTCGTTAGTAGTGAACTTATTGTTTCCTCCAGTGATTCAGCACTCGAAAGCGCCGAAAAAAGCTCTCCAAATAAAACTAACACGGCGCAGCGTTCACTTAATAAAAAGTCGCGTCTTTCGCCAAAGAAATCAGAAGTATTATTTGCTGAGAGGGGCGCGAGAGACGAGACATAAAATTCACATAAATTATTCAGTGCCGCCATTACGCCGAGTCGGGCAGAGGATGTTGCCAACGAAAACTACGCGCCTAAATATTTAAACGCAGACGTTATATGTATTGCAATTTTCATTAATGATTAACAAGGATTTCAGGTGGGGTGGGACCGCCTTCGTCGGTCGTTCGGACAAACACCCATACATAAGTTATAGCGGCAGTGCGCCTCTATACGGCGGCTAATCTAAAGGGAGTACTAATACGCTAAGCTATTCATATTGTATGAGAATGTGGACGGCCGGGCGTGTAGTATATTTATTGCGTCATTATATTTGAACCGGTGCATCGGCGCACCTGTATCGGCAACACCCAAATTCAGCAATGTTGCTCCTCGTTTGGAGCTTCCAAAATAATTTACTGTAAGTAGGGGCACTAGACCACGTAGTCGACCAGACCTCTCGCACTTATTGCACACTGCTGCTAGCTACCGGACAAAGTTCGGGCGACCAACAGTGGCGGTGTAATTAGCTGTTTCGGTATGTTGGCTTGATCGGTGGACTCGAGCGTCAGAGGTCGTAGGTTCTATTCCCACTGGGAAAATACAACTTTTAAGGTACTTATACAGTTAGTGGTTATACAGTGGTCGGGTGGTCCCTGGTCTGGGTGTCCTGTCCTTGTTCAATTCCCATAGTATATACATCATCATCATCATATCAGCCTGTAGACGTCCACTGCTGGACAAAGGCCTCCCCCAAGGATCTCCACGACGACCGTATATACAGACAGGAGAAAATCATAATTAAGGATTAGACAAAAAGGAGTATATTAACACCTTGGAAGCGGTGGTAGGAAAAAAAATTACGCTGTATAAATGTACCCACTGTACTTACATGCAATAAAATAGTTTTGACTTTTGACTTTTTTGACTATTAACTTAAACTATACAGCTATAACTATCAGAAAAGACCAGATTCCATTTCCTTTGCCACGCAGAGGATTGCCTCACTCGTAGTAATCACAAAGGGATTGAACTTAACAAAACCTATGTTGTTTGTGATTTGACATAGAGCATTATTCTGTTAATACTGGTGAGAGAGGTCCTTTGAACGTGCGTCCTGGCGCGCGCTATCGTTCGATAGCTGAAAGTTTGCAGAGACCGACAAAGGGAACTTTGCATCGCCATCGGCCGACAACAATGCGTCTGCACTGATGTCTGCACAATGACGTGCGCATTGTAAAGAGATTTCTATTCAGGGCCGCCTCCAGGGGCCACACAACACCAGGGCGGGAAGATCTAGGGGACATAAGCGGACTCGTCTTGTGGCAGCACGAGAGGTACAAGTAGATTTAAAAATGTGAAGTCCGAAGTGATTTCACTCCGACCCCGGGTTCATAATCTTAAACAATATACCTAATTCCTTTATTACTTCTTAGGAAGATATAATGTAGGTACAATAGAGTAGAAAGAAGGTACCGACTATAAACGGGGCGGCAAATGAAACTTCGTAGGTCCTATTTGTATTCGCTGAGTTCACACTTTTTAACCCAAATGTAGCCTCGGTACCAGTGTTACGACAACTCGATACTGACTAATGATTACTATCGTCTGAATGTGTCTGAATAGCGACCGACAGCGATATGAATTGGCTTGAACGAACTGACAGTGACACCGTAGAATTCTGAACTTAGTGAAAATGTTTCATCAACTGAACGAAATGAACTCCGGTTTTGTGTTACAGCTTTCAGATCTTTCGTGAATGATAAGCCAGTTCAATTATTGGTTCAGTGTAACAGTGTTGTTGTAGATTATCTTTCAAAATTATAAATATTATGTTTATTATTAATTTGCTTTTCCCGCGAATAAACTTTATGTTGTTGTCTTTCAAAATTAATAATGACTAGGCAAGTTCTCATTTTTGGGGTCCGTGGTAAAACTAGGAACCCTTAAGTTTTGCTATGCCCGTCTATCTTGTGTTTCTGTACAGTCGACCGCATGTCAGTGGAAACACTTTGACCTTGAGCTGGCCTAGCCTATTAGGGAGTTTCAATGCCATGAGACACCAGTTTATAATGGTTTTGTTTCCACGGACGTGCGGTCGACTGCACATTTGGCTCTGACGGCTTTTGCGTTGGGAGCCAATGATCAATATTTTTTAAGGAATTTTATGAACCCTTAAATCTTCCCGATTTAAGGGTTTTTTAAAATAAGTATTCTAATCATATTAGTCGTACTAAGACATCATCATCAAGAAATATTCAAAATCTAATTTCAAGCTCCTCAAGCAAATTAGATAATCCACTCTATACATTAGAGTGACAAGGTACTAGAGTAAACACCTACTTTTTACGCAGACTGTACGAGAAAGGTTTTTTTTGCCATAAACAAATCAATAAAATACTAATAAATAACGTTCCTATACCATGGCAACATTAATTAAATAAATTTATTAATATTATTATTAAAAGCAATGAAACAGAGCCATAATACAGCCCAAGTTTCTGCCAGTATCGAGGTAGGAAAACAACGTGAAAAAAATGGAAACAAATAACCGCGTAAGTACCCACTAATACTAAGATAACATAATTTTTAATTAGAAATTTGTATGTTTTTTAGTTTAAGTTATTTAAGTTTTTAGAAGTAATAATATAATGTGAACTTTATCTTATAATAATATAAGTTATTCTTCTTATAGTTATTAATAAATTGTACTTACGTGTATACATAATTTTTATTTCTTTATTTAACATACTATCTATTAAAGAAAATATAATTCATGAGAAAGTGGCCGCCCTTTTCATACTTTATCTAATACTGGCATCTACGAGTATAATAATAATATCTTTATTTTTGTTATTCACAAAAGCAGTACAACTTAATATAAAGTAACTGTATTCTGTAATCTGTACTTCTATAGGTGCACCCTTTTGGCATAGGGCATACCAACGATTGTTGATTTGGTGAAAAGCCAACATTTCAATGATTGATTGATTAAGAAATGGTAACAGTTATCCATAGTAGAGCACTAAACAATACCCGTTTGTGATTTTGCAATCAGCTATTGCGCTAACCACGTTACAGTTCGACTAATTCCAAAATCAGAACCGTAGGCCAGCGAAACAAACAGGCAAGTGATTGTGTTAGCATGTCGTGTAAGGCTTTAAACAGACTGGTGCGGACAGCGGAAAGCGACGGGTGTCGGCGAATATTCTTATTAGAACCCGCGCCTTGCCCCGTCGCTTGTTTACATCCGTAAAGAAAAATGAAGTATGCTTTGAGTTACTTATTCATAAGTTTTAACTCAGGTGCATTATGAACTCTCAAGGCCTGATTACACTTGAGCTGCGCTGCGTCATGCTGCGCGTAACTGCACTGCAGCGGCTAATCTAAATCTCACTATAGCGGCAAGGAACTGTAGTCAACTTCAAATAGTTTCACAGTTTGACAGTAGAAAACTTTAAACATGTAAAATATGTGTTCCTTTGGAACAATTAATTAATTTAGAATTATAGCATGCGTTACAAAGCTAATTTTAAGTTACATGGCCGATAGGAAACCAACACCGGTGTGAAGACTATTTTTTTATTATTTACTACTTGCTGTTTCCCTGCGGCTTCGCCCGCGTCGTACCTATAATTTTTCCAGCAGGAACAGTTTTTCCCGAGGTAATTGAGGTCCATACCTCATCTTATTCTGATATATAATCTATACCTATATTAACTGTAATAAAGTTTCATCAACTTCTGTGTCGTAGTTATTGCGTGAAAAAGTAGGTAACAAACATCCATCCAAACATACATCCTTACAAACTTACGCGTTTATAATATTAGTAGGAAAGATTTCAGAAAAAATTCGGTCGCCTTTCTGTTTGACAAGATAAAGTATACATTTGTACGTACTCGTTTTGAGTTCCCTTTTAAACCCGATGCAATACAATGTGTGAGTGCTAAGGCATCTTAAACACTCGAGCACTTTTAGCCGTTGCCTGCCGCCCCCGCCGCCGCCCGCCCGCTTTCCCGCGGCATAGTGATGAATTCTTAATACGAGTACCATAAGCTTCGATGATTGATAGTGGTGTGCTGTTATTGTTTTACAGTTTTTATGTGGTATTCCCCTTTTCATTACGTATTCATTACATTTTAGGTATTACCCCTACTTGCTGTAGATAGGTTAGATAAGGTTTACGACTTCCTGAACATGGGAACTTATTCCAACTTAAACTTTTATTTATCTCCTGTAAGAAACTGATTATTATTGTTTATCGTAATTATTCTATAGATTTTACAATTTAGATAGTTCATGGGGTATATAGGTACGTGATTAAGTTATTATATTAAGTACCCCGTAAACCGGATAAAACCGAACTTTATCATCATCATCGGCCTGTACTAGTCCACTGCTGGACATAGGCCTTCCCAAAGGCGCGCCACTGAACCCAATCTTCGGTTCTCCGCATCCAGTCACTGCCAGCCGCCTGATCATCGCTCCATTTGGCCGGGGGGCGATCTAAACCGAACTTAATATCATTAGTATCTGCAAAGTGTTTGCAAGCAAGTTTGTTTGTTTCTTTGTTACTTTAACGAGTAGACTATTCGAAGTTAACGATGTCCGTGATTTTTTACATATAAGTTAAGTAGGTACCTACATACTGTCATGGAGATGAACATACATTCTAGCGTGGGAAAATTTGTTTCCGCGGGAAGAACAGTTATTTGAGCAACAAGAGAGCAAAGTTGATTTCTACTTCTAGTGCTGATTTAAGATTATGAGCAAGCGAAGGATTCTAGAATTGAATCACGAGAGTGTAGCGAGTGATTTTAAGTTAGGAATATGTCTATAGCACGATGCAAATAACTTCGGTCATTTGTACCCACTACCAGTTGAACTACTCGGTATAGTACCTACTACTGATCCGGAGTGAACTTTTCCTCTCAGCAACTAGAACATAATAATTATTTACTTTATAATTATTAGAGGTAAAAAAAACATTTGTATTCAAAGTTTAGGGTAATATGCGTATTCGAACGTATTAATGTCTAGTTATTTTGTGGTTCGAGTTCTAAATACACATAGGTCGACTTAAATACTAATGATGAGTAATGAAGTTCGAAATTCCAATTGTCTTGCTTTCGTTGCAGCTTGAAAGACAAAATGAAGTCTGGGTTTCATTAAAAAGTTCAAATATTTCGAACTTTGTAGTCAGAACCGCCATAAGAAAAATAACAATTTCCGACTTTCGACATTCAAATCTCAAGTTAATTCATTTACAAATTGATAATAAACACTTGAACCTTGTAAATACATCTAATATCGTCTATGGTCATATATATAGGATCCTATTTGACAGCATGTCGTGAAATAATTTCAAGTGCAAGTTAAAATAAGTATTTCAATAACTATGAAAATGGTTAGAGATTTCAAATGGTGAACGGAATTGTGCGATCTACCCTAAACGTGTATAGCTCTAGAATGCAAATGCAAACGCGTTACCCAAACACGCAGACACAGGAAGTATTGTGTGTAGAGCAACCAGCTATCTAATTTTGTTCGGATACAACCTTTTGGCCTCATTCGCAACGACTGTATAATTATTTCTACGGTATAACGTTTTAACGTTACCTTTAGATTCTCCCAAACCAGGCTGTAAAAACGCACTGGACAAGTCATTTTATTGACAAATCGAAGTTTATCATTAACAATATGACAGTACTTAAGTTTGTATGTATCTATTTTGTACAAAAAAAAACTGACGTTCAAATTGTGAAGTAGAGTTTTGAGGACTTTCAACATTGTACTTGATCTGGTTGGCTGGTTACCCTAAATTGTATGCGAATTCACGCAAACATTGAGAACACGGGGTGCATTTTGCAATTCAGATGCATTTGTGCAGCCCGCACCTTGTACCAATAGATACCTAGCTACTGGCTGCGTACTGAACGATTCACATCTTTGACCTCAATGTTAGAAAGAGTTTCGTTCAAAACATGTAGCCATAGGATTTTTTAAAATGATAAAAAAGGATAACGGAAATTTAGGAAGTGAGAACATAAATGATCGTAATAAAACGGGATTAGGAAAAAAATGGGAATGAGAAAAAAAATCGAGAAAAAAGATAGCCACACTCGGTGAAGGTATTTTCGCCCGAAAGTAATATGGGGTTCGAAGAAACAAAATCCATTTACTTAGACGTTAAGTGAAAAAGAAGACAGAAATTTACTATCTACCAGCTGTTGCACGCGGCTTTGCTCGCGTGGAATAAGTTTTTTATACCGCGGGAACAGTTTACCGCGGTAAAAATTAGCCTACATTACCGAGATCGGTTACCGGTTACCGAGATCAAAAACGACTGTCGGGTCAGCTAGAAATGTATAAATATATTAGAGACGATATTACGGGCAACGCCGAGGACGGATACTAGTAAGTAATCGAAATAATAAGTACGTTTACAAGTCGTACATTCAATAGGAAAACACAAACAACGGTCCACGTCCATCAATTACGTTGGGCGAACGTGATTTCTGTAGATGTATCGATTGTTTTCTATCTGAATGGAGTTGGGGCAGGTCTGGGCAACAGGAGAATAGAATACCCCTACAAACCTTGCGTTCCGATCAGATTTATCAATGAAGGAATAAATAATAATAGGGGGCGCGGGCACCCACCAAAGAGATCCTAACTCTATGGATTTATCCATGAAGGAATAAATAATAATAGGGGGCGCGGGCACCCACCAAAGAGATCCTAACTCTATGGATTTATCCATGAAGGAAAAAAAAACTCACGGGTACCCACCAAAGAGATCCTAATGCGTGACATGACATTGTAGCGCATTATAATTTGTGACTAAATTGAAGACGCATTCTTTTATTTTCTCACCACAGTAGGAACAAAATGCCCCATTTTCCGAAAAAGACACTGATACTATATATAATAAGTTAGGTAATATATTTAGATGTAGGTATGAGCTTTTATAACGGTTAAATTATTTTAAAAATAACTAATTAGTAGTTTGTGGGGAGCCTCGAGGTTTTTTTTTTATATAATTTAATTGTAGTTTAGTTTTAGTTTTATAGTTATTTTTAGTCCATTACATATAGTTTTTAATTTTAAGACGTTATTTATTATTTTACAGTGTTATTGACCCCGATTATCTGGTTGGATTTGAAATAACTTGAACGCTTAACTTTTTTTTGGGAAAAATTACCTAAGTAACAAGGAAGAAACAACAACCTTTTTTTTACTTTTACAAAAGGCAACACAATATGACATTTTTAGGAAAGTAGGTCGTTGTGTCCTACCCGCGAGGATTTTGAAACATAAGATGATACAATTTTCTTTAAACTACAAAGTTAACCTGGTCTCTAGGCAATACTAGAAATCAACTCGTTGGAAACACTCTATATCGTAGTCAAGCCCTTTAGTAACTTGGAGTATCCGCAGAACAGTGAGTTGAGTACACATTTGAGTCTACTGGCAGAGAAGTGACCAAGTTATGGCGGACGATAATTGGATCAAATGGGAACGTCTGTGGACGGCTTTGGTTACGGTTGCTGAACACAGGACATATAGACATAACTACAGCTGCACTAATAATCATTTCGACGTGATGATCCGTAAAATTTTATTGTAGGTTGTATTTTATACAATAAGGGTAGTAATTTATAATATTTAAAATAATAATACCTATAAATTATAGATTAATCTAATTTAAGTAAAAAATTAAATAAAAAATTAATGATCCGATGTTTGATGATTTTATTGATCCGTAATGATTACGAAGTACAATCGACATTCGACTACAACTGAAATACAATAAACAAATTACTTATCATGTAAAAGTTAAACACAATACATAATTAGATCAAACTTGTTTCATTTAAGAATTCCAACGAAGTAAATAACAACGAAGTACTTACACGTGATTTGTTATATCAGATATTTGATTTTGTAACCTTTTTACCTTCTTTGATGTAGCCAAGAAAGAGCTTGGCTCCTCTCCCCTGTATAAAATAAAACCTGCATCAACACTACTAACTTACACACAAATCATAGAATAACAAATCGTAGATACGTTCAGAACTAGGCAAGAATCCACTAAAATCCCTAACAAATTGTAGGCCGTTCAAGAACGGAAATGGATTAGGGGCAATATTGAACATTAGCTGAAAACCACTGCAGATCCAAAATGTTGCTAATTCGCTTCAGCTCCGGAGCGGGCGGGGGCGGGCTTGGTGCAGTGCGCTTGCGTTAACAAATCAAGTTTGCTGCGGCGTATCCCTTGGTAATTTGTTCTAATTGAAATTCAAATCATTGACATGGCCAACGGCCTAATCAAGTTTCTCGAAGCACGCTCTCCAAACGTCTGTTTCGAAGTGCATGTGTACTGAATGTCACTTTGGTTAAACGGTTAACGTGGCACACAGTTGTAATTTGTTGATGTCAGCATAGCCTACGGCATAGTAGCGGAATGTAATGTCAGTTTATATGAAGATTGTTAAGGGTCAGGTTTCCAGTGCAAGGATAATTTTTATCTGTCTGGTAAAACGGGCAAAAAGATTCGGAAATCTTATCATCCATTATGATATCATATTTTATATATACATACATACCACACTCACACAATATTTACATACATATACATTTTGAAATATCTACCTACAAAATTTATCATACCAATATTATAAAGAGGAAAGATTTGTATTTTTGTATGTTTGTAAGGAATAAACTCAAAAACTACTGTGCCGATTTCAAAAATTCTTTCACTATTGGAAAGCTACATTCACCCTGAGTGACATAGGCTATATTTATATATATCTATCTCCACCCGTGCGAAGCCGAGACGGACAGCTAGTTATTTTTAACTAAGTATTCTGCACCTAGTACAAATACCTATGTTATAGTTATACAAGTATGTTAGTGTTAAGAGCGTGAAAACAATCTATAATCTACATATTTTATATTTATATAAATATATTTTAATGTTATCTGTAAATTGTAAGAATTTGTCAAGTTCATTGACAGCAAAATAGGTACCTAGGTAAGTATCTTTGCCAAGATTTATTTTGTTACTTATATTTTTACAGGAAATTATTTAGGTACTAACCGAGGTATCCGAATTTAAAATTCGATAAAAAATTGTATCAAAACTATCGAGTTTTTATCTAAAGAGAAAAACGCATAAATACAACATCGATAACAAAAACAGTAGGTAAGTAGGTACCTAAGTACTTACCCGCAAGGATCGGTTTGCATTTCAAATTCAAAAATTCCAACAGTTCATTGTTCTATAAGGGGTGCCAAAATAGCGGGAATAAAGTTTGGCGGGAATGGTGTGCGTGGACTGGTATTAAATATTGGGTGGACGGTGCGTGGGGCGCGAACAGCGCGGCGGGCGGCGCGCGGCGGGCGACCGCATCGGGCGCTGTCAGTACTACGCGGTAACACGGCTAACAGGTTGCCAGAATTTGACACTATTTTTACGTGGCCCACACCACGAGTAGAGACGTGCTGTGAGGTTATCGTGTGATTTAGTAAGTACGACTTCTTTGTTTTCAGGTTGGCAGTATTTGACAGCAGAACTTGCATGTAAAATGTATATTGGTTTGCGTAATTGTGATAGATAGTATTTTATACAATAAGTGCCTGTAAATGTGTCGCCGCACAACGCTTGCTAGAGTTACCATCGTTATGAAGACAATTAAAACATTATTCTATTCAACCAAAAGCCATGCAGCGGCAGTTGTGGGTCAGCCCACGGCACACGGCTTCTTCAATGCTAATGTGCGCTCATTAAAACTGAGCTTTCAGAATTTACAGAAACCCAGCAAAATGGAACTATTGTTGAAAAATGGGGACAAGTAAACGTACCACGTAGCATTCTCTAAATACTAGTTTATGAGTCAATCCCTATTAGCTTGTTGATAACCACTGATGGGCATATAATATCTACCCTTAAGTACACTTCTTCAAGCCGTAAGCCGTTAAACCTGACAGGGCGCCACACTACTGCCTGTACGACTACTTATTGTTAGACTTCTCCGCCCAAAAATAAAAATATTTTAAACACCGGTGGGTAGTGAGGCGTGTCTTGTTTAGCAAAATTTGTAAAATTATAGGTATACTGCAACCACTCGTATTATACATATTTCTGTGTCTCATACATTTAGCCAACTATTACTTTTTATTTGCAGCACAGCACTAAGTTTCATCAAAATCCGTTAAGTTTGATTAATTAAATAGATAAGAGTGAAAACCGGCGGCAGCCATCGTCATCATAGCTCGACCCCCGCACATCACTATTGCAAAATGAACTTTAAACGTAAGCGGTGTGATTGCGTATGATCCGAGTCGCGGACATGAGCCAATTAAACGCTTTTTACATGTCCGCACATTTTGCGCGGAACAATGTTGGCGCTGGAACGGGACAGGGGGGACATTGCGGCAGGACCGATGTCAGTGTGGCCAGGGAGAATAGATTTTTTTCTATCGGTATTGGTGTTAGTCTTCAAGAATGCATACGTAAATACAGAAAATTGTGGCTAATCAAAGGCAGATAAGTTGTATCAATTTTTTAGTACAGTTTAGTTTTTGAGTGTTTGTAGTAACTCCAAATATAATCAATATTTGGAGGGGGCCTTCTCCTAGATCCGCCCTTGGAAATAAAAAGTTTTTAAACAAATGTTTCAAACCTCCACCAATGCCTCTACTGTGCATTTGGTAGTCACACAACTTATCAAGTTTGAAGTGCAATCCACAAATTAAGATAATTCATCGAATACTACTTACTCATAATAATGTCAATTCTCATTTCGTGTACAATCGGTCTAGCGTTAAATAAATAATTTAAAAGCAATCAGTGTACCGAAAACCACAACGTGAAGCACCCAACACACCAATTTAAATGGCACGGATGGCAGTTCATCAATATGTCAGTTAAATCCACAGAAATGATTCGTGGAAATGATGAATTAAAATTTACACGAGTCGGTCAGGATTCGCATATTTATTGGCTTAGTTTAAGTGGTTTGGGTGATGGGCTCTAGCACTTGGGTCGGATGTCAAAGACGTGTGTAATAATTTTGCGAATTGTCCTGTATTCTTATAATTCCCATGTTTGTAACAGGTCGCCCTTAGTTTGGGATTAGAAAAATGTATTTAAGTACATTATTGTACATGATATTTATTTATACACAGGTGTTATTATGTTTTTATCTTATATTATTGTAAACGTAAGTGTTATTACGAAATAAACTTATAATAGGTAGGTAATACTAAAATTCGCACGTCCTAGGAATGCAACAATATTTTGAGGTCATGCCTCTATTTTCCTCTGTTAATTCGTGGAGAAAGAAAGCCTCTCATCTCTACACTCTTTGTCGCTCCTTTTAAGTTAGTGCTAACAAGTCTTAAAGAAGAGAACACGGATCAATCGATCAACTGTTAAAGCTTCGATGAGTTTAATAATAATTTTATTATGGAATACGGCTGTGCCTCTCCAACGTCATCCTCGTGGTTCTTATTACCTACAAATTAAACACCTAGCATATTGAGCTGTCAGCCGGCCAACCAATTAAGTTATTGTTTATTTTTATTCATTTGGTTTTGTTTATTATGCAATTAGACACTAGTTCGCTGCATTAGACATAGCTACGTAGTTGCGTACCATTTGCGTACCTATTCGATACTGATTGGTCTATACATACAAAGGCAAAGATGAGAGTCAAGTGCATCTCAGTTGGCGACGGCAATTGGTCTTGTGAGACAAATCTCATTATATCACCCTTTCGGATCCGGCGTTCAATGTGTGACATCCTGTAGATATCGCGAACGAGTATTCAATTAAACTATAAACGGAGGTAGATTGGCTTACGATTGGCACAACGACCATTTTAGGGATCCGCGTCAAAACGGAAAGCTATTAGCGAAGCTATTTTGCTCGCTCATCCATTTATCCGGTGATTCAAGGACAGGTCAAACTGGAATTCGTTCATAATTTGATGTACAAATTGAATTTTTGAACATGTAAAGATGATATTTTGTTATTTTCGTGCTTCATACTTGATATGGTGTAATAATATATGGTACACAACAATTATTTAATGACCTCTTTCAAACACTGTTCAGAAAAGTTAAACTTTGAATCCTCATTGTAAATTAATTACTAGGACATTACCTGGTAGTAAATAATAGCGGTAACAGATTTGTTAATACATTTTAACGATTAGCCAAATAAAATAAACGGCGGAAGCTCTATGGCGGCCACTTGTATACGCGCGAGCGTTGGTGTAATTTTTTAAATAATCGATCCCCCACCCCTCACGTCGTCGTAGCGGCTGTTCTCGTCGCGGGGGACCCATCGTTATCGACCAAATTTTTATTATGCATATTTTTTAATTTTATTTTTTATTCCGCCCCGCTGTTGGCGCGGGGCGGGTGCTGCATGTGCCAGTATTAAATCAATACCGGGCGAGGCGACTTGGTGTTCTATTTGGCGGAATAGGGAGCTTTTTGGCGCGACTCGAGTTCGGAACACGCGTGTCTGGGTAACTGTGATTTCTGTCTAATGGAAGGCCCACGTTATGAAATCCACTGCCGCCCGAAGTGCTGCGAAATACTTTTTTTGTGACGAATGTTGCTAATATACTGATGGCGTACATTTTGCGACCACACCGCTGAAATAGGACAGTGAGATTTTTAATGCATAAATTTTAGAGGTGGCTCATTGTTTCAGTCGCTACGGGTACGAGTTGTTATAATTTTATTAAATCAAAATTTAATTTATTTCTTTATTTCAGACATGAATCCGTATAATGTGTTAAGTAGTATTAAATTCAAAAGTTTTTATTTTCATTATACAATATTTCAGTATACTTACCTACGAATTAATTTAATATAATTTCGATTTCAGGTTAATCTAGTATTTAAAATCTTACCTTCTAATAATGCTTTTATTTAGATAAGTAATCGTCGGTAGCGTTGTCAAGAGCGAGTGGTAAAAGCCAATTACATAATTCCGGAAGCATTATTCTCACTGGTCGATAACAGAACTTACCCTAGGGGTGCGCAATACTATCAGCTCGCAGTGGCTAACTAAGGTAAGCTATTAACAAACGTTAAATTTAAATGTCAGAAGCACAAAGCAGTTGTTACTACTCGTATGTCCAGTCCAGTCCACATTGTAACATTACTATGTTTGATGTGAAATTGTTCGGTTCAGATCCTTAATGATTCCATTGTTACACCTGTGCCGCAAATGGACGCTATTCTGTGTCTAGAGATGATGCTGTGGAACGCGTTCGCTTCAGATTTTAGGAACATCACGAACTGCCGAAAAGTGATATTTTAGTGAACACGAATGACTAACTAAATTTATTTTTTTGTGATATAGAATAGATTTTATTGACAAGTTTGATAACAGTCCAGCAGAGTCCAGTCATTCCAGACCTTGCTAGACATTGGCGTCGGAATTTTAACTAGCATGATTGATTTCTCGTAAAGATTCCTAACGTTATTCTAAACAATAGGTTAAACCTGCTCAATCATCCCATGTACGCTTACCTTTTAGAGCATTTTACAGGAAACGTCGGGAGAGCGGTCGGTCGGGACACCTTGTCTCACACCACTATACAGGGTGACTTCAAATTGGTGACTTCAAAATCAAAGTTTTACACACATCTTCCCTAAACTAAGCCCCTGCACTAAGTCTCACGCTTTTAAAATGATCAAAAGTATCTTGTCTTTAACTTTAAAATTACCCCATTGTACTTTTATTAATATCGATAATTATTAACTGACATTGATAACATCGAGTGACATGTATGATAGTTCTTGAATGTGGGGTAACCACACGTTGGTACTTTAATTATTTGTTTTTATTAGAAACTAGACGATGCCCCGCGACTTCATCAGCCTGATAAAGTATACTATGTAAATGTTATTCAATTTTATAACCCGTTCTAATCATGCCAGTTTCTTAGTTTTAAAGTTTGTCAATAGATGGCGTTAGGTGTATTTTACACCCCGGTATCATTTGGTTGTTCGAAAGATATATAAGATATGCGTGAAAATTATCCACCAGTTTTTACCTCTTTATTATTGGTATAGATTTATATGATAATTAAGGCAGACCAATTTTAACAACCGATTTTTTTGAAGTCATCCTGTATATAACCCGCAGACGTTGCTATACTATAATGACATCGCGTCAATATCACCGCATACCTACTTAAAAATAATATGTTTTGTACAAATAAACATAACTAAAATAGAAATGTACTTATAAATAGAATGTACCAACCTACCCATGGATTGTCCTATTTTTGTTAATAGGTATAATGTACATACCTACTTATAATCCGGCAATCAATACGTAACTTATACAAAAATTCATTTCCCCTCAATATCTGCAGTTTGAAAACAAGAAACAGTCCAAACTAGGTGTGCTCATAAAGTCGCTGATTTCAATAAAAATTAAGTTCGAGCCGGAGCCGGAGCTGGCAAAAAACGGAATGTATTACGTAAACGATTGTAATAGACGACGAGTGGGCAAGTTCCGCCACCTTTATTTTCAAGTATTAAATAAGTGTCTTAATGGACACATCCGTGACGTGTTCCTGTCACGGCACGCGTAAATTGTCCCTTGATTCGCCGCCGGGCCATTGAAGTAGACGATCTGTTTTGTGACAGGAACCGTTTGTGTGACAAGGTCGCGCGGTGTTGGTTTGACAGATTGCAAGTTGCAATGTTGTGAATACAGAATCGATTTAAAAAATTATTTCGCTGTTCGATAGGTTATTTATTTATTTGGTTGCACCCCAGGAAAATACTATGGGCAAAGCAAAGCAACGGGGCGAAAAGCAGTCCTAACTATTCTCATCCTAACTGATATTACCAAGAAAGCTCGGTTTGCAACATTTATTACATAACATGAGCAATTGCTTTAACCATATTGGAACCAAATCGGTGTGTAAGTGGAAGCGAAACCTTAGATTTCATCGATAAAGGGGTGTCACAGTACACGACAAAATATGTAAGTTTACCAGGTTACGTTTATGATTTAGGCAGGATTTAGGTAATCAACAGTAGCCCAACTGCACTGGGATCTACGTCAAAACAGTGAAATACGTCAAAACTGCGAAATATGTCAAAACTAGACAAGGAAATACGTGAAATTTACCAAATTGAATGTGCAGACCTAATGGAATGATATTAGCTCGACATGTCACGCTCAAATGTTCTGTATTTGGTTTACATTGTGTTAGAGAGCTACATTCGATACTTATGATACTTACTACCCAACTGCAATTAACTCCTACTCAAAAAACCGGACAAGTGCGAGTGGAACTCGCGACCTGAGGGTTCCGTACAAACTTAATTAAACAATTATTTCGAAAATCGTTAATAAAAGAACGAATTGGCGAGCTCCCATATCAATTTTCATAACCTCTGACTTGGCTGTATGGACAATTTCCTTTGTCTTTCCCGTAAGGGACAAATAAAGCGAATGATAAAAAAAATTACTCGAGTCCTGTGCAAAAAAGAATTTTTGGCGGGATTTTGTCGGAGACGGTTGTCTATTTTATTTAGTTTCCCTACAAAATGTATATTGTAAGTTTTGGTGTGTATCTGTGATAGTTTTAAATGCAACAAGTGCCTATTAAACTGTATATTGTGCGGGATAGTTAAATAAAAGCGTGTAACGACTCTACCGAATTGTTCCAAATTGTCCCTTATTAAATTGACACTAAACCTACTAGTTTCCAATTGGCCGTTAAACCATTTAAAAAAACATCAAGTCATGCCATTTATGTCAAATGCTAAATCACGTTAATGGTCAAAATATGTTATTCATTTTTTAAGTGATTTTATTTCCAGACCTAGATAGACCTTTAGTATAATTTGTAAAATCTTACGAAATTATTTAATATAGATTTGTAATGATGAAATTTCTATTTTCTTCATTACTAATAACGTCATTGTACTAATTTGTAAGGGTGGCTTGCTCATACGCAAAGTTAAGTTTGTTGGTACTTTTGTATAAATAATTTTTTGTGATGTAAATACAAATTTACGGTTTTCGGATTTTTTCCTTTACTTGTGCTACAAGACCTTGCTTCTTGCCAAATTTCAAGATTCTAGGTCAACGGGAAGTACCCCATAGGTTTTGGTTACCAAGATACTCAAAAATGCGGCGAAATCGGCAATATCTTTTAACTGCGATGACTTAGAAGTCTGATTTTTTCACGACAGCAAGGGACTGCAGACCTGAGTATTTGATATTAATTTCAACTTGATACCTCCACGCGTTCCTGAGAAAAATGGTCTTGACAGACAGACAGACAGACGGACAACCGAGTGATCCTATAAGGGTTCCTTTTTTCCTCTTTTGAGGTTCGGAACCCTAAAAAATGATGAAAAAACACGTTTTATAAAATAGAAAAAAGAATTAATCACTAACTTTACGTCTATTTCTTATGCTTTATTATTAGATTTCCTTTTTTCTTTTGGGTGGGTTGAATATAATTATTATTCGTCTTATACATATCCCATAATCCTGACACATCAATTCAGAACATTAAACAAAAATATCGTAAACGTAAGAAAGTTTGTACAAAGGAAAAACGATTCCTTATAAAAAAGATAATAATTCGGTCATTACAAAATTGCACAATAGATACAAGGAAATATCGAGCAAATCACGTGAAGCAAATTGAGCTTGTCAATAAAATATTCAAGAGGGCGCGATGCCACAGATTATTTCTTTAATATTCAATAATCAGACAGTGAACTGCAGGAAATTCACCTAGAATATATATAAGTACCTAACTTATGTTTGATATTTAAACACGAGTAACTCCACCAATTGAACTTTTCTATTATAAGATGCTATAAGGCAGCTGCATCGTCTGTAGGTTCATAAAAAAAACTTTTACACATTTTACTGTGGGTTTATTGCGTGAATACTAATTATACTAAATAATACTATAATATCATAATTTTTTTTATGGGAATAATTAATTATACAATAAAACAAGTCAAAACAAATAAAAATTAAGCTCCATATACTGCGATCACCAACCCGCCTGCCCATTGTGGTGATTAAAAGACCTGACATTATTTTCGAAGAGGTCTGGTCCAGCAATAACTACTGAATATTTGAAATAATAAAGACTTGCTCAACCATGGTTAGACTCGGGACCCCTTCGGACCCCTGGCATAACAGGCGGATCTGACATCGAAATCGTTCGACGTGGAAATTTGTTCCGAATGTTTAATTCAGCTTCCAGGCCCGGAGTCTACTAAAGGAGTTGAGATGTGTGTGTGACGTGACCGAAAGGACTTCGTTATTGGAGTTGAGCGGAGCGGGGTTAGAAAAATAGTTGTATTGATATTGATTGATCTTGCCTAAACATAGCATTGGCTGGCTCTACCTCTCCCGCAGAGAACCTCAAATAAGGCAAATACTTTGATTTGATTGTATATTTGAGCGGTTTGGGGTTGAAACGCTGAGTCGCCGGGGCTCTCAGTCTCTCACGAGATATCCAAGCGTCTGGCCGTTGCTTGTGTTCACCAAAAGCTGGCCTTTACATGGCTTTACTTTGCTGGGTAATGCAATGCCGCCAGCTTTTCGGACACTCGGTGGAGAATATTGCAGTTTTTATATATTTGATTGGCGTGAAAAGCAACCCAGGGGGTCTTGACATAGTTTTCTAAGTATTCTTACATTCGTCGTCTTTTTTCACTTAAGGTGTTAACATATGTTATCTTACTTTTTTTGAGAGAGAGAATTATTAGTACCTATTGATAATAATTGATCCTAGTTTGCTAATTACCATCGATTGTGTAGTATTATGTAACGCTCTAGTGCTCAAATGACGGTGTAACTTACCAAAGGTACATTAACTGATACGAGTACCTACTGATATTTTCTATACTGAGTGAGTAACATTAAAATGGTTTTGCAAACCTAATCAATGGAATTTGTCGATTCATCGATATTCAAGGACTTATTTACTTAAGACGGACGATATTTCACATAGATTTGATATTTCTCAGAGCAATGGCATATATATGTGAGGAACTACACAGTTTGTTGCGACATTGCAACGAATTATTAGATCAGTTACATATTCCGCTTTTCAATACAAGGTAGAAACTGGTTAACAATGTTTCATCTAAGCCCTCGGGGTGGCAACAAAGGCACTTGTTGCCTTTACATTGGATCGTTGCCGCTGATATTCAGGTAGCATGTATGCCTGTCGGTTCAGACGGGATAAAAGAGATAAACTACAATAGGTAATACAATTAACTAGTAGTTCCGTGAGAACAGTAGACCTCGCCAGCCCTTATAAACCAAACCTAAAAGAAACCAACAAAAGTCAACTTTGGAAACAGAAAAAGTACCTACTAAAGTGACAAAAATTAGCACTTTAAAGCTTAATATTTCGCAAACGGATCCCTGAATCGAAAAATGTTTATCACACACCCGCGATATTTTTGAAAGACCCATCCAACGATACCCCACACCATGGATATCACGCGGAAAAAAATAATTTTCCATTTTACGTATGCAGTTCTATGAACATAATTTATTTTTTCAACTTTCTTAAGTCGATCCACTATTACTCAAAAACTAATAGAACCTACTTAGCCGTAATAGTTTTCCTTGTAACTACGTTATATATGCTACTGCCATGAATTTTTTCACATTTCCAGAAGCAACCGTTTAGCTGGCAGGGGGGGGGGACACGTGACTCTAACAAAAATTACCGCTTTTAAGCTTAATATTTCGCCAACGGATCCCTAAATCGAAAAAATGGTATTCACACACCAGCAATATTTTTGAAAGACCTATCCAACGATATCCCACACTATGGGATTCACAAGAAAAAAAAAGTTCACTCCCACTTTGCGAGTATGGTAGGTACTCTAAAAAAAATGTTTTTCAAAATTTTATTCTACTCATTTTGTAGGTTTAATTAATTTATACATATGCCAAATTTTCGTCAAAATCGGTTGAAAAATGCGACCTGTAGAGAATTACAGACAGACAGACAGACAGACAGACAGCCGGACAAGAGCATTTTTGGCCAGTCTCGAAACGTAGACGCTTCGCTCGCTTCGCTCGCTCGGTCAATTATCTTCTGAATTTGTCATTTTGATTGGTAATTTTAATTTTGTTGTTGCCCGCCACTTCGTTAACTTTCTAAATCCATCGATTTGAGCTGTCCGTTTACAGATCCGTCAGTCAGGGTATCAGGCTGTATCATAATATTATATTATACACTGTACGAAACATTTTAATGTAATTATTACATAGAACACCTTATAAATAATTTACTGGCCCATAAATCCTCATACAAGTCTAATTACGTGCTATATTATTCACATGTCAAGGTACCAAATCAATCAATGACAATCGTCGACATAAGTGTATCATGATGAGCGAAAAATAACTTAAAGGGATCGATGAAATCATAAGTTAGCTACCGTGTAATAATAAAGACGATGTAAGACAAATTGTACGTGCTCAATTATTGAAAGTGGCTGGGGTGATAGTAAACGTTTGCGCAAACTTGAACACTTTCCCCTGTTAATACAAATGTAAATTGTAACTTAGTGACAACTGACAATAGACAATGCAATTCTGCTTTGTACAATGTTGTAGCATTAATTACTTAGAATTAGAGCCGTTGAAGGGGTAGTAGTTTTATTTTTGACACTGGCAAAATTAGTCATTTTGATCAATAAATTTTTTGATGCGGATTGGCTTAAGTTTGGGAATAGCCACAATCACCTATGGATACGACGTAGTAGTATAGTAATACTTAAATTAATTGGTACGGTTTCAGTTAATAGAGAGGTGGATTTAGGTGGCGCATCCCCAATTTCCGATGTAAGTAACTAAAACTTGAGTTTCATTAATAGCACAGAATATTTTTAACCAAAAATGTAAAAACCATCATCTAAGCCCAGCCCGATATTTCTAGTGTAGTGTAGGACTAACAATGAATACTAATTGCAGTCAGTAGTGATGAGAAACTGCGGTATCTAAAGAAGAAATCTACGGAAAGAAAACTGGGGAAAACGTCTATATTACAAAACTAACATTACCTACTTGACAGTTATCAAAAAAATGCGTTTAATGCGATTTCTTCCCCCAATTTAAATTTATTTTTCCTACGCCCCATGTCAGGTTATTCTACCTATGTATGGTATGTATGTTTTATTTTCACTTATTATATGTATATTAACTTACTAATTTATTACCACTTTCAAGAGGTGATAAATTAGTGAGGAGGAGGTGATGTGATGAACTCTCTCTTGAAACCATGATCACAATTGCAATCAATAAACACAACTTGACCCCAACACAGCTGGCAGCGCGGGCAAGCTAGAGCTGACCGCGTGCGCAGAACGACAAAACGCGCACACTGCGCAGGCGGCGCGGCGGCACGGCACCTAAACATGGCGGCTCGCGCGGCTGCACCAACCCAACCCTAGCTGACACCAATATTTTACATTAATTCCGCACCCCACTCATTGTTCATTCGCACCCATAATAATTAAGTATATCGAGCGGTCCAATACCAAATACACTTATTGACCGAGCGAGCGAAGCGTCTACGTTTCGAGACTGGCCAAAAATGCTCTTGTCCGGCTGTCTGTCTGTCTGTCTGTCTGTCTGTCTGTAATTCTCTACAGGTCGCATTTTTCAACCGATTTTGACGAAAATTTGGCATATGTATAAATTAATTAAACCTACAAAATGAGTAGAATAAAATTTTGAAAAACATTTTTTTTAGAGTACCTACCATACTCGCAAAGTGGGAGTGAACTTTTTTTTTCTTGTGAATCCCATAGTGTGGGATATCGTTGGATAGGTCTTTCAAAAATATTGCTGGTGTGTGAATACCATTTTTTCGATTTAGGGATCCGTTGGCGAAATATTAAGCTTTAAAGCGGTAATTTTTGTTAGAGTCACGTGTCCCCCCCCCCTGCCAGCTAAACGGTTGCTTCTGGAAATGTGAAAAAATTCATGGCAGTAGCATATATAACGTAGTTACAAGGAAAACTATTACGGCTAAGTAGGTTCTATTAGTTTTTGAGTAATAGTGGATCGACTTAAGAAAGTTGAAAAAATAAATTATGTTCATAGAACTGCATACGTAAAATGGAAAATTATTTTTTTCCGCGTGATATCCATGGTGTGGGGTATCGTTGGATGGGTCTTTCAAAAATATCGCGGGTGTGTGATAAACATTTTTCGATTCAGGGATCCGTTTTCGAAATATTAAGCTTTAAAGTGCTAATTTTTGTCACTTTAGTAGGTACTTTTTCTGTTTCCAAAGTTGACTTTTGTTGGTTTCTTTTAGGTTTGGTTTATAAGGGCTGGCGAGGTCTACTGTTCTCACGGAACTACTAGTCTGTAGAACACATCTAACATGATCGTAAAGTGTGTAAACGAGGTTAGATCTAATTTGGTTCTAACTGTCAAATTTGCCGCTTATTTTACACATCGTGTGAGCTTTGGAGCATGTATTATTTTTAATTGACAATGGCTGACAAAACTGTACCTACTCAAATTCGACCGAGTACCTATCATCCATCAAGCAAAGACACAAAACCTACATTTAACAAATAAAAGTTACGGCCACGCCGCACAACTATCTCACTCAATAATCTCACTTACCCGACCTCCGCGTTCCTATAGTCTATTAGGTACTACCAGTTGTTATTTCTGCAATTTAGTTACCTTTAAAAACATATACGAGCATATGTAATTATCCTCATCAACAGCCTGTACCAGTCCATTGCTGGACATTATAGGTCTCTCATGTATAGAAAAATCTATACTTACATATATTTTTAATAAATAATAGAATACCCTGACTGACTACCAATGCACAAGTGCGCCTATAGGCGCCCGCTCGGTTTAGAAACTTGAAAATTTAAAGGTTTATGTAGATCTATTGCAATTCCACCCCTGAGTAATTCACATTTCACGCGGACGACTTGCTTCGCAGTAACTTTATCCTCTTATTTTGTGAATCTAACGATTTTGAAAGTGTTGGGTTAGCAGTATGTAAGTACCTACGAGATTCACGCACTTCCATCACTCACCGCCCGTGACTTCCGACACATCAGTTAAATATTTAAAACGCCTTTAAGTTTCTCTAACAGCTTCGTTCATAGCTACACTTTTAGTGCACGTTCCCGCAATTAAGTACCACTTTCATTTTCTGTGCGGAGGCTTTTATTTTATGCACTCCGTCTGCTTTACGTTTCCATACGCGCGTGTGCACGTACCTATATCTATTAATAGCTGCGCTCTGGCTAGGCGCCGCGTGTAAACACGCCCTTTCAGGGATTGCGCCTTTGTCGCCATCCGCGAGCGAAAAAAATTATACTTTACCTTATGTAGTGCGGTTTGAATTGTCTCTTAATTTGTGGTTTTAGATCGTGTTTAAACGTCTGCTTTTTGCGACGGAGTATTGAGCGGCAAAGCTTTGGCTTGACGCGGCAAAAGCGCTAGATTTCGCTTTGGTTTAATGCAATATGGAGTGTTTAAACTCACGTTTGACACTACGGTAATTCTGTAGTACGTCGTACAGTAAGTAGTGTTACGGCATCGTCGCGTAGTAGCGAGCGGTCTCATTAACATAGAAGTAAATACAATGTAGCTAAGTTAATCCTTTCATAACTGCTCGTACCTATACCTAAACTATCTGCTAATTAATAATTACAAACATCATTCACAAAGAAAAGCGTACGGTGTATATAACTAACGTCAACAGGATAAAGATAATAGAAGTTCGGAGTAGGACACCTTTACATAAACTTATCTAACACTACCTAACCTAAATTCTTTTGTCGAATAATGATGAAAATGACTGAAATGAAGTTCGTAAAAACTGAATACGATGACAATTTGTGTGTTGTAGAAAAAATGAACAGTATAAATATATAATAATATTTAGTAGATAAATATAGTATACATACGCCTAAAAAGCAGATTAAAAATGTCACGTCGCTAAGCAGGCCAACCGCTAAAAGATTTATTCCTTGCATATTTTCTTTAAAACAGCTGTTGCCGTTGTAAAAATGTTCTATGCACGTAGGTCCTTGAAGATACGCTCCACTGGTTTAGTGACGACACGATGTTAATTTCATTTAAGAGGCAAATATAATGCCCCATGAATGGGGCGTGCTGAAAGGCACCTTCGTTAAATTAGTTCGGCGGTTGCAGCACTATGCGTCGCTAAGTTGGCTTATATTAACGCCCAGCTTGAGTTACTTGCCTCACTTGAGCGTAATATTTTCCTACTTAGGAAACTCGGTCTCGACAATTTTGCGACACACTTCATGTATGATAATAAAAGTAATAAACAACTTCGAGCTTTTTGAGAAAATTTATTTAGCTTTACAAACAAATTCGTATAAATGGAAAGTATTTCAAAATGGCGTCTCACCGCTGCCATTTTCCACAAGATTTCTAAATTTTTTTTGTAGATCAGCCGAATTTAATGATATCACGTTTCTAGAAATCAGTCAAGAATTTAAAGTTGTTCCTACAAGGGAAAGGAACATACTTATATCAAATAAATGCTAAATGCCAATTTATCAAAAAATCGGCTGTTTTCTTTTTTATGGGTGCAAAAGTAGTTAAAGTTTATAGTGTCGATACCGCCGCGGTGTCTTTATATAATTGAGACATTTAACACGCTTTACGGTGACTACAAACAAACCTACCCCACTGACCAAGCACATAATATTATTATATGTATAATATAGTGTGCACACTATTGTGTCGATTGTACCTATAATATTGACAAATTGAGTGGACGGACGGCATATAAAAAGACGGTTATCTAACGGTTTCATCTTCAAATTGATTTAAAAAATGATTTAAAATTAGGTTTCGAGACTACACAGACTACACTATTATTAACTTCGTGACAGTTTTGAACTTTAAATTAGCGAGTTCGTTAAAGTCCAATTATGTACAATTATGTTATTAGCTAATTAATTATACATAGTGTCAGATTGGCTTCATTAGACTTAAATTATTAATATTATTCGTTCTGGAAAAACTTCAGTTTGTTCGTCAGTAAATACCTTAATAATTATACTTAGAAAAGTACCCTCCAAGCATGTACTGAAGTCAATTATTTATTCATTACAAAAATCGTACATCATCTTATTAGATAGGTACCATTAAACTGTTTGGCCAATATAGGTACTGAACCACCTGTACAGTACCTATATTGGCCGTTTGCTAAGTAAATGCTATACAATAATAAATTTATCTGCCAAAAACTGTTTCTAGAACTACCTAAACGCATCACGCTGTTCAAGTTTAAATTATCATCTTTATGTATTCAAGTACCATGGACAGTTTCGGCGCCCCTCAGTTGATGTTTCATTCTAAAACAGTTCGTACGTGCTTGTTTACAAAGATGAAAATTTGAAAGAAGAAAAGGAGAAGCGTCAAACTTCCGCGTTATACGTGTGGCCGGGACTTAGTGATCTTTTATATAAGTCAACGACTTAAAACAGTCTCAAGAGGGAAATAAGAAGTACTTGATGAGCGCCCATAGAGCAACGCATGGAGGGGAGTCGCAATACTCACGCGTCTCTGCCAAAAAGCAAAGCCCTTTTGATCATACTCCGTATCCAATTTATTATGACTGTGTTTCGTAGTGACAGAGTAAAAGTGTGTATGTGGGCGTGAATATCAACATTCGATTGATATGGCTAAGATTACAAATGTACCTATGGCCGTTCTACTAGGTATAGACAGCCTCGTGCGCCTGCAACTACTTCGGTTCTCTTACCTTTCAAACCGCGTACTTGTATTCATAAGTACGCAGTTATCAAAGAAAAATAGGTCGACTTACCCTTGGGTGACAACACTTACCTGAAAATAAAAAGATAATTTTATTATTTACCATTTCAAACTAATCCATAAAGACTCGAGGGTTTAACTTTTCGAACTTACTGACATCGAACTTTCGGCGAAATGCAAAAATCGAGCAAACACATTCATCATTCATCCAAATAAGCAGTTTCACACTTTCAAGCGTTTTAAAAAGGTTTCTAATAATATTCCAAACAGATTAATCTAACAAAATAACTGTATCTTTATTATTGATTATGTTACTGCAACTTTTATAACAGTGAAACATTTTAATAAACACTTAAAACATCTGTAATTCTGTGTGTTAAAAGGTAGCAACACTTTCTTACATTGTAACAGTTGGGATCTAACAGAGCCATGTAATACTAATTTATACTAATGATTACAATGTGTTAGCTACACTTATTTATGGTCTGTTCCACATTGACTGTAACAGAATATAAAACATAGATATTTAACACTTTTTACGGAAGCCAGCAATGTACCTATTTAATTATAATACATTTATTAGGTAGGTACTTTGGCCGCTCAAAGAATAGCTCGCTCGAAAGATGGACCCGGCTCTATGTAATTAGACCAATTTAAATCTTAATTAATATTAATTGTCCGACGTCGGAACGAATCTGTCGTATAAAGACCGCCATGGAAGAAATTCTTAATGGACTAGGTACATTTTATTCACAGCTAAGTTTATGTATGAAATTTGAAACTTTATTTTTTGACCGTCGTCGTGTCTTCAATAAGTGATTTTTTTTCGAATACCTACTCAATACGATCTAAAAAAATAGCTGTTTGCGCTATTGTAATAGTTATTAAACTATTCTATTGACAAGGTATAACACAATATAATATAGCCACTCAATTACAGTCCGATTTGACAGCTAGCTAAGTATTACTCCTTGACCTCCCCCACCCCCAAGAATAGTTTTTTTAAATAAGATATTCTCTATTACGATAGCTCGCAAACTACAGAACAACTAACAAAACTATAAAAAATAATATGAATAGCTAAGACTATTATACAATATCAATGAAAAAATAATAATCGAATAACCGAAACAAACTGACAGGAGACCAAAGTCAAAGCTTTGGCCTTGACCTTATCCCAGGTCAGGTTTTATTCGCGGAAAAAGTAAATTAATAATAAGCATAATTAGATTAGATTAAAAAAACACAACAATTAATAATAAATTCTTAACCCAGGACGTTTTATAGTGACCCATTGCAAATACATTCAGTATCGAATACGGAACCACTACGGCCACACCGCACAACCTTTCTCACTGATTCACGTCATATTGTAAGGATATCGATTTAATGCAAGTTGTATGGAAATGCTTACAATAACAAACTTAATTACTGCAGCTGTCCAAATTGTAAACATATACGGTTTGTAGGCAAAAGGTATTTGACGAAGCGCAAATTTAACTTTGTATTATTTCTACTACTTCTTTGCGTAGTGGGACTAAAGTGTAAAAAATTACAAAAAATAAAACTGACTTTGTAAACAAATATTATTTTTGTACACTAAGGACTTGTTGACCCCCTATTTTTATAAATTTTACACCAATGAAGGTGATTTTTTAAAATTGAAATGGGACCATTGTCGAAATATAGCCTAACATACACACACAAAAAATACAGTCGAATTGATAACCTCCTTCTTTTTGAAGTCGGTTGAAAATCAAATATTCAAGAAAAGAAAATCATAGTCAATGTGTATTTCCCTATTACTATGTAACTTTATGTACAATATAAGGGAAATAAAATAATACTTATTGATCACCAGACAGCACTTTTCAAAATCTTATTTAACATTTTAAAGGTATCCCTTCCAAAGTCCCCTGCGGCGAAAAACAAGGAAAATCCCCATTAAATCCAAACGACAGCGATGTTTTTAACACTTTTTCCCTCAACAGTACGTACACAGTAAAATAATACGCAGCTAACTTTTATCCCGAGCGAGTCCATTGTTGTCGCTTCAACACAATACGCTGCCCTGTTAGTTCTCTTAATCCGGATGTAGCATTTATTATTCTATTAAATTATAGTTCGTTGCAATGTTACGTTCATGTCTAATGATATACGATCTTTTAGTTCAACATTTAAATGATTAGGGAACTTTCGGATACTCGGCAGTCTGCCAGTGTATTCGCTTAAGTACCTAAATTGAAACCCACTGAAACAATTCTATATTTGTTAGAGTTAGACAATATTTGGATAAATAAATAATGAAGCTGGAAGAAAACTGAGCTGAGCAGCAACGATTTTAGTGACACCAGCCGAAGTAAAAATAATCTGCGCAAGAAGCAAGCAAATGCTAGTATTTTATACAAAGCACCTGCTCAGTAAAGCTATAGAGTTTATTCTCATCATAATGTAACATGGACAGAGAAAGGAACTCATGATTACTTAGTGGAATAAATATTCGTGTACAGGGATAATTTATTTTTATTTCTCCATAAATATTAATGAGATTATCCCGCATAATGTTAATGTTATGGTATTATACGTTTACATTTTTCACTGTCTGCAATTTCAATGTTGCAAACGTGTGGATATAATTTTGTTGTCGTCATTACTGTTTTGGTGTAAGTAGGTAAATTAACAAAGATACGAAAAATGGGCAACATTGGGTCTAAAACTTTTAAAACTTTACTAGGTATATCAAATCTGAAAAACTTTTTTTTATCAAAAGATTTGTCAGTCCAAACACGAACAGGTGTATTATAAATAGTAAAAAAACGCAACGCATTTTTATTTTTTTATGTGATATGATAGGTATGTTTACTTGTGCTGTAACATCGCCTCTTAAAAATTTTCATGATTCGAGGTCAACGGGATGCATAATAGGAGAAGAAGGCCTGAGCCCCAACAGTGGGGATATGTTAATAGGCTGTTGATTTGATTTTAAGTATAAATGACAATAAAAAAACATGATTTTTGCAATGCGAATGTCTCGATCTCGAAATTGTTACTTTTTGTAACACCTGCGTTCATACATTTACCTGATTTAGCACTTCATACAAACTCAACTGAAAACGTGTTTTGAATTTATTATACAACTAGCTGTTGCCCGCGACTTCGTCCGCGTGGATTTTGGAAGTAGGTACCTATCTCTGCTATGTACAGACATACATCGTCTAGTTATAATTTTCCAATGGTAAAGTGGATCATTCTAAGTATATATTATTCACCATAATTTAAGGTATACCATACCTTCAGGAACAAACTATGAACACCGTATCCAATTTGGTGAAGACAGATAAAAATTTAAAAAATTGTTGTTTTCACTTCTATTGCTCATAAGACTTCTCATATCAATTTTTATTATACGTGTGTATTTTTTAACTAATACAGTATGGGCAAAACCAAAACCATAGGAGATACAGGGAAACTGTCTTAGGAACCTTTAGGTATTTTTTCGTGATAACAATTTTGACATAGTAATCGGAGCAGCTGGAGTTCGGGTGGCATGCATGAATAAGTAGTAAGTTCCTAAGTACATTGCACAGTCTGTTTTATAAGAAAACATTTTATTAAATTTGACTAACTTCTGCTGCTTGGATTTTTTTCTTCCGATACAATAAAATGATTCTAACATGAAACTAAGTCGATACGCATTTTTTAAAAATAATAAAAATTATTTTTCACTGGCGTTCTATGAGAAAACATTTTATTGAATTTGACTAACTTCTGCTGCTCAGATTTTTTTCTTCCGATATAATGAAGTGACCCATATACATAGTGATACATGAAACTGAGTCGAACCGCATTAAAAAAAATATGTGCAAATTGTCTCATTTTTATGGACAACACACGCTTGACCAAAAAATTTCTATGTCATAAGACACTTTCCCTGCATCTCCTATGGTTTCGGACTTGCCTATACTGTCCCAGTTAAAAAAAACACTGATATCTCCTATGTCTATGACATCGTCTTGTTACGTTAAATGATTTATCTGTAAATGACGATAACTTTTTTCGCTGTCATCCGATTTCAATGAAACAAAGCCTATAAGTTGCGCCAGGCTGTGCTTAATCTACCTGTGAAAACCGCAAGAAAATCCGTTCAGTAGTTTCGGAGATTAGCGATTACAGACAGACAGAAAGACAAAAAAATTTAAAAACGCTTTTTTGTGTTCTGTTACTCTTTTTTTATCGTCCACACTCATTTTTTTATAAATTTATTCAAAGTACAGACACAGGGTTTCTACAGATTTATTATAAGTATAGAAGATAAAACAAGCGTTACAATTTATTTGGAACATTTACATAGTGCAGATTGACCTATATTTAAAATAGTAGGTACATTGTATTGTACAACTTATTTAGTCCAGCGAGGGCGCCAATAGTTCTAGGGACTAAATAAGTCTTTAACCCCAGGTAAACACTGTGCTTTTCATGACGAATACGAGGAAAGTAAAAATAAATAGCTAAAGAAAAAATAAGCGAATTTTATTTTCCACTATTGCTTTAGTCTCTTCTCTCATGAAATCAGGCGTTGAATCCATATACGAATCAGATGAACTCATTGTGTTAATCTCTGCTATACGGAAGTGTAGCAGAGATTTGTATATAGTTTTATTTTATTTGAAGCTTTAATAGACTGAAACAACACCCATACACAAGTACTCGTAAGCATAGAATTGTAAGTAATATTTTAGACTCCATTTCGCTGAATTCATAAAATTCTGTCACGTTTACAGGGGAGGCTAGTTGACCTCTCCCCTTGTAATATTTCCTTTCCGTTCCCCGCACGATGTTGCTATTATTTTAATTTACTCCGCTGTGTTTTATTTGTTTTTATTGTTCGCACCTGTAATGTATAGAGGGGGTACATGTATCACCAGAGACGCAGCAAGGGCGCCGTGAGCCCAGACAGAGATTGAAAAGCTCAAGAAATCTGAGATTTCATAATTCAGTTATCATTAATCAGGGTCAGGTCAATTTTAGAGCTATAAAAAATTTTTGTACACAGGTTTAGTTAAAGTTAGCATGGGTAGGTGAGTGACCTTACCATATTAGGCCATAAAATGTCGCACTAAGTTTTATCCAAAATAATAGTTAAGTACATGTCAAATATTTTCTTGTATACCCCCATTAATTTCATGCAGGAACTCTATAAGTGCATTGACATGAATTTTTACAATAAATTGCAGTACGTATAGTTAGACCTTGTTTTCGTTGTTTGGGCAATAGTCGAAAGCCAAAAAGTTTATTGCCTCGTGACTACATCTGTCTCGTGATAATGTCGGGTGTGGTGGCGTTCATTGGGGAAGGCCCTTCTCCAGAAGTGGACAACAGTAGGCTGATATAATGATAAAATTATATCACACTAGATGCGGGGCGCAAATAACAGAGACAAATCCTTATTACGACCCCGCGCGTCGAATTGTAGACAGATGTCGTCTTTTTGTCGCGTTAACGGAACTCCACTTGTACGGTAAGACAATGTATGTAGCATTGCAACACGCACACAGTGGTGAGTAACTCACATTGACGGCGAAAGGCAGCGGTTACACGCAAAGCTATATAAGAATCAGATAATGTATGATGTTTCATTGACTTAAATCAAGCTTTTGACCTAATAAAATTAAAATGTGGAATTATAAAATCATGATTTAATTATGATACATTCCCAATTTTCAAGTTACTGACTTTAAAGCAGCCTTTACTCCCGTGCAATTTTTCACCCTCCCTCGTGACTATTCTCCCGCGTGGAATAAGTTAATCCCGTGGGAACAGCTCACCGCGGTAAAAAAGTAGCCTAGGTATATGTTAGGTATATAAGCTAGCACTGTACCCAAAATTAAGTTTTTTTTCAGTTTCGTGGGAACAGTTTACCGGGAACAGTTTACCGCGGTAAAAACCAGCCTATGTCCTATTCTATGATTTAAGCTATCACTGTACCAGTTTCATCATAATGCGTTCAGCCGTTCTTAAGTTATAAATGGTGTAACAAGACTTTTTTTAAATGTATATTTATACTGAAGATTTAATAGATATACTATTTTATTTTATTTATTTCATATACAATATATAAGGCATTACAGACAGATTCCAAGGCGCCTTACAATTCCTTATACTACTTTTACTTAATTTTACATATACTATATAAAAGCTTGTAATATAGATAGATAATGATAATGTACTTACAGGGAAGTACCTAAGAAAACGTAGATATGTTGAGATACTGATACGAAACCAAAGGCATAATGCAAAATGGGGCGTACATTTTTTTAGACTAGATTGCGGTGTGCGTCACGGAGGGCTGTTTCTCTAGACCTCTTTATTCTCTACCTACGTAAATGATCTAATCGTGGAGCTAAGGAGAACTAGAGGACGCTGCAACATATTTTTATTAAATCCTTAAACACAATTCGAAATTTATCAAACGATCAAGGTATTAGACGACAATAATTTGTAAACGTAAAATATCATCGCGCTAAAATATATCCTCGACGCAGATCCATTTTCAGTTTTTCCGCCTGTTCCACTTCTATTTGGATCGTAAACATTGTGGGTGGAATTTTCGCTCTCATTTTGAATTTGAAATTTTCATTGTTTTATTGAATTTCCTTACATTTAATTTTATATTATTACGTAAATGCTACTCGTATATCATATTATTTGTTTAAATTTTCAAAAGGTCGTCCTAATTTCCCAACAAAACGTCCATCTGAGCACGAAGACGAATAATACAAACCTTCAATTTCCTTGAAGTTACCTCTATATATAATTCGCTATAGCTTCGGTGTAACAGTGTAAACGAGACCGAGAGACGCACCCACACACCCACGCGCGCAGTGAAAGCTTCAATAATTGTAATAATTAAAAATGTAGTCGAGAATAAAATGTTGCAGTTAAAATGGCAAAGTGGCACGCGTTCGATACGCCGTAATGAGTTGGAGGGAAAATGGACCGAGACGCGTAGAGACTTAAAGGAAAAATAAACAATACCAAGAAAATTGTCGACATAAACAATGTTCTAAGCGCGATTAAGTGCAGCGTTAATTATTAGTTTAAGTATTCATAAAAACGTTCTCTTTTACACGTAGCATAGGGTCGAGCGAGGCGGAAGCGGGCAAAAAGTTTTATTTCGACTTTATGGCGGGTGGCAGCTGGCGTTTCGACTACGGTGTTGCCAGTGTAATAGTGCGTATGCGTATATATATATATTATAATATGGTCATCTTGAGTTCAATATTTTACTTTTATCAAGAGTAAACAGCTCTCACTGTTTTTTAAACGGGAAAAGAACTATATTGTCCTTACGCAATGAATCGAATCGCATGACAAAAATATTCCACTAAAATATAAATAACACAGCTAAGAGTAAAACGACATAATAGTTTGTTTGGTAACACGCTTAATGAAAATTCAAAAAATGAATGCAGAAAAGTCAATATTAAATTCCATTTCATTCCATTTCGTGTGAAAATATACGGTTCCATATGAACGACAGATTGAAAATTAAAGTCATGTTATTGTCACAAACAAAATAAACATACATTTTCAGTTATTTTAATAACTGCACCCTACAAATATACCGTGTAAATATGATTTAAACGAATAGTCAAACTCAAACTTGTTACTTTCATCATCATCATTCATTACATCACAGACAGGTATAGGTAAGTAAGTAATAGAAAACACAAGTTAGGTATAGGTGAGTAAGTACATATACAAAAATAGTTTAAGGACATATCCTGCGGATTTCTTCCATAAGAGTACTACGTTTTCTCACGTTTCGTTCAATTCCAATTTTAGAGATTTACTTTTTTTAAGGTGACAACACTGTTACAAAATAAAAGATACCATCGTCAAATAGATCGATAATTATTATTATGTGTGATGTAACCGTGATTTTAAAAGGGGTGTTGCTTAAAATACAAGTAGTTAAATAATTACCTTTGTCACCTGGCACAAACTTAACGCTCAAATTATATTGAGTCATGCGAAAAGTACATTATAGATTAGGTATACGCTAATATCTACACAGTCTTGAGAGGAGAGTACAGAATCTTACCGCAGATGGGCGCAACCAGGAGCTCTATTTTTGAATCGCTCTCCTGGCTTTGAGCGGTACGATGCTACTGATTTTTGTATCGGATGTCGAAGGAAAATTAGTAGAATCCATCGAATCGACCGCTCGAAGCGAGGAGAGCGATTCTAAAATAGGACTTCAGTCTTTGGACATTGATGACACGCGAGGTACAGGCATAGATAGATACGGCAGCGGCACAGGCAAATTCTGATTAAAATAATAATAATGTTTGGACTAATTTACACACAGTTTAGTCCCAAACTAAGCCGAAGTTTGTAAATTGGTACCCAACAACTAATAAAACATGTTATACATACATATTTATCTACTTTAAAAAATAAACATAAATACATACAAACATCTAGAATCCGAAAACCAACAATGCTCATCACATAAATATTGGCCCCTGGAAATCGAATCCACGACCTCTGGCGCAGTAGGCAGCGTCACTACCAACTACTCCAACAGGCGGAGTGATCAGTTTCTGGGACATTTTGCTACAAGTTTTTATGTTTTTATATGATACAAACTATATAATATCTTTTTCACCTCTCCAGCATGAAAGGGTGCTTTTGGTGCGTAAAATCTCGCAGCAAAACCTAATCGCTAATTGACCTAGTAACCCCAACATTTCGACACCCCATTTTGGTCTCTTTTGCAATAAAAATAAGTATTCTATCATTTTTAATACAACCTTTTATGCATTTATATAATTTACTATGTATATCAAATTCGATAGCATTAGTACCTAGTCGCTGAGTTAAGCAGCTTAAATGTGACAGACAGATGGACGAAGTCGGAACATAAGGGTTCATTTTTACCATTTTGTTTCGGAACCCTAAAAATGAACAAACCAAGGTCCGAAAATAATGACTAAACTCCAAACTTAATAGTGTAACAAAGAACATAAAAAAAGTCAACTGGGTACTTATTTTAATGTCTTATTCCTACGTATTAGCTGCAACATTTACATACCAACTGTAACTCCACACACATAACAATACCTGCATATTATGAACGATGCATTCACTAGAACCCAAGTAATTAAACGAATTGTTAAAAAATATTGAACACTTTCAAATACGGTGTACCTAGTAAATAATACCCACATGCCATATATATTATTTTTTCTAGGTTCTCATTTATACAGCACATAAACTTATGAATAACTCAGAGTGTGGCGTAAAAAGTATAAATTGTTCATTTAAAAATTAAATGAGTGCGTTACAATGAAATATGCGCTAAGCCATCCATTCTGCACGCATCTAGGTAATTTAATAATATTTATTACCATTATTATTAATTAGTTATTGCCTCGCAATGTTACCATGTTTTATCAGTTTGAAAATAGAATGTTTTAACAATGACCGACGTTAATAAACCTGTGGTATGATAATAAACAGGGTTTGAATCCTAGACGTGTTGATTGCGAGGCGAGGGCACTACTATTGTTCCACGATCTTATATAGGTATTCAACCTACTCATTCGTTGCCGTGGCTCTTTATCAGAGCGGTAAAAATGTATACAAAAACAATTTATAACAACAAGGTGGATAGATTAGATACCTACATACAATGGTAATTAGCCCATTGTTCAACAATATGAATAGATCTCCGGGTTTATAATAAAGAAACGTAGGAAAACTTACGCAAAAACAATCTGCTTCTACCATATTATGGAGAAATTGAATTTTCCACACGATGTGGCAATGACATTTTATTTATAACCAGCATATTACTCTGCCTGATGAATGTATTGACCTTAAGCGGGCATTCAATATAGTATGCTGAATAACTTTGTTTTACGACTTTTAGAAATTTTTTGTATAATAATTGTGATATATAGTGAATATTGACTCGACGCATGGACATGCATAATATTATGCAAAACGTATGCAAGCCCAACAAAATACCCTTAAGTCTCTACAGACGTATGGATTTAGCGAGTAGTGGCCATGCAACATCAGAGGATCAATACAAATGTGATTTGATAGGCGGCCATGCTATGCAAGACAACCAGACTCACCAATTTGATATATGTTAGGTACTTATTTATTTCCCAAAATCCACTTAGGTAAATAATATTAATAAAGATACATTGCTCTTACTGCCAATGAAGGATTTACATTATGCTAATTTTACTTCCAATAGACATTGAGTATTATCATTATTATACTACCTCAATTTATATGCTGAATTTCACATTTAAGATAGCTCCCATCAACTGAACTAAGGTACGTTAAGTTTGAGCGACGAGAAGCGTGAAGCTCAAGACAGAATGAGGCGGAGACGCACTGTGGACGTCCTAACATGACAACCGAGCACACCGCATGCGTGCGCGTGGCAGCTCCTATAGTAGGTACATTGCTGCCACGCGCTTCGCACGCAACGCAACCGGCGTGACGTCTTCCATACAGATTCGTACAACGGAAGCACGGCTCCGACCGGTAACTTAAGTAATTCCTTTTTTTGTGACTGAAAATCCCAACATTGTACATATCGCAGCAGTAGTAAGATGTCACATTGCGTGGTCAGATCGTGTAATGCGCGCGGTATCTACATACGTTGGGCCCTCGCACACATGCGTGGAAACAATGTTACCGGGCGTGGAGAAGGTCGCGGGTTCTATTAATAAAATGGAATAAAAATAAAATGTAATTATATTTATTTGCCCGCATTCGTGCCGGCTGGCATTGTCGGTCGGTATCGATAGCGTAATAGTGAGGGGAACAATAAAATATAGTTTAATTAGAGTCGGCGTGGTGCCGTTCGTCGGTTTGGCAGGGCGTTCACCCCGGCACTGCACAATGGGTTACTTGGATACTCTTTCTTATTATGTATTATTATGTTTCTCAAACTCGAAGTATCGCAGGAATTTATCTGTCGCACGATTATTGTCAAAGACGGAATATATGTATAATTTTACTTGTAACATTGTAATCATAGGGATTACAGCCAATCGAGAGCGTGAGTTAGCGAAACGAAGCTCGTTTTTGACCAAAGCTAGAGTGCCATGGAGCATCATACTAAATCTACGGTAAAGGTACGGTACGGTGCACACTTATCTATCCCCACCCCCAGTGAGATCAATCACGACCTGACTTTGAGGCGCACGCCCGAACAACGGGGCCAAGGAGACTTTTCAAATATTAGTACAAAAGATAAAAAAATGTTGTCTGATATAAAATAGGCTACCATACTTAGTAAACTTTCGACGAAAGGATGTATATTTCAAAAGTTGAGCGTAGAAACTTTTGGTGTTATTAATAAAGAGAAAACAATTTCGGCTTAAATAACTTCAACAAGAAATTATGGTAATTAAATTTATAAATATTTATGTAATAATTTAGAAGGAAATCTGTCGCATTTTGTGTACAATTAACAGGAAATTGTGTCAAGTTACTTATTTAAGTTTTTTAGAGCCGTGGTAGCCTAGTTGGTTGTGCAATCGCCTCACGTTCACGAGGTCGTTAGTTTGAATCTTTGTCCGCATCAGTGAGTTTTCCGGAACTTTCTTATGGTTTATTATATATCACAGGCTTTTCGGTGAAGGCAAACGTCGCAAGGAAACCTGCACATGCCAAGGATACCCATTGTAGGTACAAATTTTCTGGATTTGTCCGCGGCGTTGCTTGTCCTATAGATAGATGAGCCCTATACTTTAAAGTTTCTTACAGAAAATTTTACTTCTGACGAGGTATAAATTGGTCTGTATTATTTAAGCGAGAAATCTTGGGCTCAATCAATATCAAAGATAGGTACTTAAGTTTCGAAGTACTCATTGATACTGGCATGGGTAAACGTCGTACCCTTTAATTTTAAAAATAAAAAGTTCAGAACATGGAGAACCATTGCAGTGTAGCCTGTATTACCGCTGCGCAAGTGCGAGGTGCGTGTATGCTAAACTGTATACGTGTATGGTCAGCACGGAAAGTAATTCACCAAAAAAATATTAAAATCATTTTGCGCTAACCATTACAGAAGGGATGTCATGTGTAAATATGTGAGTTAATGAAAAGTAAATAAGAGTAAGTAGTTGTTTTATTGGCATCATGGATTTATTTACTTAAATAACTTTAACTGTTTTCATAAATAAATAAAATAAAATAAATTTGTCATCTAACAGTTCAATCAAAATAAAGCATTTATTTGAAGAAACGAAAAGAAAGTTGAACTATCTCGACACGATGCAATGGGCGCCTGCGCTGCATACGACCGTTGTCCTTAATGTGACGAATCACTTCTTGGACCGACTGTACGAACCAAGTATAATAATTATTAATATATTATACTACTTGCATGTGAACGCACCATCTCAATCGAATGCATATTAAAGTCAATAAGAATCAATTTGAGTTCAAGGACATCAAATAAGCCATCCTCTATATTCAATTCTATAGAAAGTAAACAACAGTACAGCTTGAAACTAAGAAACTTAATGTACAAACAACAAAAAGATTTAAACCCGACTGTGTAAAATCTAATTAAAAGATCAGATTGACTAAATTTTTTCCAGACAATCGTTATTTTGTGGATATTGAAATGACGTGACAGCATCGCCTGAGCATTGAACTTCGTAACTAGATTGCGGTCAACTACGAGTAACTTGCATACACGATGCTATCGTATACATACATACACAAAGATTTCATTGGGGTGTAACGATTTTATGTTTGCTAAGTGAAAAGATAACACATTAAATACCACCTTACCACTTACATAATACGTACCATCGTGCCAAATTGTGACCCAACCTATTATTCAAAACAGATCACAATGACCTTGAGTTCGTATTCTTTTTCTTACTTCATCGTCATCATATCAGCCTGTAGACATCCACTGCTGGACAAAGGCCTCCTCCAGGGATCTCCACGACGATGACGGCGAGAAGATTCTTTCTTCCCCGTAACGCTGCAATGTGATCTCTCACTGGCACCGCCTTGGACGTCTATAGTACTGTCGTCAGTTTACGGTCGGTAACCACCCGCCTGGGAAGGTGACCACCACCGCGGCCATTAGGCACAAATAGGCTGTTGATGACGGTCTCCCGTGGGACCACTGAATTTTCGTGTAGTATTAAATAACTTTTAAAATAATTATTACAAAACCTAGCGAAGTTTGTTCCAGATAATTGATTTTAAAACTATGTTGCTATTTGATAATTCGTTATGGATGCACAACGAGAAAGTCGAACAAAGATGGACACGGCGGCGAGGTGAAATACTAGAGCTTATTGTTAGTAAACGAAATGTACGTACTAACACAGTACGAATATATTTTCACTTAGAATAAATCCCGGGAACGCTCTGCGGAGCGCGAGCGGCGAGCCAGTGAACAATACAATAAACGTACGTAAATAAAACTTTTTCTTAACATTGCTTTTAATTAATCGCATTGTATCGTATAACGAATAACATACTTCATTTTAAACAGTTTCCTCAGCGGACTACAATATGTGACATAGTGATTTATTCCTAAACACAATCAGCAATACACAACTAACCTACTACACAAGTCACTTACGACTCAAATTTGTATAATGAAAGTTTGCGCTGTTACAGTGATTCATATGATCGGAGTCGCATTTAAAGTTCATTGAGCGAACATATTCTTTGTTAGTTCCAGTGAAATGGTTAAATTTCATTCGTCTGCATTTTGGTGGTTACTGCGTTTTGAGTCTGGACACAGGTTGTTCCTAAGGACGTCCATTACTGACACGATATAACCACACTATGAGGTTTAGCTTTAGACACAATGGTCTGATGTAGTTTTTATGAAAGATGATATTGATATAATAATTAAGTATGTAAGTAGGATGACTGTTTAGACAAAAGTATAATATTTTATTAGACGCATATTAAGTGAAAAATCTTTATTGGGTGAAGATTGAGATATATATTCTTTTCATTAAAACATACAATTCAATATTTTTAAAAATATTATATATTTTTATTTACCTAAGTTGTTACCCGCGGTTTTGCTCGCGTTCAATAAGTTTCCCGCAGCCTTAGCCGCCTAAGATACCAAGATATCCAACAATAAAACCCCCTTTCGATGGTTTTGGACAAGAGTAACAACGAACAACTATCTTTTATAAGGTTGTACTATATATAAATAGGTAATATTTTGTTGTAATAAAGTAGTTGTTTGTAATTAAGTTTGCTTTCTATTTTCATTGTATAAATAATGTTATGCCTAAGTAAATACTTGTTAACAAAAATGTGGGGCAGATGAGTTCTGGTGTGGGGACCACGGACCGATACGCGCAGCGTGTGACGCCCCTCCGCCATATTATTTATTCTGTGCCTCCACCAGGTGGACCGACGACCTAAGAAGGTAGCCGGAAGCGGCTTGATGCGGGGGCGGAGAACCGGGTGTGGTGGCGTTCATTGAGAAAGGCCTATGTCCAGCAGTGGACGTTGAAGAACTGATAAGATAAACCAAAAATAGTATTGGAGCTTATAGCTGATAGTGACAGCGAAACTCCAATAAAAACTGAAACAAATTCAAATGATGCCGTATGTCGTCCGTGACATAAAAATTCGTGCGATCGCACCCACCCGTGTGGAACGAGCCGACTCCCACATACCTCATTTGTTATAAGCCACAATATAATCACACATTGTGTTGGATAATAAATAGAAAAAGCGACAATAGAAATAACGAGTCACAAATAGGCATCTAATAATGAAATTGTATTGCATATAAATATACGCTTATTACGAGTTTCTCGGTCCGGCAGACCGTTTAATAGTCTGTTGTGTTATTTATTAGGGATGCTTCCGTGCGCCGCCCGACATCGGCCGCGCGCGCGCAACAGTCACCTGTCACGTTTCGGCCGACACTCGAAACGCACTCATCTCACTATTGTTGGAGGGATCTACTCAAGATAGTGCCCGACTGAAACGGTGACAATAAAACCGTTTCATTCCTCTTTATAAATATATTAAAAATACTATTTCAACTTTTCAAATAAGACATGATTTAAAGGTCTTGTAACCAAGCCTCAAACACAAAAAAAACAAAATCTGTGGTTTTAGACTTTTATTTGTCACGTTTGATCGAAAACCGTAACTGAATTTACTTTATTAATTATGTGCTATTTACTTAATAGATGAATTTCGTTAAAAAATTCGTAAATATTTATTTATTAAATTATTGTAATAAAAAAATTACCAATCTTTTATTAGGACATACCTAGCATACTTATTAGAAAAATAATGGTTTCCGATCATGTGGTTTCACGCCTAAATTGTGTAAATAAAAGTTTACGGTGAAATTCGGCCAAAACCGTAACTTCGCTTCGGTCGAACACCATCTCAAGTATGATCCTTTGACTTACCCAATTGATCGGCTCTCCGTCGCTTGACGTCTGGAACAAATGGTACGGTTGGCAACGGCACTAGACAAATACATTTAAAGTTTAACACACTGCAATAAGGACCAAACGTCTAGCTACTTTATTTGCTGACTGTACGAGCGACGAGGGGCAGGGAGGGGTTGCGACCAGAGGTGTGAAGGAATCTGAGTCAGGACAGGGCAGACCATTTTTCCGCGTTTTTGATTTTTTCTTTGAAATTAAGGTTTGGTATAAAAATATAAGAGTCGATTTTCTAAAAACTACGCATTATCTCGTTAGTGTGTTATAATTTTTTTTCAAATTGCATGCAGAGTTGCAAGTTTGTGTCACTGACCGCCCCGCGGCGCGCGCGGCGACGCCCGCGCATGTGCATTCTGTGCTCTGTGATTGCATGTCATTTCGTTGCCTATTAATTTAATTAATTACATTCATGGATCAATGTTAATCTTATTCATCGAGCAATGCCTAAATGAATACAAGAAAATGCGGTTGCGATTACTAAACAGTACGAACAACAAGATTTACATCGGCGTCGCATTATAACATTATTTATGAACATAATATAAAAAGTTGCATGTGTAAGCGCGTAAAATTATGCATAAAGTATATATATCGCCAGCTATAAGATGTGTAAAATAATATTTTTATATATTCACATTTAATTGGCTGTGAGTGCCGTATATGGGACTGGTGTCGGAGGGTACTTAACAAGTATGTTGCAATTGCTACTAGTGTTCGAATGTGTATTATTTCTCGACCGAATCCGCAATCGAAACTTCGGCTTTTAGCAATATATTAAATAAAATAAAGAAATCAGTAATCCATACTAATATTATAGATGGGAAAATAACTATCTGTCTGTTCACGCCTAAACCGCTATACATTTTGAAAGCTGCACTTATTAACTTTGCCTAAGTAAACATTTACATACAAAATAATTCGATTTCTTAGTAGATAAGATTTGAATGAAGTGAGAAAGTTGGGCGGTGTGGCCGTACCGTTATAAATATTTTATTATAGAAACGTGAACGAGTGATAGCTTTTAATTAGTGATAGATAGTTAAAAGTAATATTCATTATAATAATGTTTTGGACAAATTGACACACGGCTGTTTAGTCCCAAATTAAGCCTATGGGACAAGCTTCAAGCTTATTATTCATTTCGCGCTTTGTATTCATCATCATCATCATCAACAGCCTATTAACAGCAGCTTTGTATTCATAATTATATAATTATTTACTGGTCTTACACACCAAATAGTTTTATTTACCTTACCCGACGTTTCGACCAGGTTACACTGGCCGTGGTCACGAGCTGACCACGTGAGCTGAGTCAGCTCGTGACCATTTCGTGACTATTTTGTGTGTAAGACCCGTAAATAATTATATAATTATTATACTTATTATACTTTAACACTAATAAAAAGCTATCACTCGTTCGCGGTTCAATAATAAAATAAATACTTAAGTAAATACAAACACCCAGAATCCGAAAACCAACAGATATGCTCATCACACAAATGTCGGCCCCGGGTGGGAATTGAACCCATGACCTCTGGCGTAGTAGGCAGGGTCACTACCTACTAAGCCAACAGGCCAGTATTTAGTTCGGTTAGGCTTGAATTCGGGCGAAAGTGTCGGCAATGGAAACTTCGGTGGGACTCTAATTGCAAACACCTCACGCACAACTTCGCCTTTACAATGTTAATGCATCTCTCTAATAAATAAAATATTATTTCTATGTAAGGACTGTTGCTCCAAGCATTCATTAATATGTCTTAGTCCGAATACTGGAACGCTCATCAATTTATAAGTACCTATACCTACCTATCCACGAAGCCGCTTGCGGTCTCAATTTAATATTCAGTGAGAGAGATAAAGAAGGATTTTTATTACTTACATAAATAACGACATTACTGAGTGAATTAAATATGTATAATAATAATAATAAAATAATAAAATGACTCGCCCTAATTAGATCTCGCCAAAATATGTTTTTGAGATCTATGGTTTAAAACACGATACTTATCAATTAGCCTTTTTGAACTATTCGAATTATACAAAACACAAAACAAAATAAAAATAGATAATTACTTATATAAAAAGTGGTTTATTATACTTAACACGGACTTTTGAATAAGTACCTAAAATTGCTACCTCGAATCACATTTTCCAACTTTAGTTATCTAAAACGTTAACGGGTAAGTAGGTAAGTACTTTGTATAAGTTTTTCTTTATGTCTAAAATTATTCGGATTAATATTAGACATAGGTAGTTATGTAGATAGAGATTAAGGAAAAACTTATTCCAAAGTATTTATTAATTGAAGGAAAACCCATGGCCATTGAAAAGGCAGGCCTGCGATTTTAATACATTTACGTGAACGCAGCTAATCATAAAGCGGGAAAATGCCTAATACCTTGAATAACTCTACCCTGAAAAAAGCTCTACGCTCGAAAAGCTTTCCCGACGACTGCTCCGAAAAGTCCATACAAAAATCGTGGGTTATTGTAATCCGATTTATAACAAAGCACTTCCAATTTAAAACGGATCAATAGTTTGAGCACAAACAAAGTTGGTTTCCATGCAGACGGTGCCCGGCAAAAAGTACTTGCTCCGGCTCTTGTATTTTTAATATCACCCCCCCTCTCCGCCCCCCCCCCCCTCCTTTAACATAATATAAAATTATAAACGATATGAATCACGATAATGTTCCGTGGTTCTGTGTGCGTGGCCAATTCACAAGTTTGCCGGGGCAGGGGCCTGGGCCCCCCTCCGCCTCCACCTCACCCCCTCACCCTACAGTATAGACATGGCGACTAGTAGAGACACGGAGATGTAAAAACAACGTACAAGGAAAAAATCAAATTTCTTAAACGGAAAATGTGTTGTACTCCGTGTTTTAGTGTCATCACATCATTGATGACATTATTGACACATCAAACTGTCGGAACTGTTTTGTTTAATTGGTTTGTATTTGATAGAAAACAGAAGGAACTGGACTACCTACTACAGTGAGTGCTTAATAAGAATATTACCCTACTGTTTTGATTTTGCATTCATGCCCTCTTTGACTTAGTGGCTTGTTCATTGGACGCAACCACCAAAGGTCATGGGTTGGATTCGGGACAGACAACTTTATATGTAAAATTTGTCTAAGTAAGTTGTTTTTGTGCGGTAGGTATGTGTATGTATTAATATAATAATATGTTTAGACAATAAGTGTATGTTTGTACATATTATTTAGTAGCAAGTATATAATTTTAATGATAAACTTTTTGTAATAAATAGAAGTTAAAAAAGCAACCGTTAATTAAACCCCTTCTAACAGAGTTTATGCAATAAATTTTCTCATAAAACATTTCAGCGGTATCAAACAAATAATTAGTGAAACGCTATGCCAAAGCATTTTCAGCATCACTGACTCATAAAGAGAACTTTCCTTGTATGTAACTAAATGTAATTTAATGAAACTACAACTAACATTATAAATGGAAAACAAAATAAAAGAAATATTAAGATAAAAGAAAATTTTATGAAAAGGAACTACTAAACACCTAGTACATGTAACAGCGGGATAATTTGTGACATTGACAGTTATTTGCATTCGTGTAAAAAACGGACTTCAATGACTGTGTTTAGTTCATAGGGACTATACGTATTCCGCCTAACACTGTGCGCCACCCCGCAGAACGCCGGCAAAAAGAAGTTTTATTTTTATAAGACAAGAAATTTATTATGGCTGATGCTCGTGTCGGTTTTGCGTTTCTTCGGAAATAGAATGTAAACCGCTGCTCGGATCGATCCGGGCGCTTTCGGCGCGGCGGCGGTGGTCGCCGGGACCGGGCTCCGGGACTCCTGGCGACTCCTTGACCAGTGGTATTCCTGCTACATTGGTATATATAGATGTTGTACCCGTGATCCTACAGATTTGTCCTACTGGCAGGACCGAATACCACCACGCACCAGTAGTGCGGAGGATGAAGGGTCCTTCAACCCGGTCGGGTTTGGTATGGCGTTCATTGCGAAATGCCTATGTCAGGTTACATTTTACAATAAATATATGTTAGGTTTAGACGTCGAAAAGTAACTGTGGAAAAGTTGGGAGACTTAGAGAAAAATTGAAATACGCGTGACGTTACTATTTCGCATGTCAGCAATTACAAAAGTGAACACTTTCCACATTAGGTATATCTTGGTTAAAAACTTACAATGGACCTAATAAGCTCGCGACTTTGTTGCTTTATTTTCGAACGTTATTTTCTATAGTTCTTATTTTCTATAGGAGTAATGTGATTGTGGAAAAAAATATCGCGCTTTTGGTAAAAATCTATTGTACACTTATGTATTCGAAAAAGGTAGCTGCTAATATAGTGAGTGTATGTGCGTGCGTATGTGTTTGTGTGTGTATCCGTTACCCAGTCTAGCGGAGCGATCTCGATGTGTTTTTTAAAATTTTAATTGATCTTAATTCTTAAAAAACTTAATTCTTAAAGTCGTTTGCTCAAAAACTGTGCCTACGATTTGCTTGAAAATTTGCGCGTGAGATGAAAAGCGACTGAGAAAATTGTGCGGTGTGACCGTACCGTTTGTTTACTTTTCGTAAAATACAAACTAAATCCCGCGGAGTAGGTAATGAAGAGTATTTCTTTTTCTAATTTCTGATTTTAAACACGTGTTATTTAGATAAATGTGAATGTGTAGTATGATCAGAACCGAACGCGAGCGGGTGGGCGCACCCGAAGGTTGCCGAGCGCAGACGAACACAACACGTAATGTCGGTGCAAGCCGCAGACATTGTCGGTAATTGCCGGTGCCGCTATAATCGCACTTAATTACAACTATACAACTCACAATCGCGCCCGTTTCAAGTATTCATTATTAATATTAATTCGCAATAAAAACAGGTTTGCGATCCCTGATACTACAGCCCCAGCTCTCGGTTACTGCGAGTGCGTATTTTAGTTTAATTTAATGTGCTCTAATTTTATGGAATAGTTTAATGTAACGTTGGAATGCAAGTCGCAATGCAAACAGCAATGACTGCGTTGCAGTTTAAAGGTCATACTATCCGAGTCCTCGGGGCAATACATTTAGCCTTAGGTTATTGCGCGCAGCAATCCAAATGTTGCAGATGGACACGCAGCAATACAAATTTTGCAGTAGAGTTCATAGTAGGAGTATACTAAATTATGTACAGGTTAATGTACAGTCAATGAAAGTTATTATATTCAAGTAAGACGTCATTATACTTCTTATCTCTAGGAATATCAACTTTTGAGGGTTCGGTCCTAAAGGACGATAAGGAATTTGCAAGTTTCAGTAGTCGATCGGTATGTCCACAATCTACGAAATAATATGTAAGTTTAATTTTTTTTTAAAACTGTTTATTTGTTTTGGGGGCCTCTTTTCAATGAATAATGTCAGCCCCATCATATCCTGAGTATAAGTTTTAATTTTAAAAGAAAAAGCTGTTTTGTTCCATTTATTATATTTAACAGTAGCATGTGCCCTCTAGCACAACACACGCGTCAAATCAGGTGGTCGGTGGGTTGGGGAGGGGGAATCAACTACGTGTTCTAAAGAGTATCATAGTCCGATTCTGTAATGGAACCAACCACTGACCTGTAGAATAATTACCATTAGATTGGATGCTGTCAAATTATTTTCGTGTCCATTTTATTAACACCATTTTGGCGCTTAAGTCTATAGCCACAATGACGAGGACAGATTATTGTTTCTGTATAAAGTCCAACCACTTAATCTGAATCATTAGTAATTTTTTAAGACTTTTGGACACCAAAACGATGGACTTGATTAAATCTAAAGCAGCTAAATCAAGCTACGGAGAGGACTATGGTAAAAGAAGATTTGATAGATCGTTCGTAATGAGAACAACTGAAAAGAGTAGGTACCAACTTAAGTAAGGAACGTTTAAATCTAGCAACAACCTCAACTGATAATGATGGTATACTTTTTCCCAATAAAATCAAAAACATATATAATATTATTAGACACGGATATAGCTCGTTTTTTAAAGTCGCTAAAACACGATTACAACACGAAAATTCCATACAACAATTTTATACAACATTTTATTTATCATCTAAATCGGCGTTTACGATGGGGGAACAATGCCGGGCTCCGAACCAAACAAAAGTGGGACGCAAATAAAGAAAACAATAAAATTAGAATACATAAACACATAAAAACGCTCGTCCAGAACGTTCTCGTTGCGGCGGCGGCGCGCGCATGCGTCTTACATCTACCGCACGTTACATCAAATAAATTAATATCAACTACAAATGCGCAATTACGCTACAGTTTTTGACTCATGACATCTTTTTGTATATCGTATACTAGTATGTATACCTATGATGTCAGGATACATTTTGTCGAGAGTAGATTAGTAATTCATTGATTCGTTGCAAAACGACAGCGGCGCGGCTTACGACCACGGCCAAATAAATTAATTAGTATCAACTACAAATACGCAGATGGTTCATGTTTATTTTATAAACTTGGTACTTTTAGACACCCAGGCTGTATTCAAAATTAAGTCAAGAATATTTATATCGCATACTTAACTTGATATCAACTCTGAAAGGAGCTATCTTCGTTCATACACCTGCATGGATTTAAATTTAAGAACGTCACGAGGAACTGAATTCAATGAATAGAAGGGGTACGGCCGGGTAGGGTCAATTAATACCCTTCTGGAAATAACATTTTAGGAATTTCCTAAGTCATTCATCACATCAAAAGCAATTTATTGGACATGTGGAAGAAATTACCTTACCTTATAAATAGGATAAAATGTAAGTATAAAATATTTCTGGTAAGTCATAAAAAATCCAAGAAAGGATTGTAATAACACACCTAAGTAACTTATAACATAACCGCATTCCCTTTACCGCAAATATACCTGAAATGTTACTATCCATTTAACATTCCAGATAAATAAAAACTGTCATTTTGCTGTTTTACCGTGATAATTAATAATATGATATTGTTATTCGGTGAAATAAAATTTCCTTTACATCCTCATAGTTGTAACGTGTTTAACTTTTGAACGTTGTATTCCTACGTAATTGATTATGTAACTCTTTAACTCTGGATTCGTTAATTTGTAGTAAAGATTTGTTCAGAAAAATGTGACATAATCCTGCTCGAAAGGTTTTAGTAGTGGACTATAAATTGTTATTACTATGTACCTACCTATAATTAATTACAATGGCTTTCACACAACACAGAAGTTTCTGTTTCGCGACAGTTAAGTAAGTATTGGAAAAACACACCCAGATGGACTACCATCGGCTTCAACAAGCTTTTCCACTTTTATTTCTATCCTGTATGGTAAAGTTTGAAGTGTATAATAACCTAAGTACCTGTACCTAAAGCAAAACAATATAGATATACGAGTAAAATTGAGGGAAACGGTTCTTAAGTAGTTGTACACTAATACTGACGTAGTTATTTGTGGACTTAAGTAAAAGCCCAATGACTTAAATTCGACTTTGCAGTCACAGATCTAAGAGCGTTTATTCATTGCGATTTTCGCGACGAGCTCCAACATCTGTGTACAGTCGATACAAAAAGTTAAGTTACCTGAAAACAGGCTACGGATTTCAACTTAAATCTCTTTGGAATGCCAAGGCCACGTCGTCGGCGTATTTAGACCATAAAGTCGCTCAGGTTCAAAATGACCAATGCAGTTTCGACTAGTAACCATTATGTCTATGAATTCTCATTTATAAAAGGATACTCTGATTGACTGGCTGATCTTTCTGCGCACAGCTCTAACCACTACGTCTAGAAACTTAAAATATTGCACAGAGGTTCCTCAAATGAAGTAGAAAACATACAGAAATGTTATTTAAAAATCCATACAGTTGAAGTCGCAGGCGAGACAAATACTGTAAAGATATCGCGATTTTCGTTCGCCATTGTACTTTTAGCGTTGCAAAGTAGGCACTATACTACGTTATACTTGTATGAGATAAAATTATTCAAATGATACGATCTATTGTGTTTCAGTAACAATGATAAATAATATTATTATTATGTATGTAATGTAAATATTTATGCAAGTAGGTTTATGATTGTTTGCGGTCATTACAAGTCGTTTCGCAGTTCGGGCAGATTTGTATCGAGGAATAGGGATTAAGGTCGCAGCAGCAACGGCACAGGCATGACTACACGAGGCCTACTACTCAGATGTCAGTAATCAAGTGATTTTTCCGACAAAGTTTTTTACAAATAATTTTAAATTAATGATAATTAACACTGAAACAAAGCAGCTTAAATTTTCTACTTTAAATATGAATTGCGTCTAACTTAAAGTGTTGCAATTTACAACTTTAGAAGTAATAAAAGATGTGACAAGAGTATGTAAACTTAGTATAATATGGTCATTGGCATTATTATGAGATGTACTTGTATCATCATCATCATATCAGCCGGTAGACGTCCACTGCTGGACAAAGGCCTCCCCCAGGGATCTCGACGACGACCTACGACAAACCTCATCCAGCTGGGTCCCGCGATCTTCACCAGATCGTCGGTCCACCTTGTGGAGGCCTGCCTACGCTTCGTCTCCCGATACGTGGTCGCCACTCGAGAACTGTACTTATATTATACGTTTTACATATTTTAATCATTATAACAATTTTGATATGAATATAAAATATTGACGACGACGAACCGTTGGTAGAATTCCAAAGGATTTAAAAAAAATCTTAGTTTATGGTTACATAGTTTTTTGAGGAACCTCCTGTACAATTTGATGTTTTGTTTTGAGACCCAGCGCAGAGAGCGGTTTGAACAGTGCATTAATAGGTCAGTCACTCAAACAAGATAGTGATAGAACAGGACAGAATTCTCCAAATCCTACCTCGCGCGAATTTTATTCTATGAAATTAAACCAGGACATCAAAATAAGCAATACTATTTAACACTGAAAAAAATACCAGGACTTGTTAAAATAAAAATTTTGGTCGAGCCGGTCCATGTAATCCCGAAAACGTGTGACGTCACAGCGAGCGTTACACAAACTCCACAGAGACACGTGCGAGCGTTCTCGATCCCGACACAAAGCGTTGCGAAATCTTAAAACGTACATCTATCAAATCATAACATTTAAATAAATTGTAATTTACAATGAACAGAACAAGTCATCGACCCCGCTGTCTCAAACGTCTAATAGCACCCACACACACAGACGGCTAATACAATACCACGCACACGGACGCAGCGCAAGCTGAAACTTGAGGGAGTGTGGGTGAACATTAATATAAGGCAATAACATGTTCAAATACAGGATCGCAAATGAAATCGACCTCCGCCACGTAATGAACGTGGTTACTTATATTTTAACTTATAAAGAATGTGTACGGAACCGTAATATTGGTAAAAAATATTGATAAAAAATCGCATCTGCTGTGTTTCCGCTTCTTTGAGCTCGATTTCAAGGCGAGTATTACAGTTTTTGTTTATTACAGTATTACAGTTTTGTTTGATGTAGGTAGGTATAAGATCAATGTGTACGGACAAAACCTCATATCAGTATTGGTATTATTTACTAGCAAATTAAAGTACGGAAAGTCGGTTCGTCCAATCAGTCGGTTACGAAAAAGTTGTTGTTATGCGTATACAGAAGAACCAAAACAAGAATAAATTTGTATATTACATGAATCAAAAAAAACAATAAGTTCAATGTTCGACTATCTTATTTCAGACTATCGGAGTTCGACGATCAATAAGGCGATCTCAACTTTGAAGATTGCAGCTCGGAATAGCCAGCGTGGCACTTTTATTACCTAGACTATTTTGTGCAAGTTTGCGAGCAAATCATTCTTCCCGGCCTGATTCTGACCTGGATATTGTATATTAATGTAATTTAGAACAATATATGTACGTGATAAATGAGAAATAAGAATGTAACTGTAAAAACTCAATAAAATACAGTCATCGAACGTGAATGTTTTTGTGCGGGACTAAAAATGTCAGCAACAATGTTGGTGCTCATTTCTACATTTAAAATAATAGTATTTTATCTGACTCCTTTAATCAAACTAGTTTTTATTGCACACGGGATTACAGAACTTGCATTTAATGCTGTCACCGGTGTCGGTCACAACAGCTTTTTTATTATGAAAAAAATTGTTTGCGGTTTTGAGCTTATTCTCGTTAAAAGGCCATTGGTGAGTAAAGAACTATACGATCTTTTTTTGGAACTCTTAAGTCAGTTCTATTTATTACGATATCTATTATAAAATACATGGTTTTGGTATAATATGTACTTAACTACTAATTATAATAACACGAGTACAAGATAAAATTGACTATTCTTAAAATATCACTATTTTTTCAATTTTATACACTATTTTCGGAAATCACTTGTAAAATCTACTGCACTAATTTTAATTAGTTTTCATCTATTGTACAACTAGGGGTTTTAGAAATAGGGAAAGCTTCTTCGTATATTGCATTACTCCATATTAATTACAAACGTTATTAGCTTCCATTTCTTTGTCAGTATTTTTCCGTTTAATTAAACGTAATACGGTAGAGTATTTACACACATAAATTAAAAAAAATAACTTTAATCATTTTAGCTGTCAGTGTCCAAGATGGCCTCGTCGCGCAAAATTATCATTTTGCAATTATTTGTGTTTATTACATATAAATATCGACATATTTATAATTCTATAGGTATTGCATAACATTATAAACCGACTTCAAAAAAAGGAAGAGGTTCTCAATTCGACTGTATGTATGTTCTTTTGGTATAAGTAATTTATTATCTGTAATTACAAATATAATAACTTGTTGAATGTTATTATTCGAGTAAGTATATACTGGAAATACTTTGGAGGTACTTTCTCTCGTAGAGTCTGTCAACACCATACACAATGAAGTTGTATGCAAGATTATATTGTGGTCTAGTTGTGGTAGGGTCGACCGCACGTCATTAGAACCAGTATAAACTGGTCTCTAATAGTATTGAACCCCCCTAATAGGCTAGGCCAGCTTAAGGTCTAAGTGTTTCCACTGACGTACGGTCGACTGTACGAACTGTATTTTACAGAGCAGCCTTCACAAATGTTCAAGAATCCGTTCATAATGTCTCTAACCAGTTACATATTAATTTGCAACATTTATGCATATATTTTAATTTTTAATTATGCACCTACGTATTTATCATACTATGTACCTTACTTATGGAACCGATGGTGTTTCCAACTAGAATGCTAATTTATCGGGATCTCTATCACTATACAATGTTGAAAGGCAGTCGGCAGTAACTATAAGCGACTATACATATTTATACATTCCTAGTAATAGTTTAACTCCGTCGAAATGGAGTGAAGCAGTCTCAAAGCTCTTTTGTTCGTCCGTTCTTTTCCGACAGAAAGTTACAAACCGAAGCTCGAATTTTGAACATAAATGTATGTGCAAAATTGGGTGTTTCACAAAAACAAACACTTTTTAATTGCAACAAGCATAATAATATTTGAATGCCATCTAGTGAATTAAAAATCACCTACAATATTTAACATGGTTTCTATTTAATTATAATAAATAATTGACTGGCCTGTTGGCGTAGTGGTAGTGACCCTGCCTACTGCGCCAAAGGTCGTGGGTTCGATTCCCACCCGGGACCAACATTTGTGTGATGAGCATAACTGTTGGTTTTCGGTTTCTGGGTGTTTGTATGTATTTAAGTGTTTATTTAAAAGTATAAATGTATGTTTATCAGTTGTTGAGTACCTACCCATTTCGGCTTGGTTTGGGACTAAACAGCCGTGTGTAAATTTTCAATTTCAATATATTTATTACTAAATATATACAATTCAAATTTTTCCAAACATTATTATTAATTGTATACAATAACACGCTAAAACGACTTCACACAACAAAACGGGATTTGTCCTTCCCGTTTTAAATAAATATTTTTGATAAGTGTTGTTTTGTAAAACACCCTTCAATTATTAGATTGGCAAACAAAGCGGTTTTCTTAAGCGTAAGTAGCGAGGTGTTGTGCACACGATTTACTCGTTTGTACACTCTATGTACTCGTACACGAGTACGTATAGTAGGTACCGTCCCTATACCACAAACTAATTCGAACATTGAATATTCACATCCACTTTTGCCATTAAACATAATGGCTGAAGTGAATAATAATCTGTTATTACCTACTAGTATTTACTAGGGGTTAATCGCGAATTATGAAAGACATTACCAAACCCAAACCATCACCAAAAACGTTATGCTTCATCCACACGTTTGGCAAACCCTTACAAACGCAAGCCAAACCCCGCTGCTCCACAAGTTTGTGTTTGTAAAGGTTTGCTAAACGTGTGGATGTAGCATAATGTTTTTGGTTATGGTTTGGATTTGGCGTAGCGTTCAGAATTAGCGCGGTACGCCCCCTGGTAATAAATAAGGAATAGTACATTGTTAACCTAGGTGTGAAAGTAACTTATTTAAGTCCCGAGACGGGGTTTGGCGCCCGACGCGTAGCGAGGGCGCCAATAGTTCGAGGGACCTCTAAATAAGTCTTGAACCCGAGGGAAACACTGTGCTTTTCATTAAGAATACACTGAAAGTAAAAACAAATACATAAAATGAGTGTTAATACAAATCTCTGCTATACGGAAGTATAAACAAAACTCTACAACTCGAAAAAACAAATGAAGATCGGATTGCCGCTTTCCCGTCTACTGTGTTTTTTTTCTGTGACCGGCCAGCTATTCTGCCATTCTTTTTCACTTCCATCATTGAAAAAATGGTAAATATTTTGCCCAAATCTATGTTATTTTAAAGAAATAGATGACAGTAATAATTATAATAAAGTCATTTAAAAAAATATATTCTTTAATTATTACTTATCTTTATGTTATTTCAATTTTACATCGCGCTGTAATTGAGTGGCTGTATAGACAGTTGGAACATGGTCCAATAGAAATGTCAAATTAGTACTAGTTTTTTTTTTAATTTGACAGCTGTCAGTTGAAAGCGATTCTTCCTAGGGCTGAGATGTATTACTTTCAACCCGCTCCTCAGGCAACTTCAGACCTACTGTCAGAGTATGAGTAATGAAAAGAAACATAACATATTTTGTTTTTATTCACTTACTTATCAGCAAACACTTAAAATTTTGCAAGTAAAAGCTTAATATAGGTACTAGTTTATATTCACTTCAGCCAATGTTTTAAAAAACAAACATGCAAAATAGTTCTGTAGAATTCAACTGTCCGGATTAAGTTAAATAGTACGAAAATTATGTAGGTACCTATAGAAAGAAAAGTCGCGCTCGTCTTCGCTATGTTAATCTCGAAGTGCCGATAATTTCCTTCGGAAGTATAATCTCTTTAGAAAGAAAATTGATTGAATTTCCTTTTGATTCACACAAACGGATTGAACTAGTTGGAAGAAGCCAAGGGCCTATCTACAGAAAGACAATAGACAGTCGGCAACGTCTACTTAAATCTCTTCATAACAGCCTTTTTAATCACTTAATTAAAAAGAAAAAGTGCCCGTGGTCCACCTGCTCCACCTGGGTAGCCCAAGGGAGCTTTTTTTTTATCGTACTACTATTAAGTACCTAATAAGTGCCGTTACCAGTACCTAACTCCGAATTATTATAAAACTAGCTGTTGCTCGCGGCTTCGCCCGCGTGGAAAGTTTTCCCGCGGGAACAGTTTACCGCGCTAAAAAGTAGCCTATACCTTATTCCAGGATATAAGCACTCACTGTACCAAGTTTCATCAAAATTATAACATACGGCTGCGGCCCGCCAGCTCCTTCCTCTTCCTTTGCTGGAACGTGGCTTGACACACTGCCGCGTGTCTAGATAGACGAATTAGTCGGCAGTGTCAGAACAAGGGACTATATATTTTGAGGTTAAGAGTCTCCCCACACTTATCAGCGCGGAATCGGCTCGAACCGCAATGTATTAAGGGTTGAACTTCATAAGCGCACTCTGCTCCATGCCGCATATCGCCACGAACAAACGGATAGGAACGGTCGATGCGATCGCGCGAGGCTTGGCGTACCCAATGCGCGTACTCAAAGGTGTACCGCACGCGGACGTTTAAGGTCGCTTTAGCCCCGCCGCGCCGCCCTGTGTCTTTCGATGCGGGCGCTATCTCAGTTACAAACATTATGCAAAACATGCAGCCGTGGCGCGCTATAGTGGAGTTCAACCCTTGAGTGTTATATAACGCTTTGGTCGTTATCGTGTCGCTTCTGAAGAGACTTAGCGAGCGTATGATGTCACTAAAATCTGTTTCCGTTGAGTCAACGCTGTTTCTTGACCGGTTTAAGTCGAATATTGATAATGATACCTTTTAGTGCCAGTTGTTACGAATGCTATCAAGAAAATGGCAAAGCTGCAGATCTGGAGAGTAAGGAAAGTATCATTAGTTTCGGAACAATATGTAGATAATGAAATGATGGAAACAACTATAGCACGCAGCAGTCGTACATAACTGTAGTTGCAGGTGTTCTTGGACGACCGTGAAGTGATGGTCGCTCACCATTTTATGGGTTGCCTCAAACTATTTTCTGTTACTGACCGTACAAAAAACTTTTGAAAATGTTTAAAACTTTACTTAGGTATTATGGGTACCTATATATATAATACTTTTACACATGCCATCATGTTATGACTATAGCTATATTAAGTTATAACAAAACAACATTCATAGTCTTAATTTACGCTATAAATAATACAGAAGCTCTCTTCAGTGCAACTTGAATATAAATTGGTTAATTAAAGTTAAAGCAATAGGAATATTAACCAAATACAGGACGAGAGAGCTACAGTAGGTAAAACACAACATTGTAACACCCTGACTTAGGTACCTATTATTGACACAGCGAGCGAAACGTCTCAGTTTCGAGATTGGCCAATAATGCTTTTGTCCATCTGTCTTTCTTTGTCTGTCTGTAACTCTCTACAGGGCGGATTTTTCTACCTATTTTGGCGAAAATTTGGCATGGGTATGGGTGGCATAATTATTAATCACGCCGATAAAGTGGGTAAAATAAAATCTTGTAAAACTTTTTTTTTTGAGTTTCCTAAAAAAAACGGAAAACAAAAAGCGTTTTTGGCCGCCTGTATGTCTGTCCACCGGTTAACTCTTAAGCTACTGGTCTGATTGAGTTGGAATTTCAAAACGTATGTGTAAAATTACCAGGTAATGTTGGGAGAAATAGGGGAATAATAGAAATTTTACATTATAGACTTTCACGCTTTGTACACATTTTAAAATTTTAAGGATAGGGTACACTTGTAATAAGTTATCTACATAATAATATGTAACGCCGGGCAAAGGTGAACAAATAAAATTGCGTGTAAGACCCGTGCATAATAAAATTATCGTTGGTTAAAAGTATTAGGGCTTCTTTCACCACTTCCTGATATTGTTACAGATAGTAATCTTAGTGTTAAACTAATCTATCAGATAAATCTGTGTGATAGACTATATAAAATATATACAATCAGATAACTGTGAAACCAAAGAAATAGGTTATCTGTCAGATAACCTGCAGATAGTGTATCTGGGACTTTATCAGCAAGCGGTGCAAGAGGCCCTAAAACCTCGTAACTCCTACGGTTGATATTTTATTAGGAAGCATTTGCGTTCCATATGGATGATATGGACATGTAACATTCGCCCGGCAAACATAAGTTGGAGTCCATTTGGCACTACCTTCGGTAATAGTTCACACTACGTAGGTACTATACTAGCTACGTTTATACTTTCTACCTACTCTAAGGTTGTGTGGTGTGGCCGTACGGTTTATTTTCATAGCAAGCAGTCTGAAACGCGTTGAGTATGCATGAACTGACCAGACCACGGCTCGTGTAGTTCAGACTCCGACCATCGTTCATTGTAAAAAGCATTTATTTGTCAGTGGCCATCCGAACGAGACGACTGACATAATGCTCGCAATGAGTCACAATAGCGAATTAAGTATTATTTTAAATTGACGTAATTGAAAAATATGCAGCCGCTCGCGCTCGCTGGTTTGTAGGCATAAATTGATTCATGTATTACCAAAGAATAAAGCGAGACAGAAGGTCGGTCGCGGACGCTACGGATAATTTGCAACGCTCAGTGCATTGCATGACACATGCATTTTAATATTAAGTAAATAATCTAGAATTTACAGGTTATAGGCAATATTGTTTATCGAGTAAAGAAGTTGCAGTTTTTATTATTATTATTTGGAATGTACGAAACTATATACGCACCCGTTACAAGGATAATCCTCTGCCCAAACAGAGGACACAACAACCCGGACTTTGTATAATACATCCGACTGTTAGGCTGATAATTGATTTGGATTGATATACTTACTTTATAGAAATCCGTATGGACTAAAATATAGTTGCTTGTTTTTTCAACAATAATATTTATAACCTTCTATAAAAATTCAACGGTATTGCAAGCAATTTGTAGCAACTATAATAACTTTCTACGACCCCGTGGGAAATCGCAGCGGAATTGTTATTTAATGCTTTATTTTTATATAATTTGTACATATGTTTTATAGAAAATAATCAGTTACATAGGTACGTACGTTACGTATAGTAGTAATCTTTAGCTACTTTGCGATTTGGACTCATAGATTCTTCATCAACAGCCTATTAATCTCCCCACTGCTGGGGCTCAGGCCTACCCTCTCAACGAGGGTGTTCGGGCTATAGTCCACCACGCTAGCCCAGTGCGGGTTGGTAGACTTCACATGCGCCTAAGAATTTCTTCTTCGGCGTATGCAGGTTTCCTCACGATGTTTTCCTTCACCGTTTGAGAGCAGTCAGTAAATGTACTTAAGTTTCGAGAAAAACCCATCGGTACATGACCCAATCGGGGATCGAACTCCGGACCTTTCGATATGATAGGCCGTGTCTTATCCCCAGGGCCACTGACGCATAGATTCTTAATTGTAATTAATTTTTTACTGGTAAGAACTGCGATCATTAGTATTCATGATCGCAGGGTAAGAAGGAACGTATTTTTTTAGCACGGGCAAAAGTAGCCGAAACAGCCGAAATTCCGGATTAGCAGATATATTCAGGTCGGAAATCCAAGTTGTCGCGGACGAAGACGATAGAAATAGATAAGTTGTTTAGAGTTCAAGAAGCAATACGATATTTTTCTCTTCTTTTTAGAGAAAAAATTGTCTTCAAATTTGTATATTACAGTCTTACTTAGAAACAAGTTAGAAACTCATAACAACTATGTCAGTAACCAACTCGCTATCACAACAAAACAATCATACATATTAAAATTATATATTTTTTCGTGACTATAAAATGTTAATAACATTCGGAATGTCTTGTATTGAACATAATTATAGTATTCGTCGCTCGCTCGGGTGACTTTGGGCACGCCGCGCCGCACATCTCTGTATCGACAGAAGCAGGGTCGGCGCAACTACACGCCGCCCCGGGAGAGGCGCTAATTCAGGTGAGGCGCAAAAAAAATATTGCAAAGGGAAATTAACAATCAAGGTACCGCGGCAATAGAGCTCATATAGGTATATATATATATATCTACAGGGTAGAAGCAGGATAGATAACTAATAACTCCAAATAGTTGCCAAGCTAGCTAGCTTGTTAAATAAATAAATAAATATTTTTTCCCGCAACTAAGACTTCTAAACAAAATGAAAAAGCCATTTTTTATCATAAGCGAAATGGTGCTAATTTAAATACACACAAAACTCTATCGTTATTGAGTTAAGTACCTACTTACGCACTACCTGTTTCGTAATTCTTTGAAATTAATAAAATGCAAATTAAGTATAAAAAGCCCAAATGAAAAAGATCTCTGTGGTCTAGAGATCTAGCGTAACACAGAATAGAAACTTGATTTTAATCTGAAGATCTTGAAATGACCGATGAACATTTAAGAAAATATTATGTACGAGTATACTTTTAAAAAATTATTCGGCTAACATTTCTATCTTACTTGTAGTTACTAAGTATGCAATTTAAATACGTTCGATTAAGCAAGGGCGCAATTGCCAAAACTGCCCCTTGAAGTTGCACCAGGGCCGTACCTGTACTGGGGTAAATAAATACCACGTCTGACGCCATTTGGTACAGGGTATAGTTATGTTTCGGATTAGGGTTGTTACGATTGCCCGCAGCCAACGTTAAAAAGGCACCCTCAATGCCGCAGCCTAGCATATTTAACCATGCAAACCTTTAATTTTATCCCTAAATAAAATATAGGAATAAAATTCAGCATATATTTTATCGGTATGATAGCATGAGAAGGTATTTTGTACCATTAGTCCATTACTAACCTAAAAAGATAAAAAACAAAATCATGGTGCACATGCTCACAGCTTTATGCACTGTTAACTCAAATTTTCACCTTAACGTTGGTCAGCTACTTTTTTATCGACGGTGACCTTTGCTAGTAGTTTAAGATACCTACCTTTAAAAAATTTTCTTGTGGTACCTATACATTTTTTGGACTTTCGCTAACACCAGTATCACCCGGCTTCCTTTAGTCATAGCTTGATGGTTTACACATACTTAAATGTCATTTGATAAATCATTCTGCGTAACATGCAAGGAAAACTGTATTACCTCGAAAACCAATATTATACACAACAGGCGAACAGATAGACATTTTACTTTTATATTATTAAGAGTACTAGCTGTTCCCCGCGGCTTCGCCCGCGTAGAATATTTTTTTCCCGCAGGAACCGTTTACCCCGGTAAAAAGTAGCCTATATGTTATTCCAGGCTATAAGCTATCCCTGTACCAAATTTCATCAAAATCCGTTCAGCCGTTCTTTAGTTATAAGTGGTCTAACTAACACGACTTTGTTTTATATATTAAGAGATGTACTAGTTAAATTAGAAACTTTAGACAACGGACAAGGCTATATAGACTATAGTTAAAATATTATTTATGCCCCTAATATTACGATGACTAACAGACATAACGAGCATTATAGCCATATTATTTTTACGTATAATCTACACGCAAGCAATTATTGTTCATTCCAAATGATGGCATAAGAATACATATTACAATTCTAATTTGAGTCCGACCACGAAGCTCCATGTATTATAATATTTTATTATTGGCCGCCATCGCAAACGAAGTTTTTTTTATTTTAATAAAAACAAAAAACATATTTTGCCACTAACCGTCCTAAGCTAAAAACGTGTAAGACATAATGACCTAATTTTGAGTTAGAACTTCGATAAATAAAGAGCAATCAGTCGTTAGTTTTTTTGATTAAACGATATAAACAATTCTTGTTCGGCTAGATGGAGCGACGTTCTGCGTGGCTGGCAGTGACTGGACTTGTTAGTTACCCCTTTTCGCTCTGGACGGCAGATCATCGCAGTCGAGAGTGGGTAGATAATTTTGGGATTGGTTATTATCTGGACACGTTTTCACTTTCCGAATCAATCAAATATTTCACAAGTGACAAATGCCATTAAACGACTCACATACGACTAGTTCTTTCTCTCGACTTGCATTACTTATATTTATACCCAGTTTTAACAATACATAAATGCATAAGGCCCTTTCGGCCGCCTACGAAACCAGTTTCCTACAAATACTTTTTTTCCTTCACACGTAACCGGGCGGTATTATTGTTTTGAGAGATTTCTTACAATCTTGTAATTATCTCATTACATAAAGTATTTTCAATAATCAGTTCCGCCGCCCGCGCCGCTATAGCATGTTTGAGTAACAACCATCTACATTTTGACATTAATCATAATTATTATTTAGATTTGCCTTTGTTCTTGGTTGATATTTAAAAACTAATTTATTTACATGATTTAAACATAATACTGTCGTAAACATTACAATGACTCAGTAGAAATCACCCTACAAAAGATTGTAAGATACTATACCAAAAGTTTTATTTCAGAGTCCGGGCAAAGTAAATAGTCGGTTGTCGGCTAACACAATAAACGAAAGCAGGTTGGACAAATAAAAAATGGTTTGACAATGACTACCATTAAAATTCCCTTCAAATTCCCGCCTGACCTACATATTGTTCTCATAACACATTATTATTAGTTTTTAAACCTTATGTTTTATTTTTTAAAGGTACCTACCTATTGTTCTCGTATCTATAGTTATCCTCGGTAGCTATAGAATAGTGTATAAACTTTTATGACAAGCGAATCCAAATTGGCGAATTAAAAAAATGTGTTAGGTAAGTATAACAAAATGTTTACGTAACTTGTTTAATTCCCTATCTGATGGGGTTTAGAATAGATAGACACCACAATTCACAAAATACAACAACCATACCAATAGCTATCAACATGGGTTTAGCTAGAGTAGAATATTACGTAGTAACAACTGTAATAGATATACGAGAGCGGACCCTCCCCACACAAGCAATTATTTGCTCAAAGGAAGGTTCCAGAACCTGTCAAAAAATTTAAAAAATCGTGTTACTGAAATAAATAATTTTTCAATTTTTTCCATTTTCAATTATTACATACACAAAATAATTTTGTGTTTATTATTTGAAAGTGGTAAGCGGCAAGTTCAGTTAAAAATCCAGAAACTCCACGTTTGACCGTCGAAGTGTTTTTGAACTGTGCAAATTCTACTTCTATATGTTAAGTAAGATATAAAACGCTACAGATTATTATTTAGTGATACATTTTGTACTAAGTTGCATGAATCAAGTCACGGCTGGTCTCTGTGACAAAGGAAAGTAACCCTTACTGCACAGTACTAAAGCAATTCACAGATATTTGCTAGAAGTTGCAAGAGCAATAAAATGTGGATTTATTTACATAATTTGTAGTTAGTAAAACGAGTAGTTCACACAACAATAATAGGTATGGTTTAACCGATAGGTTATGGTTTAGCGTTGGATGGACTAGAACCAGAGGTAGTGGGTTCAATTCCCACAGGGCACTGATAACTTGTTCCATTGATTTAAAGATCCAATTTGGCAAAGATTTAGCTTTAGCATTGCTTTTGTTGTACTGCTGCTAACAGAACCACAGTAGACGAAAAAGAAACAGTACTCAAATCGTCTCGGCATTATCCTTGAAATAAATACCTACCTACACCCGCTCGGCAGACAAACATGGACAAACGCGCGATACGCTGCCTACAGAGCTACCCGCGCTGACCGTACCGCGGAGCACTAGCCAGATGCTGGCCCTGGCCGAGGTGTTCTGGGAATTCTTGGCGCGTAGGTTTGTATGAAGACGTTTTACTGTTCCTTTTTCGTCTACTGTGACAGAACCTAATCCTACCTACGTAATTCATTTGAACTAAAAACATTATGCATAGTATGTTGTTATTTGTGTCTGCACAGAATTTCAAAACACGTTTATAATCTTATTATTGTATACCGAAGAACAAAAGATTATTATAATAATATAGGTACATATTATAAGTGTATGGTTATTTGTATAAGACGGACCGGGGACTGTTCTCTTCTGGGTTATAAGGAAACATAATAACAGTTATCAAATGCAAGTGATATGGACATTCAAGGGTCAGTCATGGCCAAGTCTGGACTCGCCCTCATCACTACACGACGCTTGACTACATAGGGTGCGCGTAACGGTGACTTAAAACTACCGGTTCACCCTCTTAGGGTCAATTCAGACAGAACAGAAAAAGACTATTACAGTACAAAACCGAAAATTGTTCGCACGAGCAGTTTTCTGTTCTGTTCTAATATCGAATGTAGTGTTTTTTATATCAACAGCAAAAAAAATCAATCATTTACCGCTATGTCTGAATAATTGACCCTTACCTATTTCAGCGCTAAAACAGCAAGGGTGTATTATTGTGTTCCGTTTAAAGTTTAAAGATAAGAGAGATAATGTAATTACAGGCACAAGAAGCAGATAAAGTAGTGTGTTTGAGCAACCAAAAAAAACCTTGTGGGTCCCTTGACGTTTCTGGTGTTTTTATAAGGTTGAGGGATAATGTGTGATAGTGACGGGTGATACGATACCTAATATACCTCTATGTTTTTTGTTGACTGATTGTAAATGTTCACGTAATTTTTCATAAGGAATATTATAAAAATATCAAGTGGCAGTGTTAAAATCAAAGACGGCATCACAATCGAGCGGGCGAGCTGTACAGCTATTCCCCGCACCCTATTATAATAATCTGCGCGAAAGCGGGACAGCAACAATATTAGAATGGAACAATCGTTGCCATTACGTCGAATAAAAAGAAAAGTTATTATATTTTTTATTGGAGAGGGCCGCCACCCTCCGCCGCCGTCAGGGTTATTTTTATTTTATTTGAAAAGTTTATTTTTCATTTGTTTTAACTTCTATTTTTGCGATGTGAGGGGTGGAAGTTTGAAGGCACAGCTCGACTCACGCACGCACTCAATGACTCACTAATGCGTACGCAGTCATTATATTTTTATATTTAAACTTTGCCAGGAAGCAACATTAAAATGAGAAAAGTTTCACGAGTATTATTATATCACTGCTGCGCAAAGTTGAGACTACGGACGGACAGAGGCGGCTCGAGTGGTTCATACGCAGGGAGGTGGGAGGGGCTCTGATCCAGGTTCGACGTAGGCATGACGGGTGACTTGAGAATTTCACAGTTCAGAAGCGCGATCAAAATAATGAAAAAAAACGGGATCGACAAATATTATCGATCGTGCTCGTCTGCCCCGTGCAGACAGAGCGGAAAAATGCCCGCGCATTGTTTGATGTTGTCCAATAAACCATATCACCATAACCTAAAGCACAAAATCGTATGTGCGAGGCGACGCTGCTTTGATTTTGTACTTATTCTTAGACGGGAGTGGCAGTCCCTGCACCGACTCCCTGAAGACGGGAGTTTTGTGCGGTTCCCCCCGGGCCGTCAGTCCAGCCATCCCAACTCCTTGAAGTAGTGGAGTAGGGCTTCTGGCTGACGGCAGCACGGTTGCTCGTTGCCGAGAGGTCGGCATCTATTGCCAGGCCCGTTTCGGATCTGAATTCCTGTGTTGCGGGACAGTGAAGCACTGCATGCTCCACCGTCTCGCTCTCCTGCAGACAGCCCCTACACAGGGGGCTGTCTGTGATGCCCAAATTGTGAATGTGTTTGTTTAGGTTATAGTGACCTGTTATGATGCCGACCAGTAGTCTGAGGTCGCCTCTATTTTGTATGTTTTTGTACTTTATGCTATGGTAATTGTGGTTCATTTAACAATGACGTCAAAAAGTGCACGAGCATTTTTCCGCTCTGTCTGCCCTTTCTCAAACACTTACATTTCTAGAAAATTTTCATGTGTTTTTAGAAATGGTGTTATGATAATTGAGCAACTTAAGCCGGCCCTGGTTAAGACTCCCGATCCCGTTTTCATATTGCCTTTTCTCTTAATTTAGCTGCGTTATTTTGCTTTAATAAAATTTACGGCTAAAGTTGTTTTGTATTAAGATTGCAATTTGTTGTAACAAAATCTACAAAAAACAGATTAAGTAGTTAACAATTTATATTTTGACATGTTACAATTATAATGCAGTATTGTACTATAATACCATTGAATGACTAATACTCTTGGATAAGCTTTTGGCTTTTGATATTGTCCTGAACACAGGTAGCTATCTGACTAATATATTATGTTCCTAGTAGATTAACCTGTATGTTAGGAGCCAGTTCCAAATAAGTGAACTTGTAAAACATTTTTGACACTATTCAAAGCTGAAGCTCTTAATCCGTCGTTATAGCTTTCGGAAACTGTTGGTTAAACAAATTACGCACGTGTGGCCACCGCGCGGGCCCGCGACCACCGCGAGCATCCCACCGACGTCACTCCACTAACAAACTGTTGGCATTTCCTTTTAACTCCCGACTTGAGGTAGTCTATTTGCCCCCCCAAAAATAAAGTAGTCCACAAAGATTTTTTACAAGCAAACCCGAAAACATAACGAACAAAGAGGCAAGCGTCGTGTAGGCTATTGACTCTCCATCAATACGAGCTTGTGCGTAGGTACAATAAGGGTGGGTTAAAACGCATCTAATTGTTATTAAAACAGTCAGTTTCGAACACAGTATGATTTAAAAGTGATATTCTCAAACCATAAAGAAGTTTCACATGGACATGTGAAATATTTATCTTAATATTATAAGTCAACTTAAAGGCTGCCCGGCCCTTCTTTTGATACGCTCTTCGAATAATCTTGGTACATATATGTACAAGATTAATTTTTATTTATTCTTGATTTGTATTTTGTACATTTTTTAAAAATTAAACCGACTTTTGTGTTTGATATAGAATATTTTAAATCTTGCTGCTAAAAGTAACAAACATTATTGTAAAGTGAAATAACCTACACGTGATACTTGTGTCAAAGGGACATTTAGTTAAATGTTGTATTAGATCAGACTGCAACCGATCTTCAAGCTCATTCGATTCGATTTATACTTTGAAACGAATTTAAACTATCGCTGTATTCGCAAGCGAAGAAATAGCTGAAATCTTAAGCATTTGAGAGCATACTTAAAGTATTTCTAGCTGGTTCCCGCGGCATCGCTCGCGTAGATAATTTTTTCCCGCTGGAACAGCTTTTCCCAAAGTATTTATAGCCTATGTGTCATTCTTATGTATAATCTTACATTACTGTTAAGTTTCATCAACATCTGTTCCGTAGTTTTTGAATGAAAGAGTAACAAACATTATATTTATTGATATTAGCACGGGTCAAGTGTGTCGTAGGATAACAAGTATCAAGACATCACAGTCGAAGTTAACGGCGTTTCAATTAGGCACAATACATAGTAGATACGGCGGGACCCTTTCACACCGCACACGGCCAGTGTTGGCCCTTTGTTTGTGAATACATTTAAATACTACACTGTAGGTTAGAGATGCGTCCGGTTTTAAAAAATAAACACGCCAAGCCCAATATTTGGACGCTAGTAATAATTTATGAGGGTTGTCCTTTTTTGGACGTATATTAGTTCTCTTTGTTATGACAGCGTGATGGTGCGTACGATTGGTTTGCAAAATAAAACAGCCACATAATCAGATTCGATTCAATCTGAGATCAAAAACACATTATAAACCTAATAAAAATAACGAACATTTCCTACAAAATCTCGTAAAATACAGCGCTCTCTGCATTGAAGTATGATTTCATAGAAATGCATCGAAGTATGATTTCATAGAAATGCAAAGTTTGTAGACTATAGTTTGTAGGTCTTAGATATGCGTTTGCATTTTTCTACACAGAAAACATTAAAACTAAAACCAAATACAAATTTCTCTTATTATTTTCTCTGTATTTCATTTTGTTATAGTAGGGAGTAGCAAATATTTTGATAATGAAAACAGATCTAACAGAATACTTTAATAATTATACTATGACCAACGCTTCAGTAGTTATCATCATCATCATCAACAGCCTATTAATCTCCCCACTGCAGGGGCTCAGGCCTACCCTCTCAACGAGGGCGTGCGGGCTATAGTCCACCACGCTAGCCCAGTGCGGGTTGTTGGACTTCACATGCGCCTAAGAATTTCTTCTTCGGCGTATGCAGGTTTCCTCACGATGTTTTCCTTCACCGTTTGAGAGCAGTCAGTACATGTACTTAAGTTTCGAGAAAAAACCCATTGGTACATGGCCCAGCCGGGGATCGAACCTCGGACCTTTCGATATGATAGGTCGCGTCTTATCCCCGAGGCCACTGACGCTCTAACGCTTCAGTAGTTATAGGGACAGTCAACACGAAGCCTCGAAATTGCCATAATGTAGAAAAGAGACAAGTCAAACTACTTCGATTGTTAACTGTACACACAACTTAGATATTGACTTTAAAGTTGACAGGCATAATACCAGTAAACAACTACTTAAGCACAAAGGAACGGGAAATGATAGGTGTACTTAGCAATCTTTAAGGTGTACTTAGTAATCTCTAAGTAAAAACCGCCTAAACAATGTCACAGTGTCCAATTAGAGAGGAGGCGTGGAAGACTCAATTCCCTAAAAGAAAACATACCGTCCCCTGGGTGTACCTACTACAAATCAATTATATAGTAGTATCTATACAGAAACCTTCATGGCTTTAATTGATTTTGAATAATACTTTTTGAATCACCTAAAAATATATCTCAGGTCAAATTCCCTTTAGGCCCCCTATGTAACCGCCCCGCTCCAGTTGGTTTTGCAAACTGACATACAAAATTCTAAAATCTGTATTTTTATCAGGGCTCGGAAACCGGTTGAAATACCTACTAAACCGATGGGTCAATACTCAATACCCTGAAACGAAATAAATTCAGGTTATCTTCAATTAACCGATTAACAAAAAGAGCAGATCTCATGTCTATTCGGTACAATGATGGTAACTTAACCGGCATGATAAATTAACCGGTAACCCAACTACTGCGCTAGAAACTACAACTGTGCTAGAAAGAGATGGTGTACTAGAACATGGTGGGCGGTGGAATAGCGAGGGCGAGTTAAACAGGTTTATTTAGGTTTCCGCGAGTATAAAAATTCCGCTCACCGTGAAAACTGGTACCTATATGAAATGAATTGGGTAAGGTCAATGGGTTCACCCCGTTCCTTCAGTTAACCGGTAAATTAGTTAATGATATTTTACCGGTTTTACGAACAGTTTAACCGCTATTTCAAATCCCTGGTGTTAACAACGTACCCTGATCGCTTCTTTCTGCGATATGTCATTAACTACAGTTTTCACATTTAGTTTGGCCGTGTCCAGAAGAGATTCTGGTATGTGTAAATATGTACTCGTGCGAATCCAGGGCGGACCACTTTTAATTACAATTCCCATAAACTTATTTTTTGTTATAATAACTACCTACTGTTTTGTTATGTTTTAATATTAAATATACGCTATTTAAATTGGCTGATTCTTGACGTAGTATCAAGGACTGAGAGAGTATTTTGTGCCAAGAGTGTCGTATTATATGACTGATATCCCAGAAATATGAATAGAAAGAACGCGCTATAGTTACAGAGATTGACCGTATTAATGAAACATGATGTCTGTCTGGTTCATCGAGGGTGTATAGATACAGTCCTACACGCTAGCCCAGTGCGGGTTCGTGGTCTTCAGATGCGTATAAATTTCTTTCTTCTGGTATGTTATAAGCATGCAGGTTTCCTGACTATGTTTCCCTTCACCGTTATTGAGTGTTAACTTTCCGGCAAAAAGGAGCCGAGTAGTGAAGATTTTAGTAAAACCTGTAGCACAAAACCGGGCAGAATAGTAATAAGCTAATAGATTATTAAGCAAATAAAATTAGAAACTATAAAAGTGTTAGTGTTTGTTCGTCCGTCCTTCTGTGTTTACTCGTAGATCGGTATATACATACAGTAGGTAACGTGAATTGTCAAAGTCTTATTAAAGTCAATAATTGAGGGCAAACAGTCGGTCGGTACCGACAAAATAACATAAGGAGGAAACTGGTAGTTAGTTAGATTTCTAGACGTGCGTCGTTGAGTAGAGCCGGTCTCGCGTCATACAATACAGTACCTAGTGTATGTCGCAGGCAACTCGTGTAACTAGTCAATTAGAAAAATATCTACACTTATGTTGGTAATAGGAGCCGGGGACGACCTAGACTGACATACGAGGATCAGATAGAGCGGGTGCTCACAGACGGACACGTAAAGAGCACTCGCGTCCCACGGCGAGCGTGTATGAAGAGAATGAGCGAAGCGAAAGAGGTGTGTCAGGATCGCGATACTTGGCGCTCCGTTCTTTCTGCCTACCCCGCCAGGGACATAGCGTGAAGATATGTATGTATGTATATATGTATGTTATGTAGGCACTTTATATTTACTCTTCGTCCGCGTTAAAAAGTACCTATCCTATGTTAATCCAGGATATACGAGTATTATTACGAGCTGTAGGTATATAGATACCGAGTTTCACCAAAATCTAAAATACGAACATTCAAACTTTAGCATTTCGATAGTAGTAGGATGTGTTATAATAGTATAACCTATATAAAGCTTACAAAAGATAAGCTTAAAAAATATACTTAAACTGACTTACATAAAAGTTTACCCTCACGTTCTTTGAAAGCACATCTCAATCACATACTTAATACAAGTTACCATGTCTCAACCCTCATTAAACTTTTAAAAAGACGATAAGTACGCAATCATGACACAGAGTCGAGAGTTTTAGTCAGATACTATTGCTCTCTGTATAATACAATAATACTAAGTTCACCATAATAGAACCTAACTTACAAAACAGACACGGTACGACGCTGTTTAATGACTTTTTAACGTACAGTCGACCGCACGTCAGTGCAAACACTTTGACCTTGAGCTGGCCCAGCTTATTAGGGAGTTTCAATACTATGAGAGATCAATTTATACTGGTATTGTTTCCACTGACGTGCGGTCGATCGAATATTCATCGTAAAATGGTTAATTTTACAATTTCACTGCAACATACCGTTTCTTACTCATCTTAGTATGCAGGTTGTTGCAACGAGGTTCAAGAAATACATTTTTTTTTCAAGGGTGAAAGCACATGGTAAGTATTTTGACCTTGTTGTAGAGTAGGTATGCAACGAAAACAATTCTTTTGTTCATCAACAGCCTATTAATCTCCCCACTGCTGGGGCTCAGGCCTACCCTATCAACGAGGGCGTTCGGGCTATAGTCCACCACGCTAGCCCAGTGCGGGTTGGTGGACTTCATATGCGCCTTTCTTCGGCGTATGCAGGTTTCCTCACGATGTTTTCCTTCACCGTTTGAGAGCAGTCAGTATATGTACTTAAGTTTCGAGAAAAAACCCATTGGTACATGGCCCAGCTGGGGATCGAACTCCGGACCTTTCGATATGATAGGCCGCGTCTTATCCCCGGGGCCATTGACGCTCTCTTTCTTTTTTTACTTCTTAAAATATTGTTTTACACCAAACACATTTTTGTTGCATTTAGATCGATTTCGTTCAATTTATGTTGACATGAACCGTGGCCCTTGTTCTAAGGGCAGATTCTGGATGGACAGATTCGTGATTCGGCAAACTCTTGGATTGAACGGATTAAAACTTATAGATTCCTTATAGCTAAAAGAAATTGTACAAGACATACTAGCTACAGATAATGCAATTTTTTATATACCTATTCGGGAGAAAATATCCATTTTTTGTTTACTAGTTTTGGAGTCATGATAATTTTACACAAAGGATGATATGAGCTATTCTGTTGACAGATATTTTGCGCTTCTGTTAAACGTTTGCGTGTAGGAGTAACAAAGATCCAAACATCCTTACAAATTTTCACGTTTTTATTATTACTAGTAGGATCAATAAATACTTACATAGGTAGGTACCAATTGAAAACAACAACAAAAATATAAACTAGTAGTTCCGTGAGAACAGTAGACCTCGCCAGCCCTTATAAACCAAACCTAAAAGAAACCAACAAAAGTCAACTTTGGAAACAGAAAAAGTACCTACTAAAGTGACAAAAATTAGCACTTTAAAGCTTAATATTTCGCAAACGGATCCCTGAATCGAAAAATGTTTATCACACACCCGCGATATTTTTGAAAGACCCATCCAACGATACCCCACACCATGGATATCACGCGGAAAAAAATAATTTTCCATTTTACGTATGCAGTTCTATGAACATAATTTATTTTTTCAACTTTCTTAAGTCGATCCACTATTACTCAAAAACTAATAGAACCTACTTAGCCGTAATAGTTTTCCTTGTAACTACGTTATATATGCTACTGCCATGAATTTTTTCACATTTCCAGAAGCAACCGTTTAGCTGGCAGGGGGGGGGGACACGTGACTCTAACAAAAATTACCGCTTTTAAGCTTAATATTTCGCCAACGGATCCCTAAATCGAAAAAATGGCATTCACACACCAGCAATATTTTTGAAAGACCTATCCAACGATATCCCACACTATGGGATTCACAAGAAAAAAAAAGTTCACTCCCACTTTGCGAGTATGGTAGGTACTCTAAAAAAAATGTTTTTCAAAATTTTATTCTACTCATTTTGTAGGTTTAATTAATTTATACATATGCCAAATTTTCGTCAAAATCGGTTGAAAAATGCGACCTGTAGAGAATTACAGACAGACAGACAGACAGACAGACAGACAGACAGACAGACAGACAGACAGACAGCCGGACAAGAGCATTTTTGGCCAGTCTCGAAACGTAGACGCTTCGCTCGCTTCGCTCGCTCGGTCAATAAATGTTTAGAGTGGAAAATAAAATATGTTCATTTGTATTACTTATTTTTATTGTGAGTGGCAATTTTGTTCCGAAGAAAATTTAAAAAAATTAAAGACAACCATATCGTTTTCGTATAGTTTTTATCAAAGCCATTCCTCATTGTAATAGGTATACACGTAACTCATTGTACCTACCGTGGTCTCTAAAACATTTTGTACACTATTCTTAGATTTAGTGCGTTCTACATTTTTATTATACGCTCATTTAACTGCTCTAATTAATTCATAGTGTGTAATAAACGAGATGAAATTAATATTTTACGTGTAAGCTGTTATTAAAACTTTGTTTTCTGTTACAAGTAAAGTGCTGACACAACAATAGCTGGATTGTATCTTGGTTACGCGTATGCGGTACAAAGAGGTTAGTTCTTAGCTCATCTAGATACGTCATTTTACCACGTCACTGACTTCAATCCTCACCTCGAGCGCGTTTTAAAAAAAAATTTTGGTGTTTTACATGCGAGGAGGAACAAAAATGAATCTCACACGAATTGACTAGGTCAGGTATCTGCCTCAAAGTGTTTTTGGAAACGAAAATTTGTAGATTTTTCTTTTGTCGTGAACTGAGGGTTGGATTTCTCTGCCGACTTGTGTGATGCACTTTTAAGAATCTCAATAGGCCTTCTGTACGCCTACTATGCGGTTGGCAACGTCAATACCTGCTAGCGACTACGTAAATACTTAATAGTGCTATCTCTTTCGCTAGCGAGTTGTCAACTCATGGTAGGCGTATTTACTGAATAGGTAATTAATTCTGCTTTAGCAAACATACACGCCTCCAGAATTCGTCCAGGATGGGTCGTGGGTTCGATCCCCACCAAGGCCAACATTTGTGTGATGAGCTATCCTGTTGGTTTTTGGATTCTGGGTGTTTGTAGGTATTTAATGGTTAGCATATTATAATGTTTTACAGTTGTTGGGTACCCATCCACAAGCTTCGGCTTAGTTTGGGACTAAACAACCGTGTGTGAAATTGTAGAAAAACGTTACTATTATTATTGACCTATTTGTGCTAAACAAATTCAATTAAATTCGTCTATACATTTTGTATTTTTATAGGTTAATTAATATAGGTATACATAGTCTATAAACACGTCAGAAATGTTTTCTGATGAAAACATGTAAAAAGTTTATGCAATACCTTTATTTACAGGTATAGTAAATGCCGTATCCATTAAAATGTACGTCGGCTGTTACCGCTTTGTAAATAATTTTGATCCGTCGGCAGATAGCGTCCTAATTACAAGGCAGTTGTTGTATTACACGTACATATATGCATATTTAAGTAGGATTAGACATTTTAGTAATCCTCTGGTTCATATTTTTGAAATAACTATACCTTTATATACCTAACGAGATAAAGAAACATTTGAGGTCGATCGAACTATATTTCATCTATCCGATTATGATCATTTCGTCTAAAAAGCAATTGGTCTAAAACGCAAAATGCCTAAAATCAATGTCTAAATTTTAGAATTGTATTGAATTGTGTGAAAGAGACAGGCGTATGCAAGGTGGTTGAAACGAAGTATAATATACAAATACCAAGGTATGGATGTTTGATTGTCTGGTAGGTTTAAAGATAGAGTCAAAATTTTCAGCAAGAGTACATTTTGGTACATTTACACACATATTTTTTTACTGTCACTGCTTTCTATGTGTTAGCGCTGTGAAGAAGAAGAAAAAGTGTGTTTGTTGTTTCCTTATCGGCTGAATGAATCATGTTCTGTTCTTACACTACTTTTAATGCAGGTATAGCCGCGGGGAGAGCAAGTGAAAGAAAACACAAAACGGTCACTGTCCATGACAAAGAAAGTTGATTTATGATCAAAAATAGCGAGTGACACACAAAAGCGAAATAGAAAGACGCCAGTTCAGAATTACACATTTAATAAACAGGCACAGATTTCGTAAAAATCTAACAAACAAAGAATGGGTGTTATTTTTAGATGAAATTAACGCACATTACGAGCGTACGCGCCGTTTCCAATCGTGAATCATTTTGAGGTGGGGAGTTAGTGTGAGCGGAGGTGACATGTGCCAGTATAACTTTTAAAGTAAGGTCTGCAAAACTAAGTAGGTAGGTACGTTTGGCCGGAGGGTTTGAAGAATCTCAAAATAAATGTTTTTAGATGTTGTGCGTTGATAGAGTATAGTCACTCAGGCAGGGTATCCTTTTATCTGAAACTAGCTGTGTCCTACTGCTTCGCCTGCGTAGAAAAGTTTTCCCACGGAAACAGCTTTTTCTGAGGGATATCTATAGCCTCTGTTATTCTGATGTTAAAATATATGGTACTGTAAAGTATCGTCACAATAGTTTCGTAGTGATTTTGAAAAATAAATATTAACTATGGGAGTACACAGTTATGCTCATAACAATAACGACGGTATGTAATTTAATTACACTGTATCGCTACTTACATATTAACTTTTATTTACTTTTATTAGTGATGTAAAAAAAAAATAACATTATGTAGATTTATTTTAAACAAATGCGTTCCCTTCAGCTTTGGACTAATTATTAGAATTAGTATCAAAAATCACGTGCAGATGAGCGTTACCCTCGTCGCTTACAGTGGAGCTCTACCTTTTTGTGACCACGTCATCGCAATAACAAATATTTTCCAATGTTCCTATTGTATATTGTTAGCTTTTCTTATTAAAACTGGTTTCATTTTAACCTACTTCGGTAAAGATTGTAATTCAACTCCTGTTTGCTAAGATAGGTACATAGGTAGCTAATGCAGTCCTCTAAGAAGCCAGTGACCTGATAAAATTTTATTATTTTCTTATTTTCATATGTATTTTATTGAAGAAAACAGAAAAAAACACGTGTTCAGTTTTTTTGCGGCTGTAGGTAATACATTTACATACTTACACGTTTAACGAAGATATACACTACTACTGACTGACTATTACTTATGAATTAAGTTTTAGAAAGTAGGTACTTCAGCATTAAACTATAAATTTATATTATATTTAATAACAATTATTGATAATTAATTAAATCGTGCAACCTATAGTAAATGTTAATAGGAGTCGTAAAGTCCAAATTTTGAACACGCGGCGTTAATTTTTTCATGTTATTTTGCTATAAACGACACAATTTTCTAAATCAGTTAAAAGTTTAGTACTTAATTAGAACTTCAAATTAACGAAATAACCGGCTAGACACTCCACTCGCTTCCACCCAGTGTATATAATGTTATGTAAATAGATACATTAGGTATGTAAAAGCAAACCCTGAATTACTGACCAAAATAACGTACCTACTAATAGACAACAACTAAAAAGGATTAAGAGACATTCAAGTGGCAGGCGGGTATGTTACCTGATAATAAGTCTTCCTATCTCCATAAGTGACTAACACTGATATACAACAACGCCTATTATAAAATTGTTTTACAATCTTAGGGAAGGTCTATACTCCACGCTTGCGAGCGGCCCGATCGCCCGATATGCAAAACAACCTGTAATTTAAATGCATACCAAGTTGCGTGAATACATTTCGTATAATTATACAAGAAATGTAATTATAATAATATTATAAATAATATACAAATTGCATTGGTTTCCGTCGAAATAACTTACATTGTAAATGTTAGGGTGCAGGTAGGTACACTACCACATACTCTTAATGATACAGGAGAGCCAGTTAGTGTACAGGTCTTGGCAGGGTTACCTTGGGGCCAATCGCGCTAATTCTGAACGATATTACCAAATCCAAACCATAACCAAAAACGTTATGCTGCATCCACACGTTTGGCAAACTTCGGCAAACACAAACGTGTGGAGCAGGGGTTTGGCTTGCATTTGTAAAGGTTTGCCAAACGTGTGGATGCAGGATACAGTTTTTGGTTATGGTTTGGATTTGGTAATATCGTTCAGAATTAGCGCGATTGGCCCCCTGGTCTATTAAAAAATAAGGAGTGAATAACAAAATATGTAATGTTTCTTACATTACATATTTTGTTTTTATTCACTTACTTATCAGTAAACACTTTAAATTTTGCAAGTAAAAGCTTATTATAGGTACTAGTGTGTATTCACTTCAACCAATGTCTTAAAAAACAGACATGTCAATTAGTTCTGTAGAATTCAACTGTCCGAATTAAATTAAATAGTACGAAAGTATGTAGGTACCTATAGAAAGAAAAGTCGCGCTTGTCTTCGCTATGTTAATCTCGAAGTGCCGAGAATTTCCTTAGTAAGTATAATCTCTTCAGAAAGAAAATTGATTGAATTTCCTTTTGATTCGTCACACAAACGTTTTTAACTAGTTGGAAGAAGCCAAAGCCTATCTACAGAAAGACAATAGACAGTCGGCAGCGTCTACTTAAATCTTTTTTCATAACAGTGTTTTTAATCTCTTAATTAAAAAGAAAAAAAGTGCCCGTTTATCACCTGCTCTGTCCACCTGGGTGGACCACGGGCACTTTTCTTTTTATTTTAATTAAGAGAAGAGATTTAAGTGGACGTTGCCGACTGTCTATTGTCTTTCTGTAGATAGGCTTTGGCTTCTTCCAACTAGTTCAAACCGCCTGAAAACATTACACAATGTTAGGCAAATTCAGATAATATACATCGTAGGTTAAAAACCATATAAAATATCCAGCAGCCCCCTGACTACGGCAGCAATGTCGGTTATTTGTCATTTGTCGCAACTGCATTAAGTTATATTTTACCGCCACGGAATTTTAAAAATTACCCCATGCATTTCGGTGGGGGAAAACGCGAGAATAACTACAGGTGAAGAAGCTCTAAGACATGCAAACCCTATCCTTTATTGTGATGGTAGACCAAAACTTCGTCCGCGTTAAAAGTGTCCTACATGTTAATTCAAGATGTAAGCTATCACTGTACCAAAATTCATCGCAATCCGTCAAGCCATGTGACGTGATTGAGCAACAAACTAACATTCACACTTTCGCATTTATAATACTTATTAGCTTGATAATACTGCTTAATACAGGGGTGTGAACTAGGCATAGAGATGTACTATAGTAAGTTGGTACTACCTTATTCCTACATAATACATCCAGCGTTATTTTTGAAGTGTCTTTCTAATAAATAAATTCTAATAAATAGGAAGAAGGTACCTACTAAGAAAAACCTTTGATATATTTAATTGAAGATCGTGTTAAAGTGTCATAAAACTACACTTATTATTATGACGCCGTTGTAAAAAACACATAATTGGACAGACTGAATGGCAACTAGCTTTAAAAAATATATAATACCGCGGTATAGTTGAGTAACAATATAGTATTAGAGTCATTGAAATGGTGGAAAATTATACAGTCATTATAATTATTCTTCCTGTTTCTTTTGTTGCTAATTCTATTTAATATATATTTAAGCAACTTTGTAATCCGTACAAAGTTCCTATCTGGGAGTCACTAAAATATTTTACAAACTATCTGCCCAGTAACTAGGCAATGTACAGTAACTGGAATATGACCACATTTTATAATATGATCGTAGACGCGGCGTGCAACAAGACATAGGTCGCAGATACAGGCTGTAACAATATACTAGTCGCTTGTTACAGGGCCATTTGGATTTTTTTACTACTGAACGACTATTCTTATTCTATAGGAGATAAAAGTGAAGAAAGTTTTGTATTCGTGCAAAAAAAAACCGAGTTTTTGATGAAAATCGATTGTATTAAGTACACCTTTTAGAGTCGAATAACGTCGATACTAAAAGAAAGTAAAAACTTTGTTTTTGTAAACATTTCCATACAAATGCATTTTGGTTTCGGGCCTCTAACACGGGGACAGCGCTCTCCTGCGTGTGCATGCAGCGGTATGCCAATAGCGGCTACGTCGTCGCCAGTCGCGCACCGCTGCCCACGGTGATCGAGCCACTACTGGCGCAATTACAAGCCGTTAATTATGTCACTGGCCGAGCCCATCCGACTCACACACAACTATTAAAAACCAGCATAGTGTATCTTGTATACAAAGTTCGGGTTCCGGATAAACTTTTTAACGTAGGTTGTCAATTAGTTTGATGTGAAAAAAATACTACTACAACGTAGGTGATAGGTACTAGTTTTAATAGATAGGTACCAACATACTATATTTATTGTCAAGTAAATCATTGTAGCTAGGTCTATGTTTACATTTCAGACAAGTGTATATAGGCCATCCTATTTCGTAAACTAGTGGCAATATCAGTCATTGTTTCTTTTGCCCGACTTAGACAAAGCCACGAGTAGGGTTATTTTATAACAAACGATTATAATAAACGACCAAATTACCTAAGACAAGCATATTTTTTTCTAACAGTGCAATTATTAATGTTATGGAACTGATGCTCCGCATTAGTCCGCATTGATGTAAAAAAACATATAAAAAAAATTTTAAATCAAAAAATATACGTACTTAAACATATTACGTTGAAAAGGTTTTACCTTAAACAGAACCCTAATAATATGCATTTTATCTATTGCCAGTATTCCGCTAACAAGAGGCCGATAATGCATTACGAGCGACTGTCGGTATACATTTAATTATTTTAATTTTATGTCGTCTTATTGTAATTGCACTCTGTGCTCCATTAGTAGGTAGTTACTTATATTATAGGTGTGTACCTAGTTATTTTGATTTTAATTGTATGTAGCAGAGGACTCACACAGTTACATCCGACTAGTAGGTACTTACTTACTTGCAGTTTATTTTATTTCGTTCACTTATTAATAGGCACCTGATTTGTCCTTGGTTTTGGATGTATTTGGGAATATTTAACACAAATGGAGTATGCGTCTTAGGTCTAGAGCCCTCAACACAAATGTAATAAGTCACGTTGTGGGCATCCAGAAGAGATTAGGATAGCATTACAGTAATATAGATTATACATCAGAATAAAACATAGGCTATAGATACCTCGGGAAAAGCTTTTCCCGCGGGAAAAACTTTTCTACTGGGGCAAAGCCACGGGAAACAGCTAGTACATCATAAAATTAGTAGGTATGTACTAGCGTAATACTAAATGGTATACATATTCATACAAGTAAGTACCATTAGTTTTGAGTTGTTTAGTAATAAAAATGTGTAAAGAATTTTTTTTTAACCTTCTTATTAACAACAGAATCTTGATTGTTTAGAAGTAACAGAGCCATACAGGCCTAGCAGACATTAAAATGTATAAGAATAAATCTAATCGTTATACTCGCGGTTAATTTTGTAAACTGCAGTGCTATTGAATGTTTTTATGAATATGATACGAAGAAAATATTAGCATAGTAAAGTGTATTGATAAAGGCTAGTGGTAACAGGCAGTGCCGTAACTAGTGACCATAGCGCCCTGCATGGGCTCAGTTGCGCCCTGTTGCCGAATAATATTATATTATATGAGCGGCTCTCAAAAAAACGTAGGTATTTTTTAATTAGGTACTTAGAGAGCAATGTTGCATCTAGTTTATAGTTCTTACTGTCGATTGCGGAATTATAATAGGTGCCTGTTTGACTGTTTTTGAATGATCTTGAACGGGTCCGCTGAAATATATTATATTTACATGCCTATTAATTTACATTGATATAGCGTAATTTTTTTTGTTTGTTTTAAACAAATAACATGTCATGCAGTATACTGTCTTGCTTGATCATAGTTGCGTGTCAACATTCCATGTTACATACCGTCATGCCACGCCACGTCCACTATTGACCATGGGTCTCACATTATGTGGGAGTTCCACCCCATAATGAATGACATTTACGTTGTTTGTCCCGGGCCAAGCCATGCGCCCTGTAAAGGTCACAACTCGCACCTCGATACGTCTCTGGTACTAGGGGCACATAAACAGATACAAGTGAATGCCCATAATGGACACGAGCGAGCCGGTGGCAGCGACCATAGTTAAGGCTTGTTAGATTTAATCACACGACGCCGCCCCCTACGCGTATTTCTTCACAAGAACCGTTAGTTCCGCAGTTGGAAAAGCTTTTTCTACAATAAAATTAAAATGAAAAGAAATATTTGCGCTTAATTTAAGAGGGTACATTAGACGCTTCAACGCATCAAGCTCATATATTTTAATCACGCGGTGCGCCCCGCTTGCCGCAGCGGTCGAGTCTCTCTCTAATATAAATACTTATAAGTATAAAGCCAAGTTATGACAGCCAGATACATGAACTATCTGTCCATTAGGTGTTTATTATTAGTGAAGACATATGTCCAACAGTGGGGACACACACTTCGGACGTGTAATATTTCTCAATATTATTTTTATTTGCCTATGTCAATTTTGAGAATATAACGGTTTAACAAAACCGTTGACACCAGCCCGGTGATGCGGGCTCAACTGACGTTAAACATAATAATATTATGAGTAAACTACTAAGTTCCTTCATCCGACATTTTACCCTGTAAACATTTTAAATGTAAATTTTTAAACTTAAAAAGCTTAAAATGTTAGCGCTTCGCGACACTGATGAGGCTAAAAATATTCATAAGAGGTATTTTAATTATAATTCCATTCTATATTAAAGTTGTTTAATCCCTTTCAATGGGATCAATCGACCGGATTGCAACATGCATTTTTATTAAATTTATATTAATTTAAAGTAATGCGACTGATCTGATGAAATATTGTACCTAATACAAAAAATAAACATACCTCCTCCGTTTTAAAGTCGTTGAAAACACTAGTCAAGCCACTTCGCATGTTTAAAATTATAATTTTTTACAACATAAATAATATTTAAGTTAGTTCTATGTAATATTATTTATTATTATTACAAAACAGTGTAAGTATTTATATTATGTCGTAGGATAATTGAAAAAATCGGATCTTTGCGATAATCCTAGTAAGATTACAAAAAGTCGGATAATTGGAATCTAAGAATGAATTACGTTATCCCAGCTATTTTCAAAATCTTTGCAAAAATCCGAGTTTGTTTAGGACGATTGGAAATTTGAGCCGATTGGGACTGAGACGATTGGCTAATCTTTGAGTCCATATTTATAACATCGCGCATCTGTCAATGCGTAACGTTCAAAGCAGCCAATCAGTGCTCATGACTTACGAAACGTGAGCTGTTTTTTCGCCATAACTTTCCTCGTAGAATGCTGTTTAACTAAACTAACTTGGTTTTCTACAAGGAATACGCGCGGGTATCATTTTAATATAAATACAGTCACGTTACCAGGTCATCCAACAAAACCGTGCCCATACATACAGCATTAGAATTAGAAAGCATCGGATCTGGGTGATTGCCTGTGCACCGACCGTTTAGCCGACGTAATTAACAACCAATAATAATAACGGACTTAGGAAATTACTTTCCCTGTGTGATCGGACCATTTCTAGTGATAATGCGTTGAGCAATATGAACCGAAGCGGGGCGATGACTACACACATGGTTAAACAACGCAATATCATTATTGCACTGTAAGCAATGCTTATTTATAATGTGACGTGGCTAAGGACATAGTTATAACATAGCAATTTTACCGTAACAAGAATTATAATAATATAGAAGTGACATTGGAGTTCAACAAGGATACGCCTACATTACAACGACCATTTTATAACCAACATACGGATGTACTGACAGTTCCCTCTTATATATATACACAATATATTACATACATGTTTAATTATGATTATTAGCTAAGAACATAGTTTTAAACCTATCTATATTTCCATGTCACAAGTTTGCTAAAGTAAAACACGAGTAAAACAGATATAGAGACGTTTTTATCCCAATGACAATGCCAAAGGCTCCAACTTTGAGTGTTAAAACTGTTTATTAGGTACTCATTTTGTTACTTGAAATTGACAAACACCGTTCCAACCCTATTCGCCGCTTGTCAGAAGTCAGAGCATGCACCCATCTATATTACATACATACATATCTTCACGCTATGTCCCTGGCGGGGTAGGCAGAAAGAACGGAGCGCCAAGTATCGCGATCCTGACACACCTCTTTCGCTTCGCTCATTCTCTTCATACACGCTCGCCGTGGGACGCGAGTGCTCTTTACGTGTCCGCATCTATATTAATTTACGATTTTTTTAAAGTAGTGTACACACGAGTTGGTTTGGGAGTGTCCACGCTGCGCCTGGGCCGGTGCGCGCATCTCCACTCCTAACATGTCCCACATAATGTCCCAGGGGCAATCAACTCAATTTAAACTAACCGATAGTAACGACATTGGAATGTAATTTTTAACATGCAAATAGCGATGACAGTTTAGTAATTACATAAAGTACAGTGCGACACTAGCTTCGGAAGCTTCGATGCTATCTCTTACCTATCGTATCACTATTGCCTTTACACATGTAATACCTACTCTCTCATAAAGAGGATTCTTTCTTTGTAATGTGTGTGACGTCCGTTTTATCTACGTTCCGCTCGATCTTATATTATAGACCTTCTTAACTAATTTTTGGGTTCCGTAACTCAAAAGAGGAAAAAAATAACTCCTATAGGATCACTCCGTTGTCCGCCCGTCTGTCTGTCCGTCCGTCCGTCCGTCTGTCAAGACCATTTTTCTTAGGAACGCGTGGAGGTGTCAACTTGAAACTAATATCAAATACTCAGGTCTGCAGTAACTTGAAGCCGTAAAAAAATCAGACTTCAAAGCCATCGCAGTCAGAAGATATGGCCGATTTCGCCGCATTTTTTAGTATCTTGGTCATCAAAACCTATGGGGTACTTCCACTTGACCTAGAATCTTGAAATTTGGCAAGAAGCAAGGTCTTATAGCAAACCGAAAACGTAAATTTGTAGTTACACCACAAAAATTTCTATTTTTTCTTGTACCAACAAACTTAACTTTGCGTATGAAATTTTATGAACGATTTTCTAATTATTTCTTTAATTAAGTTTGTATGGAACCCTCAGGGCGTGAGTCCTACTCGCACTTGTCCGGTTTTTTTTACTTAGCAAAACGTATGCCGAACGCAATGAGGGATCTACTTGTATTAGGTAAAAAAAAATTAATTTTTTCAAAAATTACAATAATGTTCAAAATTTTAGCTCGGTTCGGTAGATTTCGAGTTATCCGCCGGACAGGCAGACAAAAAGCTTCAAGGTTATCGGTTTCGACCAATCAATAAAAGCTCATCTAAAAGCTATATCAAGCAAGTGTATCTATTGTAAATAATTGGGAATAAGAGTCGATCGCAGCGAAAACGGGTTTATGTTCACATTTCCAAAAAGAAAACAGATCTTTTATTTGGCAAAAGGCGGGGAAATACTAAAACTGCGATAAGACTAAATAGTAAAAAGAAAAAATTATCTCGTGTTTGTTCGTAGATAATCTTTATTTGAACGTAATTAAGTCACCATAGAGATTTAATAACGTTATTATTATGTTGGTCATTGTTTAATTACTCGAATTACGTTTTAAGATTATTCTAAGTACCGACAGACAGTCACTGTTAAAATATCTTACGTAGATGACAATAATGCGTTATAGTAATGCACCTATTTAAGATGATCAGACCAAAATGAATCACATAATAGATGAGTATCATTCATTGCCCCTGCCCTTGTGATCCAAATAAGAATCTTAAATCTAAGATTTAATTACCTAGAATCGTATCTGCTCATATCGTCCACTGTTCTTTCTTCGTTTTTTCTAGTCGTCTGTTCGTTTCACAGGTGTGTGTGTGTGTACCTTACATACATTGCGGCGCTCTGTCTATTCTCAATATCTACGGTCTGCTCGAGTAACTTTTTCGGATATGAAATGGACAGGAAATTCAAGTGAAAGTGCCTATTGTCTTTAAAGAAACCTGAGTCCATATTCTTAAAATTCGCTAAATCTAATTAAATACATTCTACTTCAACCTACTACGCGACACCTGGCGCTCCGTTCTTTCTGCCTACCCCGCCAGGGACATAGCGTGGAGATATGTATGTATGTACTTAAACCTACGTGAGAAATAAGACGACACTGCGCTCCAGAATTAGCATCGCATAAACAAAAGCGAGTTGAATTAGGACTGAGTAGGCCACATATGCATTGGCAGAGAGATGGACGAAGAGATGGATGAAGGTAGCCACGAAATGGACTCTAGAAGATGGTTGTCGCAGTTGCGGAAGATGAAAAGCGAAAGTGTAGGGACAAGCTGGATATGTGACTCTAAGAATGGCCACAAGAGAAATAAAAGGTACTTAAATGGTGTCGACTATTGAAATGAAATGACATATAGTCTTTAATTTTGATTGATGATTGATTTTATAACCCTCTATAAGCGTAATATAGGTACAATCGAAACGTGAATTTTCTTTTGCATGATCATACAATTTATTTCGCTCCTTTAGAATCATCATCAACAGCCTATTAATCTCCCCACTGCTGGGGCTCAGGCTTACCCTCTCAACGAGGGCGTGCGGGCTATAGTCCACCACGCTAGCCCAGTGCGGGTTGGTGGACTTCACATGCGCCTAAGAATTTCTTCTTCGGCGTATGCAGGTTTCCTCACGATGTTTTCCTTCACCGTTTGAGAGCAGTCAGTACATGTACTTAAGTTTTGAGAAAAAACCCATTGGTACATGACCCAACCGGGGATCGAACCTCGGGCCTTTCGATATGATAGGTCACGTCTTATCCCCGAGGCCACTGACGCTCTTCAGAATAATCGAAAGTAATCAAACACGCGAATTATTATTTCACTGAATACAAAATTGCCTTCAAAGCTTAACTCCCACTGTACTCGAACTAAGAAAGGGGGCATTACTGCTCGAAAGTAAAATACAAGGGGAGGTCTTTGCAGAACAGTGGAACAGCATAGTTAAATTTTATTTTATTTGACTGTACAAAGTACATACACATACACAGCATGCTTAAAATATATCCATAGACTAGAAAACAGGATACCGCATTCCCGTATACCCACTATAAGGCTGACTTTGAGGCTAATGAGTAATTTAATTATATTATTATGTCGGAGGTACAGTTCTGTACAAAGCTGTTGACCGACGAACGAGCGGCCAGAATCGACAAGTAAATAAAAAATTTGCCTTAATTCATATGAACCGGCACTTTCGTATGTTATCTGTGTTGTTTTAAATGAGATAGCCAGTGTGTGAACAAGCTTAATTGTAAGCGTAAAAACAGAATAGCCGATGTTTGTCCTAGACAAATTAAGATAGGTATTATATATTTAGAGATAACATCATGGATATCTCTTTTGTATTACACAATGTAAAGTTTTTTTAAGTCATGCCGAATTTCGTTTCCCCATTTTTAAAAAAGCGGGTGTGCGGTGGCTCACGGAGGAAAGCGTATGTCCAGCAGAAGTCATGGCTGTGAGCAGGTGATGAAGACGATAAATCTTGGACGATGTTTCGTCGAACTATAATGATGAACTGAATATCAGGGCGGGGCGATTGTCGGGAAAAAATTTTAACAGTTTCAAAAAATTCTTTTCATTACTCATACTCTGAAAGTAGGTCTGAAGTTGCCTGAGGAGCGGGTTGAAAGTAGTACATCTCAGCCCTAGGCAGAATCGCTTTCAACTGACAACTGTCAAATTATATAAAAAAAAACTAGTATTATTTTGACATTTCTACTGGACCATGATCCAACTGTCTATACAGCCACTCAATTACAGCGCGATGTAAAATTGAAATAACATAAAGTTATGTAATAATTAAAGAATATATATTTTTAAATGACTTTATTATAATTATTACTGTCAACTATTTCTTTAAAATAACATAGATTTGGGCAAAATATTTACCATTTTTTCAATGATGGAAATGAAAAATTATGGCAGAATAGCTGGCCGGCCACAGAAAAAAAAACAAAGTAGACGGGAAAGCGGCAATCCGATCTTCATTTGTTTTTTCGAGTTGTAGAGTTTTGTTTATACTTCCGTATAGCAGAGATTTGTATTAACACTCATTTTATGTAGGTATTTGTTTTACTTTCAGAGTATTCTTAATGAAAAGCACAGTGTTTCCCACGGGTTCAAGACTTATTTAGAGGTCCCTCGAACTATTGTGTAAACCCCGTCTCGGGACTTAAATAAGTTACTTTCACACCTAGGTTAACAATGTACTATTAATGCTTCGCTCGATTTGTCGCAGATTGACAATTAACAGATTGATGATGATACATTGAAGTTTTCCTCGGGAAACTCCGTAAGTAACAGTGAAAACTGCATGAAAAGGAGGGAAGACTCGAATCGCGAGTTAAGTAGGTATAAATAGCCACACAAAATGATAAGTAATATAAATATAATTTGGTTCCGACATCGAAATGAGACCACGAGTCTACGACACATACTCGTAACTGTTACTTTCTACTAAAAATAATCTCCAATGCTAAATTAAATTTTCATACTGCGTGAATTTTAATACTGCAATATATATTTTTAATTTCACGCATAAATAAATATTAATTGAAAATTATAATAAGCCCACGGTGCGATATTAAATATTCACTGATTACGAATACAATGTATAATAAAACATAGCTAGCCACCTTCCGGCAGCAATTTCTGATACCTACGAATTGAAATGTCAGACTTTCCACCGAGTGTCAAGCGACGCTGTGGCCATATTTACATTGCTGAGTGCAGCAAAGGCTACAAGTCCGATACCACCCTGATATTTCAGAAGGAATGCCTTGTCTGTTTGCCACAGCATACATTGTATCTTAAAAATGTAAATAGCTAGTCTATATCCGCTACTTCGTAAGTGTCATCCCCAACTTACCGATCCACAGGTATTCCAGGATAGCTAGGAAGCTCATCATCACCATACCGAGTTTTATTAAAATCCGTAGTTATGGTGTGATGGGAGACTGATGATGACAATTTATTTTAAATTAACTGAATGAATGACTTCGCTTAGCCCAAGACACAATTATGTTAGAATTGAATTCTCATTGTCATTCTAAGCTCTTGCCAGAACTAAGACATCCTCTGAAGTAGTTCTAGCAAGGGCTTTGACTTTGAATGACAATGAGAATTCAATTCTAATATAATTTGTGTATTGGGCTAAGCGAAGTCATTCGTCCAGTTCATTTTAAATAAATTGTCAACTGTACTTTTAAACGGTACTTGGTAGTCCAAGTCCCCATAATACTAGTTATACTGTACCTATCTGATGTTCACCTGTGGCTTTGATACCACCTAATTTTTTAAGGTAATTGAATCCCAAGCAACTTATTATCGTTTTTGTCCTATGTCTAAGGTCCTCTAAATATAGATTAAAAGTGCGATTTTTTTATATTTAAAAGAGGCTTAGCCTCAGGTCAGGAAGCTTTGTTATACCTTCGCAATTGATTAGTGCCTGATAAGGTCATACGAATGAAGCCATAGAAAATAAACTATATGACGTCACACCCATAAAATAGTTGTTAGGTCATAGAGGCTTATTCACAGGACTTCGAAAATAAAGGCAAAATCAGTCAGCGATGAATCACACCATTACAAACATAATTACCGTTATCTTTACGACCAATGAACAACAATTGTTTTAACGATTGCTAGGTTTAGGATATTATTCTAAATCTTTGCCTATTTCGATAACATCGAACCAGGGCACAGCACTAACGTTTATCGGCTGATGTGTTGGACAAAGCTTTTGCTAATAATAAAATGTACGCTCGCCACTACAATACTATACGGTGAACGGCGCTTCGTCCGTTTTTCAAGCGGTTGGTTCCTCCCAGACCGGTACGGTCGGCATCTCAAGTCACTCGTGACGTCACCATAATGTATGTAAATTATCAACCCCAAGCACCCCCAAGCAGCTGATCTGTGTCAATGACACTGAACATATTGTAAGGATTATAAAATAACAAACAATTAGGCATAAAACATTAAAGTTAAACGATTAAAATTTTTATTAAATTAAACTAAATACGCGTGGTCCGACATCGCTTGGTCATAAAATGCAGTCGATTTGATTGAACATATGACCGATTTTGCCGCATTTTTTAGTATTTTGGTTTATGGTAACCAACACCTATGGGGTACTTCCCGTTGACCTACAATCATGAAATTTGGGAAGAAGCAAGGTCTTATAGCACAAGTAAAGAAAAAATCCGAAAACCCTAAATTTGTAGTTACATCACCAAATATTCTTTTTTTCTTGTACAAACAAACATAACTTTGCATATGATCAAGTCATCCATATAAGTTAGTACCATGTGATTTAATTGCAAGTTTTATTAACGATTTTCTAATCATTTCTTTAATTAAGTTTGTACGGAATCCTCAGGGCGCGAGTCCTACTCGCACTTGTCCGGTTTTTTTTTTCTACTGCAATGTTAAGTTTGTCCTTCAATCCGACTTACCTTTTTTATAACCCCCAGAGCGCGAGTCCCACCCCCACTTGTCCGGTTTTTTTTCTACTGCAATGTTAAGTTTGTCCTTCAATCCGACTTACCTTTTTTGTAACCCCCAGAGCGCGAGTCCTACTCCCACTTGTCCGGTTTTTTTAAGTCCGTACAACTCTCCGTGCAGACTTTGCTTTCCGGTGCGTGATTGAAAAATCTAACTCGTTTGCCTTACGGAGATCAGTTGTAGAACAAATATGTGCGCTGTACGCCGCTGTCTGTTGCGGATAAAAAATCAAAGGCTAAAGCGGAGCCACCCCGGGGTTTACCTGAAATATTTACCTATGACTAACTATAACTTTCAGGGCGTTTAAAAAACCTTGTAGTCTACTACTGGCTTTAACAAGGATCTTATTCAAAGAAGACGATTTAGATCTTCTAGTTTAGATTGTTATTTTTTAAATGTTCCTTAGTGTCAAATAATAATAGGTCTACCATGTTACTGTTAGCAGAAATTTTTATTTTATTAGATGGTACCTACTAACTAATAATACATTTCGATTTATTTACATAAAGGATCATGAAAAGAAAGAAGGAAATTGATTCTTCCGGTGGACCTTTTTGATTGATATCATAAAAATACAGCATGTTTTTTCCATATTTGACCGGATCTATTCCCGGCTCAGACAGATGGTTAAAAAAAATTGGAAAGTAGTTCCACGGTCTTTGAAAAAAGGGGATGTTTCAATTCGGTAAAATTAGCTATTTTCAATATTAACGGTACTTTCCAGAGGGAAAGAGAGTAGAGAGAGACATTCTTACTAGAGAGTGGCATTCGTTTGGTTCACCTGTATTTATAAGTAGGTAGGTATACTAATACATTAGCAGAAGAGTTTGTTTTTTTGGTTGGTTGGTTAACGCGTTAATCTCTGGATCTAGACATCACGCTACGAATCTTAGGAGCTGAGCAAATATAATAGAAGTCAGAAATAACGTATAAAATTGCATTAAATATATTATACAAGACAGATTACGAGCAGTGTTTCAGAGAGTGACCTACTTTAATGGTTTAAGTAACTATCCAATGGGCTATTTACTTTTTATTTGATATAAAAGCGGTAGGTATATAATTAATAATTTTAATAGCGGTGTGACGGCGACGAAAATAAATTACTTGTAGTATAAATCGTACGCATACTCGTATAAATAATAATCAATCTCATTTCCAGCACTATTGCATAAGTAGGTACTACGACAAGAAATGTCATGGATCTAAATGAGTTGGTCGGCTAGTGCGACCTACGACGCGACGTGTCGTACGTAGTCAATGGCACGCGTGTCGATCTAACTGACAAGCTATTAAACGACCCCCTAATTATAGGTGACGACGACATGTTATTGGCATAATGTGTATTATCGCAGGGATTTGTGAATCTATCTAAGTATATAAAATAAAATGTCGCCGCCTTTTCTATTTAATTTTCTATCTAGACATTATGGTATTCTGCCACTGTAGGCAGCTGTAGGTATAAGTATAATAATAAAAACGAAGCCGTTGAGATTTCTGGAATAACCCTTTAAAAATACTTTTAAGTATAAAAGAAAAGCGTAAACAACGCGACTAATGTACAGTAATTGGAAAAATGTCAATTAGTGGAAAATTTCCAACTAAGTAAATTAATGGGCACAAATGGACCGTTCTGAGAACAGGACATTTTGAGAACATTTTGCGAAGGCGGGACATTTTGCGAAAGAAAATATAATTCTCTTGTTTATTTACTAATTAGTAAACAAGAAAGAGAATTATTTTTCTTACGCAAAACAAAAGGAATGTTTGAATTCTCCGGGTCCTTAAAGTCTATATATAGTCTTCTTAGTAACAATCACCTACAGCTATTGTATAAAATCAATAAAGTCTACATTGTATTGTGTTGGTGACCAGGCTCAGTTTCGTAGTCTGCCCATTAATCTTTACTTTTAAAGAGGGATTTATTTTACAAATTTTGTTTTGGTTACTTTAGCAGAAGAATAATAGCTATAGAATAATATACTATACTTTTATTTCTCATCATCATCAACAGCCTATTATCATGTCCCCACTGCTGGGGCTCAGGCCTATACCCTCTCAACGTGGGGCGTAAAATCCACCAAGCTAGCCCAGTGCGGGTTGGTGGACTTCACAGGCTTATAATAATTTTTTCTTCGGCGTATGCAGGTTTCACGATGTTTTCCTTCACCGTTTGAGAGCAGTCAGTAAAGCGAGAAAAAACCCATTGGTACATGGCCCAGCTGGGGATCGAACTCCGGACCTTTCGATACGATAGGCCGCGTGTTTATCCCCGACGCCACTGACGCTCCTTCATTTCTCATAATTAGTTAATACTGGTTAGTTACAGTTATTAACTAGCCTCGGAAGTGGGAGGTGATAAATCCACCCTAATTATGTTAGCCTTTTACTTTATAGTAACTTAGTACATTTAAGTTAGTATCTATAATTGTAGTACCTAAACTCTTTTAACGGACATTTAAGAAGCTTGTTGACTCAACAGAAAAAGAAGTAAGTACTAACCTTATGAATTGAATTATTGAACAACCCAAAGTGGCTAGTATAGTTGTAATGACTGAACATTCAAGTTGGCACCGTTTCGTCTAACTCCCGAGTCCCGCGTATATCGCCAGTTACTGTACTGTACACGTCCAGTGGGACACAGCAGTCACGGGTAAACTGCTGCAGTTAGCGGGCGGGACATTGGTCTCCCCTCAACCTATTTTGAGTTTCAACAAACCATATACTACCACTGTCCGTTTCTAGGATCTGACAATGAACCTTTGATTATAAGACGCTAGTTGTCCGCGGCTCTGTCCGCGTGGAATTATTTATTTTCCCGCGGGAACAGTTTATCGCAGTAAAAAGTAGCCTATATCCTGCCCCAAGGTTCGATGTATCTTCACACCATATTTCAGCAAAATCCGTTCAGCAGGCGTGAAAAGGTAACAGACAGAGTTAAACGCTTACAAAGGAAGGTGGTGCGACTGGAACCAGGCTACGAGTAAATGGCGCAATAATCGCAATATCTTATCATCCGCCGACTATATTAACTTACCAGAATTAATCGTACTGCGACATTATTAATACCTCCTTATCGTGGGCATAAATTAATATTTTTTCTAAAAGTACTTTTTTAATTACGGACGTTAATTGAAATATGCACGGGCACGTGTATTTTGCCACACTTAGGTAACTATTTTTGCTTAAGGCGATGACGTAGTTAAATGAGTTGCACATTATGCATTTTATGAACATTTTACAAAATACCAACAAAGGATTTCGTTATAAATAGGAATTGTTACTATGGCGAAAATTCTCAAAAAGTTATACTATAATATATAAACTTATACTATATAAACTTTGGATTTGGTTGGACGTTACTTATAAACAAAAATAACCTGTAACTTTTTCGCAACCGATTTTCAGATAAGTCGCCAAAGTACTTGTATACAAAAAATATATTTCTAATGACATTAGTTTGTTGTTATTGCTGAGTTTGGGCCAATTTATGCATCCTTTAGGCCTTAAAAAATTCGTTAGTCAATAAGTGAGTCAGTAAGGAAGGTCACTGGGTCGTTGGTTCGATTGCCACTAGGGACAGACAAGTTTGTAGTTACAATTTGTCTGGGTTGATGTCATAATATTTCAGAATTGTCTTACTAGTCTTGTCTGACTTGACAAAAACTAATTTGATATTGTTGAATTTATTTGAAGAATATCATTCATTTGTCGGTGTAGAAAAATCACAAACCACCGATCGATGAGTAAAATATATCTAGTAAGTACCAAGGGATAAATCAAGGTGACGGGCTGCAGTACTGTCGGTATAACGAGCTCCCAGAATAATATCCTGCTGTTATACGTAAGTACAGTAGGTATTATTTAAAGTTTTCCAACACCGGCGATAAAATGCCGCTACACTCGTTAAATGCCCTAAATAATCGTACATTTTTCCTAACGTGGCTGAATAATACAAACATTACTTATCTATGTTGATTGCATAGCTAATTGTACTGAAACAATATCCTTTTGTTACAAGAAAGACCTAGTTTTGGTCGCAAAATACTAAATTATACCTACAACTCGCCGGCTAACAATGGCCGCCTACGTTTCCAACAATTTGAATTTCAACAAAAACTTTCATAATCTTGCAAATTTTTAGTTTCGTAATACCTTAGTAGGTATATACGGTCGACGCATTTTCGGTCGCACCCACCCACGGCGTTGCTATACTGTTGCTTCGATGTGTCCGTGGTTCAACTGTTTAAAATTCAAGTTCGGACGTTCGCGTGGTAAGTTCAGACTACTATCTTATTTCACCCCTAATAACGTAGGATATAGTTTTTAGGACCAAATATCCGTGTAGTTTACCTAGATAGTTAATTTTAGCATTTTAAATATCCGATCTTTTCCTGCATGACCAATTTTAAGAACTTTTGTAAGTATAAGAAACGCTTTGGTGGGGCTCTAAAATTCGTTAAAGAAACTATTAGAAGATACTAAATTACTGTTTTTGATTCTTAACGATGCATGCTGCTTCCAAACGGTATAACTGATCAGTTGGATATCTATAGCGATCTAAAAGTCTCTTTTTATCATTTAGTCACTAAATTTTAGTGCTTAGAGGTAGGTACCTATTTTAAGAAACGCACAAACAAGGTAAACCATAGTAGTGCCTACAAATAAATAATAATAAAAATCGCCGATTTGCATAATATATTCTGGCGGTAACAGCTATGTTCGTATGTACTTTTTGTGAGTATCGTTCAGTTTGAGAACCGTTGGAATATTTTACACAACAAAAGATCGGACGGTTTCAATCCGACCTTTTCCGAATAACAGAAAGACCGGATCTTGCTCTAGATCAATTTCTAGGTTATTTGCTAATTTATATTATTTGAAACGCGGAATCTAACCGGAATCTACCAAAAGTCGCTGAGTAGAAAGAAATCCAGAAAACGAGAATCGCAAACAAAATTTTTCCCAATTTTCGCGAAAATGTGTTCAATTCAATACTCTTATATTGCCAAAGTAAAAATTCGTATAGGTATTACATTCAAAATTGGAATACAATAATCTCTTTTTAACTGCACATTGTGGACTGCACATTGCACAATCATTTATAAAAAATAACAAATAAAATCAGATACAATAATACAATAGGTAGCTAAAGCTAAGGCTGTAGGTACCTACATCTAGGCGGTCTTACCGAAAAACCGAATATAGGTACCTATCCCAATTCCGCCTGTCCGTCCGTCTGTCAGTTTATGTAAAAATAAATCCATACAAAAAAAAAGTTGTACCTACCTAGCATGAAATAAAATTTTAGGAAATTGACGAAACTGTATAAGTAGGTATACTCTTTCTTATTAAATGGCGAGAAAGTTTAGTGCGGGCTGCCGTAGAATTCGTCATTACGCACTATCACTGGAAGCGTCACATTCTACCTATTTAGGCAGCATAAAAAAATTACCCATAATTCACTGGATTTTTGTAAGATACGATCTTCTACCAGATCCAAATATACACTTTACAGAAATGTTGCAAAAAACAAAGATAAGAGTGCAAATAGTGAAATTACTAACATGTAGGTAGGTACTTACCCTTGGTACTTACCTGCCTATAGTTTGTTGAACTCCCTGAAGATTACGAAAATTACCTACATCGAAATTAAAATTTCCATAAATCGCTACACTGGTTTAGCCGCTGGACGAGGTGACGGACACACAGACACATAATAGATACTTACCTAGTAACATAATTACATTAGTTTTAACTCTATAAGCCTACCTAATAGTACCTACCACAGCTAATACCTACTAGGTACAATGGGTATTCTTCAGAAACGCGTGTTTTTTCACGAATACCTACAAAACAAAACTTTCTTCACTCCTAAAGAACAGTCGTTCGAAGTAAAAAGTCAAAGGGTAAAATAACAAACAGCTAATACCTACTACAATGGGTATTCTTCAGAAACGCGTGCTTCTTCACGAACACAAAACAAAACTTTCTTCACTCCTAAAGAATAGTCGTTCGAAGTAAAAATTTAAAAGGGTAAAATAAGTTAGCTAGCAACAACAAAAAAATATAAATAGGTTTATAACCTCACTTTTAAAGTTACAAAAATTGCACAAAACATCGATTATTAAATAGGTAGGTAACCTAACCTACCTACTTAAATAGGTAGGTATAAGTTAAATAGGTTTTTTATGAACATAATTTTACGCCCATTTACCGATTTTTTAAACAGGTACCTTTTTAATTTAATCCACGATTTAATGGTCAATCACTACCTTATAGCCAATGTGAAAACTATTTTATTACTTACCAACTTATAAGTTAGTAAAAACAAAAAAAAATTTAAACCTGACTGGAAATTGGAAAAAATAAACGTCTAATCGATGTCGCATTTATATTTTTTACAGATACAACTAACTTGCTACACAATTTAGCGTAAGTCCTACCCTACTGTACTATACTTATTCTGTGGTCCTACCCTATAGGTACTTACTTACCTAGTTAATCGTTTAACTAAAAAAACGCATTTTCCACGGTTAATTAAGCAATCCAATAGGTACCTACTTGACACTGTTAAACTTTCACATTAGCAGCAGGAAAGTAGTGATGTATAAAATAAATTAATTACGTAATACGATACGGAATGGAAAGTTTTGCGAAGCGAGGTTGGGCGGAGGGGCGCGGGGGAGGCCGGAGCGAACGGCGGGAAAACTTTTACGATGGCCGCGTGCCCGAGGAGCGAGCGTCGCGTCGGCCGGCGCGGCGGCGGCGGGGGTGGGTGCGGGCTGGGTGAGTGCGGTGCGTATAGGCAGGCAGGCAGGCAGGCAGGCAGGCAGCTGGTACTCACCCTCTCCTCCTCGCGGATCATCTCTGCGATGCCCGGCCGGATGTCGATGTCGTCGGCGTGCACGACGGGCCCGGCGTGCTGCGGCGGCTCCGTGGGCAGCACCAGCTCCGCGCCGCCGCCGGCCGGCGTGCTCGGCGAGCGGCGCGGGCTGGGCCCCGGGCTGCGGTCGGCGGACGGCCGGCGCCGCGCCTTCGCCGTCGGCGAGTCCGCGTCCCGGCTCAGCGACCGCTTGGGCGCCCGCGCCTCCACCCCGTCCGGCCTCAGCACCGTGTGCTCTCCGCTCACGTCGGTCAGCCCCCTGATCTTTAGAGTCTCGGCCACTTTCAACAGCGCAGTGATTTGGTCCTGCGATACGTACGTCTCCCCGCGGTACATGAAATCCACCACTGCCTTCAGGTCACAGTACTTTATGTCGCGCATTATTATGATCGGGTGCTGGCAAGGGTTATCCATCAGCAGCGACTGGAAGTAGGGGCTGCACGCGGACAGCACCACTTTGTGCGCCTTCAGGTGCTGCCCGTCACATGCGAGGGTCACGTCCACGAACGACCCCGTCTGGAGGAGTTGGCTGAAGCAGTTGGCGAGGTTGCTCTGGTAATTGTTCCACCTCAGACAGAACTGCTGGGGCGATCCGTCGCCGTCGCGGTTCTGCATGACCGCGGGTTCCTCTTCGGCCGGCATCGCTTCAAGGGGCTCGGACTCGCATCTGCAACGTAACGAGTTCAGAGTGAGGGCGCGCGACACATGCAATGCGGGCGGCGGCTCGCGAGGTACTGAACGACAAGCGGCCGGCGGCGGGGGGCGCCGCGGGGTGGCGGGGGCGGGCGGGGCGGAGCTCCGCCGCGCGGGCTGGCGAATGGTCGGCGGGCCTCGCGCCGCCTCCACCGCCACGCCCCCGCGCGCGCACCCCGCGCACCCCCGCGCCACCCATCGATCGCGGCCGGCGCCCGCGCAGCGCGCGACGTCAGAAAGCTCGGCGTAAGCTCCTCTAGCTGGGCACCGCCAATAACTAGCTACGTAATAATTTAATAAGGGAAATGCACATTATTTTTACTTTTTATTACGCCATGACTGATAGCTAGACAGTTTATTGATTTGTAAGTTAGGTACTTACATAGGAGTACCTTCCTTATTTCCAAAACAGAAGTTTTTGGAATTTGCAATGATAAGGGGTAGACGATCGAGTCTAATTAAGGTCGCATGGTCCAACACAATTAATAGGTACCTACCTACCTTTCAACCAAGTATCTATAAGTTTTGCTCAGCCCAGCACGGACAAGAACGGCTTCAAAGTATACATGCCTAGGTATCTCCAATGCTTTTGATAGAGACATAATTATAAAAATGCCTGCTCATGCATTTAATTTGCGTTTCAAAATCTCTCAAACACACAAAAATTACAATGTAGGTTTGGCAGGTAATTTCTTTGGGATTACTTTTCACGCAAACATTAAAATCAAAAACTATTTTCCGATATACTTCAATGTCAATCACGCCATCGCCACATACCGCTGTCTCACTCGCACGATCGAACCATACCACGAACTCAACTATAATTCCATAAGTAAACCCTTGTACGGAGCATAGTTTTCCGCACTACTTACCTCAATGATTTTTCTCAAACATCCTCGAGAATGTTAGCTTATCATATGAAAAATGAAAAGCAAAGAGCATTCGAACTTCTGTAAACATTCCGTATACCTATAGCGAGAGTATAAATAAGTTTCCATGCGATTATTTTAATCCTAGGAAAATTCCCCGGTACCTACGGAAAGATCCCGGTATTATGACTCTAATCGAAGGGACCAAGGGAAAAGCCATACAGCCCAACCGAACGGTCGTCTTTCACACACGTGCGTGTGTTATTTTCATGGTGATGATGTAAAATATGAATGACAGTATTCTTCACAGCGTGGGCGTTAGTGTGCGGGTTGGTAGACTTCACATGCGCCTAAGAATTTCTTCTTCGGCGTATGCAGTTTTGCTCACGATGTTTTCCTTCACCGTTTGAGAGCAGTCAGTAAATGTAGGTACTTAAGTTTCGAGAAAAACCCATCGTGAGGAAACCTGCATACGCCTGCATCGGGGATCGAACTCGGACCTCTCGACATGATAGGCCGCGTCTTCCTCCCCACTGCGCCACTGACGCTCTTCTATGATGCCTATGCTTTATTCCTATTGGTCAATTACGTTTTTGTTTGTTATTTTGCAAATGTCTTATTTACATTAAGCCCTTGTTCTTTTTCAAACACTATTTCTTATTTCCTCGCATTGTTTGACAAAAGCACTACCTGCTTATATTATACCTCGGCGGAAACGGGGATTGAGTCACTCGTATTTTATAGCAGGCCTCGCCAAGACTCGGGCCTATTATCTCACCTCGTCAAGCAATCTCCTGCACACTAGGCCTCTAACAAAATGTTAATATTACCTACCTTATTCTATATGTAATTCTGTTTAATTTTTTGTTCGCGCATCATGCCAACGCAAATACCGCTGGTGGACCTTGCGATCCAAAAGACCAGAGACAAGGTAAACAATGGCAAGTCAATTTGTGACTACTGACTATGCATGGATGGTCCTACAAAGTAAGTCAGATTAGCGTCGTTATTACTGTGGTTAGCTCATAAGTATTGAAACCAACTGAGAAAGATACGGTATACTTACTCCCTAACATTGCATAACGAAAACTAGGCTCGCTGCACGACTACATGCACATACACTGATACAGCTGAAATCAAAGTTGAGTTCGTATACGAGTAGGTACAGTCACTTTAATGTAACACAATTACAATGTACACCCAAATGGGTTTCATGTGGTACTGGCTCATGGATTGTAATATCTTAAAAAACTTCATGAAATGCAAATAAATACTTTGACTTTGACAATATTTTCCACTAAAATCTGTAATTTAACGAGCGAATGAAAATAACATGAAATCAAATGTTCCAAGTACTTTTACTTGTGGTAAGAAAAAAATACGAACTAAAATGACTCCTTTTGTATAATTATTGTGTGTTTTTTTTTTCAAAAATGCTTGGAAATGTGTACATTATTTTGACAACCTTCTTCGAGATAAATCGAAAATTCCGTTCTAGTCAAATACATGCGAGCCGGCGGCCGGCAATGTTCTATGAACATTCAAATAAGTATGTCGTGTTTAGCGGCCGAATAAATTACTATGAAAACCCATATATGTCGTGTAATTTAAAAATGGAACAATCTTTTTACTCCGAAACGTGGCAACCACGTAGGTATCCATTTAAATATCGAATGATGCATGAAATTGCATTGATTGCAGGCATTGATAGATGAAATAATGAAAGATCTAGCTGAAGATAATAGGTATATTTTTTTGTTCATTACATTTTTAAATTTAATTAAGCAGACTAAACTAAACTACCACAAGGTCAAAACTTTTTATATACCTAATTGTATTTAAATTATAAAGTATATTGTATATATAGGTAGCTCGTTATCGTTCAGTTCAGACAGTTGGAAATTTTAATAAAACTTTCGATTGTTTTGATGTTGTTTGAATTTCCGCGCACTATTTAAGAAAAGTACTATACAAACCTTGGCCCACAACCAGGTATTGATGGATGAACGTGTAAATTTGGGCCGAGGCGAAGCCGAGAACCCTGTTGCGGGCCGCCGCTGTAATGTACTATAATCATCCGACTTAAAGCAATTGTTGTACTATTTCATTATATTATTTTGATGTATAATCTATTATTACTATAAAGTTTCATCAAAATTTGTGTATAGGAAACAGACCAACTAAAAAGAGAATTGTTATTTGGGTAAATAATAATTTTATTCTTTTTACGAAAATTTTAACAAAAAACGTTTAAAAAAGAAATAAACACTATCCTATAATTATCGCACGCTGTTGAAACGGAGCTTTGTTTTAAACGTAACTTGAAGGAATACAGTGGTAACATAAAGTTGTTCTACGAAGCCAGTTGTCGATGTTTAGTCAGGGGCATATAAAATATACAGAGTGGGCCCTCGGCGGACGGTAAACAAATATAGAGTAACGCATGCCGGGAAAGCGGGCTACATCTCTCGTAGACACGGCACATTATCCTACCTACTTAACATTTTGAGTTTTAGAAGAGACTAGCTGTTGCCCGCGATTTCACCCGCGTAAAATTTAGATTGGCCAATTTACATTACCTATACATCTCTAATAATTATATAGCCTATGTGTTATTCTGATGTAGGTAGGTATAATCTATATTACTGGCTGTAAAGGTTCATCTGTCTACAAATATCTGAATATCCTTACAAACTTACACGTTTATAATAATAGTAAGATAATAGATAAATAGAAGAGCAGACTGGCAATAATAATAATAAAACTGTTTTTTTTTATTCGAATAAGTCATTCTTTCAGCGTCATTGGCCCATGGGATAAGATGCGGCCTATCATATCGAAATGTCCGAAGTTCGATCCCCGGCTGGACCATGTACCAATGGGTTTTTACTCGAAACTTATGTACATTTACTGACTGCCCTTAAACGGTGAAGGAAAACATCGTGAGGAAACCTGCATACGCCGAAGAAGAAATTCTTAGGATGAAGTCCACCAACCCGCACTGGGCTAGCATGGTGGACTATAGCCCGAACGCCCTCGTCGAGAGGGTAGGCCTGAGCCCCAGCAGTGGGGACATATTATTAGGCTGTTGATGAAGTCATTCTTTCAGCCTTTTAAAAAGTAACTACCTATACATTTTAAGATATTCTTTTAATAATTCTATTTTTATGATTTCTTATTTTATTTTCTGACATGTACTTCCTATTGAATACCCACCTACCTACCTATCAATAGAGTATGATTGTAATTTTTTATGATATTGTTTCTTTTATTATAATTTATACTTACCTCATTAAATATCAATTTGAAATAATTTAAATAGGCAGTCTCATACCTGTTAATAACTTTGCCTTGATTGAGTTATAAAAGTTAAATTATTAGGAGTTACTAAAATAAAAACGTACCTATTAACTGTCTGTCTCTATGCGTTCTTAAGTCCATGGCGTGGAGGGTGAAAAAATTCATAGTGTGAGTATATGGAACAAATATTTTAATAGTTTTGGCTCTATACAAATAGTTAATAATAATAGTATTGTCAAGAGGTCGTTGTATGTTAGACCACCAGCAGTGTTTCATTTAACTTTTATAAATTCCATAGTTATTCGGTTGGCGTTTTATATATAATTTTACAGCTTTAATCTCTAGAAAAAAGGTCCTTTATCCTAAAATCAGGAAACAATAAGTACATGTTATTATTCGACTGAAATATCATACCGTTGACCTATTGCAATAAAATACAGGGGATTTTTTATGCATTTGTGTTGGTTCGATTCTCGGCTTAGACAGACGATTTTTTTATGCAAACATGGTGAAGATATATGGAGAGTTATGATTTTAGCAGATGTATGTTTGTAGTGTAAATCTATGAATGTAGTACTTTTTAATATAAACAGAATGTATCCTTTAAGTAAAATTTGCTACTTTCCCTCCAGCTACCGTTCGTTTTTTCCTGTCCTATACCTACCTATCTACCTACGTCACACTCCACTGTTTCACAAAGCCTTTACCTACGCAGCGAGGTGTGCAGGTGCACAAAAAAGTGGTTTAGAATTCGATAATAACAGCATTCTCCGCGGACCACTAATAGGTCTTTTGTTTCACTCTGTATGTACCTACAAAAGCACTAACTTACACTTCGCTAACTAGCAGTCCACTGTCTAATGATTATGATTACATTTTATGTAAACACATCAAGTAATCATAAAGCATGGCGGCCCTAAATCAAATACCTCGCATAAACTGGCTATCTGGTATTTTTTCATTATTTTACATCGCTCATAAAAGTATGTGTCGACAAACCACTCGCGTTCGGGTCACGCGAGCGAAAAAACGCGAACATCAAAATTAAATTGTAGCACATAAAATGGTCTAAATCATAATGTTGGCGCTATAACGGTGCCGGTGAGTCGACATACGTTATTAATTAAGTTATAAAAAAGTCATAGCCAAATTAGCATATTTATGGATCAATAAAGTAATAGATGGCGGACGGTATGACTGGGGCGCGGTGTTGCCAGATCTATAATAATGTAGGTAGAGTAAGGTACAGTGCGTCTGAAAAAAGATTTGTCACCTTAAGAACGACAGTCGTCGTATATGTATTTGTTTAGGGTGGGACAGAGCAACCCAATTTTCTGAAAATGCAGACTGCGTTGACTTTCTACTATTGTAAAGAACGTAAGAAGTTATTATTTTTTGGACGTTTTCAAGTTACAGCTCGTCAAAGCGAGGTGATCGGGGGATTATGAGGAATACTAAAATAATAATACCTGTATATAATTTAATTTATATCGAATAATCCTGAATATAAAAAAGAGGATTAGAAAAAACTATAAGTAAATAAAGACTAGTAAAAAATCTACTAAAACCGTACAAAAGCTCTAAATGTAGCCACACTATAACGACGTGTCGCAGTTTCGTTTGGCTATCGCCATCCACCTCATTGAAACGTTAGGTTTTTTTATGGACAGAATTTTCACATTGCCGGGTACTGTACATAGTAAGTAAACTGATTCGCACGATCGGGACTTTCATACTTTTTGTTTTCAGGGGGATTTTCATATAGTCACTCTACGTTGTTCAGTCAGGGGCCTGAATCCTTAGATCAATAAGAACTTCCTACTAGTCCTTCCTACTAATATTATAAAGGCAAAAGGATGTTTGTTACTCTTTGACGCAAAAACTACCGAACCGATTTTGATGAAACTTGGTACAGTGATAGCTTATATCCTGGAATAACATATAGGATACTTTTTAACGCGGACAAAGTCGCGGGGCGTCCGCTAATACTCACTAAGTAACAAAACGCCTACATAGAGGGCGCTGTTTCACAATGTACACGGGAAATACTTTTCTACGCGGGGCGATGCCGCGGGAAAAAGCTAGTTTTTTATAATGATGCGGACTAGTTCCTTAATTCCCATAGCGATTGGTACAAGATGTGGTCCATCGCGAATTTGGGCATACTTACCAAAAATTTGGCAGTTTGGTATTTAGGCTTTATGCGTATTAGACGTAGGAATACAGAGAACAAACGCTATTTATATATGTGTAAATACTAATTAACAGCTGTTGGAGTTACCACTCCAACTAACAAATCCTATCGCATGCTCGAGCATTCCGAGCAGCTCTCCGTATTGAGCTAAGGACAAATCAAATAAAGATGTTTTACGTTAGCCATCGTCTTATTTAACAAACAAAGCTTTGTTAAGAATTTGGTGCGATGTTAAATCTTAATAATATGGTAGGTGGGGATACCTACCTATAGGGTATAGTTATTTTTGCAGTTTGATAATTACCGGCATGTTTTATGATCAAAAATGTGAGAAAAAAATTAAATCACTATAAAGGAGTCCGTTTTGATAGAAACCTAGAAACTGTAGGTATGTATTAGTAAGTAGGTACTTACTAATTTTAATTATATATTCTGTGGATGGGTTCAGGTTTGGAGCCTCGACCACGCGAATGTAGGTACCTATACGTTGTAGGTTTGTTGTGAGTTTATGACTCTTTTATTTAAATTACTATAAGTATTTTGTTGTGAGTATAGTTATGACTCTTTTATTTAAATTACTATAACTTGAAAACGTACCGACAAAACTCAATTTCCCAACAAACGCTACAAAAGGGGACACTAAATATTTGCCGTGTATATTTATAAAGTCGACTCTAATTACTCTGTGTTTAGTTTTTAGATTTCCGAGAACTGAGCACTTTATACGTGCCGACCGAATGAGACAAACTTAATTTTTCTGCTTCAACCGAAAAGGAGATAAGAGATCCTAGCTAACTAATATTATACATGTGGTTTATATTTCACATTCATCAACCGATCTGTATTTTCGCGAAATAAATGCTTGACAAAATCGAACTTTTAATTAGCTGGAGTAAAATCAAACTGACAAGTGCTAATGTCCTTTTACCACGTCTATTTGTAGGTAAGTTAGTAGGTATAGTGATGCGTTCAGTTCGCTTCAAGTTCGCGAGTCAAGTGTACTAACCTTCAATTTGTACCTATATACCTTCAATTGGGATCATCACCATCGCCATCATCGGTTACGGCTAGGAGGATTTATATATCATCACATCACGCTTCAGGCAGGCGTAGGCGGGTTGTCCTGATTGGCCAAGTCGTGAGGAATGCCCATACTGCATACAGTTAAACATACAATTATGTCTGTGATCAAACCGTTACCAATCAAGATAGCCGATGCAAACTGCTAATCGTCGGAACCCTACAACAAAATAATAACTGAACAAACAAGCGACGAAAGCTCTAAAAGATTACAGCGAAACCGAAACAACCTTGTCGCATTAACCTTCCGACGCAATTAAAACCACCGACCGACCGGCGCAATCAGAGCAGCTCACGGCGACAAGGTGACAAATAAATGAACGACAGATAGGCACTGTGCCCCATAATAAATTAAAGATACACGGATAGATAGTGTTATTGTGTTCCAATGAGTCATGTTACAAAATTAATGATATGGTTGATAATATACCTGTATCTTTTATGTTTTAATTAACGGTTAATATCTTGTCATCGGTTGTCACATTTTTTAATGTAGTAGGATGTGCCAGGAACATTGAGAATAAAGTGTAATTACAATAACCCACACTAATGTATTAGAACTTAAAAATAATGTCAAAGACAAAATATTTTAGTGCTTATTACGGGTGCACTGGGTACATTTATACACGTAGTTTTTTTTATCTACACCGCTTCGTAGGTGTTAGCTGTAATAAATAAAAAGAAGGGGCGCAACAAACTTGCGCAACACAATTAAAATCAAGTTTGTATAACAATATTAATAAAAAGATTAGGCGACGCTGAAGTAGCTAGACGAAGAATCTTTCACCTCACAAGCTCGGAATGGTATACCTACCTTCTTTGCCATTTGAAATCTGCGCGAAAAACGATTTATTTCCGCTAGGGTGGAAAAGGCTTTCAAAATTCGAACCTTTCCTCTATGATGAAAACACACAATGATGCGTTAAGAAACTCGGTCCGTCATTGACCCTCGTTTCGCTCAGGTTTCAATACAAGTCGTGCAATAATAATCAACTTTGCAGAACAAACTGTCATTTAAATTTTAGTTTATAGTAAACTTTCTAACAAAGTGGTATTTAATGTGTTTTTCGAGCTTCTTGTCCGTCATATCATAATCAAGATGTCGTCTATTAGTTCATAAATGTATAGAAGCACACCTTAAATGATTAACGATCAGCATCCGAATTTTTAGAATCCGATACCAAATACAGGTCAATCTATTTATTCTCATTCCTGGTACATAGTGTAAGGGATGCCCGGGTATGTAACACAATCTGATTTCTGCAGCAATAACAGTATTGCTGTTCCGGTTTGAACGGTAAAAGAGCAAATTACTGACTGACTACACGAGGCATCCCATCCGAGTTTCAGGAAATGGGCTACGCTTGGGTACCTACCCTGTTGGTCAGAGCGCACTCGTGCAATTCTATTAGCTGTTTGTTAGGTTCTATTCTGCACCCGAGTGCGATCATATTTTAAGAGAACAGGAGAAAAATGGAGAGAGTCACTAAAAACCGGAGTAGGTTTTTTAAATGCTGTCTTTTGCTATGACAGCAAACCCATCAAGTTGTAAAATAATAATACTGCATTAAGCGTTGTAGGCTTGTAGGCTCCAATATTTCTGTATAATCAACATTTATAAGTAGATGTAGATACTATACAGAGTGTTTTTTTTTACTGGGACACTTAGGGTAAAACAGAAATCATAGGAAATACAGGGAAACTGTCTTCTATAAAAATTATACATATTGATCAAAAATTTTTTTGATGCGCATCGACTCAGTTTCATATAAGGATCATTTCATTATATCGGAAGAAAAAATTTGAGCAGCAGAAGTTAGTCAAATTCAATAAAATTATTTCTCATACAACGCCAGCACAAAGTAATTTTGGTGAATTTTTGTTAAATGCATATCGCCTTACTTTCATGTAAATTGTACCGGAAGAAAAAAATCGGAGAAGCAGAAGTTCGTGTGGCATGCATGATTGTTTTTATGGACAACTAATGGAATGTTAATGAAATATGGAAAACTATGCTAAAATTGTTTTCACAAAAATAGACCAAATGGTTCCTAAGACAGTTTCCCTGTATCTCCTATGGCTTCGGTTTTACCCTAAGTGTCCCAGTAAAAAAAACACTGTATTCAGTCTGTCAACTTGAAAATAGATTCATAGATACGAGTACATTCATAGGTAGCAAGAATGAGTGACTTATTGAAAAGTCTTACTATTCCATCTATAGATAGAATAAGGCAAATATATAATAAAAAGGCAAAAGTTTGCAATAATGTTTGTTACTTTTTCACGCAAAGCCGCGGGAAACAGCTAGTGGAAAATGAAGCTGGGATTACTAAAGAATTTCGATCTCGTATTTCTAAAACTTCATCCATTCATTGTCCCGATTTCATTCGTTCCGATATAAAGTGAGTGAAGGGTGCAATTTTTTCATTCTTTTCGAATTTGTACAAGTGGCGGTATGACATGCGGCTAATTGGAAAGGGCGACGGAGGGACAGCCGACGTCGGGGCGCGCGACATGTTCCAAGTCGAACACGGGAATATAGGATGCACAAAAATTCTCGACGTATTTAATTTACAGAACCTACCTACTACATTCAGTTCCGAAACCGAAATTATTTTTTACTCTTTATTGCATTGCCACACGTGTTCGTCCCGTCTCTCCTTGTGATTTCCGAACTGTTTGTCTTAGAAACTTAAAAACACTCACGTTATGTGGGCCGTGCAGTGAAATTCCAATGAAAATTAATTACGGGTGTCCTGTCACTTTTCAAGTTATCGAGAGAAAATTGTAAAATAAGGAATTTCACTCACTATTGCATTATATGCATGGTACATACGCCACGCACTTCACCGTTTTTTAGATTTTCTTTCGAAACGTTAGGTTATACTTACGTACTTTTAGGGCTTATACTTTTTAGGGTTCTTTGTCTGTCTGCCAAGACCCTTTTTTTCAAGAACGCGTGCAGGTATTAAGTTGAAATTAATAAATACTCAAGTCTGCAATCCCTTGGGGTTGTAAAAAATCAAACTACAAGTTCAGATCAGAAGATTATTATGGCCGATTTTGCCGCATTTTTGAGTATTTTGATAATCAAAACCTATGGGGTACTTCCCGTTGACCTAGAATCATGAAAATTGGGAAAAAGCAAGGTCTTATAAATAGCACAAGTAAAGAAAAAAATCCGATGACCGTAAATTTATAGTTATATCGCAAAAAAGTCTTTTTTTTTCTTGTACCAACAAACTTAAAGTCATCCGTATAAGTTAGATCCATTGTGATATAACTACAAATTTTATTAACGATTTTCTAATTATTTATTATAATTATTTAGCTTGTACAGAACGGGCGCGAGTCCTACTCGCAATTGTCCAGTTTTTTTAAACAGCTGAAACTGACCTCATGTAGGCGGAAACCTATTCATTATTAATTATAATTTAAATAATAATTTCAGATTCAGGAATAGTCACCTACGTTCGTCTAGGATAATGTATCACTGTAACAAGTTGCATCAAAATATAATTTTGGATTTGTAATATTACTGTAGATGTTGCCCGCGGCTACGCACGTTTTTTAATAATTTCCGAGCATCGTAAAACCTTGCCGAAGAACCAAGCTTACCGTAATGAAAACTCAATTCAAATCCATTCAGTGGCTGGAGAGTATCAACGCGAAAAGCAACACTCATTTAAAGGTAGTTTAAGAAAAGATAAATAAACAAGTAGATATAAAAAGTAAAATTTGAAAAACAGGGGACTTTACGAAATTAACGATCAAGAATTCCTTTAAAAACAGCGATAAAATGGCGTATACCGCGTTCAATCATAAGAAAGAGCACTCGCCCCTCCTAGACTTTAACATTTCATTCCATAAACCATTTTAATGGAAAATCGATGATATAATTCAATTACTCGGATAGTACTGGAACGCCACAACTTTCTTTCTTTATTTTTCCTTGAGGAAAATATTGTCGCTCCAGGATTAAAACAGCGTTAATCAGATTTGTACGAGTCATTTCCTAAATGGGTTAAGTGGGTGCCTGCAGTTTGCTGTGAAATATGGATTTTCTTCTTTACAAAAAATATGCCATCTTTGTAATTTGTGTTGAATGTATAATTGTTTGTTTATTGTATATTACTTTGTTAGTTAAAACTGTAAAGGTAATCGTTATACACTAGTATAATTATTAGCAGATAAATATATCGATATCTCACCGCTCGAACGGTCTAAGATTGTTAAAAAATTGTGCGACGTATTTCTAAAAAGCATGGCAGCTACCGATCACTTTAGTAAGGATATTATGAACCTAAGTGCAAAACGGCGCGGCAACTAGCTCTGGTCGTGCCCTATTTTTCAGGATGCCGTGCTGTAACCGCCGTTTTAATAGATATTAAGAAATATAACTTTACATTATAACTAAGATATGGCTTAAAGGTCAAGTAACCAAGTCAAAACCTATACTTTAAGAAAAATATGGTCCAAACTTTTCATTTTTATACCCACCCAACTTTCGGCCGTCAGAGAGCGGCGAGATAAAGACGATGTAAGGTTATTATTAGGGATTATTCACCAAGGGACACGCGGGACTACGCGCGCGCGTGTCCAAAGTATTCTATACCTGAACCTGTGAACCTATAGATGTACTCAAAATACATGGGCCTCCACTTAGACTGGATTTTTGAAAATACCGCCGTTATTTGAAGTTTTACTTAAGTCACTGTTTAAATAACACTAGATGGCGCCAGTAATCGAAAATACAGTTTTTGATTTATCTTTGTCCACCATATTCGCAAATATCAATTTCGCAGGCCTTCTGAAGCTCTATTTTTGAATCGCTCTCCTCGCTTCGAGCGGTTGATTCTACTGATTTTTGTATCGGATGTCGAAGGAAAATAGAGCTTCTGGACTACAACTCTCGCGCTTCTTTCACCACTTGCTGATAAAGTCCAAGATACCCTACCTGCAGTTTATCAGACAGATATCCTATTTGGTTTTGTTTCACAGGTATCCCAGTATTGCCTTATCTGTCAGCTAAACCGTCTAAACTAACAGCAAGATAAAGTTTTAATTTACGTTTTTAGGTTTTTTTTCCTTTATTTGTGCTGTGAAACCTTGCTTTTTGCCAAATTTCATGATTCTAGCCCAACGAGAAGTACCCCACAGTTTTGATTTAGTTTGTCAGTATCAAAATATGGGACAGAAATAGCCGTATCTTTTCATTCCGTTGACTAAGAAGCTTGATTTTTTTACGCTCCCAAGAGGCCATTAGGTATTTGGTATTAATTTCCACTAGAGTTAGCTCTACCCCATCCTGAGAAAAAGGTCTTGACGGACGGACAGACAGACAGACGAACAAGTCGGACAACAGTCAAATTCAAATTTCGATTATTCAAAGTTGGAATACAATATATTCTCTTTTTGACGTCAATAGTGTTCAGTAACTATTATAGTCCTTTGTGGTTCCTGTAAGGATTCTATTTTTCCCCTTTGGAGTACGGAACCCTCGGCGATCGAGAATACTAGGAACCCTAAAAAGAATAAAAAGTTACGATAAGGCTCACCTAGGATCATATTATTATACTCAAATAGAAGTTAGTAAATACAGATGTAGAGCGCGAGTTTCACAATTTGTTTTATTTATTATGTTTGAACCTCGCTGTATAGAGTTATCCAAAAGTTTAAAAATCGCAACAAAACCGTGTGTTTGTGTGCGCGATGAAATGTACGAATGTTAATATCGCGACCGCGGGCCACCGCTCGAGCTACACTTCGGACCGGCCGAGGATGCAATAAGTGCACCGGTGTGCTTTCGGATGTGGCATTTTATAAACGGATCATGAGCAAACTGAGATTTGTCATTTTTATATTAGTAACTACTATTATGTAAGCTTAGTTAATGTAAGTACATCATTGACGATCACATTAACTTTGACCTTTACGTAAATAAAATATTATACTAGTATTTGTAATGTGTAATAAATAAATGTAATCTAATCTAAACTTATTTCTATCTAATCTAGCTTAAAATCATGCAGAGTTACTGCGTTGTAATAGGTGGTAGGTATAGAATTCGTGGTAGGTAACTCGAAATTTACTGGATCGATTGACCGCCAATAATATAAATATATGAAAAATATTGGAAAAAGCCCAGAAGAAATAACTGACGTGACGTAACCCACACTGTGTGTGACGTGACATACACTTTTCTAAATTTGTTTCTATATTTTACAGCTTTGCTTAAAATTGGTGACTAGAATGTGAAGTTTAAGTACTTAAAAGAGTTTAAGTAGAAACATAGATCTAATTGATTTAGTGAGTGATAGTTACATAAAGTTAAAAGTTTATGCGAGTACGCCATGTTAGCTTATTGTTGTTGAACCCAGAGGTCGTGGGTTCAATTATCACTGCGTACACAGACGGAAAACATTGTTCCTAGTTTCATATTGGTGAATTGTCTTGATTGGTAAAATCCTAAATTTGGATATGAAAGAATACAAGAAGTGAAGTGGGAGAAAAGAAGCGAAAGAAATTTTTGTACAGTTCAACAAAATAGTATCGTATAATAGAATAGAATTTATTTGATGTACACAATGACAACACTCTTACGGCGACTTATTTAACTTTAAAAATAAGAACAAACAAGAATTGCACAGAGATAACAACACAAGAAATGCCGCGTCTATTCGAGCTTCCCTCCATGTCCGCCCCGCACCGCTCCACAGTCGACTTTTGTTCTCTTTGTGACGGGTTCACGTTATTATTAAAAACAATAAATCGCTGAGGGCGCCACCTACCACTATTGCTTCGCTTTCACTTCCCCTCCCCCACCCTCTCTGCCTCCCTTTATAATTACTAAATCGAATGTATTATACGACACGGCAACATCCATAGCTCGAAATACCAACTTCCCGTCCTCACCCGTATGCGGCGCACCCACCTTACAGTGACTTGCAGCAGCGTGTCTAGTGCTGCGGAACCCATATATGTTCTCCTAAAACAATGGGAGGTTCATTTATATGCACTAAGTATGTAACTATGTCCCTATCTCGACGTCGGAATAGGAATTTTTGAATTACCTAACAGAATTCAGATAGAACCTTTTATTGATAATTAATAACTATTGTAAATTTGTAGGTACATACCTAATATGGCAACAAATATTTACTACTATTTTTATAGTAGGTATATGGGGTACTTCCCGTTGACCTAGAATCATGAAATTTGGCAAGAAGCAATGTCTTATAGCACAAGTAAAGGAAAAAATCCGAAAACTGTAAATTTGTAATTAAGTACATCACAAAAAAAGTTAATTTTGCGTAATCATTCATTTATGTTAGTACTTTACCATGTCATTGTGATATAACTTAATTTGTACGGAACCGTCAAGGCGCGAGTCCTATACTCGCACTTGTCCGATTTTTTTCCACCCTGATGGCTTTTCGCATAATAATATCTTGTAGAACGAAACCTATAAATTAACTTTTATAAAAAAAGAACTGTATGTAAATGGATTAGTGATTCACCCGCAGATGCATATTGACAAGGAGATTCGAACCTCTTTTGTCGCGCGCGCGCTCCCTGTGGAGATAGCATCTTGCAAATTTAGTATGGGAAACGATGAAAAATTCTGTGTCAAAATCAGGGGGCGGGGGGAGTTGGGGGGGGTTGCGGACAAATGAAGCGGATTAGCGGGAGGAAGTTGCTCATACAAATTTATACGGAGTTTGAAAATGAGAATGTGTGAGTGAGTATCAATTTCGATATACATTTGGCACGATTTTGGCACCCCCTAAAATGATTTTGTTACTCATACATATGGGAGTAGCTTTTTTTTTTAATTCATGCATATTGAGCTAAAGTGTGCGTATCAAATCTCATCAAAAACTACCCAAATAACTATAATAAGTCTTAAGTATTCTTCTAATTTACTTTCTGGTATTAGGTTTCCTTGATGATGGATGACGCACTTAGTTACCTACTTGAAGCATTTTGTTTGGGTTAGAATTTAGAAAGAAGGTACCTATAGAGGTACAACGGGTTAATAATGGTTCGAATCTCTTTGGTGGCGCGCGCGCCCGTAGCTAATTTTTTTCATTCAAGGTAACCACAATCATATTTACCACATTACAAAACTCAGGAGAAGCCACGTGACAAAAAAAAGCAGGGAAACGAAATGGTTTTGAATAAGGTATTACCAGCGAACTTTAAAAAGTAATTGTAGGTACCTACGTATAAAAGAAAAGTTTTGACAAAAACGAAACATTAAGTGCGCAACAAGTATTTCAGAGGCTTCCCCAAATGTTATTGCGCGCCCATTTCTATTCAAATGTAAACAAACAAATTTAATTACATTTCGATAAGCACAATAATATACTGATAATGTATTAGACAGACACTGTAATAAATAGGTGTTGTTAGAAGATACGCAGCAAGCTAAAAGTGTCCTTAAATGGTATGCTTGCATGACATGCAACGTTTACGTGAATGTCATGCTGCATGATGGAATATCATGCTTGCTATCAATCAGTACAGTGAAGCAACGGCCAGCACGTAGTTTGCATGTCATGCACGTCAATCACTACAGCTAGACACATGAGTGATAGCACGTAATGCATGTCATGCCGCATGATCGTTTAGGGAGCCCATAAGGTTGTGTGTGTGGTCCTCACTAGGCAGGCCCGTTTCGAGGTCCACCGAAACACATCGCGACCGCCGCGGTCGACGGACGCGGCCGGGGTATACTCGTTACATGCTATGTTTGATTTGGAAAAAAAATAAGATAAAATGTTAATTAAGCCAAGTACCTACCTATTTAAGTTGTAGCCTATTTTTAATTTGCATTTCCCTAACCGCGAATGTTGCAGCTGTCACCCTGCGAGACGGCCAACAGGTCAGTGCAGGTGACAGAAACCACCAGTTATGTAGACATGTTATTTTGTGAAACTTACTCTGTTAATGTATGTATCACGAATAGATTTTATATACAATTTGTTTTTAATGCCATATACATATTATTGTGTGTTTGTTTGTTAGTATGTATTATGTTTGTATGATGAGGTGTATGCTTTCATGTTCATTACCTACCCTATCACACTCTCGATATCCATCGAGCATTGGCAATGCCGCTTCCAGAGATGACAAATTGGGTTATACACACTGTTACTTAAATAAAATTAATTAAATAAAAGTATCATTTCTATTCTTGAATTAGTCAAGATTCTATTATTCATCAAGATTCTATTCTTGAGTTAGTTTATATATTTATTGATGGTACATTATGTTCAAATAGAATTTAAATTAAATGAATTACTAAAATATCGATTGAAAATCAAATACGAGTGATAGTGCTGTGAAAGGACCTGGTATAATAACTTTATGAAAAGGACACTTTATAATTTTTCTTGTGCCAATTTAGCTAGGAACAGAATGAAGAATAGATTATGTTTATTAAATTAAATTTTACCGAACAGGGACATTTTCCACCGAATATTCGTAAGTATACGGCAGCAAAACCCATTCGAACCATCACAAATGATAAACTATTAAAATCCTTTTCTGTTTTTTCCGAGCACTCGATATAGACGACGTGTGTGGCTACTCCTGTATAGTATAATAGGTGTACATTTGGTCCTGCACTTGACTCAAAACTTTACGTTAAATCATAAAACTGAACGCAGAACCGATTCTTGCAAATAAATAACTCATCGAATTGCAATGAAATGGACAGTGTAATATTTTTACATTAAAGTTTATGTACAATCATAGTATTTTATAGTTACGCCATTAAATTGAATATTATTTGCACGAATAACCCAGACGTGTTATGAGTCATAACACTGTCGCAATAAAAAATAAATTAGAAATTATATACCTTACCTACTTAATTAAGAACTGTAGGGTGTTTTTATTTGTAAAGAGAAAGATAAATTCCGTTTTATCATACATATTAATTAATTAATAATATTATATTAAATAAGAAAGAAGAAGGGAGAAAGGAGAAAGGAAAGGAGTGAAAGAAAGAGTTGGGAAACCCGTACAAAACCGGGTACCGGGGTAAAACAGGGATCTCTGCGTTTGAGTTACCGTGCGCCGCCACTGTTTTGGCCACGTGACGGCGCTTGTCAACTGATTATTGTCGGAGCGCGTTAGGTAGGTGTTTGAAGTTTTTATGCAGTTTTTTTATTTTTCCGACAGATTAATGTAATTATTGGCTTTCTTTACTTTCTACGGGATTACATTACTCAGACTGTAAGTACACACATAATTATATTATTGTTGTATAAGGTTGTTTTGTATAGATTGGAAGGAAAACAAATTCATTTACATATTATAAGTAATTTATATTTTGTATCCACCGAAGTATCGTAGTGTGCGAGGGGTCAAAACTGTTCGTGGTAATATCGGGCAGTATCCGGTTTTATCCGTCTATACCCGTTTTTGCCTCGAGATTAGAAGACGGCTAGGTTCAATGTATGAAATGTTGTCTATGTGCGCATGAAAGTTGTACGGGTTGGGAGACCGAGGAACTATATGAGTTCCATTGTTATAAATGTTAATTGATAATATCGGGTAGTACTCGAGTTCGCCCCGTGGCTAACCCGGTTTTACCCAGGGGTAGGGTACCTTTATAATTTGCTTCTATTTCAAAAGAATCTAATAACAAAAAGTGATCAAAATCATCTATGAACTGGAATAATTCTGCAGTCGTTAGTTTATTAAATAGGTACCTACTACATAATGAAAATAATGTTTATTTGACCGCGAGTGCGGAACAAATCAAGTTTGACACGCATGCCCACCATTAGTTACCACTAAGGAAATGCAATAAGTTACTTATTAAAAGAGTCATTGACGTCTAAGTTACAATTAGGTTGACAAGAGCTCGTAATTCAATTGTGTACCGTTTTATAATTGTTTACGGGAGTGAACATTAACGTGGCAATTACAGGTATCATACGTGGGTACAGTCGGAGACATAACATTTATATACAAAATACAGAAGTTTTATTTCTTCAACTAAAATTATTTTAGAATTTACAGTTGTTGGGACCCTCGTTTAAGTATATAGATTATACTTGTGTTGAAGGACCCGCTCTTCTATTATTTCATTTTAACAATTTAAAATTTAAGTTTACTTAATTAGGATTAGTTTAATTACTATGTAAATTACATAATTACTATGTAATTATACATTTGGAAATATTTTTGAGCATAAGCGGCACAGTGAGGAAGGAAGACGCAGCCTGACTTATTCTTAGACGAGGCTGGCGGTCCCTGATGCACTGACTCCATGAAAGCGGGAGTTTCGAGATCCGAAGGTCGAAAGGTCTGAGTTCGGTCCTCGGTCTTGCCGTGTACCTATTGGGAGCTTATTTTATACTGAAGTTAAAAAAACTGTATTGTCCTCTTCTCTATATACCCTGTATAATAATAAATCATCTAAGTAAACACTTATTTATGAATTAAAAAAAAAACACAGAAAAATACCTTGAAAAATAAAACGACAATGTATACGCATACGTTGTACGTACTTGGCGGTATTTTTTTCATGCCTTTTTTATTAAGAGTTACCGTGAAGACTCACGTGGGTAGGTAGTACAAGGTTCCTGGTGAAATAATGTAGAAATTATCCCCCCCCCCTCTTGAATTGTGCGGCTGTTACATAATAAAAACTATAAATATTGAATGTATGTGTGCGCGAGTGTACCATCACTGTCCCTAACATCAACACACTCGTTATTATTAATAATGGCGACGTGAATAATTAGCACCCAGCTCTACCAGTAGTCAGTGCCATCGGGTCGAGTGATGTGCCACTGCATTGTAACTCACATTTAGTATAGCAAATTACAATGCCATACCTGTGCTACCCAGGTGGAAGAGGTAAGTGTGTCCAGCAGATTATTTCGTTAATTTAAAAGATATTAGTAAGTGTTACAAAACTATAAACTGATATAGAAAGTGTGTCGTTTAATGCACAGATTGACATTCATAAAAAAAATTAACGACATGTGGACATTATTTCTAGTCAGACATTTAATATAAGTACTGCACTATTATGTCTCCAACTGAATTGTCTTTCTACTGACTGGTTATCCCGATTAAAAGAAAGAAAGTTGATATAGGTACATTAAGTACCTACTTGCCTATTTAATTTTGAGCTTAGATGCGGTGTCTTAAAGAGATACTGCTAAAACAAAGGCAGATATCTCATAAAAAGTTCAAATCCATCGCTCTCTGGCCAACACCACAAAGAACAAAAGAAACGCAAACTTTTTCGACTGGCCGCTTCAAAGCTCTATATGGATACCTACATACGCAAGTATAATCCCGTATTAATTAACTAGCCTTGGGATACCTATGGATGCGTCAATGGAGAAAGCGAGCTGGATTACATTTTCTGTGCAGCCAAAAAGGCAAAAATAAATTCACATCGTCATCCGACCTCGCCAGAAGGTGCAGTTTAGCAGCTCTCTAACAAACGAGGCTCTGGCGTCGAACTACAACGACATTACCACTCCAACTGGTAGTGACGGGCAGCAGCGGAACTTGTGTAATACAATGTACAACACCAACAGCCGTAATAACAGGACCCGATCTGCGGTTCTCCGCATCCAGTCACTGGCAGCCGCCTTACTCAGATCGTCGTTCATGTAGCCGGTCGTTCCACACTACGCTTGCCCACTCGTGGTCTCCACTAACTATCTGAGCTTTTAGTCCTCTGCTGAAAATGGGTTATTTTACAACTAAACGAGCAGACATCCTGATGGTAAGTGGATAATGTCGTCCATTCGTCTGTAGCCTTATGAACGCTTTACATGTGTGTTGGTGACCGTATAGTGTAACAATATGGAGTTGCACAGGACGACTTGACGATTCCATTCCAAACCAATTGGCTTAAAATAAACAATAGATGGCGTTCCGAAATGGACCTCAAATTTTACATGATATAAAATTACATTTACATTAATATAAAATTTTCCTAGTGATTGAATAAAGCTGTATTTTATCGACTATCGAAAAAGACTGTCGTATTTAGATGTCAATATTTGCTTTCGTAATCGATCTCTATCTACTTACAAGGGTTCTATCACATCAAGATGCACTGCACAAGTGCAATGCCTTATATACAAGTTATCCATAAAGTGTCGACAAGAAATCACTGGAAATATTTTTTTCGTGATAGGTACTAAAACTTCTGCTAATGACTCATCATATCAGTGATAATACAAACCTCTTTTTGATGCTGGGTACCTTTCATATAGGTATACGGATAAATCGCGGTTTGTGAGACGCAAATATTGTTGGTTTTCGTATATTATCTAATTTGAAATGGAATATAAGTACATAATAGTCAACTCGGTTAAATGCATCCGTAGGGCAAATGTGCCAAAATGGAATTATTAAAATGAAATTATTTATTGTAGAATGTTCAAATGTAACAAGCTGTTGTCACAATGATCTAGCCCGGGTTAGCTAATTGATATGTCAGACTTGTAATCGTGTTTTATGATACGACGCGACGACGGTAAGGACTAACTGATGTGCCATTGCAGTCTTGCCATTCCCATGAATAGAGCCACCGGCAATACTCCCGGCAAATTGCTTAGTTGCCGGCAATATTGCCGAGGCCTACAAATTATCAAAATCAATTTCCACTATTTTCCACCCTATGACTGCGTAGTCCGACTGCTTCGTCCGATCGATCGGACGAGCGACCAAAGATTTTATCCTCTTGGTTAGAACCAAGGAATCAGTTCTTTTAGGTTCGATTATAAGACGACAAGGAATTTGAAAGTTTTCGTTGTCCGATCAGTAAGATACCTTTCCCTTGATACACTAAGTTTGAAACCACTAACACTAGACTATAGTAGTGTCTTTACCAAAAATGTAAGATCTCGATCTCTGTTTACGAGTTATTGGGCTTAGTGCACTTACCTACGTAGAGATTGAAACTAAAGTACCTACTTACATATAAATACCAAATCAATAACCTACACTGTCGTTTGTAACTAATACGTGCGATTGCGTCTATCAAAATTGAACATTAATATGATCAATTATGAGTGGCCACGAACTGACAGACCATCCGAAATCTCTCATTCATATGCTAGGCCGGGTCCTGCCGGCCTGGGCAGATAGAATTAGTAATGAACTAGTCGTTCGATGACGTGTAATATTTGCAACGTACACTGGCTCCTGAACGGAGGGGGCTACTCAGGAGTCATAAATACTATTATTTACGCACGTCACATGTCAAAGCTGTATGCTGTGTAAAAGTTTTTATTGGGACGCTGGAGAAAAAGTATATCTTTATTTCTTTTCCAGTCCTTTTTAGCTAAATATAAACTTAAATATAAAACCGGCGGTTACAGCACGGTGGCGGCCTCCACAATAAAATTAAGCCACGACCATTTATGTATTCTGTGACACGACTAGAATTAGTCGGCGATTGGCACTAAGATTCACATCCTCACTAAAATGGTAGTGAAGTAAAGGAGATTTACAACAGACTGTTTTGGAACGAACTGACGGAGTTGATTCGACTGTCATTTTTCAGGTTTCCTTACACAGGTACTTTTGTAAGTAAAGAGGTTTTTAAATGTTTAACTTGTTTGACTGTAAAAATTTTTACAATGGGACACTCAAAAACAACAATTCATTGTCCAAACGAATCCTATGAAACAAAACTTCAAATTCCGTATTTCTAAGACCTTTGCCCAAGAAAACGTTTAGTATTAGAAAAAAAAGAAGTTATTGAATATTTTTTGCTTAGCCTTTGATAAGTTTCTGGGTTAAGTTTACGGCTTCCTTTTGTTAAAGTATTTTCAAAAGGAAATTGTTTGCCCGTAGTAAAATTTGAATAGATATAATTTGGAGATAACTACGGAATTATAACATACAGACAGACCTACTGAACCAATAATTAATTACAAACTAACTAAACCCCTGACTCGACATCGCAATGTACCTACATAAATCGAAACTGCATGACAATTAGATTAGCGACTGGGGGTTGTGGTCGTGGCAGATTAACAGCAGGTGCATAGAATTGCATTCGTAGGAACGTAGGTTCAAATCCGGAGACGGTAACAATGAGACAAGAGCCAAAGAGACCAGGATATAATTACTTATTGTCTTGTCTATTTAATCTAAATAGAACTAAGATTTTCTCATCTATTTCCTATCAGTCAAGACCGTTAATGGACCGAGCGAGCGAAGCGTCTCAGTTTCGAGATTGGCCAAAAATGCTTTTGTCCGTCTGTCTTTCTGTAATTCTCTACAGGTCGCATTTTTCAACCGATTTTGACGAAAATTTCGCATGGATATAAATTAATGACGCCGACAAAATGAGTAGAATAAAATCTTGAAAAACATTTTTTTAGAGTACGTGCCATACTCGCAAAGTGGGAGTGAATTTCTTGTGAATCCCATAGTGTGGAGTATCGTTGGATAGGTCTTTCAAAAATATTAAGGGGGTATGTGAAAACCATTTTTCGATTTAAGGATCTGTTGGCGAAAAAAAAGGCTTTAAAGCGGTAATTTTTGTTAGATTCACGTGTATGATAATGTATGAATAATATAATTAATAATAAACTTATGACTTTTTGGTGTTTTGGAGACCGACTCTGTAAGCCATTATAGAATTGAATAAATAAATAAAAATACCATGCAAGCTAGACGCCCAAATCAGGACAAATTATATCTCTCTCCAGTGACCAAACCACCTCCGACGCTGAGTCAACACAACTAGACGAGGTCAATATTGTCGATATTTTTGCGCCCCTTTACAACACTCGACAATTCTCTCGAGAAATGTATCGAAGACTGTGGCACATAGTTAATCAATATAAAACAAAGCGCCCGTGTTGCATTCGAACAGCATTAAATAGAAATGAGCGAGCCCGTTTTAGACAGCGCATTCACATGGCGCTTCCCAGACAATAAACTGTACGTATTTACTTATACCTAAGTACAACCTTGTGAATTAAGAAGTACTGCGTTCCCCGAACGTAAGCTCCAATACCTACCAGTGACGTGCACGTGCAAAACTAAATCAATAAAGTTATTATTTTTAGAACGCAATTGACGTATGAAAGCCCTAGGTAGTAATCATAATGCATACTTTGTGTTTATACATTGCACTAAGTGGGTGAGAATAGAACGCCTCCCTGCCAAACGGACCGAGGTAAGCTAAGTAGCCGGGTGAATTAGTAAGGTGACGTGAGCAGGTCACATCTGTTGCGGAACGGGTTGCTATTGGACCAGTCAAGAAGTGGAGATAGGGGCACTGGAAGGCGCTGGGACGCTGCCAGGTGGAAGAAGTACATGGAAGCGGCTGGATGAGGATGGTGAGCCTAGTGATTGAATGATTTACAGGGGAATCAGCAGGGAACCACGAGAAAGCACCCAATGTATCTCTTAAACATGCAATAAATAAATTACCTCAAGAGATGTTTTTCGTCATGACAAGAGCGCCACAGTGGTGTCTATGCTGATTGAAGACGGCTTTTATCTACTTCGCTCCCTGCTCCGTTGCTCTGCTCCCACGTCCGTTGCTCTGCTCCCACGTCCGTTGCTCTGCTCCCACGTCCGTTGCTCTGCTCCCAGCTCCGTTGCTCTGCTCCCAGATCCGTTGCGCTGCTCCCTGCTCCGTTGCTCTGCCGGACTGCTCCACTGCCGTCGCCACTGCTCAGGAGGCTCGTTTGCGCTGCTAAACACAATAATATTTTATTTTTGCAATGTTTAACAAAATCTAAAATAAATGTTGTCTATTTATTTCGAAAGAAGGCCCGCATAGCTGCGCCGTGAGCGTGTGTTGGGTGTTGGATTAGTGTAGTAGCCATAAACAATGCGACCAGCGATTTCTCGCTAGAAATTATTGTACTAAACTTGTAGTAGTTCTAAATAAAAAATAAAAAAATCTAGTTTTGTATTATTATTATTACATAACATTCAAAACTCAAATATTTATCAGTGGCCAGGAGTGCAAAACTTTCAGTGGAGTTTAAATAAATAATAGATAGGTTGTGGGAGTAACGTCCCACTATTCTACTTTATACACCTACCTTATTATGTAGGTACCTACTAAAATGACAATTTTATTAATATACTAGCTGTTTCCCGCGGCTTCGCCCGTGTAGATAAGCCACAAACATCCTTACAAACTTTCGCTTTTATAATATTAGTAACATTAAACCGCTACTTAAACCTAGATAATAAAGCGTCAGTTTGAGGTGACATGGAGGTGACGCACGGCTCGGAAGCTGGGTGTGTGGGGACACCGGTGCCCGGTTCCCCAATTATTCGTCGCCTAATCGAATTCCCGTGTCGGTCGGTCCCAAGACGGGACGACGGTCGGACCTCGCAGGCTGGTGGAATACGAGCAGGACTGATTCAATTTCTGGAACGCACCGCAGTGCAATTTGAACGACCGATATAATCTATGGTTTCGTTACTTGCGGATCTAATTCGACAGTGTTTGGAGAAGCCTTAGGATTGAAATTTGAGGACTGTTTCTTTGTTCTTTTTACGGTTTTAACGTCAAAACGAAAAAGATCACGACCACTTCGGTGTCCGTCTGTCTGTCAATACCCTTTTTCTTATAGGAACGCGTGGAGGTATTAAATTCTAATGCAATCCCTTGGAGCTGTGAAAAAATCAATCTTCGTTAACGCAGTGAAAATATAATATGGCCGTTTTTGCCGCATTTTTTAGTATTTTGGTATTTGAATATTTTGTAGGTAGGTATAGTATTTTGGCAAGAAGAAATGTCTTATAGCACAAAAAAAAGAAGTCCGAAACTTAAAATGTCAAAAAATGTATTTTTTTCATTACCGACAAACTTAATTTGTTAGCCATATAAATTAGTCCATTTCATGTGATTTAACTACAGATTTTCTAATTATTTCTTTAATTAAGTTTGTAAGGAACCCTCAGGGCGCGAGTCCTACTAGCATTTGTCCCGTTTTTTCGCTTTCTATGAGTAAAACGACACTATAAACGTATTATATCTTGTGCATTGTGTGTGATGTTCTTGTCAAATTTCCACATGAAAGCCTAAAGTGTGAGATTAGAAGATGTACCTAATTAATTCCTCTGTGGTATTATAAATAATTCTCAAAAGGTAAATTATATTCAAGGTTCCATCCAATACACTTTAACGTCCTCTGCTGGACATAGGCCTTTCCCACTGAACCACCCCACCCGGTCGTCTGCCTTCAGAACCCAACCGCTTTTGTTCCGGCCACCTTCTTATTGTAGTTGCAAGTGATTATGTCATTATTTTTAAGCTTTATTTTTTAAACTAAAATTGTAATTGTACTACCTACTGCTTTTAGGATAGGAGCTTTAGGATGCCAATAATTCAATCAAATAATTTGATTGAACTCAATTAATCAGGTAATTGAACTGATGAGAGTGATGAGATACAATAGTCTCATTACCTAATACATAGGTACATACAAACAATTGAACTAATAATTGAATTACTGAGGACGGACGAGAAAATCCTAGTTTGGGTATATCGTAAGTATCGATTTAGTTGTACGGTCGACCGCTCTCATCAGTATCTCTCATAGTATCGAAACTCCCTAATAGGCCAGGCCAGCTCAAGGTCAAAGTGTTTCCACTGGCGTGCGGTCGACTGTACAAGCGGGCATGCACAGCCACTTATCTTCTCCGAACCCTGTACAGTGAGTGTCCTTTATACCTATATTCGCCACTTACATCCACCGACTAGGCACAGCCGACCACAAGTCAGTGGAAACACTTGACGTTGATCTGGTCTAGCCTATTAGGGAGCTCTAATACTAAGAGAGACCAGTTTATACTGGTTTGGTTTCCACTGACCGTACCTAAAGCTACTGGATCGAACCAGTAACTGCAATCTTTCCTGCTCGTTCCTGATACATTCGATAATGACTGGGTTTGACGTTTTCCATTATTCTACTTTCTGTGCAGTCTGGTGAGGGAAGTTTGCCTATTAAAAATGCATTAAATCAACTGTTGTAACATGCTATATTTACCCATTACATAGTTACTACCAAGTAGGTATGTAAGTATACCTATAAATCAATTGTTTCTGCAAGTGTCACTGGCACAGCACGCCCCACCGACCGCCACGACATGTCCGGTCACGGCGTGGATTTGAACTCACACGATTTTGACATATACGTGAGTGACAATTACCGATCGTGACATACAACGTCGACCTATATACCTATTATAGTTTCTATTCTATACTAGCTTTTGCTATCAATATCGTTCGCACACCAAACATTCAATAGTCTGTCAGTCTTTAAAAACGCGAATGAAACCGCGGGGCATTTGCTAGTTAATTGATAAACTACTTTCAATCACCTTTTTTTTTTAGTCTGTAAGTCATATATCGTTCCATATGGCATTTACTAGTTTCTTTGTGAAACACTGTATTTGTTCCTCTTAGTTTGTCTGAAAAAGTCAATATTTGCCCCTAGAAGCAGTTCTCGTAATATAGTAGTTAAGACTCTGAGATTTCCGTCATCATACAAAATACCTATCTACGAGTAGGTTTCGTCAGTTTTATTATCCAGTTGACCACCAAACGACCCCTTGTTGGCCAAGTGGCTTGGTCGCTAGGTCGAGGGTAGGGACTTTTGATAGGAAGGCAAACAAGTACTTACCTATTTGTTTTATTAGTCCGACTTCGAGGATAGCATATTAAGTATTTTTAATTAATAATAGAATTACCGTATGTAATAGGTAGTTCAAGGGAAAATCCACATTTGGAATGAGATGATGATTAGTTATATAGGTATTATTATAAATAATTAAATTATTTAATGTAACGTTACTTTAAATAATTCATCATCATATCAGCCTGTAGACGTCCACTGCTGGACAAAGGCCTCCCCCAAGGATCTCCACGACGACCGGACTAACCTCATCCAGCTGCGTCCCGCGACCTTCACCAGATCGTCGGTCTTTAAATAATTGTAGGTTTAATAATATTTTATTTTAATCCTTTTAACACTACATTATTGTTAGTAAAAGCAATAGTTTATCGAAAGCACTTCTTTTCTATATTTCTGTTCAATATAGGTATAGCGTGCTTTGCTGACGAGATCCAGTAAATGATGCAAAATCCCAAGTTTGCGCAATAACTGTAACATTATACAACGATTGTGTGCCTATTGGTGAAGGGTACTTGTGGCCTCCGCCACTGAGGGTTGATCCCTAACTGGGCCACTGTGTAAGGGGAGCGAAAAGTGACGAAACGATAAATTGAAAAAAATGCACGTGAGTACCAACCATGGTACACTAATCTATAGCGAACTGCTGGGAGTGTGTTCCAGTTCACGACACTTGTACCGTATACTTTTGGGGTACAAATGGTCCTGGATCAGGTTTATAACTATAAAATTAATGTAATTAAATAAAAAAAACGCAACACCCGCATTAGGTAGGATTCCCTCCTCCCTGTTTCGAGGTAGGCATGGATACATTGAAACACAATCACAAACATCCAAGGCCCGAAACAAGCATATAACGGTCAGATAAAAGCTTCCGCCTGCCGGGACTCGCACCCGGGACTCCGAGCACAGTAGGCAGGGTCACTACTACCAACTGGGCTACGGAGGCGTCAAGTAGTATACATAGGTAAGTACAAATCCAAATCAAACCATGTCCCCTCCCCACTGTTAGGGCACAGGACGTACGTATAACTACGGCGTGGCGCGGCGCGGCGGGCCAAAAGGAGGGTTATGATATGATTTTAGCATTATCTATCAATTTTTACTTTCTCACACCCCAGTACTGTAGAGAAAGCATTATTATCGCGAAAATAAAACTTTTTACAGTCCACCACTACCAACCATGGCCCAGTAGGTAGGTAGACATTCGAATAAGAATTTCGTCAGGTTCCGAGTGGTAGAATCATTAGTACCTTCAGGATTTTTAAAAATTTATATTTTGATTTTAGCATTTGAACTCTTGACCGAGCGAGCGCACTGCCAACTACCTACTAGGCTGCGATTACCACGCACGGTTTACTCGTGTAAGTACTTTTTAACTTAACTTTTCAGTAGTTTTTAGCGTTCCCTAGCTCAAAAGAGGAAAAAAGGAACCCTTATAGGATCACTCCATTGTCCGTCTGTCTGTCTGTCTGTCCGTCTGTCAAGACCATTTTTTTTATTTGTAACTACAGTATAATTGGATTTAAAGTTCAGTAGGTACAGAATAGTCAATGGCCAGTTGGAAGCGGACTGAATTAAATATTAAGCCGCTTCCAGACTGCCAAGCGTACTGCAGTTTAATATATAATAGAAGCTCGTGAGGACAGAGTGCATCCGTGTACTTGTAACATCAGATATTGCCTTGCGGTCTTTGGTATTGAAACGGGTTTATATGCGAAATGGTCCTGGCAAAGTTTCTCGCTCCAGTCTGGATAGAGTGGTTGCACTGTAGGGTGGATAACCACAAAGAGACTAATTAATCATAGTTTGGATATGAGCCCTAATATCGATACATTAATTCCCACTTTCCTATTCTTTTTCGGAATCGTATATGTATAGATAAAGTTGATATCTTTAACTAACTATACACATAATAAAACAGTAAAAATCTCATTTCCTAACATTTATGAATTTGCAGTTTAGAGTAAATTGGTTAGAATAGAACTGAAAATGCGGGCGGTCTGTCACAATATGTCGGTTGGCAACACAGGTAAGATAACCCTCAATGAGACCGCATAGTAAAGTGTCCCTAAACGATCAAGCTTGCATGACATGCAACGTTTACGTGAATGTCATGCTGCATGATGGACCATCATGCTTGCTATCAATACATACAGTGAAGCAACGGCCAGCACGTAGTTTGCATGTCATGTACGTAGTTTGCATGTCATGCACATCAATCACCACAGCTAGACGATCATGCATGAGTGACAGCACGTATTGCATGACATGCCGCATGATCGTTTAGGGAGGGAGCCCTTTAAACATTTAATTTTGTACTGTTTCGAGTTCACCAAATTTGGAAAAAGGCGCGGGTTGCGGGGAGAGTTGTGATGCGCTGAGCAAATTTTTTTGATTCATGCTGCGCTGTGATTGGCTATTTCAAGGTCACGCCGCGCTGCGCCGTCAGACAGATCCGACGACGACGCGACCAAATGCATGCGGATGTGTGGTACTGGAAGCACCTAGGAATTTGTATGTATTTACTGACAACGTCAATGGATAAGGCGTCATTAGGTGTTGCCCATTTTTGCATTTCGTGTTAACTTTAGTAAGTAAATTATTTATTTCATTAGTTAGTAGGTATATTTTCAGTGCTTTGACGTAAATTAAATATAATAAAATAAAAATATGTCGTGTTCATCTGTGTTTTAGTATTGCTACGGGGGCAACAACCAGTCGGGCCTCCTGATGTTAAGATTAGAGGTCACCGCCGCCCATAGACACCTGCAACACGCGGGGGGTGCTGGTGCGCTGCCGGCCGTGTTTTATTCGAACAACCAAAAGATGAGTAAAAGTCTCAGAATTATCATTTCATACGTATAGTCTTTGTCAGAGTTTTAATCCAAAAATACTATATTTTGTTAAAAGCTACAAGATTAATTATAGATTTAAGTACATGTTTTAGTCGTACCATATCAAAAAAAAACCGGACAAGTGCGAGTAGGATTGACTCGCGCCCTGAGGGTTCCGTACAAACTTAATTAAAGAAATAATTCGAAAATCGTTATTAAAAGAACAATTGACGAGAGAATTTTTGTCATTGTACTAATTTTTAAGGGTGGCTTGCTCATACGCAAAGTTAAGTTTGTTGGTTTGGTAGTATTGTACAAATTTACGGTTTTCGGATTTTTTCCTTTACTTGTGCTATAATATCTTGCTTCTTGCCAAATTTCAAGATTCTAGGTGAACGGGAAGTACCCCATAGGTTTTGGTTACCAAGATACTCAAAAATGCGGCGAAATCAGCAATATCTTTTAACTGCGATGACTCGATTTTCGTAGCAAATGCGGTCTCCATAGGATACTTCCCCCAAGGAAGCAGTATAATCTACTGTAGGAGGAGGTTATCTGTGGTCGGTCGCACTTCAGACCGTATACAAAATACAAACTCGCGCGTGTCAACCATGTGTACCTACACAGGCAACCAATTATAATTATCTCACATTACAAATGCGCCAAATACCTATGTAGAAGTTAAAACCGGGGCGCGGCCATGACGCACGGGCGTATATACAAACAGGGCGCCAATAAACTATTACTTTATTACACCGACGCCCTCAACAATAGCAGCCAATGTTAAACATTGGCTTGGACGCGCACTTTACGATTATTTGCCTACTTTCGCAGTGTGAGGTGCGCGTACATTGTTGTTGTCGGGCGCCCAGCGGCCGGGCCGCTCGAGCACTCGGCGGGTTACGGGTTCCATTCCCACTCGGACACAACTTTGTTTAATTTGTACCATTCGGTGCCTATGTTGGAACTTTTCGAGTTCCCGACCGACCAGTGTCCGGATGCTGTTATTGATTTTGAACCTTACCTAATTGCAGGGCTCGGTGTTACCTATATTATTATTTGCGAATTGTACACGAAAAAGTTCGCTTCCAAGAAGCAAGTACGCGAGTATTTACTCGCTACGAAATAGGTCCTTTAAGAAATCCTATGCTTTGCCTGACATATTTCTGTATGTATTTGGCATTAAGTTCGCCTCTTGTACATAAGTTGTGCAATAAAGTTTAAATAAATAATTTACAAACCTACATTGGGATTAGACGAGTTCATATTGCAGGAATTATTTATTATACTTATTGCGTTTTTAAATGCATGAACAGCAAAGAAAGAGCCTGATATTAGCGTATGTGACGAACGTGAAGTCATATTTATGTATAATAACGAATAATATTAACCAAACACTGTCTTCTCTTTTCCAGATTAGATTTAAAGGATGTCGATTTGCTCCAATAAAACTCGACATGTTCTTTTTGTATCGTAGTCAATTCAGCCCATATGTTACATTCTTCTGAAAGTAACATCATCATCAAAAAATCTTACGAATGTCGTCTCGCTCAATGACGACGAATATGTAATACGTAATAGGTAATACATATTTTACATAAATCTAAACTTACCTTTTAAGATGCTAAAGATACGTTTCCCCTTGAAGACTGCAACTTGATTCAGACGTACGAGTACCTGAAATGAGGTTCAAAATTAATACCCGCTTCTGAACATCTATTTCTGGTAGTCGGTCCATCTGGCACACCTGGCAGGAAGGCGTCCCACGCTACGTATATACCTACTAGTGCGCAGTCTTCACTCCAGAGCCCGAAAAGTATAAGACAACATATAGTACCTCCTCCTTTTTTGGAAGTCGGTAAAAAATTAAACGTCATTTTCTCATGAGGTTTCAGAGTTTGATTGTTGTAAATATTCGCCCCAAGGCTCCTCGAAGCCATCAATACACAGGTTAACCGTGAAATTCGAATTTCAAATACTCGTAAACCATTGGCTTCTTAACATGCATCCTCTCTCCCCATTGGTAGTTGATAAACTGATATAATTTAAATATTGTCACCTCGCTACCACCGGCGGAGATTTACGCCTTATTGCAATTTACTTTGGGGGGGGGGGGGGGGGGAAGCGGCTTATTTAATTTGGGCTCACCCCCGCATAGCAGATTAATAAATATATATTGGAGGCTCGAGGCCATAATCTAATATGAAGCGGTGTAGGTGAATCAGATTGAAAGGTATTTGGAAAAGCGTTTTCCGGATAATTCTGTTGACCTGCATTTTTACATTATTGTAAAGAGGGTTTGGCTTGGTTACTAATACTTTTAGCTTCTAGAGCATTAGCGTTGAAGCCAGATTTTATATTTATATGGTACTAAATTCCTACTTGGAGAATCAAGTTATCAGTAGGTTTGGTCTGACCAAACGGCTTTATATTGGGAGTTGACGCGCCTTGCCAGCTTGCTCATTTTATCTATCTTGCGCTATTAGGTACTTGATTTTGGCTACCAGCGCGTTTTGCCGCTTTTATCTTGCGCTATTCGACAGCATGATTTTGGCTACCAGCGCGTTTTGCCTATTTTATCTTGCGCTATTCGACAGCTTGATTTTGGCTGCCAGCGCGTTTTGCCTGTTTCATCTTGCGCTATTCGACAGCTTGATTTTGGCTACCAGCGCGTTTTGCCTGTTTTATCTTGCGCTATTTGACAGCTAGATTTTGGCTACCAGCGCGTTTTGCCTGTTTTATCTTGCGCTATTCGACAGCTTGATTTTGGCTACCAGCGCGTTTTGCCTGTTTTATCTTGCGCTATTTGACAGCTTGATTTTGGCTACCAGCGCGTTTTGCCTGTTTTATCTTGCGCTATTTGACAGCTTGATTTTGGCTACCAGCGCGTTTTGCCTGTTTTATCTTGCGCTATTTGACAGCTTGATTTTGGCTACCAGCGCGTTTTGCCTGTTTTATCTTGCGCTATTCGACAGCTTGATTTTGGCTACCAGCGCGTTTTACCTACTTTAGCCATTCGCCGAGAGAATACTTGCCGAGAGAGAGCTTGAATATTATATCGCATCTATAGGAAATGACGTACTGTTTGGAAGCGGCTCCGAAAGTAAGCTCCGAATTGTTCAAATGAAGTCTCGTTTCGTATCCATCTACTAAACGGGATTTTAATTTCCCGTTTGGAAGCAGGCTCCGAAATTTGGCTACGAAACGGTCCTAAGGCGCTCCGATATACTTGTAGCACTTAAAATGCGGTGTTCGCCTGGCCTGGTAAGGTGTACTTTGGTGTAAGACTCGAGCGCCAGAGGTCGGGGGTTCGACGTTTGACTTCCATGGGGACAGACAACTTAAATTTACAATTTGTATAAATTGGTTCTGGTACTACAATATAAGTGAGAATGTTTGGATGTTTCTCAGTTTGTCTGTACTGAAGACAAGCTAGATATTGCCTCTATTATCTACGGGGAGCTCCAAGAGAAGAAAGTACATTTCCAAAGCCAATCCTGAATAAGTGTGTAAACTCAATTATTAGTCCTTTATGATGCTATCGCAGCGTCGGCGACGGCAGGCTGCACTGTGCTGCGCTGGGCCGCAGTGGGCGGGAGGTCTACATCGCTTCCGAGCGGATATTAGAAGGAGGTCTCCCGCCGCCGCCGCCGCCCGCCGCCGCCCGCCCGACCTACGGCATCACGCCTGGAGTTATAGTAACAAGTGTGTGGGCAGCACATCAAACTGCCTAAGTCGACGATTTGATGTGAAAACGTCATTTTATTTTTTTAGAATTGAGACTTTTAAAAAAAGTTACACATCAGGCCAGTTTTTTAAAGCGAATCTTGTTTTTACTTTAAAAAATGAATATCAAGGTGGTATTTTATATGTGAATCGACTAAATACAACATGGTTGGACCTTAGCTGATGAGCTTTTTACAGGAAAGGTCAAAAGTATCCACTACTAGTATTTTTTATAAATATGTTAAACAGAACACTAATTATTGTAAATTTTGAGAAAATCTCGATACGATTAGTTTTATATATAGACCATGCTTTAATTAAGCTACTTTTCCCCCGGAAAATCACCTAAATTTAATATTTTTATACCTTCTAATGTCGACTAAAACGTACCCGCGTAATCTTCTACAACAACTGTTTCAGCGTAAAGGTTATTACATATTTTTGGTTTCACTTTCAAACTCGAACGTGCCTCCTGGTTAGGTCGGTATTCTGAGAGGCTGGCGGACTGGTTAACGGGTACTAAGTTACACATTTTATTAATGTTTTTATTTACATAGGTACCTAGTAGTATATACATACATAAATGTACCTATCCTATAGATTCATGACAAACGACGAGCAGTGTAGAAACTAAACGGCAATTTCACATTCTGTTTACACATTCGCAAAGCAATCAGTCGAGCAGCCGCTGCCGGGCCACGACTTCACGTCGAGTTCTCTAAACAATAATTGCGAGGGAAAATAATAAACGCCGTCGCAGCGCCGCCCGCCGCTGCCGCCCGCCGGCCGCCGGTATCCGCTTGCAATAAAAATGTAAAACGCCAACGATAAGCGACAACGCGAAAGGCTCCAATGTGAGGATTAGAGATGAGCCGATCACATCAATTATATCGATACTTTTTATGGCTCCGTCAAAACGGACATTCCCGTTACGGACATTAACGCGCGCTGTGAAGGCCTTCCCGGCCAAGAGCAGACTCTAAAGATCGAGGACTTTTCCGTAAAGACCACAATGGAGTCTGTTATTTATCTTAGGCTGTTATATCCGTATGATTTTAAACAATATCATTTTTAATACATAGGTATTAATAAAATAAATGAATTTAACCCTTAGAGTGTTAAAAAACCCGTTTGTTCAATACAAGAACATAAAATAATCTAAAAATGTAGGTAAAATATAAAATGGGCAAATGCGTAGAAATAGCATGGCAACACTCCTCTTCCATCTTGGATCTGCGTGCGGGCACTGTGTGCTCCGCAATTAAATTCTAATTACTATCAATATAGTACATAAAACAGTTTCTTGCATTTTCATTTGGAACACCGTTCGGGTCTCAAATGTAGTTCAAATACTAAACTTTATGTAGTCTAGATAGAATTCTTTTTTCAAAAACAAAAATATGACGACAGCCACATTCTAACGAAGAAATTCTCCTTTTTTTTCTTTTCGCACTTATGTTTTTATTATATTTTTGTGTACATGCCCTTGTCTTATAAATGCCTTTTTTATATCTTACGTACCGTCTGAAATATAAATTTTATTTTTATTTGTATTCGCAGTTGGCGCTTCACAGTTTTACGTGTATTCCCGTTTGGGACCCAAGTAATATCGATATGGTATGTCGTGGGGCAGCACTACCTCGAGCGGGTTGTTTGAGTTTTTATGTCCGGATCAAACGGCTAGGTATTTTGTCACACAAAATATAAACGTGGCTTACTTCCTTCCTTCATTGGTGGAGTTTATCTTGGTGATTAATTACTTTACGGCTGGTACGGCCGCGTGCTTCGCCATACAGTGACCATTTAAGTAACTATACTCCTACTAGCCGCTGAATACTGGACAGCTTATTAATGTTAAGCGTCCGTTGTGTTACTTACTGGGATTCCGGATACCTATATAATTTTGGATAACACCTGCAGGTTGGTTATTCAAGCAAAACTTTAAAAATTTTAAAAATATTAAGTAAGTAGGACATTTCATTTTTTTTTGTCTAATTCCTTACTAGTAAGTAATACGGAATACCCAAGGATACCTCAAAAATCTTCACGCGTAAGTATGAAGTCGCGGGTAACAGATAAGTAGTCACTATTTATCCACACTACCTGATATTAAAAAAAATTGTTTAAAAAATTTTTAAAAACAAGCTTTTATTAAAAGTCACATTGGCGATGTCAGCAAACTACTTATTCAGACCAATGTGTGGGTCAAATCCTGCAAGTTGCGCAAGGGCAAGTTAAAGAAAAGCTTGTAAAAAAAGAAGTAAGGTTTCTTTGTTCTCAGAAAATTCTTAGTTCTTTCATTTCCACTTCACCGGAAAGTCAATTACCGCAGAAAGTTTAAATTCCTGCGGAGAAGGCTGCGGGGCCCAGATAAGATGCAGGAGAATCATAATAAGAAGATCTCAAAATATACCGACCATCTATCCCGAGGAAGAAAATAATCATAATAATTGTTTATTCTTACAAAGGCAGCATTTGATAACACTAAATATCTAAGAATAATAATAGTATATTACCTACTAATAATAAAGAGGTGAAATTTGTATGGATGGATGTATGTATGAGTGTTGGCAGTAATCTTTGTAACTAAGTACTGAACCGATTTCAAAAGTTCTTTGACTGCATTGAATAGGTGACATGGAAAAATTTTCCATGGGGTAATCTATTCCCAAGGGAAATTTATAATTACAGGGCGGGCGAAGCCGCGGGGAGATGCTACCTTATAGTTCTTAATATACATACATAAATAATGTGAAACGCTAAGACTAATGTGTATAAATATCGTAATTAAATAATAAATAAGTACCGGCAGGCAGATGATGATGATGATGAAAACAATAATCTAGGCTGTCTGTATGTACACATAATTATCATGTAGGTAAGTAGTACACGTATAACAACAGTTATACAACATTTATACAAGACCTATCCTCCTGGGACCCCACGACGGCCTCGCGTGAGGACATAAACATTAAAAACTAGTAGTTCCGTGAGAACAGTAGACCTCGCCAGCCCTTATAAACCAAACCTAAAAGAAACCAACAAAAGTCAACTTTGGAAACAGAAAAAGTACCTACTAAAGTGACAAAAATTAGCACTTTAAAGCTTAATATTTCGCAAACGGATCCCTGAATCGAAAAATGTTTATCACACACCCGCGATATTTTTGAAAGACCCATCCAACGATACCCCACACCATGGATATCACGCGGAAAAAAATAATTTTCCATTTTACGTATGCAGTTCTATGAACTTAATTTATTTTTTCAACTTTCTTAAGTCGATCCACTATTACTCAAAAACTAATAGAACCTACTTAGCCGTAATAGTTTTCCTTGTAACTACGTTATATATGCTACTGCCATGAATTTTTTCACATTTCCAGAAGCAACCGTTTAGCTGGCAGGGGGGGGGGACACGTGACTCTAACAAAAATTACCGCTTTAAAGCTTAATATTTCGCCAACGGATCCCTAAATCGAAAAAATGGTATTCACACACCAGCAATATTTTTGAAAGACCTATCCAACGATATCCCACACTATGGGATTCACAAGAAAAAAAAAGTTCACTCCCACTTTGCGAGTATGGTAGGTACTCTAAAAAAAATGTTTTTCAAAATTTTATTCTACTCATTTTGTAGGTTTAATTAATTTATACATATGCCAAATTTTCGTCAAAATCGGTTGAAAAATGCGACCTGTAGAGAATTACAGACAGACAGACAGACAGACAGACAGACAGACAGACAGACAGACAGACAGCCGGACAAGAGCATTTTTGGCCAGTCTCGAAACGTAGACGCTTCGCTCGCTTCGCTCGCTCGGTCAATAAAACATAACTAAAACATTAAAAAAATATTAATCATAAAATAATTGAATTTTTAGACGTTCACTCAGCGTTCACTTCTTTTGAGGACTAAAAATGAAAAAAATAAAAAAACCTAAAACATAAAAATAAATAAATAAAAATTCGTTCACTTCTCCCAGGACTCAGGAGGCTATAGGTAGGTAAATTAATCTACAAACATTTATTGAGGAATAATAAATCAATACGTAGGTAAATGTAGTACCAGGTACCTACTTCGTATAATGAAGATATTTCACAAAAAGGCGCATCTATCGCGAGGTCGTGAGAAAGTCATATTATACATATCAATTTGGCGATCGATCCGCTTTCTCGTGATGCTCAACTGTATATTAGATGCCGATATAAAAGATCGGCTAACCACAGCCAGCCCGCGCTGCCGCGGCCGTATTTATTGAAATTACTTACAATTTGATTGTGGGAGTAATGAGGGGCTGCTACTCGGTAGCCCAGTAAAATTAAACCAACTTTTTGTTTGAAACAGCACGAATTAGATACTTTATATGTAGACGATTTGCATGAATTACGGCTGTTCCTCGCAGATCACGTTAAATGTGGTGTACCTAATACATTCTTTCTATTATATAGGGTTATAACAAATGGTTTTATTGTTATATAATTACTTAGTATAGATTATTAATTATTATATTTATCGACTGACTTGTCTACGTAGCTCAAACTGCTGGGTATAGTCCTCTATATATTCCTCTGTGGATATACAACCTCTAGATAGTTTTTTATTTTCCACCTACAGAGGATGACGCCCTCAGGTTAAATGGTTAGGTATAGGTACTATACATACATCTGAGTTATATTATCTAGTCTTCATAAAGGAATAACGCTAATATTATAGATATCTACCGTAATTGCTTTGTACCTACTTAATTGTGCGAGAATAAATACATTGGTTGTTCGCAAATTATTCCGTTTTTAAACTTAATAAGTAGCGAATATAAAAAGTTTGCAGCCATCAATAAAAAGGTTGAGCTTCTTTGCAAGCGGAGCGGTTTAGTTATTGGTAAAAAATAAAATACAAAATAATGCTTGCTAAGATGTCGCCGTACCGACTTCTTCGGATGCAGTTCCTTTAGTATTAATGTGACATTATTACGTACGTTTATTTTATTTAATTATTTTACTTATCCTAAAACAATGATAATTATATTGTATATTTTTTACTCAGATGATAATAAAACGTTGGATTTGGAAACTCTTTTAACCCCACAGCCACGAGGTAAAGCTTAGTATTAAACGCTGTTTCGGACAAGATCTCCGACACTCCTCCTTGTAGGTTAATTAACTACTTATAATAATGATTTATTGTCAAATTAAATTGCCTTGTGGCTTATTGTATCTGTATTATAAGTAGTGTGTGCTGTGAGTGGTCAATATACAAAACCAAGAGTGCGTAGTTGAAGGTTTCTATCCGTACAGCTGCTGACAATCGAACCCCACCTTTTCCAATGTCGGTACACAATAATTTGTATCAAGTATCGGCTACTGTTCGCGGCGTAAAATAAAGCGTTCGTGGCTTCAACTGTTTATTATATTTTTATAATTCGTAATGAGAGACTTCATTCGCTGGACTACACGATTCGCGCATGCGTAGCTTATTGTAAGAAAATAAATAAGTGGATGCAAAATAAAATTAAATAACATGTATAATTTAAGTTCCAGAATCGAATTTACAGATAATTTGTGCCAATTTGGTTCATCTGAGATAAGGAACTGTGCAGTAACTATTAATAAATATATATTAAAACATAATAAATTACAATAAAAAGTCCGTCTGAGGAGAAAGGCAGCGACTGTCTGTCTGTTAACTTGTAACTCGTTAACGGATTTTGATTTGGGTAGTTTTGAAGAGTTCTGAAACAATCCGCAGGTAGTTTTGCTGTGTGTAGTTTAATGGGTCTACATGTATATATTGCTGTTTTTTTTCTTTAATATTTAAATTAGCATTGGCAATAATAACTATTAGTTTTCAAACTATATCGCTACAGGGTGCAAGCAATTATTTCAAAAATTTGAAAGGCCAGGAAAGTGGTACGCGCCGTATACTGTGAGGGGGTTCTGTCATTATTTATGTAACCTGATTTAATATAATAAAAAGCAAGCAAGTGAATGTTTGGGTTTTTGTAAGTCATAATAATTATCTATCTACATAAACATAACATTAAATTATAACTAGACTATGTCTTTACATAGGAGAGATAGTGACCTACCTTCCAAAATCCACGCGTACGAAGTCGCGGGCAGGCAACAGCTAGTTTACCATAAAAAATAAAGCACCTTGGACAGAATGAACCGGCGACCTTAAGAGCTGCTGGGACTCATGGGGAGAGGGACCAAGCCCGTGGACCAAGCGGAGGACGGTGGCGCGTTGAGAGAGGGTTGTGACCAACAGGGGACGGCGATTGGACGGCAGTGATGGTGCAGCCTAGGGGTAAACTGTCAAGTCCAGAGTAGACACCGTTACGGATCGCACCCTAAGTAGAAATTCGGCTTAAAAATTGAAAGCCTCCGTACTTATTATGATCCTTCCCATTTCGTTGCTCTTCAATATTAATATTACAACGGATTACTCAATTCATTTACTATTACTGGAAACCTTTAATTGGTTTACTGTATATATAATTTAAGTTTTCTTTTGTAATGTTTAACTGTAGGTTTTCCCAACAATTCACAATAAAATAATTCAATCTCATTAGATGGCAAAGAACAAAGCCTTTACAACAGTTTCCTCGCTCCGCGTACATATTTAAACTTGTTTCTCCCCGAATCAAATAGGGTTTCATTTTCGGGGAACCATAAAAATATTTGAAATAACATATTAGGGGCCCGCAGAGTACGCCCTGCGGTTGGCAGGAGGGTTCCGTACGTGGCAACTGTTCAAAATTATCCGGCTCGCAGCGGGATCCCGCGCGGTCTAAATCTAAATCGCATAGAAATGAAGTTTAGTGGCGGTTTAGAGCGTGTTGAGCAATCGAGTTCCCCTCAAATATTGTTAACGGCAAAATGGTATTTCTAGTCGTCTAACTACCTATTTGTGACTACTTACAGTTTATATAAAGGTAAAAGAAAGTTTTAAATTTGTATTCGAAACTGTATAGGGGTGTGGATGATACCAGGTTGTCTGGAGTAGATCTAATCTATAGAAGACAGAAAAAAAAGAAAAGAAATAAGGAAATAGAAGAGTAAGAAAAGAAATTATAAAGAATAGAATAGCTAAGTAGATACAATATTATTTATTAGAGATAATTCTATCTTACGCGCAAATTTTTGTAATAAGTATATTATACTTACCTACGTAAAATGTGTTCGTCTATTCCCATATAGTTATGTGTGTAGGTAATAAATAATAGATTGAAATCTTTCATCATCATCATCATATCAGCCTGTAGACGTCCACTGCTGGACAAAGGCCTCCCCCAAGGATCTCCACGACGACCGGTCCTGCGCTAACCTCATCCAGAAATTGAAATCATTGAAATCTCATTGAAATCTTTACATATAAATATATACCCTGATGATGACTGATCTTTCAAAGCTCAAATCGCGTATACACGATGAGTCTAGTAACTGTTTGCAATAATGTTCGCGGGCACTAATTTATACGTACAGGGCAGGTAATTGCACCAGGGGGAAACGCAATAGAATTTATATACTTATTTCAATTTGTCATACTTTTTTTGCAACAATTTTTATTTGTGTCTTTATGTGTCTTTTTTATGTATGTGTCTTTTCTGTGGGCTGTACCGGCCTGAAATAAATACTATTTAATTTTAATTTAATTTAATATCATGACTGGATGGAGATATTTGTCTACGTCATTCAGTAAAGTCATAGGGTATATATCAGGTAGATTTAATTATAATAATGAGGTGAGGTAAACAATGATCTTTTCCATCCAGCCAGTCAAAGAAATAAACTTCACTCGTGTTGCCCTTGCCTCTCACACAGACCAACCACCCTTCTCTTACTCGTAAGTACCTATAGGTATACTTAGTTGCAATAGCCCCGGTCCCAGTGTGGATATTAGCTGCTGGCCGCTAACTGATATTTTAACTGATATTTTTTTTCGGAATTTCGTTCAACAGGTTAGTTTTCCCATCATTGCCATAATTTTTCTTTCAGTTTAAATTGTTCATTAGTTTTGAGTTAACCGGCGGAGAGACGGACAAAAAAGCTTCGCGCTTTGTGGGTCTCAGTTTTGACGGAACCCTAAAACACCAATACCTACTAAAATTATTGTAGAGACTCTAGAGTTACTTACTTAAGAAACTTTATTCTAACTACTTGATTGATTTTATTTCAACTAAAACCTGACTTTGTATAAAATAAAAATATAGCAAAATGAAACTGCTGCGGTACAATTTATTCGAACGATTCTTTCTCCTCAACGCAGACGCGATCCTCGCAGAAGACCTGTCATTATATTTTAGTATTTACAACATAAAATATAATTTCCTTGTCAGACAGAATTTATTTATTGTATAAAAGCAATGGACGAAGTCCGCAACGTGTAATCTTTATCGTATTAACCCATGGACATGGATACACGCTAAACGTTTAATATATTGTTGCAAACAATATATAATCTGTGACGGACACTCAATTAACTTAATACTTTCACGGGGTACCTATCTATGGTTTAGGTTCTTACCTATATTTGCTTGCTTCACATTCTAAGAAGTCATTTTCATTTTGGAAAAGCAATTTTGGTAATATTTTGTATGTCCGCAAAACTAATCTCTCCTTTTGATGCACTGTAACATTTTTTATGAAAAAGAGATCCTACCCGATAAATTAATTTCAAGTTTTATACAGATTTGCAATGACTCATCAGTTCATCACATCACTGTATTAAGTACCTACGTACTTCGAATGTCATTAAAAAATGAGCATATATATTCTTGTTAGTTTTCTTAGCAAATACATAAAATACCAAATATTATAAAAAAGCATTGACGCAAAAGAAAATAGACTACAATCCATCCTAAACTCTAAATTTGTGTTTTCACGTAGGTACACTAGGAGTTTAATGATAAGTCCCCCTCCCCACCCCCACCATTTCCCATAATTATCTCGCATCTAATCTAGCCGTTTATTGTACCGTAATACCGTTCCTCCAATGATTATGATTAGTAATAATTGATTATGTAAGTACTTACCAATGGTCATGACATGGATAACCATGTAAAATAACCAAATCGAATTCTTACCATGCTTTTGGTTATTTTCACGAGTTAAAAAAACCCGTTTGATTTTAAAAGCTTTTATTAAATTTTGACTTTAGTTTGTGTAAACTTTAGTTTTTATAGTTAAGTCAGTTTAGTCCTTTAGCTCTCTACCTAATATTACTGCTTTCCAAGTTTCCAATACGCCCACCACGTAGCATAATATAAACCAGACTAAATTTAATGGAAGCGCCATCTCTCGTATACGAAACGAACAGTTTAGCAAGCTTGGGCACTTAACTTTGTTGGTCCGTCCGCCGCCGAACAAACGAACGACCTCTATCTAGTAAAATGTCCTGGACATTAAAGAATTCGCTTTAAAGAATGCAGTGGCAGTTCCAGGAATAAGAGATTTGCTATACGAACGGCTTTGTTGAATGGCATCTTACTTGTTTATTATTAACTAGCTGTTTCTCGCGCCCTCGCCCGCGTTTTATAAGTTAAAGAGATTTCTGAATTTTTAATTTCTTGCTCGGCTTCTATGGGTCGTAGCGTGGGTCTGGTAGCGGTTCGTGCTTTTCCGATTTTTGGTAAACAAGTTGATGTTAAAATTAAATAGCAACCTCCTCCGTGAACCTTCCTCAAGAATTGAACTAATAAATGCAAAAATAATTTTTTACAAATCCGAATAGTAATAGTTCCAGAGATTAGCGCGTTCAAACAAGCAAACAAACTAACAAACTCTCCAGCTTTATTATATTAAGTAGGTAAGTACCTACCTATTGATTATGTAAATGAAATGCGGTAAATCTTAGGTTAAGTTTAGGGTAAATCTTAGATTACTTCATAACAAACTTTATCACTAGTGGCGTCGCCGCTCTGTACGAGATACATGAGTTTGTATGGGACGAATTATTTAGGCAGCGGCGGCGGACTAGCGTCGTCGCCGCCTACCACAGCGGCGGCGCCAGTCACTATAAGACCACCTTTAGTGTTTTTAGGTTTGAAAATTAAGCTTAAATTAAGTTAGGTATTCCATTGCCGATGTTTTTGCTCACATCGATAAGTTGTAATGTTTCTAAGATGTAAGACAAGTTGCACTCCATTTTGTTTAGAAATTGTTCGGTTACTTGCTTTGGTTGGTAACTAACTGGCGAGATGTGACTTACGAATTGCAAAAAAATACTGTTGTTTATGTAAAATACTTACTATGTATACTTACTTAAAATAGACTTAGTTTTAATATAGGCTACCTATATTATATCAAATTAGGTACCTATTTCGTGTCCGCAGCACCGGTCATAGATTAAGATTAAAAAAAACATATTGTGTGAGTAGGCATGCAGTAGGTATCTAATTTACTATTGTATAGGTACTTACCTACATACCTATCGTTCGTTCGCGCCAGTTGACTTATTACCAACTTTAAATCGTGTTTAAGCGTTTCGTTATTGTGACAAGTAAGTTTGTCATGTGGTCCCAGGCGACTGATGTTTAAAGATACAGTTGCCTAACAGGGACGGCGGTCCCAGTAGGAATGTAGAAATCATACGAGGCCTAAATGGGACAAAAATATACTTAATAATACCTAAGTAGTTACTTACTAGGTACCTGTCATCGTCATGATATCAGCCGAAAGACGTCCACTGCAGGACAATGGCCTCCCCAAGGACCTCCACGACGAACGAACGGTCCCACGCCAACCTCATAATCCAGCAGGCTGCAGCCTTCACCAGAACGTCGGTCCACCTTGTGGGAGGCCTGCCTACGCTGCGTCTTCCGATCCGTCGTCGCCACTTGAGAACCTTTCTGCCCCAACGGCCGTCAGTTCGACGAGCGATGTGACCTGTCTACTGCCACTTGAAGCTATTGTCGGTGACCTTGGTTCTCCTGCGGATCTCCTTATTTATCTAGGTACTACCGATACTATACTATTAAATAATCTGTGCATTAGAGTAGGTATACATGTACAAGTAGGACTAACCTAGGTATAGTAACGTTATTAATGAAATTAAACAATTAGACCAGGATTGCAGGTACCTAGGTAGACTTCTGTTTCAGCTACTTCCGGTTACCTTTTTTCGAAGAACTCTGTGAGACGCTGATAATTTAGGCATTATATAATTGGTTCAAGTGCCTAGTCTGTCCGATAATTGTTTCTTCGAGCGACGGACGAAGGTAGGTATATACCTAGCTACCTGGCAAGGCGGCGCGGCGACGGAGCGGCGTCGGGCGCGTCGGGGTCGGTCCCTTTCCCTCAAGGCTACTAGCTCCATCAGGCCAATATCACCCTAAACGCGGCCACATTTAGTACGATTTACTTTGTGCGCTACGGAAACTTTTTTGAATCACGCGTGCCCGGACAATCGAGCCTTGCTCCAACTCGAGAATAAGTCCTCTTTGTAAAAGCAATTTCGAGTGATAACTCTCGTCAGTATTATCGTATAGAAGGCAGAGAATGTTTTTGAAGGTAAGTAACATTAGTAGAGACAACAATAACAATAGGATTCTTTGTTAATATTAATAGCAAAAATCTTCTTGTCAGCTAATTTTATTTTCTTCCTTGTTAGGTAGGTACCCATTCATTCAAGTCCTAACTTATTTTAATGTAGGTAGGATCTCTAGGTATGAGACAACCTACCTAATGAGAAAAATGAGCAATACATTCAAATGAAAAACATAAACAAACCACTGTCACTGTCAAATCCTCGTGTGCGCGGTGAATGAAACGTCATAGTATTTGAAAATGAACGTTATTCGTTTCTAATACGCACCTTTTTGATAGAACCAGCACCACCTTATCACTATTAAGCACTTTACCACTCACTAATAGTCATAAATAAGTTGGATAAAGATAAAATGTTATTTGTGCGCAGGCGTCGCCGGTCGAAAGTGGGTGCGTAACGGAACCGACGCAGGCGTCGAAGCGACTGTCAACGGCCGACCGACGACGGTGGCGCCGCGGCGGAGCTACACAACAAGACGCTCCGCGGATCAACCCCCGCCCCCGCTGCCCCGCCGCGCCGCCCGCGCCGCCCGCCACCCTGCGCTCGCCCGGCCGCCCGCGCCGCCGCCGCGTCGTCGGCAGGCGCCGTCGCCCCCGCGCCGCCTGCGCCTAGCCCGTCTTTCGTTAAGTACAGTCAATCGCACGTCATCAGTGGAAACACTTTGACCTTGAGCTGAGTTTCAATAATAGGAGAGACAGTTTTATGCTGGTTTTGTTACGTGCGGTCGACCGTACCAACTACACCGTACGTGTCCTACACAATGCCCTTACCTATCGTTTTTTTTTTGTAAAATAGATAAAAAAATTATTATGTATTTTCATTTAAAATATCTCATTTCTCAGGGTAGGTATACCTATAACTGTCCCTTTCTTAATGCACAGTCAGCACATTAAATAGGTAAGCACCTAGTGTAAATAGGTAGGTATGTACCTATGTGGGGTGGAAAGTAGGTATAAGTACGTATAGGTATAAATTTCATGGTTTTCCTTTAATTTAAAATATAGGTATACCTACCTTATTGGAACCTTTCGATCGGTATCATACGAATACCGGATACTTTTTAAGGTTCCGTACATCAAAAGAGGAAAAAAGAAACCCTTATTAATAGGATCACTCCGTTGTCCGTCTGTTTCAACATTATAAAATTTTACCTTTTTAACTTTACAACTAACGGAACTCCCCCTTATTTCACTTTGGGGGTGGATATTTCAAAATTATTAAAAAACATCAACATTATTTTAAAATTTATACACGTAAAACTAAATTATTAAACACGTTTTAAACTTTTTTTAAATGACGGACTTTCCTACAATCTTTGCACCCCCTGCTCGTATTTCACCCACTCAAGGGCAAATTTTTGAAAGACCCTCTCTAAGTGGACATTAGAGCTGTCTGAAGAACTTTTGTGCAATATTTCAAGATTTTCTATTCAAGTCTTTAGGCTCAGCGGTTTAGGTTGTCTTTTTTAAAAATTCTAGTCGTTTCATTTCATTGGTATTTTACATTTAGGGGTGGAGTTTTCAAAATTTGTTGAAAGATGTCACCATTGATTTTTAACATAAAGAATATTATATAAAATTTCATGTTGCTAACTTTAAAATAAAAAATGACGCACTTTCATACAATCTTTACACCCCTATTTCACCCACTCAGGGGTTGATTTTTGAAGGACCCTTTCTTAGTGGACGTCAGAGCTACCTTTATGCCAAATTTCAAGTCTCTTCTTCGTTCGTCTTAGCTGTTTGGGCTGTGTGCCGGAACTTCCACACAAACTTTCATCCCCCATTTTACATACCTACCTACTTAGGGGTAGAATTTTCAAAATTGCTGAAACACATTGTTTTTTAACTGAAAGTCTAAAGGGTAAGGCCTAACGAGCGTTATTTCGGTCGCGTAATTTCTACTGCTAAAAAGTCCAATTCATTTTGCGTCGTCGTGTGGCACAAACTGGACTTTTGTTTGAAACCGAATGCAGCAGAAATTACGCGACCGAAAATACGCGACTGTAATTACACTCGTTTGGCCTCTCCTTAAATATCAAATTTTACGTTTCTCTCTTTACAAATGACCGACTTTCATATAATCTTTGCACCCCTATTTCACCTACTTATGAGTTATGATAAACTTTTCTTAGTGGAAGTTAGAGCTATAAGAGGAACCTCTGTACCAAATTTCAAGTCTCTAGGTTGACTTGAGTCTAAGGTCGGATGAGAATCCCACGCTCCGTTTCAGCGGAATAACGTACTAATGTTGTTTTTCTACCGTGACCCCTGCGGGACCACCATTACACTGGAATATCTCTGAAAGTCCTGAAGCTCTGGTTTTCGAGCACTAATTCCGCGTTGTAGGGCACTAATTCTAGGCATTGAATTGATGTTCATAAGTCGCTCCGTTCGCGAGATCCAGGTAGGTCCGCTGGAGTCCCGGTGGCAGAACCTATGAAGCTGTTTTTCTCGGCTAATAGAAAAGCTAGAATTCTGGATCTTTTACCACTTGGAGCACCGATACGAGCACTATTTTTTCCTAAAAGCGGAATAAGTGTAGCATGTAGGTACTATTATCGCTCGACAGAAAACGACATTGACGGAGAGCGTGCGTGACCCCAGCGGGTCACCTTCAAACCGTTAAATCTCCGAAACTACTGGGGCACAAATTCTGATTTTTGGGCACTAATTATTGGCGTACAGTAGGACCCTATCTGACGTGGTGGCCCGCTGGGGTCACGGACATGGTATACTTTGGTTTTTTTCGATTATATTAACCTCAGATATTACCTCGATGGACCCATGGTCTTTTTCTAACAATCCAGTGACACCCCTAAGTATGATGAAAAAGTTTTTTTTTATATAAATTTTTATTTCAAAAAATTGTTGGATCATTCTGTCCTCTGCCAAGGTGGGGCACGAGGAACGACCCCCATCGACAAACCCCTATAACTCTTAAATGGCGGACCGACTAGTGTAATTTTTTGCGACAAAATTCATTATTCTCGATATCCTTGATAAGTATTTATTCAGAATAGCAGTTTGTGATGATGGATGACGCTATTCAGCCGAAGTTTCGTTCGGCCGAGGCAACTTCGGCAAGTCACATTATAAAACCATATATTTTTAATATAAACTAAGTATAGTAGTTTTAACGGGTTCCAATTCAATCAATATTTATGTAGGTACTTACCTAATTGGAAACTTCTAATGAATGCGAAGCCAGTTAGTCCTTACACCTTCGTCGCTTTAGTCTTTCCTGTTCAACTACAAAACTTAAAATTTAAAGTAACTAATCGGAACAAAATAACAAAAAATTAAATATTTTAATTAAAAATATTTTAATAAAACACCTTGTTTAAAAAATGGGATTACATGCTTAATGACAAAGTAGCATTACACGCTACTAAATTACTTTCATAAAATCACACCTAAAAAACTTTACACAGCAAAAGATGCATTTCGTCATTTCACACCTTAACAATAAATTATTATTTCATTAATTATTAATTCTAATTTAAGTTTAGGTAGGTAATTAAAATTATTACTAAAATTGAATATTATTAAAATTAGTCGATCCGTGATAAGCACGGCGTTAAAACACTAGGCGAACAATGAGTTATAGCGAAGGGTCGCGCTACATGCATGCAGGGTTACAATAATCAGTCGATTTGGGACCATTAATTCGACAAACCTTACCGTAATCTCACATTACTTCGAGTAAACTGCACATCTCTTGTACAGGTCGTGTAAATGTAACTAACACAGGACCCGCTCAAAAGAAGCTCAAGTACATGAATAACCTTAGCTAAGGGACTATAATATAATTAATAACTAACACTAATCCATCCCCAGTGATGTAAAAATTCACAATAATTTATTATTTTAAAAAATCAATTAAAAATGAAATTACAGAATGTTTGTGCTGTCATAATAATAAATTGCTAAAATTATAAGTAATTGAAGATTAATAAACGCCATAGAAATATATTTGGCTACCGACACCATTGAATGAAAAAAAAAACAACTAATGAAATTACAGAACGAATCATTGTGCTGTCAAAATAAATTAAATTGAAAGATTTTTTTTTTAATTGAAAGTTTAAGTTATGAATACCTAGCTTAAATATTGATTAGAATGTCAATAAAAATAATGCTACCGACACCAATAACGATACCATCGAATGAGATAATGGAATAGGCAGCACGTTAAATTTTACAAGAATTTAAGACAGATAATTAATTACATATGTACTTGAAATACAAATATTTTCCCATACATTAATTAAACACAATTCTAATAGATATATAGGATCATCATTCATGACATAATTATATGATATATTATTAATTATTATTACTATTGTTTTATAACACTTGCAATATTTTAAAACACAATTCCACATTTATTTTCAAAGTTCACACACACAGCCGCGTCGTGCATTGTTATTTCTTTGAGACGTTGTCGATCGAGGCATGTAGCTAGCTTATTGTACGGGAGTTCGTTAACTGTCACTGTTAGGTTGGGGGGGACCGGTAATGTCTACTTCTTGAACAGCTTGTTCCACTGCATGTGAGGTTTGGGTGGCTGCGATGAAGTGGACGGCTGAGGCTGCGACGCGCCGCTTTGGGATGCCTCAGCTTGGAAGCCTGCAAGCAAACAAACACAATCAGAAAATATAACATTCAAGCTGAAATTATAATAATAAAAACAATTGGGTAGATTGTGGACGAGACACGGCCGCCTGGTTTTTACACGGAAATCAACGTCTTAATAAGTTTGAAGTAGTGAGTGATTGATTAGACGGAAACCAATACGGACCATAATCCATACGAACCTGTTAACGGAATACAGACAGACAGCGATCAGACACATACCTTTCTCGACAAAGCTCTTGAATATATGCTTATGCCGGACCGACTCCCAATTGGCTCGACGCTACTCAACCGTCTCCCGTTCCCCCCCTCCCACACCCGTCTTGTCAACAATGCAGGAGCGCGCCACCGACGCGAACAGCCTGACAAATAAACAAACAAATTGTATTATTAGTACCTACACTAAATTGAACCTGGAATAGATACAAGTGAGCTAAGTTGCTCATTACACTCGAGGCTGGATATTAATGCACTGCACGAGGTGAAGCTGAGTGCATAATGAAGGTCAGATTACTAATGTTACTAGAACAGAGGAGTAGGTAGTTAGTGTGACGGCCAGGCGGTATGATCAGTGGACGTAGGTAAACAAAACTCAATATTCACTTTTCGATCTCCGGGGCGCAATGTACAAACTCGTGCGACCAGAACTTGTAAACGGGATTCTTGATCAGTTCGATGAAAGTGATCAGAAGTCCCCAAGGGTGGGGTCTGTTCACGATCAGCCGCTCCAGGAGCATCCTGGTTATCTGCTCTTGGACCGCTTCGGAGTTGGCCTCGGCGAACAGGTAGAGTAGACAGCAGCTGAAGTAGTGGGTGTGGCTGTTCGGGTAGCGCAGCTGGTTCGCGATGGCGTTCAGAAACAGGTACCTGCAATCATACATCAGGGTGAGCTCAAAGGGAAAAGACAAAGATGACCCACAACCAAAAGATACCGGTTACAAGGCAATGACGCGCACCAAACACCTATATGAACTTGTACGAATATAAAGCTACATTACGCTGAGATTTACGGTATAGGTGGCGAATTATGAAGCTAATCACAGCGACACTCCTTGCAATCCGCGCATACCGCGTTTGGTGAAGTCGAATCAATTGGGAGTTGAGATTTCTTAAAAACATATTAAGTATTTTGCTCTGACATTTATTACCTATCTTATTATTGTTGTATTTCTGTGATTATTGTATTCGAAAATTATTATATGAATAAATGAATATGAATATGAGTAATTGATGAAACAGATTACAGACAAAAAGGTCGAAGAGGGAGAGTAGACTGACCTCCCCTCGTAGTCGAAGTCCACGGTGAAGTTCTGGAAGATGTCCATGTGCGCCGAGTGCGCGATCGTGGTCATGTTGGGCGTCTGGCCCTTGGACCGGATGTGCGCGATCGCCTGCGTGCCCACGTACAGCACCACCGCGTTCATCAGCTGGCTGTTGTACCGCCGCCCAGGCTCGTTCACCACCTGCCCAATGGAGATCATAATTAATATAACCTAGCTGTTGCCCGCAGGAATAGTCTGCAGCAGTAAAAAGTGGCTACATGTTATTCCAGGATGTAAGCTATAACTATACCAAGTTTCATCAGATCCGTTCAGCCGTTACAGCGTGAAAGAGTAACAAACATCCTTACAACTTTCGCCTTTATAATACTAGTAGGATATAGTAAGTAGCAGTAGTAAACGCTATACATTCATACCTTATGCCTTAGATATGATTCCCTCCTCCATCTTTCGCGGGTGGCATGGACACCTTAACATGTAATTTGTAACATGGCGATGTTACGCAGTTCGTATTCGTAGCCCAGATGGGTGGGTGGGTAGATCTGAGTGACTGTATGCGGAGATCCGATGATCGGGTTTTAGGAGAGGCCTACGTCCAGCAGTGGATTGGTTTGGTATACAGGCTGATAATAATTATGACCGAATAATTGCGGTAAACCTATTTTCGACTTTAAGCGAGTAGTATGTACCTGCATGTTGCCCCGAAGCTCGGATAGGAACGTGACCGGAGCGCGGGCCTTCAGGTACGCGTCGATATCCTTCTTGAACTGTGCCGATGGTATCATCGTCCCGTAGTTGATCACGGCGCGTGGCGGCAGCGTGATCTCTGCCAACAGGTCCACCTGCCGAGGCAAGCAACCCTCATTGACCGCGCCAGATGTAGGTAGCATCACAGTATGCACAAAAAATTAAAGATAAGACAAAGGATGAGAGATCGACATGTGAAACATTATTGGAGACACTCAGCTATACAATAATTTAATTAAACATCAGTGTTGTATTGTCAAAAAAGCTCTGAGAACTTGTAACGTACGAGCTGTTTATCACCTTTTCTAGTGTCTATTAACGTATACTTTACCTTCAGGTTTGGCGTGAATGGGTCGGGCAGGCGCATGTTGCGAGGGAACGCCGACAGAATCAAATTCCTCATCTGTATGCAGTTGGGCGGTATCTCATCGCAGAAGCCGTAGTGGTAGTCGCACAGGAACTCGGGGAAGTCGTGCAGCAGCACTAGCAACACCTTCAGGGAGCCCTTGTACAGCATCATGACCGGCGTGGTGAGCTCAGTGTTCCGTAAGAACGGGTCTAGGAACTTAAACAGGTCGATCAACAGTGTCGAGTACATGCCCCAGCCCTGAAACACATTTGAAGTTTTAATAGATGCAGCGAAAACAACACAAAAACAGTTTTTGAATTCTTTTGAAAACTTTTTGTAAAACTCTTCTGGTTCTCTCGGTTTAAGAATCATTTCCAGTATGGATAATATCCGAAGGAGGAAGTCGAGGACCTGGTATTGAAGCCTATGTTTAACGTTGACCGAAAACAGGCTGGCGTTACCGTCAGTTGTGGTCATTAGAGTTTGTAGCCAAAATGGTCCCACACAGATCTAACTCCTGGTGGATAATTTCGGATTACATGGATGAGTCCGGCTCGATCTGCATAAATTAGGGACCGGGAACGACCGGGAGTGTTCTATGAAAAACGAGCCGGACCCGGAACCGTACCGGCCGTACTTTTTGCTGGGGCGTGACGGCAAGCACACGGTTGACGAACGCACGGTGCGCGACGAGTTCTAGCCAGGCGTAGCAGAATCCCGGCGCGATGCTGGGCCGGATGATGCGGAGAGTGTGACAAAACGCAGTTAGAATCTACGAACAAAACATATCCAGTTAGCTTTTGTTTTAAATGATGTCTCATCAACACTTTACAACAAGTGCACTGTTTGACAAGGCCTCTTCTAATATATTGCGAATTTTGGGGAGGTTTACATTATATTCTACAAGCTGGGTAGAAGTGGTCGAATGTTTAAAATGCTCCATTAGCAAACAGTCAGTCTTCACATATAGATAGCGCAAGGATTAATATTTTATGTTTCACATGTTTAATTTAATAATACAAGTGATAATAGTTTTATATGCAGTTTACTTAAAACAAAGAAAATTGGAATTTGAGGATGTAAAGGGCACAATAACCTCAGCTATTATGTACATATCACAAAAAAATGATTTCTACTGAAATGGAAGACCAACCATTCCAAGAAAGGTATATGGACCCCCGGAGGAGTCTGGGGGTGCATATTAATACCGGGCATAGTGTGGACGTCCAGTCAACATGGGCCACTCAGCAGCAGGACTCCCGACATCAAATTTCACAACAAACCCTTCCTCATATCGCCTAAACCACTCAACAGAGAAAAAAAAACAAATATGTTGTTGTAGAGAGTCAAATTCCCTTATTGTACAGCCCCAAATTCCCGCTTCACCTGGGCCCGGTTCACAGCATTATTTTCTGCTGATGCTAATGGACTGATGCTGTAGGACATTGTCTGGATTTAACCATTAGTACTCTAAGGACATATATGAAGCCTGGAAGTTCTAATATTCGGTTCCGGATTTGTGGTCTAATTAGTTCAATATGCTCAGCCTTGGCAACACTTGCCTGATAGTTCATAGATTCCAAGACAGGCTCAGCCATGTTCATGTCATGAAATAGGATGAGGAGCAGGCGGTGGTACGGCAACTGTTGGAAGTTGCTCCCATGCTCGTCGTGATCTTGCAACAAGCAGCCAGCGATTATGCCGAGGATCTGAAATATAATACAGGTTTAAATAGAGTAACTTAACAAAGTGACTATGAGCATTAGTGATATATACAAGGTAATGTATATGAAATTATAAAATAGAACTAAACAGCCGTGTGTAGATTTGTCCCAACATTATATAAAAAAGGGGGATTGCTAGTAGAATATATACCTTGTTGAGAAGATTGAGCTTGGGCGTGGGGTTACCGCCGTCAGCGGTGTTCTTGATGAGCAACGACACAAGCTTGATGAACGAGTCGCACATGGTGTAGTACTTCTCCCTCTTGAGAGGGCTGGGGGAAGGGTTCATCCTCTCGTCGCTGAGCTGCTGGTAAACGTTCTCGATGCACATTTGCGTCGCGATCCTAAAGAACCTCGTGATCAGGTCATCAGACTTCAATATGCCGTTCATGTTCATGCGATGAACATAGATGTTGAAGTTCTGGGCGAATTCGATTTCAGTCAGAGGGCTGAGGAGTAGGTTCCTCCATTCGCGGAGCAGATTCTCCGTCTTCTCCTGGAGGCCGGGTGGGTCGTCGTAGTCTCGTGCCTAAAAAAAGTTCACCATGCCAAGAATTTGAAAGCGACCCTATTATAATTTATCATTATAAGCCATGTCTGACAGCAAAAAGTAGGTTGTAAATGTAACTAAAAATGTAGGAACAAGTGATTCCACGAAATCGCTAGAGAAATCTCGAAATACATGAGAAATCTAAACGGGCCTCCGCCAGCTTGTCACATGAAAAATCAATAGCATTATTTTATTGTGACCTATTGACCCTGTAAAACCCAACAAGCGTGGCAGGAAAGCTCCCTTCACTTTTTCTTACTTCATTATCTCCCTAGATATTTCGCAGAATCACCAATTTCTGCATTTCACTGCGACATATACATTACGAACACATAACTGTGGTATTACACTGGCATATCATTAACTTCACAACAATAACAACTTATTCCGCGGCACTAGAAATGGGCAACGCGTGCCACAGCACGTGGTTTCATATTTCTTTACGGGTCTAATGATAACGCGATGTCGTTGCTGCATGAGCATTTGGTAAAAATAAGTACACCTTCAGATTTAGTGCTATGTTCAGAATTGTTAGTGAAGCACATCATCACAGAGTTATACAAACGTTACAATGTAGTGTAATACCATACATAGGGCGAGATTTAGAAAAGTTCTATGCAATAAATAGCGCACTCTAAATAGTACAGGTAGTAGTAAACTAGACTTTTAATTGCAAGTCTTTGTTCAAACACGGTCAACTCGAGGAGGAACTGTCAAAACGATTCTGACAGTCGCTCGGCTTCTAATTCTCAGCCTTAGAATCACATCAAAACATAACTCACTCGTACTTGCAATATCCCGGAATGGATATGGGCGGTCGGTCCCAGTGGCGACCTCTCGCCGAGGTAGGCGCTGGGGTCCTGGTTGATGCGCAGCATTTCAATCAAGGTGCCCAGCCCTTCGGGAGGCGGCTGGCGCGAGTGTGACATGATGCGGACCAGCATCTCCGTCGTGTGGTACAGGTCCGACTCGTTAGCGTACATGTTGTTCCTATCGTCCACCAGGTACAGTTGCACCAGCTGCATCGCGAATGCAACCGCCATGTAGTTGTTGCCATTGTCCATGAGATGCGCGAGTGCGATGTCGTACTGCAAGCAATTAATTGGCATAATATCTTGGAAAATACATTTTTAAAAATCTACCAATTTTAGACATTTGTTCGACATTTCAGGCGAATCGGTCTAGTACTTTTTTAATTACCCGGCAGACCGCCGGACGGACCAAAAGAATCTTCGCTACAATGGTATTCGTTTTGAATTGACGGTGAAAAAAAAGTTCCGCATAATTATAACAACAACTAAGAACATACCTGAGGCAGATTGATCAAATGATTCCTGACCAGGCAGTCCACAGCCTCGATATTGTATCTCAGCTCTTCCCTGCACTCGGTAAGGCAACATGTTATTTGCTTGGTGGTCCACATGTGTCCGTAGACCCTGGCGTCTTCCAGGAGCTTGAGGACCCGCAGGTGGATGTCGCGGTATCTGGTCATCATCTCCACATGGTCGTTGGTGGCGCCGGGGTGGACCACATGACCGTCTAGGAGCCCTTCCACAGCCTTCGTCATTAATCGAAAACAAACACAAAAATGTCAACAGCTAAGTTATGCAAAACAACATATTAGTACAATATCAAAAAGAATAATCATATTCATTAGTAAAGCGTATTCACACGTCAAAAAGTGGAACAAAATCCGAATATAACATTAATATACATTTGTTAAGTAAATTCAATAAATAATATCAATAATTAATATAAATTATTCCATATGTCTTTTTCTTTTATAAATTCGCTGAGTAATAGAACTTAGTAATGAGCCGTAGTTTAGTTTACATTTAAACGATAAAGATTAGAACAATGTAACAGCTAATTTTTTTATATAAATTGCAGTTATCTATCCTTGTGGATCCCACAACATCTGGCATCTCAAAAACAGAGTGGATAAAAACGTTGATATATTGATGTCTAAATTGAAAAGTGTATACTGATTAGATGATTATGAATTTATAGTATATCAAATGCAATGAAATTAAAAGGTTGTGTTAATAGACAAACGTAACAATGTTCAATTACCTTTTGTAAGAGCGTACACCCAGAGACAATATCACGGTTCCGCCTGGCAATGATCAGGCATTCGAGCAGCGTGTGCATGTTTGAAGTGTGCACAGTAAGTGAAGCAATATGGAGAGAGTTGGCCAGGAACACCTCGGCTGCGGTTATCAGTGCGCTCATCTCGTCCGCGCCATACACCTGGGTAGGGTTCATCACTTGGCTGAAGGTGAGCTGGGGAATCTGTTCCTGCGCCGACGGCTTCGGAATGAACATACCAGCGTCACGTACAGGCATGAAACCGGGAATATTGCACGCGAACTCCTCGTACACAACTATTTGTTGGTCTGTCGGTCCGCCAACTCGCAGGCGGACCCTCTCAGGAATCCTCTCGGTCTGATACGAGAGTACAATCGGATCGTAATAGCGTCTGCCTTCTTGTCTGGCCATTTTCCTCATCTCGTAATCATTCATTAGTCGCTTGTCGAGTTCCGGCAGCGCCTTTTCGACTGCAGTCTTCTGGATGAAAGCGCATGCTAACTCCATGTTTTCGGTTGCGAGAACAGCAGCAGCGCTATCAATGATCTCCTTCTGGAACAAGGTCGGAATCAGTGATGTTCGCAAACAAACTGTTTATGTTAAAAGCTGCGATGTCTGAATACAAGTCACTGTAATCATCTTTTAGGTTCCTGTTTATACAATAACATTAAGTGTAGCTAATACGGACCGATGATGGCAGTGACTTTAAAACCCAGCGCATTGTCATGATATATTTAAGAGAGTTTACCTGTTGAGGTGTAGAAGGTAGAGCAGTAGCAAACGCAGCTTTCAAATTGGTACTGATTGTGCTGATGATCTGTTCGCGGCAGGTGATCATCGCCATGCCCGCAGTGAGGTTCCGCATCATGTGATGCGCGCAAGTGCGCATTCTCACCTCATCGGGATCAAAAGAGAAATCTTTTCTTATTATTTGTTCGCATGTCGTCAGAGCGTACTTGATCGACCTGTCAACCACGGGGTGGATCCATTCCTGGATGGACCTCTCGATCGCGGGCTTCACGAACTGTTTTAGGTGCGGATAGTTTTGGAACAGAATAATGTGCGGGTTAAAGCATATTTTCTGACCGAAAGCAGATGTCGAAGAAACATTCACGTCCAAATAATTGAACCTCGGCTCAGGCAAGCCGAGTACTCCCATCAGGTTAGGATCATTGGATATAAGTCCGCTGGTGGGAGTGGGAGCTGGGATGGCAGTCAAGTCCTCGACGGGAAGCATGTTTGGCGGAGGCACCATCATCTGCAATTGTTGTGTAGGTACAAGAGTCTGATTCACAGGCATTGCGCTTGTTTGCTCTTTCATCTGTTTTGGTTGAGACAGCTGAAACTCAATCGTTCTAAATTTCTCGGGATCTTTCAAATATAAGACTGCTTTCAGGTCCGCTATGTCTAAGCTAAGATTTTTACACAGCACTTCAATTTCAAACTTCAAATTCAGCTTCAGATCTGGTTCTTGGTGTAATTCTGCGAGGACATTCATCAATGCCATTGTCCATGGATTCGGCGGTTTGAAGACGACGCTCTTGGCGCAAGACTCTAACACTTTCGCCACAAAGGGCACCACATACAGAAGTTCCTGTTGACCTTTGTGATAAGCTTCAAGCACTAACGATTTGAGATCAATGTCCACATGAAGTATAGGTTGACTGCGAGCTAATGTAAGCATACCTAGCCAATGACCCAGATTCTTCAGGAGTGAACGATCAGAGAAATTAGCTATGCCTTTGTCAGAGCGCAGCAACACTTTTATATTGCGATAGGTCTCTTTAGTTACCATCTTATTGACATCGCGGATTTTAAGAACGTCGAGAAAATTGGAATACAGAGCATGGAAGTTGAGTTCAATAGATGCTCTTTTCATGACGAGATATTGAGAGAGCCATGGGTAGTATTCGTCTGTAATTATTTCCTTGAGTTCTTCGCATTTTGTTTGGAGATTTAACTGACTGAGGTTATTGAAAATGAAGGCAGTTTTGTCCTGGATAGCTTCTGGTGGGGAGTTGAGCTTCTCCTCCCTATCAGTGGCTGTTAGAAGCGTGTCGATGTTGGTAGCATTAGCGATCGACGGTCGACTTCCCATTCCACCGGAGATAGTCAATTTGGATATTACAGAAATAGATGACGCAGCAGCGCACACCACAGCTCTGTAAATAAACAAAAAACTAATTACAAAATAATACGTATACATACGTATAAAAAATAAATTGAAATTCTTAGAAATATACAAAGGACTATTGTCAAATCGGTTGATATCTCTGTTACTCGTTTATTAGGTGTGAAAACGATTGCAACGAAAACCAAAGTGTGAGATAGATTGTGGTTAGGTTAGAAAACAGACATTTGAATAAAATATCACAACAAGCGTTTGAATTAAACCAAGTATATCATCACTGAGCACCAATTTGTATTGAACATTAAAGAACAATGACGCAATTTATTGTACTTGCAACTATAATGTTATTACTACTAGACTTCGGACACTTAACTATGTAAAAATGCGCTTTCGTTATAAAATATACAATTTTATTTTCTAACAAATTTAGAGTACAATTAATTATCAATTACAATTGCGTCATTGTTGCACCGGAAGTGAGAATTATTAAAGTAAATCACGTAGAAGCTATACCTGTATGGCGCAGAAACTGTTACAACTTGGCTTTGGTTCAACATGGCGGTTAAACTCGCTGGCAACACAGCTCCTTGAGGTTTGGTTGGCGGTTCTTGACTTTGAAGTCCATACTCAATATACTCAATTAAATGCGGAGGGAATTCATTAAAATGTGGAATAGCTCTTACATGTTCACAATATTTGTGGTAATCTTTTAAACGCGATTTAAATCGGTCTAAAGCAGCTATGCCAAAGTAGTACATTTTACTGCCCTCTGGTTTACGTAGAGCATCAAGTACAAATCTTAAAGCCAATCCCAGAGAAACATAGCTGGGAACTAGACCCTTTTCTATTATTCCTCCGAACAGTTGAGCGGTAATATGCAATTCCTTGTCAGGATATTGAGGAAAAAACTTATATTCCTCGAAGAGGTTTCGCAGCATGCACGAAAAGACCTCCCTTTCGCGCTTGTTGGGAGAATCTTGAAACTTCTTCAACATCTCGAGTACCTCATCTATGGACAAGGTTGGATGTGGTGGATGATTGTATATTCTTTGGAAATAGCCATTGGCTTCATCCTCAATTTCCTTGGACACGTTGTGCATCATTTCAGGGAAATGTATTGGGTCATAATTGCGCGGTTTATCCATAATCGGCGCCGGAGTCATCCTGGCTAGTCCTGCCATGTTCGCCATATTGCTGTTATGCTGTAGAGACATCATAGCGAAGGGACTGTTCGGTCCAGCACCCATCAGCCGTGAAGGAGATCCTGGCGCAGTCACCAGTGGTCCAAGCGTGCCGGGTATAGCAAACGCCGTATTCGCTGGAGCACCTAGATTCATATTAGCGACATTTGGCGTCAAATTCGTCATTGAATCGACATGCGAAGTGAATAACTGTCCGCCTAAACCTGCTGGATTGAAAGGGGTCTCTAGGACCCTGGTATGCGGTCTAGCTATTCCTGTAATATTCTGTCTGGTTTTGCTTAGCATGAGAGTCTGACAGTTTGCCATCACATTGTACATAGTTTCTTGTAATTCTTGTTGAACATTAGGAATGCACATCTGCAAACATGTCATCATCGTGGCAATTGTATCATGGGGCAGTTGGGCAGCTTTTGGTAATTGATCCTCCGGTACTTTACCCATCACTTCAGGGCATCGCCTCTGTAGGAATTTCACCATCGCTGTAACAAACGGTTCTCCATGATCTCGTATTTTGTCCGTCAACCATTTGTCCAGCTTGAGGTATTCTCGACGAGACGCTAGGCATGCCAAGTCTATGACGAATGGAAATGACTGTACGTTCAGTAATAGGGATAGGGCCTTCAAATCCTGCGCGACATCTAATATTCGCGATAATTTCGATTGGTCGCTTTCTCCGCGTATGTACCAGTCGGCCATCGCGTGCATGATAATAGGTTTTATGTTGGGATTTTGTGTATGCCAAGCGTGATGTAGTATTATTCCAGAATTGGGATGATTACCCAAGAATATCGGAATCAGCGTTGTCAATAACTCTTGTCTGAAAACTGTAAGCGGAGGACTAATTTGCAGTAGAGCAAGCAGCAAGATGTCAGGACAATGCTGAAGCGGAAACTTGAATAGCTCATGCACCTGCATGTAATACCCACGCTCTGAAGCATATAACAAGAGTTCGACCAAATAGAGGCATCTCCATGTAGATATTTCTTTGTTGTCTGTTTCGGGTGGTGTTTTTAATAAGTCAATTGATACGGGATGGAATGGGTGATCAGCAAAACTAAAGATGTCCGGATGCTTGAGAATATTGCTGATCAAACTCATTTGGCCTTCTAGGTTTGTCCATCGTCGGCAGAGATATTCCACAGGGAATATATTGGCCGGATAGCCTGCGCTTTGAAGGCCAAGTCGCAATATGTTGAACAATAAGCTGAGTCCCTGTCTGTCTGGAACAATAAATTCTGGGTGGTCTAATTGTAATATGACTTCTTTCCAGTTCAAATTTGATGCTAGATCTTTTAGCATTTGCACAAACATTTCTGCATTCCACGTTTCACGAAGTTGTGCGTGTGTTATAGGGTCTTTCTTAGGTTCATGGCTCATCCAGAAGCTTCCAGGTGTCTGTAGTTGCGGGCCATCTTGCATGGTGGCGTGGTATCTCACCATCATAGATATAATCCTTGCCACGTCTATGGCAGTGGGTTCCCGGGCGCCGAAATTGAGCATGTTATTCTTGCATTCTTCGACAGACGCCGTGAAAGCGTAGCCGACGTCTCGGACGATTTCCGCTAGTGAGTTATCCATCATGGCGGCTGTCATATCATCAGCAGTGGTCATTTCTTCCAAAGGTGTGTTGGTATCGTCGGGATACAACAAGGGTGCGAGCACAATAGGTACAACTTCACGGGGGAAATCGATGCGTAACCGTTTTAAAAACAAGTCCTTAGTAACTGCCGCTAAGCGAAAGTTTTCGTGTGCGAGACTGGTAAGTAGAGTTTGCAACACTTCGGGGCTGCATTCCTGAAGACCTGCACGCTCCACCTGGTGTCCGCGTTCTGCAAATAACAATTACATGTGTACACTTCCACTTACTGAGGGATTGCTCCAACTGGGCGCATGACAGATTACTTGACAGTGTTTTCTTAAAAGTCACGTTCTGAGGAAAACTCACGTAGGTACCATAATTGTAACAATTTATCCTATTAAGTATAGCTTGATGCAAGTTACAATTACACATTTTTCCTTAGGTACACGCAAGTTCATACGGGTTTACACAGAGTTAAATGGTTAATTTAGAATGAATCTATCATGAATAAATACAAACACTCTTTATCTCGATTCGATTCAGTCAAATTAAACAAAAAAATCCCCCATTATTCTAAACGAAAAAGACTACCTACACAATTATGTTACCTAGGTAGGTATATCATTTCGTAACATGCGGGAACTTGTTGAGTAGAAGCTGAATCACCCATATTACTACTTATATAGTCGACCGCACGTCAGTGGAAACATTATAACCTTGAGCTGGCCTGCCTATTAGGAAGTTTCAATACTATGAGAGACCTGCTTATACTGGTTTGGTATTCACTGACGTGCGGTCGACCATACTATTATGTAATCGTGCCATTACTACATAGATACTAGTTTATCGAGACACTAAGTCTAGCGACTTCCTTTTTTAAGTTTCAGTAATATTTAAAAATAAATATTTACTTACCTACTTGAAAATAAAAAGGCAGTGAAATTATAGGTACCGATAAAAAAATACACGTGTGTCTACATGTCTGTAATTCAATTACGTCTATTTAAACGGCTTCTTGGACTAGGTAGTTTTAAGTTTATGCAAATTCAATAATGTCTCTGGATTAAAACAAAAGCCTTTATTCCGGGAAAGTGTGTAAAGTCAAGCCCGTGACTAACACACACAAGTCAATACCTGCACTCTATAATGAATGTATGATGAATGCATGCGAAAGCGTTATTGATCTGACAATTTGCTTGCGAGGTCCTTGACCTGCGTCACGAAGTAATATCGAACCCGATGATGCAATCTATGAATAAAAGTAGTGGTGATTTTTTTAGACGAAAAACAAATTATCAAAACAAAGTAAATAGCTACCTAATCTCGAAATCGTCTGAATTCATTCATCATTAAAATGAATCATGTAAGTAGGTAAGTAACTAGTAGGTTTAATATATTGATATTATAAAGGCAGCCGAGCAATGGGTTTGGATTTATAATAATAATTTTGATCGAAACATTTAGTAACTGCTCTCAAACGGCGAAGGAAAACATCGCGACTACGCAGAAAAAGGTAGTCAGTAGTAGTAGGCGCATGCATGTGAAGTTTACCAACCCGCACTGGGCTAGCGTGGTGTACTTATACACCTATAGCTCCGTACGTCCTCGTCTGGAGGGTATAGATGGGCCTATGCCCCAACAGTAGGGACATAATAATATATTAATTGGCTGATGATTTGATCAAAACTATTGGCACAGAATACATAATACCTAGCCGACCTAGCCCGTAATAATAGTAGGTATCTACCTACTTACTTTGCTAACAAAAGATCTCTAATTAACACAGATTAAATAAAAACTACCTACACTTACATTCAATCAACATGTACCTACGATAGATCCTTTAGAAGTAGTTTGATAGATTTGCTATAGGGATAAAACTAATAAGTAACATCGATTCAATAAAATAGACAGAATAATATATGATTCATTAGGTTTTATTTAGAGCAGCATGGAAAAGGTAACACGAAACAATCAATTTTAGGGACAATTAACAAATTCATGTAATAACTGAAATGGTAGGAGATGTTTAGGGTTCTAGGAAGAAAACCAAAAATTATACCACAAGCTGTTGCCCGCTACTTTTCCTGCGTGGAATTTCAACTTGTTCAAATTTAAAGTTACTAGATCCTACATAGGTACTTAATACACCTATCCCAAAACCGGAGATTCTTCATGTATAAATTTCGTTCGCCGGATTGTACCTGATTCAACGTATCACGCTATAGCCTCAAAGGCATATTACTGCGAGTAAAGACATGATAGAAACTAAATATAATTTGGTGGGCTTTACATAGGTAACTGTTTTGTTGTTGTTTGTAAGTTATTGTAACGCGTATAGGTACATATGTGTAGTTATCCATACCTATATATATATAAGATTAAGAATAAATATATATCACAAACTAGCTGTTGCCCGGTTGCCCGCGACTTCGTTCGCTTCGACATTTTACTTAGAATAAATATAGGTACCTACCTATTACAATGTGCATAACTAAGTCAGCCTATTTATTTTTCTCAATTATAATTTCACTGTACTGGGGTATCAGTACGTGCAGTCTCGGGACCGTGATATTATAAGAAAAGCCAAAAAAAAACTTTTTTTTAATGTAGAAGCATGTAGAAATGATTCTTATTGAGATCGTGTCGATTTCAGTCACGCCGGTCATGAGCGGATATCGAGCGAGCTCTAGTTATCGTCAGTTTGAACAGGCCTTAGACCGGCATCCACTAAAGCTGAGCGGAGTAGAGAAGAGTGTAATCGGCCAATAGGATTTCGTTATATTCCTAGCTCCGTTTCGCTTTAATCCTATAACAAATTCTATTAGTTATACGCACATCGCTCCGACCTTTGGCGAGTCTCACCTGCGTCGAGGTAGCACTGCACAAGATCCAAAAACCTCTTCTTTAGGTGCTGCTTCGCTAATGATACAATCTCAGTTTTCGAAGAGTTCCTCCTCAGAACTAAAGAGAATGTAACATCCTCCGCGGTGGTTAACTTTAACAATCTTGACAGACGGTTCAGTAAAGTATTCGATGGTTTTAATATCTGAAAGTAATATTGGAATGGAAATGTACAGGTAAAAGGTAAATAAATAAAATACGCGTTTATACAGGAGTAACAAAAATACCTGAAGTGACCCACCAGTTACATAAACAATCATCAGCTGAGGATTGATTTTTCAAATAATTAAAAATATATATTTAATATGGGATTTTAATATTTGGCACATTAAGGGCTTCTTTCACCACTTCCTGATATTGTTACAGATAGTAATCTTAGTGATAAACTAATCTATTAGATAAATCTGTGTGATAGACTATATAAAATATATAAGATATAGGCAATCAGATACTTGTGAAAACAAAAAAATTGGCTATCTGTCAGATAATATGCAGATAGGGTATCTGGGACTTTATCTGCAAGCGGTGTAAGAGGCCCTAAGTGTTTTATATAGGTACGTATTATGTAAATATTTAACCCCTTTTGAAAAGTCACTCCTTAGTTGTTATTTCTAGTAACATAAAATGAACACAATATGTCAGAGAGGACAATGTAATCAAATTCTTATTAATTACATATACAGGCTGGAACAGAAGAGTGTCACCAGCCAATTATTCATTAATTCGTTCATGTATGACCGATTCATAATTCAGCTGTTGTAAATATTTTCAATCTGGTTTTGAAATGCATTTTCTAAGGCATTTTTCTTCCGCATCGCAGTGCGTAATGTACGGGAACTATAACATTTTTAACCGTCCGTGACGTCCATGTCAATATTTGTATTTATAATATTATTTATTATAAAGCGTCATACTTTCTTTCTTCTCATTTTTATTCCATTTGCAAAGAAATTACAACTGATTACAAAGAAAATGTACTTACATACAATACAACAACGAGGGAGAATACAGTGTAATTTTTTTTATAGAGTTGGTTTATTGGTAGAAATTTGTTTACGTTTCAGTAAACTCAGTAAATTTGTAAATGCGGAATCTTGCTAAGGTTTTATCACATCCTGATAAAGACTGTCTAACTTTTCTAATCTGCGACAAAATCTGCTAAGCCCTAAATTGTGGTCTTATCTGGCTAAAATAGGAATATCCTGCTAAATTTGGTCCCCATGGTTTTTTTTTTACATTTATGCAATACAACTGCATAGTGCACAAAATACTCGCGCGAATTTAAATTGTGACGTCGCCACCGCGCAGTGGATAATAGTGGATATGTGGCAAAACACAGATTTAGTAATTATTTTCGCATGTTTTTTTCGGAACTTCATAAAATTTCCATGTCAAAGAATTCTGCGGGAAAATTCGCAGTGCAGGGTAAGTACTCATTCATTATAATCTTAGCATGTATACAGTCAAATGTTAAGCGTTTCAAAGTACATAGGTAATTTTTGTTATACTTTTCCCGGATTTTCCCTTATACCCCAGCAGGATTAAGATTTTCATCGAATTTACGTAAATTAGTTAAGAAGTAATCAGCTGGTGATACTTTTCTGTTCCATCTATTTAATTATGTAAGTATGCCTTCATTCTACGTCACTGATGGGGTAGGCTTATTCATTGGATCGGCATAATAATCCTTGTCATCATCATCACAATATATCAGCCCTTCAACATCCACTGCTGGACACCGCTTACCCAGTGAATGCCACCACACCAAGTCTTTCACCCTCCGCATCCAGCCACTGCTGCCCACCTTCTATAGGTCATCGGTCCACCTGATAGGGCAGCATACAGCCCATAATAATCCTTAATTTATACTAATATGTACCTACTCATAATTACGCGAACATGAGTTTGATATTTACGCTAACAATTGAGTATTCAACCTATCCCCGTGAAACTTTCACACATATAATTATAAGCTGCGTCAAGGAGATCAACATAAGCTAGTTGACAATATTATAGGCACGTGTTGTCGCGCGAAACAAAACAATTATTCCAAGCGGGCGAAGCCGCGGGTAACAGCTATAAATTTTTAAAGGCCATAAAATAAATAAAACTAAAAATTATGTATTTAGAATAACACTTGTGTATACTTACTGTCTGGAGAGATTTCGGTGGATGATCTACTGCTCGGCAAACGACAGTGGACTTAGCAGGGTGGTTGAGCAATGATGCCAAGTGTTGTGTGAGGAGCGATGCGTGGACGCTACTACTCGAAGATGAACCAGGACGATCACTGTCCCACGATGACTTAGCTGCTTCAGAGAGCAGACACCTCAATAGTTGATTCTCTGCTTCCAACCCGTATAGACTGACAAGCTGGCAGGCAAAACAGTAACACAGTTTATTGTTTGTCATGATATGCCATTGAAGTGTGATAAAAGTCGCCTTTTTTATTTTGCATAAAAAAACAAATAAAATCGCTTTGCTGCATTGCATGTATGTTTCAAATAAGTAGATAAGTCAACAAAAAACTGTCAAACATGAGAATAACCTAGTGGTTATTACCAGCGTGAATGGATTTTGCAATATAAATACATAAATGTATAAATTAGTCTGACTTTGTAGAAGCGGTGTGGAATTAAGAAATGGTGTAAAAACTCAATGGATAAAATGTAAAGAACAAGTAAATTTGTAATTGTCAACAAATACAATTATCACATTCCACATAGTAGTGCTACGAATTTGTATTAAATGAGTAATGACAGTCCCCAAAACTGTACATAGTGTGCAATGTGAATAATAGATAATAAATATCAATTTATTCAGTAGTTTAGCAGCCTTTAATTTTTTGTATTGTTTTTTAAGGTTGGTGTAATAATTGCGTGCAGCATTCCCTCTTTACAACAAGTCAAGATTACCACTACATGAATAAAATTATTCTCAAATGCAATACGTGGTTCCAATGAGACAAAAAAAGTTGAAGTAGTCTTTAAGCTGTATAGGAAAAACAATCAATTTCAAAAGAAATATTCATTATAATATAGGTTTGTTAGTAGAGGGTAATAGAAAAAAATAGGGTATAGGAAGAAAAACAAGATTGGTTATATTGGTTAGGAGAAGATTGGGACAGAAGATATCAAGCCTGTTCAGGCAAATTGCAAGCGACAAACACTAAATATTCAATTTGAAGTCTACTGAAAGGAACATATTGTGTATTTCATATTGGTCAGTTATAAATTAGCTTGTTCATAATTTTAGACGGGGTGGCAGTTTCTGCCCTTTGCTGCAAGAGTGCTGCCGTCGGTCAGATTCCCTTATCCATTATTTCAGTGAGTTGAGATAGCTGGACTGATGCCCAGGAGGGAATTGCACAATACTCATGCATACATAGTCAGTGCAGGGTAGGGTTAACATACCTAACATTACCTCTAAGGCTCAGAACTAGAATGGTGTAATCAACATGAGAAGATGACATTGTAAGAGGCAGGTTCAAGGTGGATAAAGAGCAAAAGAAAGAGTGTAATAGCAGGATGACACAATCATGGGCTGGACTTAAGCATTGTCTGAAGTCCCCAAAGCATAAAATGAATTTGAATCATGTGTTGAGACAATACAATCAAGTTTTGGGGATATAGAAAGAAACTACTTATAAATAATAGTACCTATAAATTCATCAGTAATTTTAGTTTTTTTTTGTCATCAAATTGTTCTTTTGTTGGCTACAAAAAATCATTCATTCAAAGAGCAACATTTTGTGAAAATATTTTTCTGATTTGTCTTTTGAGTATATTTTATGACTTACTAAGTCATGTCATGACTTATATTTTACAGTATAATGATGATTATTAATTTAATATAATATGTAGAAATTAATATTATGATGAACATATTGGATGATTAATGGATTAGGTATCTGTATCATATCATTGCTAGCAAGTACGTACGGTACGATCTATAACATTATAACAGTAAAAAATTGGTAGGATTATAAATTGTTTCATTGTTGTATGACCTTACATTTCTATCGTTAGTTACATTACTTACATTCCAATATTGGAATACAGGCACTGCCCAATTTCTTTTCTTGTAATATAGGTACACGTAAACGCATAAAAAGTTACATTTTGACGATATGGCTACGTCATAGGCACTCTCTAGTCATTACGTGACGAATCACTTGGCAAGGAGCAAAGCACAGAACAGCAACAGCAATAAATTACACCAATCCAAGACAAATAGATCAACTGTGCACCAAACCGTACCAAACCAGCTCGTGGCTATTCGCAATATGGCGACATTGGAAAACAAAGGCCAATATTTAAGTAGGTACTACGCGCAATCCTTACCTGAGACAATTCTTGATTCGTCTGCTTGAAGTTTTTCTTACTTAGATTAACAACAAGATAATTGATTTGCGATAAGCTAAACGTTAGAGGGTCCAGGTTCATAGTTCCATTAATGCGAAACCGAAAGCTTCAAACACGTTTGAAGCTTTCTGGATTTTTGACGGATTACTACAGTAAATGTATGTTCTTTTACAGTTTTTTGGCGAAATAACAATAAGCCTAAGGCCAACATCACCAATACTATTGTTCACTGCATCAAAATCAACATAATTTTACACTCCACACTGCATGCATAAAATACGTTCCGAGTAAAAATCTGCACATGATCAAATTATATAGCGATGACGAGTGACGACGAACGGCACACCACAGACTACTGAGAAGATATTACGGCAGAGTACGCGTACGGCACACTACCAACCATGCATACACTGAAAATACACTACATTAATAAGTTATAGTAGGATGTTTTTATTTTATTTTGTGGCTTGGTTGCAAGACCTTTACGCCATGTCTTATTTGAAAACTTTCCCACAATTCGCTTTTAGCACTTTTCAATTTTAGACTGAATGTAGAGAGGAATGTAGAAAGGAATAGGTCTATCTCCTCAGATCAAAGAAATTGAACATAAAGGTTCAATTTCTTTGCCTCAGATCATTGTTGATCTGAGTCTGTCTCTTTGGTTTGGATTTCGGTAATCGGTTGTCTATATCGTCGGTCCGTACGAAAGTATCAAAGGTAAAGAAAATACCGGCATCTCGGTAGGTAGCGGAAGACGGCTTTTCCTTGAAAACACTATTTTCATCTAATTTCATCACGGCAATCAAATATTAGTCGCTGGTAACACTTTGGCCGTAAAAAGTTGAATGTATTGATTGAGATTGATAGGCGCACCCTACACGTCGATTAATGCGATTCGACTCACGATCCCACAACACACACATTTTATTTTGCGGATCTCAGTTCTGTGGACGTCAGTACGACGTAAAAAATCTATTGAGCGTAGACGTATCGTAATCATTTTCATACCTCCTGAACAGAGAAGTCATGAGTCATTTATTTGGAATAGTTAATTATAATTAGATTGGATTATAAAATCGTAACTCGGGGAATTTATTTTCTTTCTTACGTCTTCTGTAATTGCAATTTCTTTAATTTTTCCTAGTAAATAATTTCTCGTAGTCATGTGCTTGATTCATTGACTTTATTCTTTAGGATTGTGTCTGAGCTATTCCATACTCAGGGCATAGGTATACTTTCTAAACGTAGTACGATAAACTCTTTTAACATTCAGTAACAGATCACGCGCCGCTTCAGAGATTTCATCCTCATTCATTGCTTGTAACGAGATCTGACGCGATAATTGTTATTGATGAGAGTATACGATCAATGTTTATCATGATGATCATGATTTTGGATTCAGAAAATCGAGATATTTTCCGATCTTTAGCGCAATCCAAATATGGATGTTAAATATTAAAGTGTAGGGTGAGCCATAGTTATAGTGTTTTTTTACCTGGGACACTTAGGCCTATATTACACTGTACTATATATATGATCCTATATGTATGACTCATATATATATGATAGTCTAATACCAACATATGACTACTATCTGTCTACGTCATATAAATAGTATCCTACTTGACAGCATGTCGTGAAATAGGATCCTATCTGAATAAGGTCTTTTTGGTGGGATTTGGAGAGATATTAATTGTCTTTTTTATTTAATTTTCCTAAATTAACCTACATTGAGGAATGCGTGTAGGAAACTGCAAACTGGAATACGTTTCTCCGGTAGCTAAAAACCTCAGAATGGCCAATAATCTATCCATTGGGAAAATAGGGCTTCTCAAGTGAGTCACCTGTTTGTTGTTAGGGAGAGTAATTTTTGAAAGAATATAGTTAAATGTAGCTTCATTCATACGCAGATAGGTCCTGTAAGATTTTTTGTCCTCAATTCTAAGGAAAATACAATCATAGCATCAAGTATTGTTAAATTTTGTTAATATCCATAGACAAAATAGGATCATATATGATACTATATATATGATCCAATGTTGTCTATGGGATATGATCATATAAGTATGACAACACTTGATGCTATGCCTATATTGCACTATAATACATATATGATCCTATTTGTTTATGGATATTAACAAAATTTAACAATACTTGATACTATGATTGTATTTTCCTTAGAATTGAGGACAAAAAATATTACAGGACCTATCTGCGTATGAATGAAGCTACATTTAACTATATTCTTTAAAAATTACTCTCCCTAACAACAAACAGGTGACTCACTTGAGAAACCCTATTTTCACAATGGATAGATTATTGGCCATTCTGAGGTTTTTAGCTACCGGAGAAACGTATTTCAGTTTGCACTTTCCTACACGCATTCCTCAATGTAGGTTATTTTAGGAAAACTAAATAAAAAAGACAATTAATATCTCTCCAAATCCCACCAAAAAGACCTTATTCAGATAGGATCCTATTTCACGACATGCTGTCAAGTAGGATACTATATATATGACGTAGACAGATAGTAGTCATATGTTGGTATTAGACTATCTTAATTATATGAGTCATACATATAGGATCATATATATATAGTATAGTGTAATATGGGCCTTAGGAACCATTTGATCTTTTTTGTGATAACAACTTTAGCATAGAATTTTTTTTGGTCAAGCGTGTGTTGTCAATAAAAATTAGACATTTTGATCAAATTTTTTTTGTTGCAGATCAACTCAGTTTCATGTAAGGATCATTTCATTATATCGGAAGATAAAAATCTGAGCAGCAGAAGTTAGTCAAATTTAATGAAATGTTTTCTTATGAACCGTTTTATACCGATCCAGTTGCAAAGTACTTATATACATGCATGCCTATATATCATGCATTATATATATATATATTATATCATATATTATATATCATGCATGCCACCTGAACTTCTGCTGCTCAGATTTTTTTCTTCTTATACAATGAAATGATCCTTATCTGAAACTAAGTCGATAACCATAAAAAAAAATTCATCAAAATTATTTTTTACTGGCGTTGTATGAGAAAACATTTTATTAAATTTGACTAACTTCTGCTGCTCAGATTTTTTCTTCCGATAGATTTAATTGTTCCTTTCATGAAAGAGAGTCGATACGCATCAAAAAAAATTTGATCAAAGTGTCTTATTTTGGACAACACACGGTTGACCAAAAATTTTTGTAATGCTATCACAAAAAAAGACCAAATAGTTCCTAAGACAGTTTCCCAGTATCTCCTATGGTTTCGGTTTTACCCTAAGTGTCCCAGTTATAAAAAACATTCAGTATTAATGATTCTGTATGCAAATTTTGCGCCTAGAAATAGAACATGGGCTTGCAATGAATCGTTCACACGGGTGGGGTTTTATTGACCGAGCGAGCGAAGCGAGCGAAGCGTCTACGTTTCGAGACTGGCCAAAAATGCTCTTGTCCGGCTGTCTGTCTGTCTGTCTGTCTGTAATTCTCTACAGGTCGCATTTTTCAACCGATTTTGACGAAAATTTGGCATATGTATAAATTAATTAAACCTACAAAATGAGTAGAATAAAATTTTGAAAAACATTTTTTTTAGAGTACCTACCATACTCGCAAAGTGGGAGTGAACTTTTTTTTTCTTGTGAATCCCATAGTGTGGGATATCGTTGGATAGGTCTTTCAAAAATATTGCTGGTGTGTGAATACCATTTTTTCGATTTAGGGATCCGTTGGCGAAATATTAAGCTTTAAAGCGGTAATTTTTGTTAGAGTCACGTGTCCCCCCCCCCTGCCAGCTAAACGGTTGCTTCTGGAAATGTGAAAAAATTCATGGCAGTAGCATATATAACGTAGTTACAAGGAAAACTATTACGGCTAAGTAGGTTCTATTAGTTTTTGAGTAATAGTGGATCGACATAGAACTGCATACGTAAAATGGAAAATTATTTTTTTCCGCGTGATATCCATGGTGTGAGGTCTCGTTGGATGGGTCTTTCAAAAATATCGCGGGTGTGTGATAAACATTTTTCGATTCAGGGATCCGTTTGCGAAATATTAAGCTTTAAAGTGCTAATTTTTGTCACTTTAGTAGGTACTTTTTCTGTTTCCAAAGTTGACTTTTGTTGGTTTCTTTTAGGTTTGGTTTATAAGGGCTGGCGAGGTCTACTGTTCTCACGGAACTACTAGTTTATAATATGTAGGCGTAAAAAAATCGCTTCAACGCGCGATAAAATTACGCCCGTGCCAATGGGGGTGTACTCCCTACACTACAGGGATCGCTTGTTACTCGTACATTACCGAGTTACATTATCAGCAATGTACAAAGAAAAAATATTTTTCGCAATAGTTAAGCACGCCGTACACGCTAGATTTTTCTGTCAGTTTTACCATGGTTTTACCCCGTAGTACATATTAGTTCCATGGTCAGGCGATGACTGAGGTGAGGGATGAATGAGTGACGAGAATCTGCATACTTTATTTTTTTCATCATTCAACCATCAGTCATGACTGATGGATTTGAATGACGCTTGGATGATTGTTTACTTATTGAATATGAATGGAGTGTAGTGCACAAGCGGTAGGACGTGAATTTCACGTCCCGTCTTTTTCACATATTGAATGTGAATCGGAAACGTTTATTGCACAAATGGTCTAACGGTCCAATCCCTCGTGTTATACAAATAATCCCCAGGACGCTGGCGCCCGCCGTTGCCTTGGTGAATAGCTATGCTCAAGCGCTGTGCGAGGAGGGCGCCAGCTCTGGGGTGTCGGGAGGCATGCACCAAAGGCCGGGTCTACTGGGCCCTCACCAGTGCCTTCGCTTCGGTCAACCACGGGTCCAGAGTCTCCACAGCAAACGCGCGCCGCAAACTCATAATCAGCTGACAATGTCGAGTATTTGCGGAGTTTTAGACCATAAATCCCTAACGTCAAATTATGAAAATCTTTCTAAAATATGACTTGACTGTATAGTCATCGACTTTTGCCTAGCCATCATTGGACGAATTAAAAAAAAACTCTTGCTTTTTGGCGGGATTTTGTCGGAGACGGTATTCCTTTTTGTTTAGTTTTCCTAAAAAATGTATATTGTAGGTTTTGGTGTATATTTGTGATAGTTTTATATGCAACAAGTGCCTATTAAAGTGTATATTGTGCGGGATAGTTAAATAAAAGCGTGTAACGACTCTACCGGATCGTTCCAAAATGTCCCTTGTTAATCTTCATTACAGCTACTATCGGTTTAATGCGGACATGAACCTGCAGTGTGGATCACCGAATGGCACTAGTTGTGCCCTCGTGTAGGCCGTGCTGCGGTTTAATTGAAAATCGCCGACTAACTCTAGCCGTGCTTTGTTTTTGTGGAGGCCGTGCTGTAACCGCCGGTCTCTGGCGTGTCGCTCGCCCCGCGCCATTAATAAATATAAGAAATAATACTTTAGTAAGTTAGGGCTGTATGGACGAAGCTTCCCTTGCCCTTCCTCAACAGAGGACCAATCAACAAAAAAAACTGGCTTTTGGCGGGATTTTGTTGGAGACGGTTGACTTTTTATTTAGTTTTCCTAAAAAATGTATATTGTAGGTTTTGGTGTATATCTGTGATAGTTTTATATACAATAAGCATAATAAGTGCCTATTGAAGTGTATATTGTGCGGGATATATAAATAAAAGCGTGCAAACGACTCTACCAGATCTTTCCAAAATGTCCCTTGTTAAATCTTCAAATAAACCTACTATAAGTTTAATGCGGACGTGAACTGCATTGTGGATCACCGAATAGCACTAGTTGTGCTTTCGTGGAGGCCGTGCTGCGGTTTTATTGGCAATCGCCGACTAAAAGTCGTGCCCTGTTTTTGTGAAGGCCATGCCGTAACCGCCGGTTTTTGAAGAAAAACAAACAAAATATGAATTGGCTGTATGGTCTATGACTTTTGGCTGTCCATGATTAGACGAATTCAATTTCAACAACAACAACTGTTTTAGGTTGTTCACAGACTATAGAGGGATATGCTGAGGGGATTTATGGTTGTGTCACCAATGTTGCCAACGTAGGCGATTTATCGCTATTTAGGCTACTCAAGACGAGAATCACAAACTATATAGGGATACTAGACGGAAATATCTCAGAGGTGATCAGATCAGGTGACTGATCGCCTTTAAGGCTACTTCAGGGACAAGGTAAACTAATTAGCCTAATTAGGTAGGTACAAATGAGCTTAAGCATAAAGCAAAATAAATTAACGCCCATAATTATTATTAAGGTTGGTTAGTGTCAGCGAATAGTCCGAATTTGTCAATAAATAGATACCTAACAAAATTAAGGATGCAATAAACAGTAAAGTGTTATGTATTCAATTTGCTGTTAATGATTACCTACCGCAATTATCTTAAACTTGCTGGAAAATTCGGCTACTTAACTGTGAAAAGGGCGACATCAGGTGCTGAGTTGCTGACAACACTGTCTGTCACCTAAGTCAGTTTTGTAATTTATGTAGTTTTGTTTTGAGGTTGTGTCAAGGCGTTGAGGTGAGTATGGTTTTTCATGCAATTATTTCCATTCTCCACCTTGCTTTGTAATTTTCTTTCATGAGTTGTGTTTTTATTTTGAAATTTTGGGTAGCTTAACTACTACACTTTGACTTTATTTTCAAACAATTTGATTATTATGTAATCAAAATTGTTTCATGTAGTCGGCTGTGAAAGTAGGTGATAATCTCTTAGACTAGGTACTTTGTGGCTCGTTTGTGGTTGTAATTGCTGTGAAAGTGCGGTCGTTTTTTTACTGGTGACCCTTGGAGCGAGCGAAGCGAGCGGCAGTACTCCGAAAAAGTGTAATTTTTCTAAGTCTTTTTCCATTGCGCCCCCTTTTGTCCACACTGACCGTCTCTTGCTATAGATATTTATTAATACTACTATAATACACACCCTGCTACTGCAAGGCGACGACAGATAATTTTAACGAACATTGCCGTCAAGTCCACAGAATCTACGCCGATTGATCAACACTTCAGCCGTGAACGCCGTCTCATGATTGGTATTTAGCCAAATCATTATATTAGTTTCATCTCTAATTTGCCCAAACAAGCAGTCATGTTTCAAGTCATGATTGCCAATTGGTCTGAACTAAGATGAAATTGTGTGGGGTTAGCCGGTTTAGTGAGCAGCACCAGTACTGTGTTGCCAGAAGTTTTCGCCTTGCAGGAGATAATTATTAGTTAATCATCATCATCATATCAGCCTGTAGATGTCCACTGTTGGACAAAGGCCTCCCCCAGGGATTTCCACGACGACCGGTCTTGCACTAACCTCATCGAGCTGGGTCCCGCGACCGTCATAAGATCGTCGGTTCACCTTGTGACATTTGATGCAAGTTGATAAGTCAATATTTGTATCCAAAATGGCACCTAATACGGAGGCAGCATCTTTAGTCCCAGTATCCACCAAAGCAGAGTGGAGAGCGAAAAGGAAATGCTTGTAATCAACTGATACGATTTCATTATTGGTATACTCCGTTATTGAGCGGGCAGTTTGGTGGCTACCTAACATTAGTGACTCAGCCAATGAAACTGAACAATTTTCACAAATAAAATTCTGGAGTTCCTATTCCTACAACGTTGAGACTTAGTTATTAGTTGAGAGTTAGTATAGTTTGTATTGCACATCACTAATGTTAGGTAGCCACCAAACTGCCCGCTTGATACAAGGTATGGTTATTAGAGTGTAATGGACCTGAGCTAGAAAAATGACGTCGATCCTATAGGTCCATTATACACATATCTCCAGTAAGCGTTTGGGGCTTAAGGTACTTTTCTTTATTTACAGTTTTATGGCGATTGTAAGGTTCCTTAGTAGGAACCTGGTGAGTATTGCCTTCCCAGCTCTGACTGTTTCACTCATTTGTCTTGACTGGAGCCATACAAAACAGTGGAAAGAGAAGCAGAAGCAAAACTAACATGGCAATCTTTGGGATCACACTCCGCTATGTATGGTTTGCTGTTCCTCTGAGTGGATTTGCCATCGGTAAATTCCTTGATGATCAAGAAACATTGCGGATGACCAACTTCAGGGACAAGTCTGCTCTGTACGGGGGAAGGGTGAAGGAGGGTGACCCACCATCATGGCCTTGAAGAGTCAGTTTATAAAAAATGTAATAATATATGCTTGGTGTAATAAATCTTATTATTAGTAACATTTATGTTTTTGTATCATTTATTTTTTATTGATTTGTTGCGTTGCGGCACAGCACGTCACGACAGCTGGCCGGTGTGACGTGCTAAGCTACGCAACGCACTGCGCTGCAACGCATACACATTCGGTTTGTCCTTGTGCTCTTTATGCTCTGTGGGAATTGGCAAGCTTGCCGCTGTTTATATAATTCGTCCCATACAAACTCATGTAATCTCGTACAGAGCGGCCGCCGTGATCCGCCAGAGAACCATCAAAGCCTTTGACATAGCTCAAAGGGTTAGCACGTTGAAGTGGCAGTAGGCTAGTCACATCTGTCGGAGAACCGATACCCGCTGGGGTAGACGAGTTCTCTAGTGGAGACCACGACTGGGCAAGCGTAGTGTGGGACGCCTCCCGGCTAGATGGAGCGCCGATCTGGGTAATAAGGCGGCTGCATGGCATGGATGCGAAGAACCGAGGAACTGGTTCAGTGGCGCGCCTTGGAGGAGGCCTATGTCCAGCAGTGGGCTAATACAGGCTGGTTATGACGATCGAAGGATTATCAATAGTTTCTTCGTATCCGAAGAAACCGTTAATCCGTAAACCGAAGAGTAGCTGTCATACAATAAAATGTGATTTTTACCATTATCACTCTAAAAAGAGCATTTTATTAATCAAAAACAGTGAATAAAACTCTTTTACTCACTAGAGAATAAAAATACATTTTGAATTTGGACAAAGCACGAATTATGTAGTACAAAAATGCATTATACGTGCTGAAAGTACCTACCTACTGGCTGGCTATCTATGTTCTAATTTCACCAGTTGGACAAACCCCACCATGGTGCTAAAATCTCTTTTCACCTTTCTAAGCTCGAAAGGAGCGAACTACTCATCAAAACTAACGTAGAAAATTGTATTTTGTTCTCTTGAGTGTTTTACATTTGAATTTGAAATCCTATTTGGCCTGTTAAGTTTTAGTGACAAAACGTTCTAAAACCATACAGTTTTCCGCGGGGACTATACTTTGCTCGCAGTGAAAAATTGTTTAGTGCACACGAGACGAAAGTTTTTTCATCTCGCTCATTTTAATGTTTCGATACGATGTCTCGGCATTCAGTGTCGCTCGCAGGGAAAATACACTTTCGTCTCTTGTTGCGTAAATAACTATTGGTGGGCGCCTGACGACTTTCACTATACATTTCTAATGTACCTTTATAAGGGCTTCTTTCACCACTTCTTGATAAAACCCATAAAGTCCCAGATACCCTGCAGGTTATCTGACAGATAACCAATTTGTTTGTCTGGTATCTGATTCCCATATCTGCCTTATAAACTAACAGTAAGATCAAGTGGCTGTTATTTTTTTATCTGTCAGTTATGGATTGTTTTTTCGAATTTAACGCGGGAATACTTCAGTTTTGTGTGAACTTTCGGTGATTTAACAGTGTTTTAAGTGCCACATATTTTTTCAGAGACTTGAGGTGTGAAACACGAAAATATTATCTGATAGATTAGCTTATCTGTCAGCTTATCTATCTGTAATCAGCAAGCGGAGAAAAACGGGCCCTTAATCATTTATTCTCTTACAACCTTCATAATATACCTTTAATTTCATCTCGGTTCTTGTATACCTCGTTCCGCTCACGATTCTAATCTAGAATCCTTCGCTGCTCTCGGAATCCAACTTAGTCCCTCGAATTAAATTGCCTTTTTTCACTATTTTTTTTCTCAAAAACGACTAACGATTTTGGTGAAACTTTGCACGTCGTAGTAGTAGTCTGTCTATGACATAGTAGTAGGTCCATTGGTCTGGGGAAAATCTAATTTGTATGTTTCCCCTACAACTGAAATTGAATCTTGCGATTTACTTACTCACAAAGCTTGGAGATAGTGAATTGTCTTATTGTAGGTAGGTCATAGAGATAGTATTGGATCCTTGTATTCTAAGATATAGGTATATGTATAGTCGACCGCACGTCAGTGGAAACAACCAGTATAAACTGGTCTCTCCTAGTATTGAAACTCCATAATAGGCTAGGCCAGCTCAAGGTCAAGTGTTACCACTGACATGCGGTCGATTGTACATAGGTCATACATGACTTATATCTTTGTAGCAAATAACCTCAAGGTCGACAATCCAAGAGCTTTTTTATTTCTATTGATTTCTCCCAAAAAGTTACCTACGCTAATTATTGAACTACCTACAGACAGCCAAAATTTTATGCCTAGCTTCAGTTTAAATGCGTTCAGAAAACATACCAAACCTCAAAATAACTAGGTACGTCCTAATCTCAAAATACGAGTAGGTACGTCATAATCTATGGACCTAACCATAAATTGATGTTTTGCCTGACTTCAGTTTTACGAAATGGTTTGTACAAGATGTAAAGCACCAGAACGCATGGTTTGCATACAATTTATTCAGACGTATTCAATTACAGCGTCCTTTTTATCATCTGATACCAGACAATTATGAATGGAGCCCAAAGACCTAATCCAAAGAATATAGACCAGAATGCTGTGGCAGCATATCTGAAAATAACCAAAATTAACTGTTAGACAATGATTTCAAAGGGGTAATCTAGTAATAGGTAGGTAGGTAATAATGATATAACAATCAATGCTATTAAAAGGAATGTCTTTTCTCTAAGATGAAGATAGAGTTACATACACCCAGATGATGCGTCCGCAGCCACCAGATCTACGCACATGATGGTAATTATTGACTACCTACTTAAATAATCAAACAAATTATCATTTTTTTCCTGCTATAAAACATGAAAGTCCAAAAAGTTAGTCCAAAGTGTTATATAAGAGAAATGCATTTAGTTTCCATACCAACAATCCACATCTATCGGCGAGTTCGAATAGCCGTTGGAGAGGCAGATACCTATACAGTGGGAACTTCGCCGGTCTATCAGTAACCTTACGTTAGTTGAGCATATTTACAGAGATGGCGCCACTAGACTCCGTATTTAATAGAGGTATAGTACGCATGGTTTTCAATTGCAAGTTAAACTTCCAATGGAATTGAACCCTCGGCCTTTGGCGTACAGTTCGTAACTGACCGGCTGTTAATCCTGAAGGGCATGTTGTCGAATGGCTGCGGGAACTCGTCGCTATGGCTGCCGCACTTCTGCACTTGTAGCGGACTGTGCACCTTCCCCGGCATTGTTCGCACCCGTACGAAGCCTGACCTCAAAGCACGTAAGCCCAGCATCTTGTTGGAGATTATTTCCAAAGATTTCAAAATTCAGTTTTGTTGTCACAGGTTGACGTGTTCGAATTTTGAATGGCACTGGCTGTCAAATCTTTGAATGTAATTTTTACTGATTGCCAGAACTTTAACAAGACATGGCTGATTTCGGGGCTCGCAGTAGCCCAAATGTCAAAATGTCTAATTCGAAAATCTGATATTTTTTTTACTTGTAGTAAAATTATTTTAGTTAAAGTATAAAACACCCAGTACAGTGTACTCATATTAATAATAAAATAAGCAATATAATACTTACAATTAAAAAAAAGTAATAGAAACAAAACTCATAGATTACTAAAACCGTAGCGAGCGGGAGCGTAGCGAACTTTTTCCGTGTTCTGTGTCAAAACTAAATAAAATAATTCATAGTTTGTGTCTTGAATGGATAGCTCAATAGCAGTGCGGTTTGCCCGGTGGGCACAATTAATTTTTTGTTTAGGCAGACCAGGGGGGCAATAGCGCTAACTCTGAATGATAATTTATTTAAATCAATTCTTAAATGGTGAACAGAGATGGACTCAAACACACCAAAAAGTCATAAAAAATAATACTAAATCTATCTACTTACCAGATTTTACCAAATTCAAACCATAACCAAAAACGTTATGCTGCATGTCACGTTTGGTACGTAGGCACCTAAGTATGAAACACAAATAACTAACAAACAACTACTACGCTTTCATTTCGTTTTATTCATTTTCAAGTACAATAACATCTATACAATGGTTTCTACGACTAAATGATTTCATTATGTCGACACATGCATTAAAATAAATTATAAATCGATAACTAAACAGTTGTAAATAAAATAAATTAATTAACTAAATTAATTAAAAGTCATAAATCTAACTCTATTTTTTAATGACTGAAAGATCACAAATAGGTAACATCATTAATACAAAAATAATAATTTAAAAGCTGTAGGTACCTACTTTCTGTGTATTAGGTACCTACATAATTGGAAAAAAAAAGATAATCCCCATGTCAATAAACGCGGGTTCGCTTAAGAAACAGTACAAGTATTAAATCATTTTCCTCTATGAATTACGGAAATGGTAACTACAATGTGTAGGTAGTTTTCAACCGACGACAAAAAAGGAGGAGGTTCTCAATTCGACCCGTATATTTTATGATTTTTTTTAAGAGCCTTTACTGCAAAAATATCATACCTGGTCTATTTTCCTTTTCTTATGTTGTTTATGTACTAATAGTAAGCGGTATCAGACAACGATGGATGAGTACTTATACGTAGAAGTGGTACGATTGTCACTCGAACTAATAAATTAGTAAAAAAGATTCTTATTCCATAATATTGAATACAGGGTCAAAACACAAATGAAGTTTTTTTTCTTTGTTACAAACAAATCAAGTTACGAAACAAGAGTAATTTGATCGCTATATTTTCTTTCCTTGTAATTAGTTACGATTGAAGAAGAAAGGTTACAAAACTCAGTAACAAACACGGCCGGAGCCGACATCGCATCGTAGAAGTCTACGAGCTCACACGACACATCGCAAGAACTTGCGAATTAATCGGCATCGCGCATTCCTGCGATGTTACGTCTTCTTCGTTTCTTTTTCCTTTATCTTCGCATCGCAGGGCAGTTTTCTACGTTGCGAATTCGCATCGCGTCGATTCGCAGTTTTGTGTTTTGGGCCGAAGGCCTGAGAACATAGGGATGCGCGCGCGATCACGCTCGTAGTACGCTGCTGCTACGCGCTGCAGACGTCCTCCATACAGTATCATACGTTATACAAACCAAGCTGGAACGCGTGCGCACGCATCTGGAGCTCTATTTTTGAATCGCTCCGAGCGTTCGATTCTACTGTAGACCTACCAAGTTATCTGTGAACTGAAAGGTAGCTCTGCCAGCGTTTCTTTGTTTATAATAAAAATATACTTTTTTATAATAAAAATACTTAAAGCAAATAATAGGTAAGTTTAAATAATGTGTACATTAGGTACACATTATACAACCAAAGTGACTGTGGAGACTAGGTGAGCCTGTTTCTCAGGTCACGTCAGGTTTGTTGCCAGGCTATTGAACTTCCCTATGTTAGTACATAGGGAAAATCTTAGGTGTTTTCAAGTGCTTAGATTAATAAAATAATTAATTTAAGTCAATAATGTTGCTTATGGCCCCATTCGCACGGACGCAATTTTTTACGCCTACGTCTAGAAAAAAAACACTTTTGGTGTGTTTGGATTAGGTAAAGCCATTTTAGGTCTATTTCAAGGCGACGGCGTCGCTTGTCAAAACTCACAGAGCAGTGGCTGTCTGTATTACCACTCTTGAAATAGGTCTTTTTTACTATCATTATTAGTCACAAGACGTCCCAGGTAACATATAGGTAACATTTTTACAAGAACTCAATAAAATCTTAATAAAATCTATATAGAATCCAATAAAATCCCCAGTGCCAACGTGCACTTATACGTGGTTCGGGTACCCCACATTCTGTGCTGGTCACATCTGACGGTCCGTCGTTGTATACAATTTGTGCCGACGGCCGAATGACATTCTGCGTAGTTTCTGATTCTGCCACTTCACAGATAACTTGGTAGATATTTAATTCTGTATCGGATGTCGCAGGAGAACTAATAAAATAGACGGTTCGAAGAGAGCGAGAGAAGAGGCGAGCGATTCAAAAATAGGGCTGCTGGTCTTCGACGAGAGCGATAACGCAGAAATAGCAAAATATCGGCAACTCGATAAAATGCTTTAAAAAGGAAAAATTTTCGTGTGTATGATATAAAATATTTTTTATACAAAACATTTCTTACACCGAATTCTTGCAGTACCTACCTAGTAGATGTGACGATGAGAACACAAAGATGAATGCAGAAGATCGTATTCACTACCTATTTCTGAATAGTTCCAAGTTGTCAATTTTAATTAAAAAAAACTAGCGATACTTATACTTTAAATTTTAAAAATTTAGGCCTGTTTTCACTAAAAAAGAGAAAACACTTAAACATAAATGTATATGTAAAATAAATTAATGGTTACAATTATTTTATTTCTACAGTATTTATCAATAATTACTTAGTACGATTGCACTTTTAAAAATAATAACTAGTAATTTAATTATTTATATATACATGTTCTTCATAAATTAATAATTCACAGTTGAAATTTAATTTATTGTTTACCCAAAGTCATGCACCAAAACAATGGAGCTTGATATATATTTATAAACCTTACCTACTTATAATTATGATTTTTTAAAAATTTTCGTAAGAATGTTGACTACTTCAACAAATCTACACGGGTCAATTTAATAATCAAAGCAACATTTTGATCGGATTTTGATAGATGACGGGCTCTTTAAAAAATACATGCGGTTGGAGTTTTTTGTGTTGTAAACTTGATGCATAAAATTTTTGTGAAAATACATTACTGCTGCTACAAGAATTAAGAATACTATTAACTTAGATTGTTTAAGGCCAGGAATAAATAAGAAAAGTCAAATTTTATAATAATATTAAAAATTAAATATTTCACTTTGAGCATTAAGCTCATGTTTACATAAAATACTGTTGAAAACATGCAGTTCTAGGTGTGAAACAAATATTAGCATGTCTGTCTGTGTCTGCTTTTGAGAGAGGGAACGGAACGGAACACCTCTCGCTACATTTGGAAATCAATAAAAGACATTTCATACAAATTGCGGCCAATCGATGACTTCGTATGGAAAGTCTAATAAATTACATTTATTTGTGTGACATCATTACTGTAGAAATTGCACCCGGCAGTCAAAAAAAAGAGAACCTAGCTCCATGGTTAAGACTAATTAAAAGTTATTGATCGAGGAGTTTTTTATGGATCGATTTTCCACATTACAATTTACTTTGAAACTGATTTACTACGCAATTTAATACTGAGTGTTATATACCTACTGGGTCACCAACGAGCTGTCTCAAATTATTATACTTTTATAACTGGGATTTTTTCATACCTACTTAAAATTTGTAAATAAGTTAGGTAGACTTGTTTTTTAATTATATATAAATAAATTATATTGCTTAAAGATTTTGATTTACAGAATGTGATAAATGACACATTTAAACAATGGAATCTAGTGCCAATTTATTATTTAGCAATACGTTAGTTGATATATTGCTAAATAATAAGTAGGTACATTGACACCGCCATGGAATATGTGAAAGTGTCGTAAAAATGTAGGTACTCGTATTGAAGGGAAAGCTCAGACGGCTCTTGTTTATTCTTAAAATACCTACAGGGTGTAAGTAAATACCAGCATTTTTAATATACAAGATTGTTGAGTTTTAGTTATAAAGTAGGTACCTAATTAAAATTGTAATCTTCAAATTAAATATGGTTTTTAAATTTCTTATAAAAAATATCCGTCGTTTTTTTTATTTTTTCACCAACTCTATAGGTAATGGATTATTCGCCATAAAAATATCGTACAGTATAACTATATACAGAGTGTGCCGTAAATAAATAAGATTTTGTAAACAAGTTCCTACTCTGTTTAAAGTCGTTAAAACACGTATCAGGTTATCATCCTTTAGGGCTGTTTTTAATTCAATTCAAACTTTTGTAAACATTTACAAAGAGAAGGTACGCTCGTCTATATGGGTGTACTTAGGTAATTAGATACTTAGGTACATTTACGAGCCATAAAATTTCGTTACTTGACACCCTAAATAAATAATTCTACTTAATTTATGAATACTGTCTATTATTTACAACATTCTTTGATAAAAAGACTAGTCTTGCATTTCGCATGTGATTACAATTTCTTTTATCATTTATTTTTATTATTATAATTGAATAAAAATATAAATTGGCAACTATATCGATCCATACATTAGTTAATAATAAGGTAAGTAGGTAATAATAAATAATGCAATGAAGGAAGATGGATGTGTAGAACATAGGTACTAAGCAAATGTTAACTATCTGACTCAGAAAAACTTGCAGCAGGGCATTCTGTAAACATTAATTTTCACTTAATAAGTAAAAAAAATTGTGACATTAATTTGTCTAGATTAGATATTCTTTTCTTGATTCAAAAAATTGTACAACGTTTAGTCGTTGTCGGTTGTAAATGCGCCTGCCAATGTTTATCGTTGCCTTTGATAACACCTCTGTAAGTACGGTCGACCGCCCGTCAGTGGAATCAAACCCGCTTAAACTGGTCACTCAATACTATTGAAACTCCATAATAGACTAGGCCAGCTCAATACTAAAGTGTTTCCACAGACGTGCGGGCGACTGTACAACTTAGATTAATGTTTCTGTAGTCTCTCACGTTTTATGGAACTTCTGTTTCAAACGAACCCAGAGTGGTTCAAACCCCGGATTACTTCCTTCCACATACTAGGTACCACTAAACTTGAACTAAGCTAAGCGTAGGTATAAGTATCTGTACTCTATCGTTACGGAACACTGCTTTGCACGAAATATAAATAACCTGTACGTACCTACATCGACATGTTTCGATACGGTGGTACACTAGGTGGTCAAGGGGGTCTCATACATTTGGTAGAGGACAACCCTGTGTGTGTGACGATTCTCCTCAATGCGTTGCTCTGGTACATGACTAAAAAAATATAGTTAATCAGATTTTTTTGCGATTCCTTAAAATTTTATAAATAACTAAAACAGGTGCGTTTGTTTGGTTTCGTAACTATAGACTTTTTTGTATGTTATTAATTAGTTATTAATTGTAAACTTTCAGCGTGAGAGACTATTAAAATAAATAATACACTTTAACAAATCTTATAAGAACATAAATTTAGTTGTAGGGTAGTCGTCGTCGAGTCTTGCCGTCAGCTTAGATGGTTGGTCATGCGTAGTGCGGGTACGATCCCAGGTGTGACGTCACGTGGGGGGGAGCCATGGAGTGGGGGGAGTAGAGGTTGCTCCCCCCTCCGCCCCAGTTGCTCCAAGACGCAGACGGGAATATTGAAGCTGGAACAATGTGGCTGACCTCAATAATAATTGAAAATTAAGCGTTTGTGAGCGGTGAAGAGAATTTTCTTCCTTTCGCTCAAGGGAAGTATTGCGATGCCTGTACGTACTGAAAGTTTAAATGAAAATAATAACCAAGTAATGTAGCAATTAAGGTGGCTTTCGCTTTGCCGATATACCTATTTTGAAATGGTTTCGAAAATCTTCGTTATATTTATTGTTAATGTTAAGTGGGTGAGTTAATTCTCGAAGGGAGATTGTGCTAATACCGGAAATTGCTTAAACCCTGCCCTATATAATGTAATGTCTCTTTTTTCCTAGTATAATATGAGAGGGACAAATACAGCAAATCTTGACTACCTAGTAGCGTTGATCGATTTTTTTATATAAGTAGATACCTTTACCTGCTGCCCCTAATAACTAGAACATAAGTAAGTGCGTAACCTATTTTATCGACAGTTTATCGAGTAGTAACCCATGTAACTCTAGTTCTGCACTTTGAAAAAAGCAACCAAAATATCTCCATACAAAGTTAAACAGTTTGCTTGAATTGCTACTCAATTTTTTACATAAGATCCTTGTGCCGTTTTTTTTCCAAAGCTCATACGGCGTAGATAAAAAGATTTGTATTCAATACGTAGGTAGAGTAAAGGTCCTTAAAACACTTTAGATGAATTTAAAATAGCATCAACGTTAAATTCACAAAGTATCCCCAGTAAAGTTTGTACAGTAGATACATTAAGTCAAGTTGGTAGATGCAGAAACCCGTGCGAATGACAAGCGGCTTCGAGTAGCGAGTCAATATTTGTAGCAGCTAGTGTGGCGGGCATTAGCAGCGGAATGCAGCTAGATTACACTTAGTGGACTCTGCGTCTGAAGGGTGAATGATATTAACACTTTCAGTGTAAACTAAACACGTTTTTTTAGAAAACGAGGAACGCGAAGTAGATGTCTTACAATATCGTGATTTTAGGAACCATTTCTTGCACACAAAAATAAAATCATACAGAAATTTGATAATTCGCAAATGCTCAAACCTATACCTAAAAGTGACGGGAGTATAATGTCCAATCATGGTCATGTTGTATCAAGATGTCGTCACTTGGTCTATTATTATATCGGTAGGGCCTGTACGAAGTATAAAAAATAACATTACACAAAATTATTACCTGTAGAAGTCGGCATAGCTGCGTGTGGGGCCATGAAAGACGAGAGCTTAGCGGAGTGATGGTACGAGCTCATGAAAAGGTCGCTCTGGTATTTGTATGTCGGATCGCTGGCCGCTGGTTGTGTGGCCGCCGCCAGTCCTTGGAAATCGAACTTGTAGGCATAGCGTTTCCCATGCACTTTTGTCATTATATTCTTGTCGTAGTAGTATCTGCACAGATTTCATTCAATATTACTAAAAAGTATCCATCAAGACATTGCCTATATTATACCCGTAGCAACAACGCTCTCGGCGTACGCGAGATGTGAGCCGCCGCATACTGTGGTGAGAGCTCACAATACGCGCTGTCCCACTCTTGCCTCGCGCGCCGCGAGCATGTGTGTAGAGTATAGGTCGGATATAATATAACCTATTTTCATTCCCCTCCTGTGACTTTAACTATTAAGGACAATTGTCTCGAACAAGATTTAGTCTTACGTTCAGAAATGAAATTGTCCAAAAATTACCTAATTATATCCACCTGATGCAGACCAGCTCATATTTCAAACTTTTTACATTTGGCGACGATTCGAAACCTAAACTCAAATTCCGTTTTGACAGTTTTTCAATGAGCTCATTTTTAGAATCGTCTAATTCATTAAATGCTAGATCATTTAAACAAAAGTAACCGCAAAGACATCCTTAAAGCTAAATAGGTATAAATAAAAAATCGCACGGCTTAAAAACGGGTACCCGGAGAATCGCAAATGCACACTATTTAGATAACTTATTCCCTAATTACCTTAGCGCTCGACTGAGCTTGTCATAGTTCATGTTTGGCTTAGACTTCCTTTCCCCCCATCTCCTCGCCACCTCGTCGGGGTCCGTTAACTTGAACTCTCCGTTGGTGCCTTCCCATGTGATGCATCCAGCGTTGCTTGAATCGCTCAGGAGCTCGAGTAGGAACTGCCATAACTGTATCTGACCTGAACCTGAAAATACAAGGACTGGAGTTCAATAAAGTGTTGTTCCTCAAAACACTAAATTGTTCGCTAAAGGTGTTTGACTTGAGTCCACCAAGACTTGACTAACGAGGAAGAGATTTTTTAAAAAGTCTCACAATTAGAAGTCACCCATTCAAAAGTTGATATTTTGCTTTTTAGGCAAATCGCTTTTAGACGATAGGATAATAACCGGTAGCTACCGGCATGCTACAACAGGTCTATAGGCAATTTTTAAAATTTTAAATTATTTAGTTCGAAAAACCCAAACTAATTTAAATTGGAATTCATTTCAAAAGGTGTAAAAATAATATTGTAAAAAAAAGAATTAAGCTATAGTTTTCTCGCAAAATGTTTCAATCGAGAGTCGTATGGATTTCAGTTTATGTTAACATTAGGGTCGGTCCCACATCTCTTATGTGGGAGCGTGTTACGATATTGGGTGGCCATGTCGGGGCTCGCACGAACGATCCGAGGAAACGCGACCGTGTGGAACGACCCGCGGTACCGTCAGCAGGTTACTATATGAATTGGATTTATAAAGGAAGGATATTCTAAACTCGAAGCGTTTAAGCATATGCCCATATTCTTTAGAGTGCGTTCGTTATGAGGATTGGAATCGCTTATGACACTTATTAAAAAATTGAGGCAACGAAACAGTTTCATTTGTTTAAACAAAATATGTATATTGCACACTGTATAATATGTATGTGGTAAGTATCTAAACAATATGCAAGTCGCGGTTTCACTTCAGTTCACTTCACGTGTTCCTCAATTTGGAATGTCATTTTCTGTAAGTTTAAATAAACCATCCGGAAGAAATTATCTGAATGATAGTGAAAACCGCATCCAAATCCGTTGCGTAGTTTAAAAGATGTAAGCATACAGACTCCTAACCCACCGAACGCTATGTATCCTATACTTGAATTGTTATACCCTATCTCGTTATCAGAGAGATATTTTACTTAAAACCTATCTAAAATTGTTAAAACCTACTGTTATAAAACACAAGTGTAGAGTGCCGACTGAAGTTAATGCTTTATTTTCCTATTAGGGTGCGCCCGTTCTACAACATTCTGTCATTAAGATTCAAAACTGGGCCTTTGAGGTAAACATATTAAAATACCTACCCCTATTTCGGGTAACAAAAATTACGACCGTAATTTAGCTTGACTTGTTTTTCAAACCCTACCGAAGTGTTAGTGCACACGAGCGTAGAATTCGCGCGATTTATCCGACATTCTACTGTTCGGATCACGACGTTACATTTACAAGTTTTACAACATGCGAATGTCTGCGCATCCCAGCTCGCTCCATTGTGCGCATCATGCCTCATCGGTTTTATGACTCCCAATTAATGACTTGATCGGTAAAATATTGTGTTTCGGGCGTAGGCAGGGGGACAAGATGGATGTTCAGGAAGATGCGATGTTTGTAATGTTTGGAAGTTTAGACATTTAGCTTACAAATCAAAGGATAAGCTGACTGACAGACTGATCTAATAAAGCGCAGATGATCAAGTAGATAGTGCGACCAGATGGAGCCGCTACCAAAGATTATATAATAGTTCCTAACGCCTAGACGAAAGTTTAAAACATAAATTGTGGTATAACGAGGTAATAGTCTGCTTGTATGGAAGGCAAGCAAAGTCCATTTAATTGTTCACTTTCTAATTGAAGTCATCATTGAAATATTAATGGGAGGAATCACTTTCAAAATTGAATTTGATGGATTTTTTTGTATAAATATAGCTAGTTACGGGTTTGCCGTATGGTATGTAGAACAGAATAGTATCCTTCCCTGCTTTCCTGGTGTTTGTAGTGGGAGGCAAAAGAGGGCCAGTCCTTCTCAGAAAAAAGACAAGTTTCCTATTAATTCAGCACCAGGAGATGAATAGGATACGACTTTATGCACCTATAGGTACGTCCACGCTAACAAAAAAACTGACACAATAAATTAGCAACTAATGATTGAAGCACTGCTAAATTAGTAAATAGGTAAAATTAACCTTTGAATAGGTGCACCCGTCTTCAATTAGCTACATAACCGCTATTGACTGTACACGAGACATGTAAAGGTAGCGCACACGCACGCTGTGCCCGTGTGAACCCAGCATAATAATCAAAAGTCAGGGCTGCCACGTGTCAGTAATTGTCTTTACGTTCAAATTGCAGACAGCGTGTGATGGCGCCCGCGCGCCGTATAAAGATTTATTGTACAAAAATTACATATTTTTATTTTAGCCGTAAAAGTAAAATTGAGGGCAGTAATGGCCGATATTTTGAGGTGTTAAAAATAATTATTTTACGGCTCGATTCAGGTTTCTATAGATTAGTATTTTTATGATATTATGACGTGTAGTTATGTTGACAGCCCAACTGATGGTAAGCGGCCACTGTCTTTTGGATTGTTAGGTGGAACAAGCCAAGCCACGAGTATGGAGTTGACTACTTGTTCGATGTCAGATTTGTAATTAACAATAAGCATAAGTACACGGACACTATTCATCTCACAATTAGCTCAGATTTTGACGTAGGTATATTACGAAATATACGTCAAAATCTCAGCCAATAATGACTAATATCCAAAAACATCAATTTCCATAAAAGCGCATAACGACAACGTCATAAACACACTGATACGCGCTTAATATCGATGTAATATCAGCCATTTTCATAAATCTACGTGGCTCTATAAGTGGGTGGCGTGCCCCGGTTCGACACGGCGGCGTTGTTAGCCCATTTTGACTTTCATGAGGGCCGATCGCAGACAGATAATACTCGTGCAGTGATATGTATAAATTTGTGACGTCAGCGTCGTTCCCACACTACATAATGTGACGTGTTATCGATGCCATCTATATTGCGTGCGCCGCTGTAGTTTATAGCGTTAATTTGAAAATCGAGATTGACAACCCTACAGATATACGGGTTACTTACTACTTGACACAAATTAGTGATATAGTGTCTTCGACACTGCTTGACGTTACAATTGCAAAGGATCTTAGAGACAGATTTATAGGATCTTTGAGATGTACTGTGTGGTACGGGGTATGGTAGTCGGCAACCGGCGCAAGTTTGATCCATTTAACTTCATGAATGAGAATGGATAGATAGACTGGAACTTAATAACATAAGCATAGTTTCAACGAAACTGTCAAATCTATTCTTACACTGCGTGTTATCAAACAGCATTTCTCCAAAAACATTTTATTATTTTTAGTTAACAGAAAAATATAATAAATTGACAACGCTTATATGTACGACACTGCTTTCTATTATTATTAGGAAGCTACCTACAGGTAAGTACTTGTTCTTGTTTCAAAAGAGAATTAAATAGGTATCATCTACATCATTTTAAAAAGTAAAATGTAGGATTATAGGAAACTGCGTTAATTTTAGCGTACAATCGGTGTCGCAAGTAATTCCAATAAACCCTTGAACGTGGGCATGTTATCGTGATCTCGCGTGCGACCCGCTCCGCACGATACCTTGGTCACCCCATTTTCTCAGGGGTCACCAGCCAGGTCACCTCTGGTCACTTTCACCTGTACAATAATTGCTGTGGGAACGTATTAAAGGAAATACAATGATTTTTATTTTTATTTAAAATTACCTACCTACTTCGGACATCAAGATTCCGTCTTATTATGCACTAGAGATCGTCCGCACCTGAGTGTTTGTTATAAGTAGATACAGGTCTAGTGACCGTAACCTAGGTAAATGTAGCTAAAAACACTCAAAACCAGAAAAAAAGTCGTTTAATGGTTCTCGAGTCATAATCGACCAAACTGATATAAAATATAAATAGGCTTTTGTAATATTATTTACCGATTAAATAAAGTTGATAAATAAAGTTATTTCAGGCAATTTAGCCCATAAAATAAGTCACAAATTTTTAATTTTCCCTTAGTTTAGATTATATTGATCTTTTATCATAAAAACTTCAAAGTCAGAAGTATCTATCTATCCGATGAATTATTCCAGGAACTAATTGATGATTGGACCATAAGTTTCATCAATATCCGGCCCGCCGGTGCACGGTGTTGTGAGAGTAATTATTCAGCAACAAACATCCAAACAAACAACATTTACACTGCTGGATCTAAATTAGTCAGATCTGCTACGGCTCCAAGAGAGAAGACGTCATTCGTATCTGGCAGGGTTAACTCAGGTAGGTACCTAGTATTACGATCACTGACTAAGCGCGTAGCCTGAAATCAAATCGGATATTCCGTACCGTGCTCGCGCAAACCCAATTCTATACGCGGACGACGCCGCCCGCCCCGCCGCACCACGCCGCCGCGCCGCCGCCCGCCGGCGCGGGGCGGCTCGCTAGAATGGACCTACACAAAGCGCGTCTCAGTGTGAAATGTAGGTATACTAACTTAGCATAATACTTTGTAGTACTACTAAGTATATATTATTGAGTGTCGTAGACGAATAAAAGTTCACTTGGAAGATATTTCAAAAAGTGTCTTCTGTTACCTGAGTTTGCTAGCCGACTGCTCGTAGGTCCGAACATCTGATATGGATCTGAAACAACGAAACAATTAGTATAAAACACTTGTGTTCACTATAATAATAAAGCTGAGTGAGTGAGTGAGTTGAGGTAGGTACTCTATGTAGTTGAACCGAAGCGACTTTTAAAATTCTTGCACGGTTGGAATGATTTTTAGCCCAAGGAAATAAATCGCTCAGGAACAAAATGTTGAATTCTCATAATGTAGAATTCTCAAAATGTTGGATTCTCAAAATGTTGAATCTCAAAATGTTGAATTCTCAAAATGTTGAATCTCAAAATGTTGAATCTCAAAATGATGAATTTTCTAAATGTTGGATTCTCAAATTGTTGAATCTCAAAATGTCAAGAAACCGTTAAAGGCAAATCCAAAAAAATTAAAACTATATTTAATCCATGGAACTAATCATGTACGTAGTACATATTAGTTCCATGATTTAATCATTTCTATGTCAGACCCCGTGCCCAGATCAGAATATAAAGACAGTTCGGTATGATATATGAGTTTACCGACCAAACATACCAAGTCAAAAACTCGAGACTCGCAAGCGTATTTAAACCTACTTAGTAGATACTAGATCACCTACTAGACATCGTAAAGATAACGGTTACCATGGCAACGTTACTAACAACACTATACACAAGCTGAAAAAACTAAGATACACTGCATAGATTGCATTTCAAACAGGTATAATGAGAAGCAGGGGACCTAAGTATCTCGATTTGCATAGATAGTCCCAGGCATTTTGCTACGCTTCGCCTGTCGTCGAAAGAAACTATCGCCACATGCTTAGAACCAACCAGAACTTGCTTCTGGTTGGTTCTTAGTTCTGGTTGGTTCTAAGCATACATGTGTTACAAACTCTATTATTTCTTAAAAGCTCTACTAAACATATAGTAAATAGTAATAGGTATTATTGTAATAAAATGACTCTAGCATAGTTAGAAAAGATAACTCTTTCTTCGTCACACAATCTAACAAGGAGCGTGCACGACAAACTATAGTACAAAAACCTTATAAAAAACCTAAAAGAAACGCAATCGAAGCAACCTTAGACTTGTTGATTCCACCATAATAGGACACTACAGTCTAAACTACTGTACACAATTTGGCCATCACAGACACCTGCAGAGGACCTGCTACCTGCGCAGAGGAAAATAAGTCCCAAACTACAGCTGCAGTGTTGCCGTCAGCCGGAATTCCCCCTTTATCCTAAGGATGGCGCTGGGGGTCACACTATTACTCCCACTTTGGGGGCCCGCATTGAATGCCACCCCTTGTCTGGGTACAAGAAAAATATTACTAGGTGCAGCATTTCAAGAGATGATGGAAAAATCGACGAGCTACCACCGAAGGTCACACTCAAGGTTTTTAGACAACTAGAGTAATAAAGTGGGTTCATCAACATCAACAGCCTATTAATCTCCCCACTGCTGGGGCTCAGGCCTACCCTCTCAACGAGGGTGTGCGGGCTATAGTCCACCACGCTAGCCCAGTGCGGGTTGGTAGACTTCACATGCGCCTAAGAATTTCTTCTTCGGCGTATGCAGGTTTCCTCACGATGTTTTCCTTCACCGTTTGAGAGCAGTCAGTAAATGTACTTAAGTTTCGAGAAAAACCCATTGATACATGACCCAACCGGGGATCGAACTCCGGACCTTTCGATATGATAGGCCGCGTCTTATCCCCAGGGCCACTGACGCTGAAAGTAGGTTATTTATTTGTATTATCTTAATTTTATAAATAAAACTAAATCCTACCTAAACAGGTCAAACGTGGTCACTGTTGACATCCGTGGTTGACATCACAGAACACAGAAAAAGCTCGCTACGCTCCCAGGTTTTATTATTTCTGTGGTTGACACGGTATCGAATGTTTGTAATCAAAACTCGTGCATGTACGCCCTCAGGGCGCGAGGCCTACTCGCACTTGTCCGTTTTAGTACTTAACGGACTTTCAGGTAGTAGAAAAAGTATCGTTCATACCGAGTACAAAATGGCTTTTCTTTGCCCTTGGGTAAGCTTCATCCCTCGGGTAAGAAAAGCTTCATTTGGTGGTACTCGGTACGAAATATATTATTCTGCAACAAATTACATAAAAAGGCGATAGGCTATATCTAAACTAGACAGGCTAGATCTACGACAATCAACTTTCCTCATAAAATCCCAATATTATAATAAAACTCTTAAAACCATAAAAAATCACTCCATAATTTTACTCACAGGGTAAGGGCAGATATGCAAATTATAGTAATAATTCTCGTACTACATTCAAATTGAAACAAAGGCACCCCCTAACGACAGTTCTCGCCTTTTGTTAATATTATAATAAAGTAGTAATTGTTAATGACACTAGAGTTAGCTCCCGGGCTATAATAATGGGGAGCTTGCGACAAATAAGCTCACATAATAATAATGGCATAAATGGACCCACTAGATTCATTTGAGTTTTTGGTGCGTTTAAGTACCTACCTACGCTTCGAATTGAAACAAATCGTTTGGAAGTCGGTGAAAATCTCATTGATAGATACAATAAATCTAAGTAACACAATGACTTTGTGAGTTTTACCTGTTCACAAACGATAAATAAGTTAAGGAAAATAAGAAAATTAAAATTATATATCCAATCTAAACCACAGAATAAGTAATAGTAGGCACAGAGTATCTATATTCTCTCAAACTACCTAGAACACTTATCTTCCGGTTTTGTTTAAATGTAGCATGCAAATGTATTATGTGACTACAATAAGGGTATTATGTGCATACAATCCCATCCCTCCCTCCCACTACTACTTATTATAAATGCAAAAGTTTGAATGTTTTAGTTTGTATTTTTGGATGTTTGTTGCTCAATCACGTTTTAACAGATACCTACGATGAAACTTGGTACAGTGTGTATCCTATAATGATACTTTTCAACGCGGACGAAGTCACAGGGCGTCCGCTAGTATTAGACATACTTAAATAAGAGAATTACGATTTATATATTTTTATTATTTCTTCTAAAGAGAGAGAATGGATAAAGTGGACAAACATTATTTATTATTATTTATGCGTAAGATTGGGCTCAATAATTTTACCTAGATTTTACAAGATAGGAATTGAAGATAGCGCCAAGGATGGTGCGCGCTTACCCACAAAAGGTAAAAATTGTAATTAAAAATATTATAACAATTATTCAGGTATCATACTTAGTAGGTTTTTGGAGAAGCGAGTTTACGACGCCTTTATAAGTGTTTGGTTCAAGTTTAAAGCGATCATCATATCAGCCTGTAGAAGTCCACTTCTGGACAAAGGCCTCCCTCAAGGATCTCCACGACGACCGGTCCTGCGCTAGCCTCATCCAGCTGGGTCCCGCGACCATCACCAGATCGTCGGTCGACCTTGTGGGAGGCCTGCCTACGCTGCGTCTTCCGATTCGTGGTAGCCACTCGAGATCCTTTCTGCCCCAACGGCCGTCATATGCCACTTTAGCTTCGCAATTCTTTGAGCTATGTCGGTGACCTTGGTTCTCCTGCGGATCTCCTCATTTCTGATTCGATCTCGCAGCGATATGAACAAAGAAAATCTATCGATACGAACCGACACGGGGACTATACATCATACTCTATGCACATTATATTTGCAATGTATACGAGTATTTAATACAATAGCTGTGTTTGGTTATTAGGACATGCTAATATAGCTTAGATCCCCAAATTTTCTTAATATTTGTTGTATTATCTAATAAATACTCTGTGGTATTGTTTGATTTGTATTGACTATAATTGGAATGATTTACTAAGTATTTGACATTTACTATTGAGTATAGGCAAAGCAAACAGCTAGTAGGTAAGTAATAAAAATAAAATATAATGGCCAATGACATTTGCACGCTTGTGACTTGCACCATGGCAATAATGAATGACTGATACAAGTTTGTACATTCGCTGACTAAAGTAGGTACTAAAGTTCGCTGTTTGTACACGCAAACTCGACACGTGACGTGTGTTTCTTAAAATATGATTCCCGTTATTTTCCTTTAACTCCTCGTTTTATAGGATTGAGCTATTATCGTGTTCTTTGCTGCAAATTGTTCTACTTGGGCAAACGGGTTTTGAAAACTACATTTTGTGAATTCATCGCAAGGAATGTTATAATAAATACTTACTTGATTTAACATTTAAGGTTTTGGTTGTTAAAATTATTGTCTAAGTGGTCATAATTTAACAGTTGTTTCTTATATCTGTTTTGTTATATTGTTTTTGTGGAAAATACTACAGGTAATAGGTTTAAGTACCTAGGTACTTATAATTTGACTGTACGAATGCAACTTTGATTTGGTTAATCTGTGTGCGTGCGTGTAGTCGTGCACCAAGCCTAGTTTCGTTTAAATAATGTACCTAAGAGAGTACCGTATCTTCCTCCTCCTTTGGTTTCATTTAAGTCTTCAAGGTTTCCATATCATCAGTAAGAAGAAGATTCCTAAAAAACTTCAATAAAACGCATATAAAAGACAGGTTACAGACGAAGGAAACTTGATGACTTCGCGAGGGTGCTATTATACCTAAAGCTGTCAAAGCACCATTTGCGAAGATGAAAGATGAATCTCCGGACAAAATTGTTACGACTCACTCTCGGTGACTAAGCTAAGGAACAAAAGACACGTTTTGAATCAAAAATGTTCACAATAACAGTTAAACCGAGGGTAGTTAAATGGCTCCCGCTTGTAAGGGCTAGGCGCGATCTAATCGTGATGATTATGATAAATGACTCCTACGCAGAACGAGGAGGTATGGAGCGTTTGTGAGCGGATTGATAGCAGTATATAATAAGAACTTTTGATAGGAATATTTGACAGAAAGGAATATTTTGTAAGAATAATTATTTGATAGGGATATTAAGACATTGTACTTTGATATCTGAATGGTCCAAAGATTTATAGTAGAGTGGTGTGTGTCATGTCACCTCGGGAAGACCCTCCAACACCGAGTTCCTATGGGTATGAAGTAATCTAAAATGACGACTACCGAAAAGTGTCATAAAATACCTAGACACCGTCCGTCCTCCCCTCCCCAATTACACCTAGATCACCGATTAGCAATTTCATTCCATCAAAAAATTTCCGCTCTGCTACCGTTCGCGTTCCTTGCTTTCCGCTCCAACACAGCCCATTGGAACATTTTCCAGTTCCGTCTCGATTGACGGTCCGCCCCGATCGGCATCAGTTTTCGGACGAATGAGCGGAATGATTATATTTATAAATGAGACAAAAGACACGGGATTGCAATTTGATCGTAAATTGCTGGTAGTTTCATCTAAGAAAGGGGCTTCATACATTTCATAGTAATTTTCTTTATGCGTACTCAAGCAGTGCAAGCAGCCGTGGCGATACATTCATAAAATACTTTCTATAGGTCGAAAGTAAAAGACGGTTTTAAATGAGACCCGATAGACTTATTATACATTTATGTCATATCTAGGAGACATAGTATAGTAATAGTGATTATTACGGTACCTACATGTTTCATCAACACGCTAACCACCTTTTAACTATAGAGATAGGTCACCCCGTATTATGACCTTAAAGGGCCTCGTCAGACTAGTGTGAATGGTTATACCGTCGTTGTTTGTTCGCCAGACCCTTGTCTGTCGCATTGTTGCATTGTGCACTGTGGGTAAATGAGGTAGGTTTTTGATCAGCACAAGTGCTCTTCAACTGCTGTTACAAACAGAAAAACAACCAGGAAGAAACTTTCCGCTTGCGCTGGTCTTAGTCTGGCGTTTGGCTGACTATAATTATTTTATATCCACTTAGCGAGCTAGATGGCACTATTAATACACATTGTATTTAATACAAAGTAGGCGGAGTCTGGAGATGATTTGAATATAAATATAATACGTACAGATAATTTTGTCATTAAAGTATGGATTCTGTTAAAAATAAACAATTTATAATGTCTGCAGGCAGCGGGACTGTTAGCCCTAGCGCTTTACTTGAACATGCCTCCACGGGCTCCACGCACACACACCTGAAAATGTCGCAAATCAAATTACATCCTGTGAATTCGCCAAATAGAATTGTCGAAAGTGATTACGTTTTCGATTTGCGATTGGAATTGGTGGGAGGCACGGCTCGGGCTTCTGTTTCGAGTTGTAACCACGTTGATATGATTGTTTTTGTTCGTACCATTTTTATTTATGTACCTACTCGATGATATTTTCGTTTATTCCGGGTGGTTGGGTAGGAGTACGATACGAGTACGGTCCCATCCACAAGTTTATTGTAGGTATTGCATTTTGAAATGCAATTCTAGCAAACTACCCACAACCAGAAATTTTACAAAAAACTGAAATCACAAAAGCATTTCAGTTTTTTGTAAAATTTCTGGTTGTGGGTAGTTTGCTAGAATAGAAAATCCATTGAGCGTTTAAACTCATCATTTTAATTGAACTGCGTTGGATCAAGTAAATATTGACGCAAAAATAGAAAGCGTTGTTTCATTTTCAAAGGTTTCGTTCCTTCATTTTCAATCTAAGACCAATTTAAAAATAATTTTAGTTCTTCTTACTACCTTTTAAGCCATGATCTACCTTTTAAGTTAGATCATGATCAATCCGTTAGGAATCTCAAAGATCCGTGTAACGTATACCAACTGTGCTTTTACCTTTTCGCCGAAATGACTTCGGAATATCGATGTTCGAGAGCTCGGTTGTACTGAACTTACCCTGGCATTTTCGTTTGTATTTCCACAAACTACAATGGACAATATATCTCCCCCGCTCGCTGCTGGCCGGGGACGCTCCGTCACTTCCCCGCGACATTGGGTCAACAATACATTCCTAGGGCAAACAGCGTAGGGCTATATGAATTTATTGTACCACCGCAGGGGCAATACGGACTCCGAATGCGTCTGGATATACAGAGAGGATATTTGGCAAGATTTTACTGAATCTGGTATCTACTCGTACCTACTAGCTACATAACTTCTTCTTCTTCTTAGCCATTTTTACCTGATTTATCTATCTTGACAGCGATCTCTACCCATTTCTAACCGGATGTTTTTCAAATGTCATTTTTCCAACGTATTTGTGGTCAGCCTGATTATTTGGTAATTCTTTATCGGATACTGCTTCGCTTCTTGGACAATAAAATATTTTTGGCAGTTCAAACTCTACATTCGTACGTAGTAGGAGCAAACTCCTGGTAGGTGCCACTTTTGTAATAAAATGAATCAGTGCGAGGTTAACGCCGTCGGCACTCCAACCCCATCGTAGACCATTACAACTGATTGGTGTACCAAATGAACCTTATGATGTTAGCCTTTTCTACTGCAATTACTTGCCCATTACCAGCACTAATCTTACCCCGATGGTACTACTCTCAAATGAGAATTGAGTCTTAAGTCAATGGTATACAATATACAATGCCGTAAATAGAAAACGGAGCAGTGTGTGCTGTTGTTTTCAATAGTAAATTCATTCTTATCGCTTTTAGCAGTAAATCCGAAATCGCCAAACAGGCGAACGTTTACTCTAGCCGGTGGGCTTAGAGTTCGCTACGGAGTGTTTCGTATAGTTAAACACAGGGTGTAGCCAGAGGCTCGAAGGAGTTAATGCGTGACGCACAAAAGGCCAAATCACTGCCCTCCCGACGCGACGTGCAGCCGTTCGAGCCAAAGAGAGAATTTGTATTCCAATTAGACATTGCTAGAGGCACCCGTCGGTCGATAATATGTTTTTAATAACAGTATTTTATGAACATTTTGTTACTAGGCTAACATTTTGCTACCTACTCCGTTAATGAAAAAAAAATACACAAGTTTATTGTGGATGTTTGTTTGTTTGGAGGTTGATTTGGATTGAAAGTTCAGAGTAATAATTTTATATATCTACTAGCTTATGCCCCGCGACTTCGTTTGCATTAAAACGTATCGTACCTATATGTTACTTACGTAACTGTTGCTCGCGGCATGTAAATTTGATTTGTAAATTTTTGTTCTAATACAATCCTTAACATCCCTTTTCACCCCTTTAGGGTTAGAATCTAAAAAATCCAAGTACACCAGATTTTAAGTCAGACCACTTGCTTTCAAACAAAAGAAACCGTTCAAATCGGACCAGTTTTTGGGTGATGCGGGACAAACAGAGAAGACATGTTTTGAAAAGTGTTTTGGAGTCAGGTCATCATAACGTATTCCAATAGATTTTTAAAAATGCCTTCAATGTACAGAAATACTCCCATTACAATTTTATTATAGTAAGCAATAGAAGATACGCCCTGATTGAGTGACTGGCTGACAATATGTCTTTGGACATAATTATGCGGTTGAATATATTTCTAAGAATAAAACTGTTTTCACTTTACGTATTAGAGCAAGAAAATAGTTTTTGAAAAGTGTGTCATTATTAAAATGATCTGTAAGTCTTTAGAACAGTTCCAATTTCATATAAAGCCAACTATTTCTTGAAAACCTATATTTTGTGCATAATTACAGGATTATGCAAAATACGTGTATTGATGGTAAAGTAAATTCGATTATATATTTTCTACATGAACCGCACCATATGATTTTGTGAAACAAAACACACCAAACAGCCCGTACAAAAATTATGTCTCGCAGACAAAGAAGACGATGCTCGTAGCGAGACCATAAAATAATAATAAAAGGATAATTAATCGATTTCAGTGCATTACTGGGCGAGTCCCCCACAGCCGTTGGTGCAATTCCGAGGCCCCTAGCATTAGCTATTTGATTGCGATTCGCCGAGCCCCAATCTGGGATTCAATAAACCCCCGCAGATATATTTTGACATTTCTATTTGTTAAGACGTATGACTATTGACGGTAATTGTTTGTGCGTGTAGAAAATTATGAGCAGAAAACTGCTTCGGAGTAAATCACATTCTTGTCGATTTTCTGCAGAAATCTGTGTCGGGCCACCGGCGTTATTTACTTAGGGTTCCTTCCAAGCGAACGTACCCTTGATATCCATCCCAGAAAGCGGAAAGTAGGTAACATGTAAAATTGTATAGGTACATTTTTTATTTCCCAAAAATTGTAGAAATTCCAGGTATTTTCTTGGCAGAACCCACATTCAGAAACATTTATTAGCGCATGTTTATTCATTTATTTTCTTTTGGAAGACCAACAGCTATAAACACTAACATTTAAGTGAAATACAATTACAGGTCTCCACCGCATCAGTAAAAAAAAAACAAAAAAAGTTAGCACTTACAGAATAGACACGCATAAAAAAAACAATAAAGAACAAAGAAAGCACCACCAATTTACAAAATATTTCCTACATTATGCCTGTCAAAGAATGCTTTACCAAGTAGTCGCCTCGCCGCCCGCCCCACAACGCAAGTGTTAAACAGATCTAGGTCTAGTTCACCCGCCAGCTTGTTAAAGTTGTTGCTCGCGCGCCACATAATTGAGTTTTCCCGATAGTTGGTGGAAGCAAATAGTACGTGTTTCGAAGTCGTTGCGACATTGTGAGCCGACGACAGGCGTAGTGATATCGGAATCTATATAATACTCACTTAATATTGACCACTTATTTAAACCGTTAACCTAATTTTGTTGTTTATAACTAGGGTTGGTGGGGAGTTGGTTGGTGATTTATTTATATTTAGTTCTGGAGCGGTAAGCCTGACAGTAAGCGACTACTGTCGCCCTAAACATTTGCAACCGTTGCCTGCCTGCAACAATACAAAGGAACTCGGAAGAACTTACTTGTGTGCCCGTGATTACGCGACCTCTCTTACCCTGAAACCGGAAAGCCTAAGACTTCTTGGTACAGTTCCCATTGAAATGTGTCTTACCACCTTTAGGGTTTAATTTTCATTCAGCTTGCACAGAACGTAACCCACACAGCGCACTGTCACTATCTTCAAAAGTCAGCAAAGTGTACGTCGGTGCGGGTTCCGCCAATATATATATTTTGGGTTTTCTAAAATAGGTATCTCGGAAAACTATTTTTTTCAGAATTGCCGGGCAGTTTTAAATATTTATGTTACAAACCTCTCAATCAGTCAGATAGACCGACAGACAGACTGAGAAAAAAATTCGATTTACCTACCCGTATTGACGGTTCGCTAAGTAAAAATGTATGTGCCCCTTTATCGGTAGTGCCTGTCACAGAACACGGAAAAAGCGCTCGCTACGCTCCCAGGTGTCTTCTGTAGATATTCCATTAAACAACTGACAATCAATCAATCGATCAATTATCGCACGCTACACGTCATCCGCTGACATGACCTTTAATTGTTCCTCTAAAACAATATTTATTACTAACATTGTTTGGCTAACGTTTGATCGGACCCACCCAAGGGGATCGACAACCACACCAAGGCTCTAAGTAAATAGGGTGAGTAAAAATACCAAGGAAATTTAAATGTTATTTTCGGCAGTGTGGTGGCTGGTAGCGGAACATTGTTTTATCGTGTACATATAGATTGAAGGGCGATGATAAGCGGTAGAGCTGTCGCTAGACGAGGAGAGCTGGTTTCTGTCGCCATGTAAATAATACCTAATGTTACCTAATGTATTGTTTGATAGCAAACATTGCTGCTGCTATTAGGTCAGACAAGAAAACTAACCTTTTTAATTTTACGATTTCAAGAGATTTCTCATGGAAATGAGGCAGCATTTCAGTGATTCATTTTCACGACTCTATACAGTATAGTATACTAACAAATCTTAATGAAAATCTTCTTTATAATTTATTGTAATTCAGTTCTTTTACATGTATCTGTGCCTATAATATACAAAATAATTTTTATAGATAAGTTTTCAAAATTGGCTCTTCCAAATTTACAGTACCTACTATACTACTAATGTTTGTGGTGAATATTATGAAAACAAATTGACATTCAGCTAGAACCTCTCTCTTTATAAATCAAACATCTCTCAGTTCTCTAATGAAGAGATTTTCATTAGGGGCAGCACTGTGAGCGCTTAACAGCCATCAAGTTAACTAGACCCCACTTTGCGCTTTACGTGACTGTTTTATCTAATACTGCACGGAATTAAGAGATAGGAAAGAATTGGTGGATCCATTTCCTCCGCGACTTTCTTATATAGCGTTGCCTATACTTACGTCATGGAATATCATAATTATATAGTTTTTAGACAGTTTATTAGATTAATTGTCAATCAGGCAGGGTGAATGGGTTGATTAAGTACAAAATAAATATTTTTGTGAATGAAATATTGACTCAAATCGCAAAAAATGTTTTCTAAATCTGTACAATGGACTGTTCAAGACGTGGCACAATTCTGTGAAACCAAACTGCCATCGTTGTTGCACCGCATTTACACTATCTGGATTAGTTTTTGTGCTAATGTTAGTTTTTTAATAATATCTATAAAAGTTTTATGATCTACGTTTTATTGCCGCGATTTTAAGTCGACATGTCTTGGCGAACTCACACACAGGGCCAAATAAGTATAGTGGTGTATCCGCCCAGCCTCGTTCGTGAAAACAAAACAATGTTGTTCTTTTTGCAAATTATTTGACAATGGAAAACATATCTGGAAGTCACGCTCGATTCATAATGTCGCGTTTTAACATTTATGATTTATTGGGATTTTATTTTATTTTGGCGGATCCGTCTTATCAGCGATCAAATGACAGATAGATAGCCAGGACGTAAATTAAATTGGATCATATGATAAAACATTGTTCTCACCGTTGCTCACGCAGCAAGCGTTTGCTATATGTCGTCAGGGCGGGCGGCGCGTCACTTCTCGATTTCATTAGAAAACATTGGCTCCGGTGGCGGCGGGCGGCGGCGCGGGCGGCGGCGCGGGCGGCCGCAGCGGGCTCGATCGGTGTTTACGCTCGTGCCAGCCGCGTGCCTCTTGACATGTGACCGCCTCACTCACGGATTGTATTACATCGCGGTGCATCCGTGGGGATTGTTGGTGTTAGTTTTGATTTGCGACGTACTGTGGCGGTGAATGTGGTTTGAGAATCTCATATCACGAGCTTCATCCCAGGTGGGTAGTACGGCCTATTGTTATTAATTTTCCCGCGGTAAAAAGTATGGGTTTGTGTCAACCACTGGTGTAAAATTAAACTAACCGTAGTATGCAACGCCCAATCAGAAAAATGTTTAAAGATTAGATTAATTTAATTATTTCATTTAATTTTTTTTATTTTATTGTCTTGTTAAACTGTTTTCTTACCAAATAAATGATAATTGATTAATTTAATTAAATTTTACATAAAGTATAATTTAAGTTCATCACGCAGGGAGCGTTATATTTAAAAAAAATACAATGTCGAAAACAAAATTATTGTAAAATACTAAGTAAGTACCTATACTGATTATATTGAAATCTGATTAAAATACCTATTTATACTTCAATTAAATGTCAGAGCACAGGGACAGTTACATATGTATAATTTTATTATAGTAGGTATCATCAATGGAATAATATTCATAACGATCAATGGGTAAGTACCATAGCTAATATCTTATTGTACATTAATGTATGAGTGCGTCGAGTTCATCTGACCAGTTTGGTACCATGTCACTCTAATGCATTTGTTAATGTCAAGAGTGATTGCCTCTAATCGAATAATGAACTCGACTGTACCTACTCGTACGTGTAGTCTGCGAGTATATCTGAAGTACCTACAATAGTAAGTATATATACAGAACAAACAGTATCTTTTGATACTGTTAACATTTCACCTACCTTTATCACAAATGCTATTCCGGCGACGGGCGGCGCGGCGGCGCGGCGGCGGCGGGTCGCAAGGCATATGTTCGGACACAATGGACCGAGGCACAAATAAGCTTTATGTACCCTGGGTAACTGACCGTGGACAACAAACAGAGGTCCGAGTGTTTGGGGACGGAGGGCCTTTGGTAATGGCCGAAGACAATTTATAGTCCAGCAAAGCTGAGGGTGACATTGATTTTTGAATCTAGTAGTAGTAGCAATCTGATATCGCTTGCTTATTTAACTTACGATTGTGACAACTCACGCCACCTGAACTACTAACAAACAAAAGTTAATCAGAAGTAATGTAGGTACCTATATCGTCGGGATTAAATTCGAAAGGATTTTGAGCTATAAGTTGCGACCAGTTGCGACAAATTGCGTCCCCCTCGCGAAGTAAAGTGCTAATGGCGACACATGCAACTATCGTTCACAATTGACAGAGTGGTATACCTACTTGTAATATAATTTCTAAGCTAGCTCTATGAAAGTACAAAATATCTTTCTCATGCTACTTTTAAATGGATATCTGTCAATTGAGTGGAAAAGGGAGATAATTTTGGATATTTTAGTTGCTATGGAAATAACGTTATTCCACAGTGTCACAGACAAAGGATTATAATAGTTACTTGACAGTGTGTCGAGTTGGTCCCATAGGGCCGAATATACCTCCAGAAACCATATTCATGCTTTCTCCATAGGGGCGATTGCGTTTCTAGCTTCATGGCTGACTCCAACGAATTCACACATATAATCTTGCAATACTCGACTCACGAACATACCAAAAACTATTTTCGTCAAAATTATTTTAATACCGAGCTGTTTCCCACGGCTTCGCCCGCGTAGAAAAGTTTTTCCTACGGGAACAGCTTTTTCTGAGGTATATTTATGAATCGTAGTCTAAGGGCTTCTTTCACCGCTTGCTGATAAAGTACCAGATACCCTATCTGCAGTGTGTCTGACAGATAGCCAATTTTTTTTTGTTTCACAGGTATTCGATTGCCTTATCTAGTGGCTGTTACTATTTTGTGACAGATATTTTATCAGAGACTTGAGGTGTGAAACACGAAAATATTATCAGACAGATTTATCTGCCAGATTAGTTTATACGTCAGCTTACAATCTGTAACAATATCAGCAAGCGGTGAAAGAGGCCCTTAGTGTTATTCTAGTGTATAATCTATACTTATTGTAAAGTTTCATCAAAATCTGTTCTTTAGTTTTTGCGTGAAAGAGCAACAAACATCCAAAGTCCAAACATCCTTACAAACTTTCGCGTTGATTATATTAGTAGGGAAAGTAAAGATCTATTAGAAGAATCTATATGAAGTATTAGTAAAGATCGATAAATATTGAAATATTTTTTGAAATAATCAATAAATTTTGGCGAATCATCAATTCGATCTTTATTAAATACAAGAATAGTATTATTACGTACTCTGTGTATTATCTATAACAAGGGTGAATTTAAGTAGGTACTAAATAATGTTACCTGGTTGTCGAAGGTGCGTGTGCGCGTCGAGTGTCGACTTCGACATAGCTGATAACGAGTTGGTGCCATAGCCTGCAACAATATTGTACATATTATATTATTAACTGACAATAGTTATTTGCATGAGTTTCGACGTCGATAGCTTATTTAATTTAGTCGTAATGGTTTATTTTAAAACATTTATTCCAACGTCATTTACGTAAGCAGCCAGCATCCGACATAGATACGAACGCGAACGCCAGTGAATTAAATTTTTGAATGACGAAAGGAAAACCTCTTGACTTGTCTTTCCAATTTCAAACAAATATTACCAATAAAAATTAGAAATGACAAAGAAAATAACAAATTACCGACTTCTCTTTCCAATCTTCGAAGTCATTCGAAACAATAATGCTATTACTGTCGAACAAATTGTATAAAAGTCTGTTAGCAATAAGATTGTAGCTTGTATTTTTCTTGAAGGGAGTATCTTTTTGGAACGAATAAATATAAATAAGAACTATGAAGAATTGAGAATCCTCTTGAATTGTAAATAATCGTAAAAAAATGATTACCTTTTATAGGAGGCTTATGCCAAGGTGTAAATCTATCTAGGGGCGAGGGTACGACGCACCCTTGACACTGAATGAGCATTATTATAACCATAGAGCTAGGATCTCTTTGGTGGGCGGACTAGCTAAATTATTTATCCTTCAAGATTTATAACTACCTAATTCAATTTCATAACAAAATCGAGAGAAAACTAATGTTCGTTTTGTAATTACATAAATAACTTTGGTTATATCTACCATATAGAGTACTTATATCAAAATTTGTAAAGAATTTTAAACTACTGAATCGAATTTGGAAAATAATATAAGAGCGGGCGAGGTCTACTGTTCCCACAGAACCACTAGAAGCTTTGTTGTATTATTGATTTTTTATACGTAACAGGTAATCCTGTTAGACCAAAACATCTATCTAAGTCATCATTAACATCAGAAAACGTCGGTGTTTAAACGTAGACAGGACTTCACGCGCCACGGTACCTTGACCTTTTTCATGACGTTAGTTTGAAATGATTTAGGTTTATGTTTCATGTTTTCTTACTTACTTTTATTGTTGAAAGCTGTTTTGTTTTCTAAAATTCATAAAATTACTTGCTAAAACTCATGACCTAATAACAACACTTGACATAATAACGATTTTCATAAAGCATGTATTTTTTTGGTTTCCTATACAAATCCAACTCACGTTTTATAATTAGAAAAAGTTTGTTTCATTGTTCAAGTTACTTTCTTAGGCTTCCCTTTCTTTTAAAAGGCAACTTGTTTATTTACTTGCTTGTGACACTCACGTTTCAAAAAAGGTGTTTGGGCACTTATTAGTACGTAGTATTAATATATGAACCCGCCATGGTGTACGACGTTATACTTTGCTGATTCGACTTTCGTAAGTAGTGATATCGAAGTGATTGACGAATTATCGTCGTCGTGGAGATCCCTGGGGGAGGCCTTAGTCCAATAATAGTGGACGTCTTTCGACTGATGTGATGACGATTGAGGCAATACTTATCTTTATCGTCATCATCACCCAACACTAGAAATGTGTGTTTATTTATGAGATATTTTACGTTATTGGTAATTGGCGTATACATTTTTTTAATTCCGCGAAATGCCAACAGTCTTGTAGTCGGTATTTTACGTGTATGGTATTACACACGTATAATGCGTCGAAAAAAGGATATACCTACAATTTTTTATGTCACTCAATTTCAGTGTAGTTAGATCACGTAGGGGAACAACCAAATTGTTTTATAATTATCGCAGCCGCCTCGTCAGGCATTCTAGAGCATCAGAATCATCCGCTGACAGTATTAGCCCTTTGTTCGTTTCGGAGAATAACGCTTTCGGCACTTTGCCTCCAGTGCCACCCGAATGTAAACTCAGAGTGTGAGGCAAGGGGCACAATATTGAATAGAGCTCTCCACCGAGGATTAGATTTTCTCTTTGATGCTCACAATCAGATTTCACGCGTTGTTAGTGCTAAAGCAACACTGTGGAACTCTTTTGATTTTGGGTGTATTTTTGATTTCATGTCTTACGCTCTTTGATTTTTTAGGGGAGAAGGGGATACGCTGTGATGAGACGACTGTTTGTGAAGTGTTTGTTGCGCTTTTGTGAATAAAAACAAAAGAAATAGAAAGCAGGTAAAGTTGTTTGATGCCGAGAAATACACTCACAGTTGAAGGTGAAAATTTTGATGGTGACCCCGCGCCGCTGCCCGAATATAGAAAGTACGAATATTGTAGCTAGATAGCCTCTTGGGAGAATTCCCACCTCGGTCCCTTTTACATGGGTGATTACAAGTTTCTAGGTCAAACAGTTTAGAAAAAGCAAAACACACATTGGCGCATATTATATGGTGCGGCTGATAAAAATATGTTAACTGCTGTATGAAACACTGACAACACTGCCTTATTTGAAAATACCTCTCCAACGATACCTCTATTTTGTTAATGTAATAATGTTGTTGGGTATAACAAACGAGACCAAAAAATTTTTTTTTTCACTTTACAGGAGATTTAAATTGTACCAATTTCTAAAATAAAATGAATGATTTTTTATTTTCTCAAAATTGAAATCTACATTCTACACCAAAAGTATCATTGTAAAACACAGATAAATTTATTTTAGGAAGGGAATTTACATGTGGGTACCTAGGTATGCAATACTTGACAAATCTGGACGACTGTAACGCTGGTATCTTTGTCTGTCTTTAAGTGTGTCCGGCTGGATGAGGTTAGCGCAGGACCGGTCGTCGTGGAGATCCTTGGGGGAGGCCTTTGTCCAGCAGTGGACGTCTACAGGCTGATATGATGATGATGATGAAGTGTGTTAATAGTTTTGAACGGGGCAGTCCTGGAGACTACTGAACAGAATTTGACGCTGTTTTCACTGAGATGTCAAAATCTACTTGCATACATAGAATCCTTTGGAACTTTTGGCTACAAAACCCTAATAAAATGGACACAAATAAATGAGCTCGTGTAAATAACTATCTCACTCAACAGTCATAAACTTTATACTATCATGTCCACGTTACAGCAAGCAACAAAATCAACCACGGGAGCGTAGCGAGCTTTTTCCGTGTTCTGTGGCCACAACCATTTTAATAACAACTGCATTTTGCATTAAATTGCGTAAAGTTTAAAGCAGTTAGAAGCTTTGTGGTTGACGGTATGTACGTGTCACCACCACAGATTAAATATCTCATGTCCCGACATCAAAGGCTTGTCGTGTCAAAACTATTTGTTAGAGGCGGCGAGAAGCACAACGATTGCGGACGGGGGATGGACAGCTTAATGAAATTCGCTGAGGGTGGGTGTAGTGTACAGTTTACAATAGCGTTGCCACTGTGTACTGCGTCGCTATCTAAACTTCTGCGTATTTAAATTAAAGTTCTGGTAAAAAAATAGCCCTGTATTTTTTTTGCCATCATTTATAAAATATAAACCTCGGAGTTTTAAACTACATCTAGGCAACTACTAAATGCTATCGATTTAAAATTTAGAATAGTTTGTTACATCAACTATTTATTGTGGATCATAGGTTTAATGAATACATTGATGGAAATGTCATAGAGCTCAGCTATGTACTGCCTCATGGGCATACAATATTATGTTACAGACAGCATGCATTCATTATTAATATTAAACAATTATTATTACTACAAAAAAACAAAAAAAATGTGTTTAATAACACAATTTTTTTCAATCAATTATTACATTATCATTCAATGTCAAAAAGATAAAAAAATTAGGTTAAGAAGTAAACGAGAAAGTAAAACCTTAGATGGACCCGTCCCTAAGAAATTCATCGAAGTTTTAATAGCACTTCTTATCACGGAGTCTCTTTTCAGCCATATCTCGAATCGTTTTAGGAATCTTATTGTAAATGTGAGGTGTCGTACAGAATAAGCTCTTGTTTAGCAAGCAAGGCAGTTTTTGATTTTAACACTTTATCTAGTTTTTTTATCTAGTTGCCTCAATCGAGTTTTGAACGTAAACATAATAAGATTTGATTTTGCAAAAACGGCGGATTTGTAAATATACATACACGATAGAGTTAAGAATTTCAGTTCTATAAAGTGCCGCCTGCATGATTCTATTTATCTTAGATTGCATATTGCCCGAATGCATCGTTTTTGTACTCTAAAAACAAAATCTTTGTTTATTGAGTTGCCCCAAAAAAAATTAACCGTATATCCCTCAGAGTGTTAAAACGGGTTTTGCGACCCAAAAAACAAGTTCAAATACTAGACTTATGTGAAGTCTAGATAGAGTTCGTTTTTCAAAAACCAAAATCTGACAGCCACATTCTAATGAATATCGTAATGCGACGTACCATGGTACCTATGCAGTTATGACAGTTGCTTTGTTTACGACTTTATTCAGTTTATAGAGTGCATAAGAGGACTGCTGCACACGCTTGCATATATGGTCAATGTTGATTTTCCAATTATTTGACTGCCATTATGTAAGCCTAGAAATTCTGTTTCTTCTATTTGTTCCATTGTCTTTCCTGTGTAATTAATGTCAAGATTAATCAAGTTGTTTTGTCTTTGTCTAAATGTCATTGTTTTTGTTTTGTCAAGATTTATTTTAAAATTATTAATATTAAGCCAATTTATAATTTATTTGAAGGAATTAAATTTAATTAATAATTGATGCCAGTATTTAGAATATTAATGCCACCACCTACAAATAAAATTATACTATCGTCTGCAAATAATGTTATATCACGATGAGTCACTAAATGACAGATCATTTACGGAGATCAGGAAGAGTTAAGGTCCCAATACACTACCCTGAGGTACACCATATCTTATTTATCTCTTTTCCGTTAAATAAGATATTTAAATTTTGGACTGTGGGCATAGTTGAGTAATTTGTGTCGCTTGCTACCTATTGCAAAGGTATGTCTGCATTAATTTGTGGGCATTACCCCTTACCCCATAATGGTCTACATGGTCGAACGCTTTCGTCATATCAATGTACAATGCCACCGACGGAAATCGTTTATCCATATTCATTGTCACATTTTTTATTAATCTTTTTCATTCTTAAATTGCTTAAGTTTTATTTATTCTAAAACATTATTGTTGTTGTTTTAGAATTTTTAGCTATTTTATTAGTTTATAAAAATGAGTAAAGCGATCTATAAATCACTCAAATATTTTTGCAAATATTGGTATGAGTGCCACAGTCGGTAACAGTTAATATTTGTTTTGTCACCTTCAAAAAAAATTAGTTTTATAATCGATAGTTTCAGCAAATCTGGAAATATTCCTAGTTCTATACTTATTTAATAATGTAGCATAGTACCTACTGGAGAAATTATGTACGAAACCTCTTTAATTACATAGGTAATTATTTCGTCAAAACCTGCTCTCTTCGTATTATTCAGAGAAATTATAAATTTGTTAATGTCATTCATAAGGATTTGTGGGAGTCATAAAAACAGAATTAGATTGATTAGATTTCAAATTAGATTTAAGGTCAGTTCTGTTTTAGAGTTTGTTTTTAGTTTTTTTTAAATAATGCTTGCCTGCCTACTCTAAAATGGGGCGTCAAAATAATTACTAGCTCAATAGACAGACAGGCCTTAATAGTAATAAATCTAGATAATATAAGTTTTCATTTCCTTTCATGTTGCATAGTTTTCGGCATAAGATAGACCATTGAAAAAATCGAAAGGGTTATATCAGTCAGTATCGTCCAATGTTAACAATTTTTATTAATTCTCTGTGTTACAGATTTTATGGACCTCGACCTTTTTGTACATTAGGTTCGTTACAAACTAAGTCAAGTCGAAATAAAAAGGCTACCGAGGATAATATACAATTCAATTCTAGTCTACACATAAACATTCTAATTTTTATTTCAAATTACGTTTCTCTCTTTCATACCTATACATTTATAGGAACCTCTCGTTTTCGCTTCACGGGATGCAAAACAATAGGGTGGTTATGGTTTCCCTCCTCGCCTGAAGCGGTTTTCCTCTATCTTCTGTCCTACTCGCTCTTATTAGACAGGATATGAGGATGAGGGGTTCGGAAAATGACGAGTGAAAGCCACTTTCAGCTAATTTTCGCAGCCGCCGCCGCTCGCTCGCCTTCATTTTAGTCAACCCCTGATTTAAACATTTTGGTTTATTTTTACTGACGCTTCTATTTTAGATTACGTTTATGTTTTTTTTTATTATTATATACTACTTTTATCTGACACCCTGATATTAGTTCGCGATAAAAATTATCCTGATTTCAGGATTCAAGCTTTCACTGTAGCCGTTAAGTATAATAGCGTGGTTAAAAAATAAACATCGAATGTTTCGCATTTATATACCTAGTATTGGGATATTTCTTATCCGAATGGAACTTTTCCAGGCGACAAAATACTCTGTTTTAGTTAGCGTTGTGGTCGTAGCACGAGGTCGGTCGTAGGTAGACACTGGCATAGCTAAGGTCACGCCTAGAGCGCCGATCTTACTATTCGTAGCATCCAGTGAGTCAGGTATCTTTAAACGGTAGTGGAAGTTGAAGAGTTAAAAAGTGGACCAGTTAGTATAATACAGTGGACATCCAGAAACGTCATAATAAAAATTCATCTACTTCTCGAATCTTTAAACGATTAGTGGAAGTGAAAGAGTGAGGAAGTGGACCAGTTAGTATAGAATAGTGGGCATCGAGAAACGTCATACTAAAAATTCGTCTACTTCTTGAATCTTTAAACGATAGTGGAAGTGGAAGAGTTAGGAAGTGGACCTGTTAGTATAGGACAGTGGACATCCGGAAACGTCATAATAAAAATTCGTCTACTTCTCTAACTTCCTAATAATTAGTCGTTCACTTCACATGCCACGAAATGTAGCTCTTTTATTAACTAAACATTCGATTAAAAATGGATTTAGTCCATTAGTGCGCCACCTCACAAATCTCAGTTAATGAATATCGTTTAGTTTAAATAAAGCTATAGGTTAATTTATAGTTCATTTTGTTCGGGCCAAAGGGGAGGTCGGAGCCAATGAGGGTCACAGTCGCAGAGGGGGCTATTCTCACATTTTACAAGCAAATATAAGCACGATAATTTAAAATGTCATGTAAAACGGTGACGTGCTGTTCGGAAATAATTATAAGTCGAGTGGATCGTTTTTTCTTTATCAAAAAAACACGAACAACTTATCAGTTATCTCTGAATACAATAGTAGGTACATTGTTATCCAAGGGGTGAAAGTAACTTATTTAGTCCCGAGACGTCGGGCGCAGTTAGTTCGAGGGACTAGATAAGTCTTGAACCCGAGGTAAACACCGTGCTTTTCATTACGAATACAAGGAAAGTAAAAATAAAAACATGAATTATGAGTGTTAAAAATACACTTTTTTGCGAATATGAAAATTCTGAATACAGATCGATAGAGCTCGCAAAACTGAATTAGTCAAAAAGTGATTTTGGAAAAAATAGCTTTTACTACAAATGTGACCCGAAGGGTCTATTCGATGTATTAAAGTTTACCGTAGGAATTTAATTTCCCAAAGTAAAATACCGTCAGAGTACCCTATATCCAACATCGAAAGAATTTTGTAAATGGGTCCGGATTTTGTACAGTTTTCTACCTTTTACTTTTCGTCCCTCGTACCTAGTACCTACGTAAGGTAGAGGATTCATTCATTCATTCATTTCATTTCGTAAACAATAATAAATATTGTGTTCGAAAATATTTAAATTAATGCATGATCTGCTTAAAATCAAAATTAAAAATAAAATAAAAATAAATAAATAATAACATTCAATGTCAAAATAAAAACAATATAGAAATCTAAAATAACAATGTTAAAAACGTGCGTCGCACTTTTTCTTTAAAAAAAAAGATATGGCGAGAATTAAGAGGTAAGAAAGTGCGGGCCACCGTACAATTTATTTAGATAGATTACCCAAGTTGTATTTGTAACGCTGGCTCCAAACTGTCGTGCGAAGCTATTTCATAAAGACCATAGAGTATATCACGTCATCAGATACACAGAATGATGCTTCTTATCACACCCTCAACATTGTCGAGTGGTTTGAGAATCTGAGTCGCGTCATAATCGCTCCCTAGGGTGCGGTGAGTAAATCGTTTGTAACTATTGTGTAGGGGCATTAGATCGTCACAGTTCGTCGCGATGGAGTCTCCCGGGTGTCACGATATACCGTACATAATTTCTTATTGAATATTATCATCAGCAGCTCTATCTGAATGTACCATAACTTTTTGTGTTTAATACGTAGGATATTAAGACAACGACTATGTACAGTCAGCAACGAAAGTCCATGAACACACCCTAAATTTCATAACACTTGCACTTTATAAAGTTTCATAACACATGCACAGGTTAAGGCACCTACCTACAACGACCTACCTAACAAGAAGATTCGATACATTCAGTTTCATCTGATATTTTTATTTTACCATTTTCTATGTTCTCAGGGGTGCTGAATCCAGACGTTGGTTTTGGAATCCAAGGGGAAGGGGTAGGGTAGGGGATGGTTCGCGGGAAGGGGAGGCGAAATGGAAGAGGAAGGGTAGTGGAAGGGGGGGGGGGGGGGGGGCGGAGGGGAAGAAAAGGGGAAAGGAAGGGGATGGGGAGGCGGAGGGCAGAGCGGAGGGGGGAGTCGGAGTAGTATTTTAAGTTTTAAGGCAAATGAAGTCGCGGGACGTATTTTTAATTAAAAAAAACGAATTATGAGTTATTTCTGCCTACCCCGTCAGATTTTGTACGAATGTACAAAACTTACTTTACTCCTATTGAATAGGCATTCGAAAGTTAAAAAAAAAACAATAAGAAATGTACGGTGAAATTGAAGTTATACTTTTCACAAGCTGTCGCCCGCGACTACCTAACTATCTCTGCTATGTACAGACATTCTCTAATTATTATTTTCCTATGGGAAAAACAAGATTTTATGTTAGACCTTCAGTAACAACACTGTGAAAACCGCATCCGATTTGGTGCGGCAGTTTTGGCTTCTATTGCTCTTAATAAGACCCCTCATATCATTTTTTCTTAAATATCTCCTGTCTATGATATTGTCTAGTTACAGTTAAATGATTTAACTGTAAATGGCGATAATTTATTTCGCTGTTATCCGATTTCAATGAAACAAATCATTTTGTCTTTAAGCTGTGCTTAATCTGCCTGTGAAAACCGCAAGCAAATCTGTTCAGTGGATTCGGAGATTAGCGATTACATACAGATAGACAGACAAAACAATTTAAAAATGCTTTTTTGTGTTCTGTTGCTCTTTCTTTAACGGGCGAAAAAATGAATGTGTTTATTCAATGTACAGACACACGGTTTCTATTGCTTTATTATAGGTAGGTATAGATAATTGAATCTAACATAGTAACATAACCTTGCCTATGTAATATTTTAAAGTAAACAACTACCAGTAGGGATGTGTCGTTGCCAGATCTACACAGATTTCGGACGCGATATAAGTGTAATTTCCAATTTACACAATCGACAAATGAAGTCAAGAACTGGGATCAGCTCCCGACAAAGGGACGAGGCGACTGAAGCGTGCGAGCGATAATGGCGCACCCCCACCTCTCCTCCCTCCCCCGCGATAATCATCAAAATATTGCATCACTTACCGAAATATTGTAAGTGTCAATCAAAGAATTAAGTTCGTATTGTAGCGGCTGACGCGGCGCGTGCGCGGCACACGGCGGCGCAGGGCGGCCGGCGCGGCGTAACGCTCGCGTGCTACATTTTAGGGGCGCATTGTTTTGATTTTAACGCGTATAAAAAGTTATATTCTAGTTTTACGGCTCTTGCCTGCCTGCGGTGCAACGGCTTTAGTGGACAGGACGGCCGTAGTCGCGGGCGAAACCTAGTATTTTATAATAATGTACAACTCACCCTGCGACCCCTGTGACGTTGCATGTGTAGACCAAGTACTTTTGTAGGATGCATCTGAAAATAATAAGTCTATTTAATAACTACTTCTATTTATTTCAAACTTTACCTATATGTACACATGTTTTGAGTTAGGTTTGTATGTTTTTTGTTACGCTTTCACGGTTCTACTCGATTACATTTTGCATACACATTAGCCTGTGTCATTGATAATTATGAAAATATTTTACCATTGAAAAATTCTTCCCGCCGGAAAGATAATAGTTATTTGTTATGCAGGGCTGCAAAGTTGATTATTATTGTGCGAGTACTTGTTTTTATTCCACACGGACGAAGCCGCAGGCAAAATCTAGTACAAAATAAACATGCAAAGGTAATACTTAATATAATAAAATGCTTATAAATCCTATTATATTCAAATTCTGATGTAGATGTGTCTCAAGGTATGTGGTAGCTTTAATTTTTTGAACCGTCCAATTTCGATAAAAGGGATTATTTTACTTCGATCGGTTTGACTGAAACCATTATTAATGATTTCTAAAACTGTGTGAAGAAATAATGAACTACCAATCATATTCTTTGATGCGGGCCGCAAAGCCGGCGGACTTGACTGACCTCATAAAATACTTCTTTATTTTGACAAGATTATTATGTGACGGGAAGAAGAGATAGGCCTAGCCTCAGCGTAGGTATTGTAATTATAGGTTTATTAATAAGTGATAGGTACTTAGTTGTCGCTACATTTTTACACGTTTAATTTATTTTTTCCTCTCAAAGTGTGTTGAAAAACGTCATAATGACAAGCGTCATTGCATGTCTAGGCTTCATTACGCACTTGCCTTCGGCTCATGCTGCGGTACCAATTTAGCTTACATGTATCATATTGCATACTATTGTCACATTAAATGTACTTTTGTAATGCCGCAGTCACGGGCGTGCTCCGAGTAGTCAATTAGCTGCCTGTCTGTAGTTACGTAAGTACTTATACTTGAATATTTTATGTAAGTAAGTAGGTCTAATGGACGAGCATTCACAATACTGTACCTATTAAAATTTTCTCATCTATGCGCAACGGATTTTTCCGCTCCCCTCCCTTCCACTTCCTCTCACCTTCCCTTCTCCTCTTCCCTTCCCCCTCCTCTTATCCTTCCCTTCCCCTTCCCGCGAACCATTCTCTACCCATCCCCTTCCCCTTGGATTCCAAAACCAACGTCTGGATTCAGCACCGCTGAGAACTTAGAAAATAGTAAGATGAAAATATCGGATGAAACTGAATGTAACGAATCTTCTTGTGTTAGGTTGCTAAGTACTCTTTGATAATATTATACAACTTTGCCATGGAGATTACTTTTGTAATTTTGTTTTGTGCGTAATTAATTTATTTCTTTAGCAAGAAATACGTCTGATTTCTAATTTTGCGCTTTTATGTTCTCGATTTAATATTTATTAATTTTTTTACTGAACAATTTGGTAACCAGAACATTGAAAGTTACGATTTCAAGTTTTTATATTATTTTATTTAAATTATAATGTATTGTGACAACCCTAGGTCGTGATCGTTCAGTTCAGACAGCTCGAAATTTTAAATAAGTAATAGCACTGTTGATATTTTTTGAAAAAACATTATTAGAGAAAAGTGCAAGTCTTGAACACAACCAGGCATTGATTTCATCCATCAATGCAATTTCATGCATCATTCAAAATTTAAATTATACCTTTGATAAGTTACCTCCGTGGATACCATGTTTCAGAGTAAAAAGATCGTTCCATTTTTAAATCGCACGACAGATATGAGTTTTCATAGTAATTATTTGACCACTAAGCACGACAGATATGGATTTTCAACCGACGAAAATCAAGAGGCTGAGATTCTCAACTCGACCCGTATATATATTTTTAATGTATGATTACGCATAACTTTTTACAGAGCAGTCCGATTTTGATAATTCTTTCTTTATTGAATAGGGTATACTTGAAAGTTGGTCCCATTTAAATTTAAAAAGAAAATTAACCCTAAGGGTAGAAAATTAGGGGATGACTGATTGTTCACCAACTAAATTTTCATCTTTGAACCGATTCTGTGGAAACTAGGCACACATAAGTAGTTCCAATGACACTACAACATGACGGAGACCTGAACTTGATCTGATGACGAAGACGGAATACAGTCGAGGGAACTCTTCAACGGTGTACAGCAGCTATCTCGTGTTTGGGCTATTCATTTATCTTAATGAGAACTTCTCTTTCTCTGAGAATCCGAAACGATAGGTGATCCGCAAGAGAACCAAAGCCTTCGACATAGCTCAAAGGGTTAGCACGTTGAAGTGGCAGTGGGCTGATTAACATCTGCCGGAGAACCGATAACCGCTATGTTAGACGAGTTCTCGAGTGGAGACCACCACTCACTTGGCAAGCGTTAGTGTGGGACGCCCCCCGGCTAGATGGAGCGACGACCTGCGTGAGGCGGCTGGTAGTGACTGGATGCGGAGAACCGAGGATCGGGTTCAGTGGCGCGCCTTGGGGGAGGCCTATGTCCAGCAGTGGAATAGTACAGGCTGATGATGATAATGAATGAGAACTTTATACCTAACTTACGATTTATGGATTATGACTACCATCGATGGTTAATGATGGAGACGGTAGGCTGTGTGTTTGGCGTCGACTCAAAATATTTAAATTTACATTAGTTTAGGAGCTTAGTTAGGCCTTAAAGATTTTTTATTATTATTTTTGCTTTTCAGTTCCTTTTTTTCGACGGTTTAATTTTTTTGTAAAAAGTTTTTCATTCAAATAATTTCGCGACCAGCTGCGAGCTGGTCGCGAAATTATTTGAATGTGTATTTAACCAGTACAGCATTGAAGAAGGTTGTCAAAATAATGTTTACATTTCCAAGCATGTTTGACAAAATACCAAATCCGGCAGAAATAAATAAAATACCTAGTCAAAGTACCGGTTTCAGTCCCTGTTTTGAATATTTAATACCTTGAACAGTATCTTAGAGTATCACGGATGAAAGTATCGGGAAAGGAACTTTGATGCCTCAAACTTCTTGTTTGATTCTGCATGCGGGAAATCTGTTAGAAGTGATATTCAAATCGGTCGAGCCCTTTTCGAGTACATCAAACTTTTTTGTACATCAAAGGTGTAAGTAGATAGCTATGATTATGTATGACATAGCCTAATTGTGAGCTATGATTATATAAAAATGTACATTAGAACTATAATAATAAATTTGTACATAATAATTTCACGAAAACTGAGTCTTCTCAATTTTTGTACAGTGTCACAATCCTCAGTCCTCTCAATATCAACACAGAATAACTAAAATAATGAAAAAAAAAAAATTGTACAGAAACGTTTTATTTACCTACTTAATATTTATTATAATGTACATAGGTACGATTTTATGAAATCCATACCCAAATAACAGAAAACCACAAAATAAATCGCGTAGTGTCAGTTGTACCATTGAGTGGTACCATTGATGGTACAAGTGACAACTCTGTAAATTTAGTAGTCTATTATTCAGCCCTCTTCTCTAGTTTCATAGTGTTGTTTATAACATAGTAATACCCATTGAACTACAACTGAAATTGAAACTTGCGATTTACTCACAAAATGGTTGGAGCTATTGATTTGTCATGTATTACGAATAAGTAGGAATATAGATCATACAACAAAAAAATATTGTATGAAAAAAGTTGTTAGGAATATGATGAAGCTTTATATTTTTTTTTTTTTTTTTGAAATGGCGAAAAAGTTTAGTGCGGGCTGCCGTACAGTTAATTTTGTAAGTTCGACTAGTTCACTGACTTCAATTCAAGAACATCATGAATTCTTACATTCATGGCAAACGGACACCCGTTCGTCCGCCGCCGCCGCCGAAGTGCGCCGCGCGCCCGCGCCGCGCCGCCGGGAATCCCATATTATAGGTAAGGAATTATCCTACATTGAAATTAAGTACTAACTTATTTATTATGGTGATGGGTTGGTATCAGAAAGACTGGATCGCAAATCGCTCTTAGTCCAAATCTCTAATCATTATTTTAATTTTTAATTATAATTTAATAATTCTTAAGTTTTACACACACATTTTTTTTTAACGTAGAACGTTCTTCAATAATACTGAACGCCATTGTATCGGATCACTACTATAGGTATCATGGTATAGTTCGTTCTCTTAGATAGTGTAGGTACACCCGAACGAGAGATGGGTAAGGCCGTGGATTTATATTTATTTCTTTAGGAAAAAATACGAATGTAAAACAATATACACAAGCACATTCAAACATAATGTCGATCGACATCAATTACAATTTGCTTAGGTACCTACATGTTTTACAAAAAGTTCGTCTTTTTGTTTTTGGTTCAGCCGAAATATCACTTTGAGACACCTTGGGGGACTTTGTCTTCCCACGGGCGAAAAAACATTTTCTATACAAAACTTACGCAGCAGTCAACACAGGGTGTGTTGCGACGAAATCGATTTACAATGCGAAGTTTAACAGCGGGTGTACGCTGCTGTCGGTGCCCATTGTTTTCGCGGCAACCTTGGAGTAGAGGCGACGCGTGCGCCGGGCGATTTTTACCAAGGCCACCGTATCTAAGCGAACGGACTATACAATTTTGTATCACCCTGTACAGGTTCTTGGGTCTGGATTAACCTTTAAAGCCGCAGAAAAAGTAAAAAAGTATTGCTTCAGCAAATCTCATAAAAAAACTCACTTTTATGGCTTTGAAAGTGGTAACAGATTGAATTGGGGCAGCTACAAAAAAATACGGATTATTTATTTTTCAGGGCTCTACTACAACATAATTGACCGAGCGAGCGAAGCGAGCGAAGTGTCTCTTTATAATTATATAATTATTTACAAAGAGTCTAAAATGTACGAAGTGTCTCTGTTGGAGATTGGCCAAAAATGCTTTTGTCCGGATGTCGTCAGTCTGTAATTCTCTACAGGTCGCATTTTTCAACCGATTTTGACGAAAATTTGGCATGGGTATAAATTAATCACGCCAACAAAATGAGTAGAATAAAATTTTGAAAAACATTTTTTTTTTGTGTGGAAAACATTTTTCGATTAAGGGATCCGTTTGCGAAATAGTAAGCTTTAAAGCAAATTTTTGTCACTTTAGTACTTAATCTGTCTCCAACTGCAAAGTTGACTTCTGTTCGTTTCTTTTAGGTTTGGTTTTTATGGGCTGGCGAAGTGTACTGTTCTCACGGAACCACTAGTATTAATAGAATGAATTAAATCAGAGCCCGACACTTGGGTACATTTCCTTGTTAGTGGCAACATACATACACAGAAACACATAGGTACACACAACAGGTAGGTAGGTAAGTACTCTCAAATTATTCACACTCGTCTAGTCTACGACAGGAACACTGCGATCATTAATACTATTGACGATCGCCGCAGGAACAGAACCTATTCGTCAGAAAGCGAATTTTGAATCGCTCTCCGCGCTTCGAGCGGTCGATTCTACTGATTTTTGTATCGGATGTCAAAGGAAAATCAGTAGAATCTATCGCTCAAAGCGAGTAGAGTGATTCAAAAATAGAGCTCCTGGACTAGGTCACACCGGTAAACGAAAATAAACAGCTAACAGATAATATGAGTCGCAAAACACGGGCACAAGTCATCGAACCATCGAATAAGCAGGTAGGTAACCGATCCCGCAGAATTACGAGCACAACACTATACGTGGATACACTTCACGGCACATCACTTAATAATATAAAAGGTATATTCACCCGCAAACAGCATAGAGAAGTTGGTAAACGTGCCTGACCGACTCAGGTAGTCGGCAGAGCTTTTGATGTCAAGCATTGTTATGGATGCAGTGGAGTCATGACTGCACGCGCGGCGCGCTCCGCACCCGTACACTCAGTAGTAGCTGGCGGGCTCGCAGGGGCGGGGCGGAACCCTCGGCCACGCCCCCGACCCACCCCGCCGCTCGCGACTCACCACCCCGCCAATCGCAAGCCACTCCGGCTAATCTTTATCTCTAAAAAATAAACATGGTGGGCGGGAGATAATGACTCGGAGCGTCAACGGTGTCGGTAATCAGGACTCTTTGTAGCCGCGACAGCCTGTTAGCTGGCGGCTTATCCACACGACCGTTTGGCAAAATTTGTTTTATGCCGTTTGAATTTCGATTTTATAACGTTTGAGGGTGCCGCCGCTATGGCGAGATAGCTTTACATCTTATAATTTTATTACAATACGTCTATGAGGTTTACTTGTAAAATGTAACGTCTTATAATGATCGCTTCAAAGGATGGATTCAAGGGCCCCCCCCATTCCAAAAAACCCGCGGCTGAATGTCAAAGCCGGTTTATTTCGGTTAAACGAGTAGATATTTAAGTACTTGCGTGTTAATCGTTCTTCTCTTTGTCTCTCATCTTCGACCTCTTAAAAGTTTGTATTGTTGTATTAATAGGTTTTCACAAAATTGATATGATCAATTATTATGTCATAGGTAGGTATACCATGCACGTACTTACCTAACCTATATGATAAAATAAAATACTTTTCAAGTACAGTCAACAACAAAAGTAGCTTGGTACCTGAATATTTCAATAAAATCGCATTGCCAAAACAGCTTGATAATATAACTTCGCAAAAGGCTATGATAAATTAAAGTTTCATAATTTTTTTTTTACTTTCAAAAGTAAAAAGTTGTATTTGTAAATTTCAAAAGTATTACAATACTGTGGTTCTACCTATATAGATAATGTTTTAAAAGTATCTTAAATAAGAATACAATTTCTTTCGTCAAATATAGGTAGGTAAATATTTTTGGAATGTCCAGATATAAATAAGTATTTTTTTCTTTTAAACATTGTGCCATGTCTATTTTGTTTCCGACATTGTCATTTGAAGTGGCTGTTACAGATTATTTTTATCTACGATATATCCCAGGAAGTACTTAATTATGAATAATTAGGACATCATGTTACTGTGAAGTTGGAAGAGTACGTATTTTTGGAAGTTAGTTTTTGATCACCTACTTTTGACACTGACTGTATACCTTAGATAAAATATTTCGTAAAACTCAGGTGAGCTGAAACATGAATAACCTTTATAATGATTCCCTAGTGTACGTGGTAAGTAAGTAAATACCGTTAAAAATAGACAAATGAAGTCATTGTTAAAAAACTGTGGCATATCGGTCTGGCGGCCAGGAAGTCGCCGCTTAGCACACTTACCTACCTACATAAAATACCTACAGCGAATTGTACTTAGGAATAATTTTTCACAAGAGAAGCAAGAACGGCGGGACAAACAGAAATGCCATTTATTATCCTTGATTAAAAATAACTACGAAGTCACTTTCTTGAGCCTTCAACACGTTATCGACAGCTGTATTCCTACATAGGACCTACTTAGGTAAATACATTATGCGTTTAGGGCATTTTGCGTTTAGGTAGGGCATTATGCGTTTATGGGATTTTGCATTTAGGGCATCATGCGTTTAGGGGATTTTGCATTTAGGGCATCATGCGTTTAGGGGATTTTGCATTTAGGTCATCACTGCGTATAGGGCATCATGCGTTTAGGGCATTATGCATTTATGAATTAGAATTAAACCTTACCGAGTATGAAATGAAATTTCATACAATATTTCGTACTGGCCTGAGAGTGATTTCGCACCGGGTCCAGAAAGTTCGATTTTCGAAACTTCTTACGAGTTTCGAGTACTTTTTACTCAAGGTAGTAGAAAAAAATAATCTAAAGTCCGTGTGGCACCGCGGGGAAGAATTTATGTGACTTTCTAGCTCCCACAGACTGGTTGCCGAAGACCCGCGCTCTTGGCAATCGTTTGTCATCATCTCCCGCCATATTGTTTTTGTTTTAAATTCGTATTTCGAACTTCGTGAACAATGACAGCGTCGGGCCAACGGTTTTTGTGTTCGCGTTTTATTTATTTTTTATGCGTCGCGCGGCGGCGCGGCGGCGCGGCCGGCCTTTATCTATCGCGATAATTGTCCACATAATTGGCTGAATTTAGGCACATTGTCCGCAGAATTTCAATACTGTGTTTCAGATGTCATTTTATTCATATTCCGGGGTGGAGTTTTTAACCTCTTTTTGCATTATAATGAAGCAATGGCTTATACCCGCGACTTCGTCTGCATTAAAAAGTACGCCAATAATATTGTCATTTCAGGTTTCATCAAAATAAGTTCAGTCGTTACGGCGTCGTTGAGCAACAAATACTCGAATAACCACAGATCGAAACTATAATATTAGGTACTCACTTACTTAAATGTCTATAACAACATTGTAATCAAGACAAATTCTGTAATTAATTACCAAAGATATTATACAAAACTATAGTTACATAGGCAATAGCCGTAGGTAACTTATTCCGATGAAGTGAAGTATATTACTGTAACTACCTGTAAAATTAATGTCCCATTCTTTTCAAAATGAAAAGAATCTAACAGTTCTATAAATATATCTAGATATTTTAATTAGGCAATGGCAAAGTAAAATTAAAAATAATTATAATGCTGATTATACTTGTAGCTTGCTACGGGCCGCTACGAGCTACGCGCTGCAAGCGCTACGTATGCTGTGCTACGAGTTTCACTTCGCTCTATTCCCCACCCGGCCACCCCCCCTAGGTGGGGAAAGTGGATTTTTTCCCTATTTTCCCACCCAGTGGCATAAGTAAATCGAATATTCCTTCTCTACCTTCTTAAAATAATGAAAATAAAAAGGCAGGAAAATTTAAATAGAGTTATATTAGGTATTATAATTAAGACATGTGTTATTTAATGTTTTTTTTCTAATTTATATATTTTAGGAGGCAAGAGTGGAAATGAATAAGTATTCCACTTGTCTCACCTGCGGGAAATAGAGGAAAAAAGTCCACTTTTCTCACACAGGTGTGTGGAATATGCGACATCGCTTTCCTTAACTACATATTATACAAAGTACGGTACAATCAGCTTTTGTGGCCGTCTCGGAAGGAAGGGAGGAAGAGATGGGATTCCAGGCAGCGTTTCAAAGTCGTTTCACGTAAAACACTGTAGTACCTACAATGGTACAACTGACACTACGCGATTATTTCGACCCTATATATGAGAAGGTTAGGTATGTATAGGTAACTAAGTAAACATTCAGTTCCATTTCCCACCCCTAAAAGCTCTTCAAAGGGAACTGGACGTTTCATTAAAACTGGATTGGTTTTTGCGCTTCCTTTTCATGGCCTAGAGCGATAATATCTTTGGCTGAAGTTATCGCTGATACTGTCATATCGACACGTTCAGTTTACGTAGGCCTTAAGGGTTTACGTACGATTGATTATTAGCATACGAGTACCTACTATAGCCGATCCATATAACTATTTGATTTCACAAAAATTGTTTCTATCCCTCTATCACACAGTCAAACGAAAATAATTTAAAAGCAGTCCTTTAAAAGTGTTCACGTCAAAAGTATCGAATCGTGATCTCGATTCTCATTGGTGTTGCTCAACTTTCTCGCTAGCTACCCTTATTGGTCCGAACTTCCGAAGTTATAGACGTTTCACAGTTCCTTGTGCGAACTGCAGGCGAATTCACATTAAAAAGTGGGAAATTTTTCTTTTAAAAGTGTCGGCATTCATAATGGTGGTTGTTGAAGCTCGGTTATTTACTACTTGGAGTTGAACTTCCACGGCATTTTTCTTTTTAAAACTCGACATTGCAAAAGTTGCCTGTACCGAGTACAGTTTGAGGGTTAGCTCGATACGTCGTCATTATCAGGGAGTCAGCTCATAATAGGTATGTCGTCGCTCTCATCACGTATGTACTAGCGTACTAACTAGCATTAAGCAAATTGTTCAGGGTAACATTTATTTTATGTTATTGTATTACTACATTAATTAACTTTATGTAATTGTAACGTATTTGTCCAAATGTAATTGCATTAGTTTAAGCTTTAGTATGTATTTGCAGTGCCCTCACAGGGTCCTTGTTGTACCTCCTAACTAAATACCATCTAATGTTATATTAATGTACAAGGAAGCAATATACTATCTGAATCTGAATCTATTTTCATTTTTAAACTGAAAATAAATGTTACCCTGAATGTAATAAATGTTACCTATCATGAGCTGACACCCGACGTACACGTCACACCGCACTAACCATCGTAACTCTCTACGCCTGTGAAAAAAGAAAAATGTAATATTTACGAAAAGTCTTAATTTACTTACTTTACTTAGTAAAATCAAAAAAATGTGTATTTTTAAGAATATAAGTAAGGATTCCACGTAACATGGTTAACTCTGAAACTACGCTACCTAGAAATACGATATTTTAGGGCAATGAGAAACAGTAGAAATTATGTATATTCAGTTACGATAAAATTGTAAAATTGTAATACTAGTGTTTTTTTTAATAATAATGTTTGGACAAATTTACACACGGCTGTTTAGTCCCAAACTAAGCCGAAGCTTGTAAATTCACTACTCAACAACTGATAAACATACATAAATTGTACTTAAATAAATACTTAAATACATACAAACACCCAGAATCCGAAAACCAACAGTTATGCTCATCACACAAATGTTGGTCCCGGGTGGGAATCGAACCCACGACCTTTGGCGCAGTAGGCAGGGTCACTATCACTACGCCAACAACAGGCCAGTCAATTCGAATTATTACTGGAGTGCGACACACGATTGTGCGAAGTATCGTTTGCGAAATACAGGTGTACGATGTACGATTGTGCGACATGTAATTTGTGCGAAGAGGTACGGTGGTAGATCTTGGCTAGCTGAAGAGCTGTGAGATGAGGGCCTTGATTTTTTGACCCTTGAAGTTGTCCTAAAATAAAACTTTTAAATACGGTTTATTGCAATAAAGAATTGTTTAACAACTTAGTATGATTTAAGTAGAAATAAGCCTCTGGAGGTCTAAAATACGCAGCTAAGGGGGTTCCCCTCTGCCAAAGACCACCTGGTCATGCGCCGTATCGACGTGTATCGATGTGTTATGAAAATTCGATACGCATGTGTGCGTTGTTCCCCTCGCGAAAATAGGTCGTTCCTATTTGTCATACTGTTTTGTTCCACCAATAGAGCATGTAGAAAAAACAATCCCAGTTGTTCTGCCAATAGAACCTAATGACAGGATGTTTCGCATTGAAAGAAAACGCTGCCGCTCTGTGGCGTTTTGTCTCCCCTCCGGGTCGAGACGGCGGCGGCGGCCCCGCGTTGCTCTACGGCTAGTAGGTATACAGATGCTGACTACTTATGATCTAAATCAAGACCTTAGTTAAATAGTCGTTAGTTTTCGAGATATTCGCACTTTTTTGAATTTCGAGAAAACCATTAGATCAGTTACTGTCTTTCTTATGCCACATCACAACTGTCTACACCAGATTTAAATTCTCTTCTCTGGCATTACCCGGGTTCCCAATTGTCACGCTGTTATAACATACCAGCTGTTTCCCGCGGTTTCGCCCGCGTAGAAAAGTTTTTCCCGCGGGAACAGCTTTTCAGTTATTCTGATGTGTAATCTACTAGCTGTTGCCCGCGGCTTTGCCCACGGGAACAGCTAATTGCGGTAAAAAGTGGCCGATATTGTTATTCCAGGATATAATCTGACCTCATCACACAGATAATTCTCTCTTGAGGTCAGGAGTACAATTCTTGAATTACTCAGCCTTACAAAAATTAGTTATACAATATTAGCTCCTAATGTATTAGGCTTTCTGTGAATAAAATTTATTTATTATTATTATTATAGCTATCACTGTACCAAGTTTCATCAAAATCCATTCAGTCGTTACAGCGTGAAAGAGTAACAAACATCCTCACTCCCAAACATCCTTACAAACTTTCGCATTTATAATATTTAAGATTCTATAGGTCGTACATTACCGCGGCGTGTACTGCCGACACCTCAAGGCGTTAAGATTTCGCCCCACGCACTCTTGTGCGTGTTGTATAGATATGGGTAATTCTGTAATTGTGTGCGAGCACAGGCATGATCGATGCGGGACTACGTTGCCGCTCCGTGCGTTTCCGGTGACGCCGCGTTGCCGCTCCGCGCCGTTAGGCGGCGCGAACACAGGTGACGCCATTCGGGATTTTGAATGCTTTTTCATGGCCTTTCTCAGCTTTTGAGGTAGAGTCACGTAGTTGCGACTTTCGTAACAAGCTACGGAAAAGTATTTAAAAAAAATTTCAAGTAGGACACTGTGAAAAATAAATTTGGTCAATTATTGTGAACTTTTCGGAAATCGGTTTTGTTATTAAATAATTGTTAGGTACTTACTTATCGATCTAGTTTCGTGTTCAGATGAAATCTTTATGGCATAAAATATTATGACTATTATGGAAGCAGGCCCAGTAGTATTTTTTATTAAGATTTCCTGTTCCTTTGCAATGACCTAAGATTGTCTAGAAGAAACGCTTAAATAAGACCTAAATTGTAATTAAGTAGGTACTACTAATTTGTATGTAGGTGGTACCTATCTATAAAGGTTTTTAATTTTATTTGTGCAATGAAGTAGGTATAGGTACCTATATTTTTGTATAATATTTTGCTTAAAAGAAAGATTTTGTTTATGCATAGGTTAGATCAAGAAGGAAATACTCTTTCCCTGTCTAACTCATGAAAACTGGGTCGCTTGTGGCCGGCCTTAGTCAGGAGAGCTATGCAACTGCTGCAATCATAATTTTGAGTTAATGTTACAAAAGAAAGCAAAATTTTACAAATACTTTTAACACAATTTGATATAATTTAATCAGAAGTCATTCAAAGCAGTGCTACGCCGACACTTAGCAACCGACGAACTAGTCTTTGATCTCATAGTATTGAACCTCCCTAAAGGCTAGACCAACTCAAGGTTAGTGTTTCCACCGACATGCGGTCGACTGTACGCTTTGCCGTAGCGCTCTCCTGTGCAGATGTAAAATTCCAAAAAATAGGAAAGAAATAAAATGAATACGCGCGCTACTCGGACTTTGATGATAAGACTTTGTATGGACAAAGTTTTGAAAACTATTTAGGCTGGTTTCACGTTACGGTAGCTACGCCGTTTCTCTAATATTTATTTAGTAGGTAATTTAGGAAAGGAAAATTTGAAGTGACTTGACAATGAAGCTACGACACGGCTACGACACGGCTACGACTCCTCGTCCCATTAACTTCCTAACTCTGCTCACTCCCTTAATTAGTAGATACTCCCTTAAATAAGTATTTATGTAAAATATCAAACTGTAATTCTTTTGCTGTGTACCTACCTTTGCTTTATTCATTTATTTATAGTGTATGTTACTTTTTCTTAGTTATATTATTTTGGTACCGAGCAATAATCTCAACAAGAAAGGTGTTTACATAGAAACCGATCAAAGTTGCCCCAATGTGTATTTTCCACTACGTGAAACTGTCGGAATTATTACAAAAGGCCATTATATAAAAAAAAATGGCTACGACCGACGACGTAGCAATTGTTTTTAGACAATGTCTTCACATCAAAGTGCAACAATGCTACGAGCGAGCGCTACGTCCGCCATACAACGGTTACATTAACTAGGTACTTTATGTTGAATGAATTGTTATGTAATACAGTACTATGAGCAAAGAAACAGGGATTGTATTTTATAAATACAGTGACAGTACTTTACCAAAGTTTTCACTGTTTCTACTGTTACCTTTATTAGTGCTCAAATCTATTTGTTATAATACCTACCTATTGTAGTTGGTAATTTTGCTATCAATATATAAAAGAAGAAACTGAGCTTAGAAACCGAGCCCAAACCGCTGAGCCTAGAAACTTAAATCATCACGCGGTAAAAACTTTTCCACCGCGGGAAAGATATACCTTCGACGGCCACTGCTGGACAATACACTGTGCCAAAATATTGGACTTCAATGACATTAGATACATACAGAAATATTAATTTTCCACAACTAGAAATCGAGTTCCGTTGAAGAGTTTGAAGCTAACATAAAATGTTTTTCTGCTTTTCCAATACTACCAGTTAATTAATAGTCACTCCTACTACGGAAGAACATACATGCATAATAATGATGGTATGAACATCAATGTATTTTACAGGGTGACACAGCTACGTGACAGTATTGGAGCAGGTATTGAATGAAAGAGTCTAGAGAATGTATGAAATATCTTAAACTACCACAAAGAGGTTGTTGTGTTTCGCTTTATAATCACAAAGGCAGCTGGTTTCATGAAGGAGTTTTAAAAGCTATTAGAGAACTTGGTTTGTTACTTTTGCGTTTTAAAGTCTCTGATTTCAAATAATATACTTAGCAAATGGTTATATCCCTCAGAGTGTTAAAACACCCGATCGGATTTTATTAATATTGTCAGCAGAATGTGACGCGACCCGATCGGGTGTCGTCACTGTAGGCTATTATCACGTATATATATATATAGGTATGAGTGATTTCTCGAAAATCAAAAAATGACGTCCACATTCTGCGGAGTCTTCTTTCAAATTTTGACAGCCACATTCTAAAGATATATGTCATATGTATGTAAGTCTAAACTTAAATTACCTAAGCCTCTTAAAAGGCATTATCATAAAAATGAACACTTATAATAGATGTGCCCCGCCATAACATTTCAAATCAAAATCGCGTTCAAGATTAAAAGCCGGGTCAAACTGAATGCGTATGCGGTGCAGCGCAGAGCGTTGCAGCGCAGCGCGTTGCGTAGCTCGTCACACCGGCCAGTTGTCGCGACGTGCTGTGCCGCAACGCAATCGCCGCACGCGGTGTGACGTCAACTAGTGAGAACCATACGATTAAAACGTCACCACGGCACGGCGCGCGCGCGACGTTGCCAGACTGCGCGCGCTCGGGTTGTCTCTGCATGGCTTGACGCACGGATACGCGCGTAGCTGCGCAGCGCTGTGCAGTATCGTGCGTTGGTGTGACCTCTCCCATAATATTCCATACATTTACAACGTCATAAGCCGTGCGGCGCTGTGCTGTGCTGCGCCGTGCTGCATTCGGTTTGACCCGGCCTTGAGTGACAACGAACGTTGAAAAATTAAAATCGGAGTTTCTGGTGTTTCAGTTTTCTGTTTCTCAATGATAACCGCAATTAAAACGGGTTTTATTTTGTAATAGGCTCGAATGTTCGCGACGACACCCTGTATATGTTTACATTTCATTCGACAGCTCGTCGCTTTATCCGTACTTAATTTAAAATTAATACAACCAGCCGGTGCACAGGAAATGAGCTTAGAGTTGCGGGGCGGGACGCGAGAGGCGGGAGGGCGTTAGGGAGGGAGGGAGAGGAGAGCTGAGTGAGAGGGGGGGGGGGGCGCCGCCGAGGAGGCGTCTCGGATCGACCTACGAATTAGCTGGAATTGGAATCGTCGATATAATTCGATAACCGTCCCTTATTGCGCGACAAATAAGTGCCTCTATAGGATTCTAATGTGTTTTTCTATTCTAGATGCCTTGTGAAATACCTAGATGGGCACTTTGTTTTGATGACTTTTATACGGCCCGATATGATTGCTAGTATAATTTCAGGTGAAAAGGATTCTATACTTCTTTTTGGAACGTAAATGGTGTTGTGGTAGTTCTGTAGATTTAACTTTACTAGGTAAGTTCCTAAATAATACTGCGTTGCACCAACACACGACTTCAAAGTATCACGGCGTACATGCGCACAAGAGTTAATGATTACTTGGAAAAATCACGCATTGGTGCACAGAAAAAAATCACCGGAAGACATTCGCCTGAAAAAGAAAATTTACATACGAACGTCGCACAGCGGCGCTTGTTAATCATATTATCAGCTCAGCTACTAGATTAGCGGTAGGAAGATATAAAGGGTCTATTGTAGTTGCGGCGGCGGTAGTCGCCGGAAGTCCCCATCCCCCTCCGTTCCCCGGCCCCCGCCCCCCCTCCGCCCCGATCCCCGGAAATGGCGGCGGGGAGCGGAGACAGCGGCGTCCGGAGAGGTGAAGCTGACGGTAGTGGGTTCAGTCGACACCCGGCCATTGTTCCGTAAGCACCTAACTACGACCCACTTTCAACGATTAGTGATGCGCTGATGCTCGGAAATATTGTCGATGAAGGGAATAGCGTTTCTTAAAACATTCTTAACTGTCGAAAGCAACGTTTGTCAGCTCTTTTCGATGTTTATTCTTTAAGTACCTACTACTTCACCTACCAGCTACTCCATCTACTCATCATACTCACGAGGATCATGGTCATATACTATGCAAAAAAATAGAGCGACTATAAGTATTTCGGTCGGGATGACAATCTCTACTATGCAGTTTCTCTTATATGGTCCGTTTTATTTATACCTACCATTATCGTTTTATGTACCTGGAGTATAATTGGTGGTATAAATATTGTAAAACCATACCCACCGTCCAGATATCTAAGTAAAATTTACTTTTGTACACAATAGGAATTATAACATTCGTTCTAGATTCTGCAATAATTATTTTGCCCTTGCTTTAAAACTGATACTTATAGGTAAGTATCTAATTAATTTTATAACAGTGTCCCGGTGCTAATAGTACGTGCCGTAGCAGAGCTCAACTATGACCGCCACATATCGATATGCATTATCGACTCCAGTGGTGCACATGCCTATGGGAAATTTGTGTTATTGGCCACCCCCGGACCGTTGACGGACGAATTGCGTCGCTTCCTTTGTTTTTAGCGTGAGCTGTGTTCTTACTCTTCAATCTAATTTAAATTATTTTGACCGATTATTGCGAATAGTTTTGGTCTAGAAAAGAGTCAAAGCAAGCTCTGATAGGACCATACTCTCTCTTGGTAGGACTCACTACGACTAAACAGTTTTAAAATAACATGCCGAGGATCAGCAATGGAGTGAAAATCACTTCGGGAGCTGAAACACGCTAGAGTTTATAGTCGCCAAGGACACAGACTGTACTAAGAAAAGAAATCGTAAAACACGGTAGAGAGTTCGTCTTAGTGCAGGATCGTTTACGGCCACATCGGTGTGAGGCATCTCCTGCTTAAGACAAGACTATCAGAAGCCGTCAACTGTAGAGCCTGTGGTGAGGACAACGACATATTAAAGCACCAGATGCGCGAAGGCAGGCACAGGTGCAAGGCGCATGAGTATCCTGGGTAAGCATATTCTGGACTCGCCAACTGCACATATCTACCAACGGTTCCTATCCTACTTACAAGTCTGGCGGAATTAATCACTGATATGATACGGGTGATAAAAGTAGCCTCGTAGAAAATCTCTTCAACGATAACCAAATGAGGGGGTGCGCTAAAAAAATCATCTCCCCTTTATATCTTTAGGGAGGTGCCCTAAAAGAGCAAATTTATTACTTTTGATTTTTAAAATTTCAATTATTTATCCACAAAATTCCATGCATTTTAGTTCATTTACAACTGTAAAATTAATTGTCGCCACTGGGACAGACGGCGATGTTTTCGAAATACGAAAGCCCAAAAATTGCAAATTCTCGTACTCCTTAGTCGGTATGTGGTAAATTCTCGTTCAGTTCTTTGTAGCGGTTCCCACGTTTTCATGCAGGTCTAGATGTTCTCAGCGATCGCTCTCTCCGGTGAAACTGTAACGTCGGTAGAGACCACCGTACAAACCGGGAAGGATCCAATTTAGCTAGGTAGGGCGCCCATCAAAAAGATCCTAGCTTCATGATATTAACGAATTGAAATAGCAAATTTTACAAATGGCAGATTTCAATTCAATGCTACCAAATTATGTGTATACCTTCCCGAATTAGGCCTGGTTTACAGGATGGCGCCGCAAACCACACATTGTGCATAGAAGCGTTGATGTCAGAGTATCCGGTAGTTTCCTATGCAAATGCATAATGACTATAGCATTTATTTAGTCGATCTATTAGTACGGGAAATTCCTCAAAGTTAAAAGTTCTTCTTGATTATACTACCTACTTATTCAAATTATGTAGGTACTAATCGCATTAATAATACATTACTGCAGCGGCCCGCAACTGAGGCATTGACGGACGAACGTGTATGTGGGCCGAGGCACACATGCACAAATCCATCAATTCCTGGTTGTGGCCAAGATTTGTAGGTATATTAATTTTCTCAAATGCGCGGAAATAAATATTACCTAATGTAAAACATTTTATTTGATACAATATCTGTACAATATACATACATTTTGGCATCAACAAGTTTTTTGTTAGGCTCTTGCCGCCTCTTGAATTTCAGGTGCCGTCAATGTAAGAATATACTTTGTCGCTTTACCAGTCATCACATCACACTCACTTTCTTCACTAGACTCATTATCATCTCATACAAAATTAGTTGTCTTTGTAAGTAAATTTTTCTTGCGAATTTAATAAACTCGCAATACAAAATAGTTTTTCAGTATCCTACAGGTATATAACCGTCAAATCCTACAACTTTGCCAATGAATCCAAATTTTGCCCAAACAGCGGAATTAACTTGAAATTGAAATGTTACTAACTAAAAACTTATTTCAAATATTACTGTTTACTCTTTTTAATAGAAAACTAGACTATTTTTGGCAACACTGAACCTATAAGACTTAAGTAACGGTAATCAGTTGCTCTTCATTTGTTGCCAATTAAACAATCTAACTACGTGGTGCCAATATTTCTCCAAGAAACTTTATAGGATCAATCAGTACGCCTACCATGAGTTGACAATGTAAAACTCGCTAGCAACTACGTATTTTAATTAATAGTGCTATCTCTCTCCAACTTATTACGAAAGACAGAGAGATATAGATAGTTTTTACGTACTCGCTAGCGAATATGACGTTGTCAACACATGGTAGGCGTACTGATAGATGGAATCAAGTGGTGAGTAAATTGATCACCGAAAAATCGAAAAAAGCTGGCAAAGTGTTGTAGGAGTTGACGGTTGATATTGTTGTTACCCGGGTGCACCTGTACATAAACGATTCAGGGTGCACACTGAATTGGTAGTTAAAGTTTAGCGACCTTAGTCCGCGTGACGCCCTCTATGTATGAAGTCGGGCATTGATGTAAATTAAGGAACATTCACTTACATTCCAAGGGAATAGCGCCCTCTGCAATAACTACACGAAACTAAAGAGCTAAAAAGGTTTCACAGAGGGTTCACCATCCCCTGAGCCACCCTCGACACTGTTGGTTGTAATGGAAACCGACTAGCGTAATTTTTAACAAGTATTGGAGGCGCCACTATACAAGTGCCGGGCGAGAATGACGTCGACAAAATGTAAATTAGAGCTGCCCGCACTTTTAAAAATATCGGCTATGCTCAAAATGGATCAAATCTCGATCAAATAGACTGCTGATCTTACCTCGCTAATTGGTAGCTTGTCAAACCCACAATGATTTATACAATTTTATTTTTAATTTCATATAGAATGGTGAAGGAAATCCCTGCTCTAACTTAATAAATTTCCTCAATAAAAATATTCCTTTAACCAACTTCGAAAAAAGGAGGAGGGTCTATTATAATAAAATTTACCTACTTAATTCAATTGCCTCAAGATATCAATTATAAAAAATATAAATCTTGTATTGATTTTTATTATATTTTATGTTATACAAAACCTACATACCTAAATACGACACGAAGCTAAAAACTTTTTGGTGGGAGATAATTTTTTTCCTTCATGCGGAGGTACTTAGGTCGAAGTAGGTTAGTGGAAAAGTAAGCAGCTAAATGATATCCGCGTTGATATCGTCATTTTGCAACGTGGACATTTCGATAGGCACCACCCAAACCCATGGAAAAACATGCTGTACTAAAATGACGTCAACATAGATTGACAAGCTACCAATTAGCGAGCTTTGCTGATGACAATTTTATTTTGAGAGCACGGGTTCTGAAAACTTCCTTCTCCGTAGGAAATTATATTCTCTTTGATTCCCGGGATTGCGAAGTTGTGAGTAAGAAACATCTGAACTCTGAGTTTCTTGGAAAAAGAAAATATACAATACCTAATTATTTCATAATAGGTATAACAATATTTTTTAAAGAGATTTACTCGTAGATATAACAAACTTTATTAGAATTTCAATCAAATTTGTGGATTTGTTAATTTTTCTTTTTCTTTTTCTCTTGTTTTAATTTGTATTCGTATTGACTTTGTAACATCGCCAAGTAGTAATAGAACTTCTCTCCCCATGGAGTGTACGACAGATACCATTGTCTGTACATTTCTGCATCTTCATTATCCGTATAAACGGCTTCTTCTGAAGCTAACACCGCGTTGACGATTTCAACAGGATCCAATGGCTTGAAAGCTAACTCCATAATACGTTCACCGGACAACACAGCTTCCACAGCCTTTCTTATAATATTAATGTCGTAACCTCGTAAAGCCTGAGCCAAGCTATGAACATTGAATTCACGATCGACTCCATGGTATTTCATTAAAAGTTTTGTTAAAATAAACGATATGCTGGCATAATCCGTCCTCGGAATAAGAATAACTTGTGGGAATGCTTTAGACATCGGTTTGGCTTTAGATAGCCATGGTTCAGTAGCAGTTCCTATAACCAATACTTTGTCGTCACGTTTAAGGCCTTTAACTATTTCTTTAAAGAAATCCTTTGACAATCGTGTGGGATCAAATTCCTTCTCCTCTTTTGGTACTTTCTTGTAAAACAATTTGTCAGCGTTCTCAACTAATATAACCGTTGGCTGCATTATTCGACTAACTTTGTTCACCAGGTTGAACATCTGTTTAAGCCCCTTATTCCCCGGAAATTTGTCATAAACATGCATGGGAGAAAGATCAATTAGAATTGAATTTGTTTCTGTGGCTATAGCATAAGCTAACGATTTTTTTCCGGAGTTTTTAGGACCCACCAGTAACTGTGTTCGTTTAGCGTTAGGACACGAACTACCAAGAGTCAAGAGACAGCGAACTCTGACCTGCTCCTTCACGTCACCTATACAAGGTGGTGGAAACATTGGTGTCCATGGTATAGCCCTCATGTCCGCAGCAGCGTAATTTTTATCACCCCAGTATTCGTCCAACGTTATATGGGGATATTTTCTTACAATACCTCCATCTACTAAACGTTGAAATAATATTGCAGGGGGAGTCTTTTCGACTTTCGGAGGTTTTACTTTTTTTGGCCGTTTTCGTTTTTTGATGAGTCCTAGAGGAACTCCAGTTTGTAGGCATTCCAACTTCAGTGCGGCTCTCAGTGATACTAATTCCAGTCTCATAATTTCATCCACAATAGGACGCAGCTCAAGTTGGATTTCCTGGAAAGCATTTTCAGTTATAAGTTGCATTATGTGACCTTTGATTACTTCTAAGGCAGGGTCATGGGTGTCGATGGCTTTCCACTGATTTTCATACATGTTCCAAGCGTTTTGTAATGGCTCAATGTTTGTACCGATTTTGAAATAAATACCAGGGTCGCTGTCTGGATTAAATCTCTGTTTCTTGTAGTCAGCTATTCGTTTCTTTTCTCTATCTCTCGCTTCTTGTGCCAGTCTCCTTTTCTCTTCTTTTGCTGCTAACTTTTCTGCTTTTATATCTTCTTTACTTTTTGGATTTTGAGCTTCTTTTTTGATTCTCTTCTCCTCTGCAATTCGCCATTCTATAAATTCATCTGTAGTAAATGTTTCTCCACGTACAACTAGTATAGAGCCGCCTTCCTCAGGGAAAGGGAACTCGTCAAAACAACGACAATCTTTATACCACTCCCACCACCATTGTCTAATTTCATCTGATATGTCTTGCATAATGTCACCTTCTCTTAGCCTGAAAACTCGAGTTTTCTCTTTAACATGTTCATGCAACCACTGATCGTAATATTTACGTCTAAATTCTCGGCGTATGTCTTTGACTTTCTCCAATTGAATTTTAGATGAGGGCGGTTGATATGATGTTATAACCATTCCGAGCTTTGTTTTAAGATTTGTGTCTCTGACATGTTGTCTTTTTAACTCCATGTATCGTCTATATATTTTATTAATCAAATAACCAGCCCGTTCTCTGAGTGGTTCCCTAGCGCTTGGTTTTTTTAGACCTGCGAGTTCTAAGTACAGATTAGTGTCTTTGTTGACTTTTTGAATTTTATCTCTTGTTACTACTCGTGCTCTGTCCATACGCTGAATATTTAATATGTGTCGATCGAATTCTTCTTTACGTTTCATTTCTTCTATCTCACTGGGAGACAATATAACTGATGGTTCTGAATCCAATATGTCTTCACCCAATGCTAATTTCCTTTTGATTTCAGCGTCCTTTGCTTCCTGCTTGATTCGTTCCTCTTCCAGTATAGCTTCTTCTCGACGCTCAATTTCTGATGGCGTTGGAGTCGGGTCACCAAGACGATTTCCAGCTAGAATTTGGTCCACTATGTATTGAATTTCTTGCTGTCTTATTTCAAAGGGATAAAAGAAAGGACAGAGTATTTCTATGTCTTGTGGTACCATCAACAATTGCTGTAGAGCATTTTCCGGGTATGTGAATTCAAAGACTTCAACATCTTCTAATATACCTTTTAACTCTAGTAAACGGCATGTGAGGGCATCTATAATTTTTTTAACATATTCTTGTCTTTGTGGCTGTTGCGACTGATCGTAGATGTCACACATTTTGTTATAGAGATCACAATACTTGCAGTAAACTCTAGCCACTATTTCAACTGCAGTAGCTTGAGGCTTGATTCCAACGAACCCGAGGGCGAACTCCTGAACACGTACATCTTCAGCAAGAGTAGTATGGAACTGTTCTTTTAGTTTAAGCCATTGGGCATAGTAATCTTTATTAGACATTTTTTCCAATCACTTTGAAATTTATGCAACATTTACTATCAACCAAAGCTTATTTGAAAGATTATCCCATTCGTTATCTTGTAAAGTTGTAAAATAAAGTATATGAATTAAAAAATATGACATGCTACTTATCATTTAAAAAAATAAACAATCCTACATAGCAAAAAGCAAGGACATTTTCATTTAATGTCCTTGGCAAAAAGCAAAGGCAAAAGTTAAGATGCCATTGAAGTAAGGAGAATGTATGTGTTTAAAAATAAAAAAAATTTGTTTAGAGAATTTATGCGTTTTTAATGATTCCTCCGAGGAAGTACCTATATTAGAAAAAAATTTATTATCAACTCTACATGGTGTCAATTCTTGAGGTCAATTCTAATATCCTAAAAATCATTTAGAATTACATTTTTTAAAATATAGAAATCATTATAGGTATACTTAGAAATGTTTTTAAAAATTATAATGCGCTACATCAATATTCGGTTTCGGTCCACCGACGGGCTTTTTTTCCACAATGTACAGGGGGTATTCATTAACGGAATCATTGCAAATCTCTACGCTGACTGGCTGACTGAAAAACTAAAGTACGGTAGTCACAATTCGGGCTATAGAAACTCATTGCGATGTGACTATTCTTACCGCTGCACTAGATCCGGCCGGCCGGTATGTACGACGCGAATCAAACCTTGCCATGTAAGTTAAATAAATTGAACTTTCTATATGACAAGGGTCCTTCGCCTGCTCCATTTCCGGCCACCTTTTTCAGGTACTAGGTTCATTTAGCAGTACCACGGTCTGCGCTGACCGGTGTGTGTCTGTCTTCTAGAACTTGTCTGAACCAATGGCCATCAATTTTCTACAAGAGATGTTGGGTACCAATTGCCACTTCAGCTTCCATATCCTTTCGGATATGTATGTGAATTTAGTTCAAATTTCCTTAAGGGTCTTGGAACTTTTGGATCAGGCCTAATCGTAACCGCCCGCGTAAGAATTGTTTGTTATGTTACATTTTAATTAGGTTCGCCATCATCGCCGGGTAACCGATACTGATTAAGATTATGTTTCTGAGCTCTAGGGGAATTTTTAACAATGACCAGTCACCCTCAGCCGATTACAATAAAAATGTTTTAAGTGCGCCTCCGTACGTTCCATTGAACAGTTGAATCGTCGCCGGCGCACGCTCGTCCTAGCACATCCGGAGTGCGACGCGTGCCGCGCTTGGTCTCAGTCAGCAGCTCATAGCGGAGGGTCATTCACAGTCATTTACAGAAAGGCATTGAAAATGGCCGCCTCCTATTTGCTTCTCGCTAACACAACACGTAATGGGTAACCTGTTAGCTGGCAATACATCTAAAGTGATGACCTACCTGTCAGAATACGATAACCTTAGTGAAGACCTCACGGCCTAAAATTATTGGGACTATGTAGGAATTTTCATGGCTTTTCCACGGGAAGGATTTGTTTTTCATTTTATTTGACAGTAATGCTTGTTAGTCAATCACTCCTAAACGTTTAAAAGTATTTTGTTTTGCAGACGGCATTATTTAACATACCTACTACATATTATTATTAGTTTGATCAAAATTCACTGCACAAACTTTGACGTATAATGTACTGGTCTGTATTACTGGTTGTACCTTTTTTATAAACAAATTAATGTTTTTATTTAAATGCGGACAAATTCGCGGGAAATGCTACTTATTAATATTACTTCAGCCTAATTGTAACTTTAGCTTATATCATACGCAGTACCTATTTAATGTATAAGGTATATATAGGCGCATTGACATATATGTATTTGAAACCATTGGATAGGCGACAACAACCATTGACTCTCATAAGGTCATTCATCCATGCGACATCGCCATTAGGACAATTAAAACATTCGCAAAAGCTCCTGACTTACACAACTTTGCAAATACGTCGTCTAAAACGCGACGTAACAATGATTTATTCAGTATCCCTCTGTATTCATTACTGGTGTAGAAATTTAAGCCATTTATTATGTTAACTCTGTCTCGGGCGATAAAGTTTGCCAGGGGTCGGATTAGAGGGATCACGTAGCACGAATAGTTTGTAATCTTCATATTTGTATTGATGTTGTTACACTTTATTTGCATAAAGTCCTGCATACTATACCGTATGAACAAGCTATTTAGACGGGTAGTACCTTTTCTGATTTTCCAAGGAAAGATTGATAAGTACTGGCAAAAACAATGACCCAAAAATAATTGCGGCCTCGGTGATTCGGGAATATCCCTCCGCAGATGGTTTGTATTTGTCTTTAGCAGACAACTTTGTTAAATCCTGTACTTACGAGTTGTTATGCAAAATTTCAAGCTCAGCGGTTTGGACAGCGCGTTGTTCAGTCAGTGAGTCAGTAGTCATACATTTTCTACACACTTGCTGGTAAGGTGGCTCTTGTTGTACCGCTTTTAGGTTCATAATGCAGCTTATAAAACACGCGTGCATTTTCATTACGGTACAGCTCGTACATGTGCGATATACGTTACAGCTTTTTATAATTCTCAGAAAATAGTTTTTATTTCTACCGTATAGGCAAGAAACGTTTTTGTGATTAAATAAACTGTGTTATGTAATTTAAATATTGATATATGTATAAACATATCTTTTTTTCATTGTTATATTTTGTCAACAAATTAACATTATTGTATAATAAATACAATTGATTTAATATTTTATTATATTTTTAATGTTGGGCTGTTTGGCTTCGTACCATCGCCTCTCCTTCCATGTTCCATAGCTTAGGATGTGACCATGAAAAAAGAAAATCCGCGCGCTATATTTCACAAATATTTGTGTAACAATGTGTTTTGTGATTATTTTCAAAAATATAGACTTCAGAATAGAACCTTCAAGTGATTGTTTTAATTTTTGCTTCGGCGATATAGGTACGTTTCTACGCCGCGCGCTGCCAGAAATATTTACTGAGGCACAAAATGTAAGTGATAGACTGTTAGCATTAAAATCCAAGGAAATTAAGTTTATTACACACTCGGCTATGACCAACTTAGCTCACTTGTGTCATAATGTAAAATATGTACTATTAAAAAGTAGGCAGCGAAATTGTACCTAATATATGTAGATATTATGATTTTGTCTATTCCATGTAGAAATCACCGAATTCTCACGGGCGAGTCTTATTAACGATCACAACGAACCGCTTAATCCGAACCCGTGACAAATGAGTGAGAGCGCGCGCGCAGCTCGGCCGGCGCGGGCGGCACCACCCAGCCAGTTAGCGGACGACGCGCCGGAACCGAATGGCATAATGATTGACTGACTAATGGACTAAGAGGGAACAGGATTTGGCACGGTGTGCACATAATGAATGATTGCCTTTACCCATTTGCTGCTGGAGATACAATTAATATGAAAATTTAAGGTTTTTAAGGTGTTTTACTCTTGCTTCACCGACTCGCAACTTTCATGAGAAGTATAAAAGGGTAGGCATTTACGGTATGACTGACGGCCTATCTGATATTATTATCGGTAAACTTTATGACCTGCGTCATTTTGGTAGGCATAATGTACCTACCAAGTACACTATTTGTAAAACATACTGTCTGTCTGTACTACTGTCGATATAAAGCGCTTGCGCGCTGCTATGCACGTCCGCATTGCGTGTTATAAATTTTGTGTAAACAGAAACGGCGCGGGCGCTCAGGTCTATCATAATAATTATGTAATTCATGCCGAAAGCCCTTAGGATATTTTGTTGAAACATTTATTAGAATAACACATTTTTATGATCACATTTACCGTGTAATGTAACAGATAAATATCTACTAATCATTAAAAATGATAATCTATTTCTATTACCAGCAGGACGGTACGATGACTTAGCATAAAATAATTCCCATCATCACAGTACGGAAGCGAGTTCGGCAACAATTACTGAGTTAATCCAACCCTAGAAATTATCTCGTGTACCCTAGCATTATCGAGTACTTTTATCTTTCTATTATGAGAAAAAATCAGAACGGCCTCCACGGTTGTCACCACAAATTATCGCACGCGCATTCATTCGATACGCATGGTAGGGGCTGATCGCTCCCCTACTACACATACAGTACCCGAATTCAAAAGTGTTTGAACAATTTTATAGTCACTTTGATTTTGATACAAAAAAGTATGTTAGTATAGATTTCTATTTCAACTTTTTCGTTGCTTCGTGGATTGCTTTAGAAACCAATACCTACCTATCTATTTTAAAAACAATATTCGACCAAAACATTCTTGAAAAAAGGGCCCAAAGCTCTCATTGAATTGTTGGGCTAACAAAAGTATTGAAATCTCATAATCGTAACATACCTATAAGCCAAGTTTAAAGGAGTAATAGATTAAATAACTCTATTTTTTTCTATAATCGTTCACCGCTTGAACGTGTTTCGAGAGTTCAGCCGCGGCTCGGCAAACGAGCCTGAGCACTACCAGTATACTGAACTTGGCAAGTTGGAACTTCGCAAGTTGGCTACGCGTCTCCTCCTCTCAGAACTCGTCTGCTCCAACCACTTACTTATTACTTTTAATTAATTTCTTTCTATACTTACATAATTATTACGTTAGTTCAAAAACTAGAATACCTATAGGATGTATTCAAATTAATGAAGAAAAAAAAACTCGTCAAACATCCACATTCAGGCTTCATGTGCTATTTTTACTAGCGTTTCAATAGGAAAGCTTCATTACCGAACTCTTACATCGAGAGGACTAGTATCAAATTGGCCAAACTCGAGAAGGGTTGCTTCGAGGACTTGGAGGGCACTTAATTAACGGCGTAACATGCGACAGCACGCGGCGAAGTTTATAAGCACTTTTTTTCCGACTGCTAGGCGCAAAAGAAGATATAACGCTTGATCGGATCGGATGGTACCCAGGTCCGTTCGTGTTTACGGTTTTTTTTTCGTTTTCACGAACGTACCTATTGATTTGTCAAAAGTCTATTAAGAATTATTATACACTTAGTTTTCTTAAATATCAACTAAAGCTAGCGGAATAGCGACAAACACCCAAATTAGTTTCAAAGTTGGAACTAATTTGAGTGTTTTTCGCTACTCCCTAGAGTTGCGGACTTGGCGATCCGGGCACGCTTGAAAAAAGTCATTTGTATATAGGTATTCGTAATTTTTAAAATTCGTTCCGCGCGTTTTTTAACGAAAAATTATAGTAGGTATAATGTTAAGAATTCTATTAATTTAAAAAATGCTGATTGTTATTTAAAGTCTAGAAATCTTATTGGTACTGGCCCAGGTTTGGATCCGCGACCTCAAAAAAGTACGTAGGACTGCCACGACCCTAATTTACTCCCTGGTATCAACCCTCAAGTCAGAACTATTATTTAAGCGCGCCACCAAGCGAAATGAATATCTCTTTGATGCCACAAAAGGTAACTTTTAATTGTTCAAGTCTGACTCTCCTCTGATCTACAATTTGGCCTTTGAATTTACGCTTGGACTCTTCCACTTTAGTCTTTAAGGGTCCTTTCATATGAACTATTTTATTCTTCTGTACTTTTTAAAACCGCGTGCGTTAAATAAAATCAAATGGGAAATGATTTAAAGTACACAGAAATAATTATTATGTATGGTATACCGATTTATGAATTAGATATTTTGACATGTGGTCCACTGAGTCCCGGAATCAGAAAAATATCATGTTTTGCATACTTTATTATTATCCCTTACTCGGTCGCGCACTGTACGTTTTTTTTTAAAATAAGTACAATTTTTAATTTAAAAAGTAATGGGTAAGTAGTAGGTAATGAATGTTAAAAAGAATTCTACATACATCACGGACCTAGGTACTGCTCGCTGGGGTGTGACGTCATTAATCAGGGTTGCCACAATGCGTCATCGGGGCGAGATAACCGAAAACGGGGAGAGTCGTCCTACACTTATTTACATGGAAGATTATACCTACTCCCACCCCAGGGGAATAAATTACCGATAAAGAGAAAATATAGGTACTACCTAGATACATTCGACTATAAATATACCTACGAATTTTATACAGTTCGTAGTTAACCAGCGGCAACACAAGTGAAATTTTATGAAAAAGTAATTTATTTTGACTGCCGCTTTATCTGACTTAATACATTTTAATACAGTAATTTTCACAAGGAAGATATAGCGCTCACTTTATTTGATTTGGTCGGTAACATAACATAAACTGCACTCACGTGGGTAAAAGCCAGCTACCCTCGGTTGGGTTAAACATAGAAATTGGAGAGTAAACACAAGTGTCACAGTTTTCCTTCCTGATGGGGTACACGTTATAATGTGTGTCCTGAAAAAATACACGACACTGCTCGGAAATATTGTCGTTTTGACTATTTTGAGGATCTAAAGTCCCGAACCCAAACTCTCCGAAATGGAAGAAAATAGGAATGTAGAGCTTGTGATTCTAAGAACAAACGCATTATTTTATATCTGTCGGTTTTTTGTCTCCTTGTACCTACTTATTTTATTACATTGAATATTAAATAAGAAATAAATTACGTAGTTGTACTCAGAATTAGCACACATAACATTCTTTCAAAACTTGGTCCATTTTGGAGAGTTCGAGTCCGAAAGCTTCCCTTGTTATCGCAGATACGGTTATTCACTAACCTGTACATTTTGTAGAGCGTAGGGTATCGGAGAGCGTTGGTGTGGTGTATCCTTTACCGAGACCACCAGACAACTTATCTGAGCCTGGAAAGAGGAGATGTTATGATGACTGCAGTTAATTTAAAAAATCTTACTCTTCTTCTTACTTTTATTCGAAATTCGGGGATAAAACACTAAGTATTGCAATGTATAAACATATTTCAAAACAATTTGATTTAAAGACTTTTGGATCACAATTATACAAAGAAACAATTCTGAATTGTTTTTAAAGACGATAATAATTAAATGCAAATTACACAATTACATCTGATTTAAGTTCATGCTTCACTTGACATTGATGCCTACACAATACTATGAAACAAGACAACAATGTGAAGCCATACCTACACATTTAATTAATGACCTGTTTTTTTTAATATGACAATGTATGTATGTAAGTCTTATTTATGTACAATGTACTCGTCTGATGCAAAATTTAATCGTTATCTGTTAAATAGTAGAGTCGTGAAAGCGTTACATACCAACAACAATTATTATTTATAATAGTGTTTTAGTGTAGTACGGTCGACCGCACGTCAGTGGAAACAAAACCAGTATAAACTGGTCTCTCACAGTATTGAAACTCCCTAATAAGCTAGGCCAGCTCAAGGTCAAAGTGTTACCACTGACGTGCGGTCGACTGTACGTTTACAAATAAAATACTAGCTGTTGCCCGCCACTTCGCCCGCCTTGAATAAGTTTCCAAGGCATTCTTAAAGCTTGCGAAGAACCAGACTATCCAACGATGAAAACCCTATTCGAATCCGTTCTGTCGTATTGGAGAATAATGATGAGTTAAAAGCAACACTCATTTATTAAACTTAAGTAGTAGTGAGTGATTTGTGTAATGTAATGGTGAAGTACCTAAGAAAATAATAAGTTTAATGTTTGAAATTTGATGTGAAGGGTTACAAAATGCCAAACTAAACATATCCCCTCAAAAATTAACACGTCCATCGGAATAATGATCACTCTACACAATATGTTTGCTGTTTTATTTGTCTAAAAATAAATGATACTTTGGGTGGTCATAGTCAGCTCATAAATCTCTGCTCAGAGGGGAGCAGTTCCATCATTACTGCTGCTTCTATCGCACAATTAACTTTGTATTGTGCGGGCCACGGTTCCCATGAAATGGCACCATAACAAACCCCGTTTGCGCCGTGCGCGGGCGCATCTCTGCCGCGCGCCACCTATTGTCACAGTTCGAGAACTAAAAACGATGTCACTCCACGTAATGCGCGGCACTATTGACTTTGATTTATACTTTGTGCGCGCGAGTGGCTACTGATTGTGCAATAATTGTTTGTTTGCATTGGGGGATGATGGGGATGATACTGTGAGAACTTTCGAGTATTGCGTTTATTGGCTTAGTGGTGGTAATGTGTAATAAGCTGTTTGAACTAGTGGTTTTGGTTTTTAGACGTTCGTTTTAATTGTTAACAAATCATAACAGTTCATTAAATATATTTTTAGTTACATACAAGTAGGAGCACACTGAGGTGAGGGGTATAACGTGAACGGAAAAAACAACGATAGGTATATGGGCAATTAGCAGAACATAAAGTAGTCTTGTTTAACATTAAGTAGGTATATAGATAGGTTAGGTAGTCATATATATCAATGTTTAGGTTTAGTTTAGAAATTTTAGATGATAGTTTAAGCATGATCAATTACGCATCGTGACAATTTTCTATTATATATAGGTGTAGAGTACGCGGTATATGTACAGTTTATTTTTATTTTTTATTTTCTTTATTTGGGACAACAACAGCTTATCTTAACTTAAATTAACTTAATAAAATTAGCAAAATATAAAAGAAATTAATAGTTGTCCTCGTTTTATCAGGTGAAAGTGAGGTGCTTATGAGTAGGTAATTTTTAATCTAATTAATAATAATACAAGACTTTAAGGTTGGAAGACAAAAGTTGTCTGGAAGAAATTGCTCATAGCGATAAGACCGCATAATTGTGTCATCTAAATCCCTGTACCTACACTAAAACTACTGTATACTAAATCTACTACAGTTGACCGCATGTCAGTGGAATCATTCCACCTTGAGCTGGCCTAGCCTATTAGGGAATTTCAATACTATGAGAGACCTGTTTATACTGGTTTAGTTTCCACTGACGGGCGGTCGACCGTACCAATCGCCTTAGCCACTCTAGTATTGCTTTATCTCTACAATCTCCACTCAAATAACTGCCATAACGCTTCACTTCTCTAATGTGTATCGATACAAGCAAACCACGGGGCGTCCCTAGTGCTAGTGATGAGTCACGGACATTTTAACAGACAAAGCGGTGACGTGCCGAAAACACTTTGACGGGCCCCGACTTTTGCCTAGGGAGGTTAGCCTGAATAAAATCTTTGCCGATATGCGATATAAGTAAGTATGTCTACCCATTGAATTATAAAAAGAAATGTTGTGTATGTACATAATATTAGAAGTTCGTACTAACTTTCTCTATTTTATTAGGGAGATTAAAATCTATTGGTTAATCAATGGGTTAGTCCATCCATGTCATACAATATTATACTAGTAGTTCCGTGAGAACAGTAGACCTCGCCAGCCCTTATAAACCAAACCTAAAAGAAACGAACAGAAGTCAACTTTGCAGTTGGAGACAGATGTAGGTACCTACTAAAATGACAAAAATTAGCACTTTAAAGCTTAATATTTCGCAAACGGAACCCTGAATCGAAAAATGTTTTCCACACACCCGTAATATTTTTGAAAGACCTATCCAATGATACCCCACATTATGGAATTCACGCGGAAAAAAATCATTCCCATTTTACGTATGCAGTTCTATGAACATAATAAATTTTTTCGACTTTCATAAGTTGATCGACTATTGAAACCTACTTAGCTGTCATAGTTTTCCTTTTAACTACGTTATATAAGCTACTGCCATGAATTTTTTCACATATCCAGAAGCAACCGTTTAGCTGGCGGTGGGGGGGGGACAACGTGACACGTAAGACACGTGAGTCTAACAAAAATTACCGCTTTAAAGCTTAATATTTCGCCAACGGATCCCTAAATCGAAAAATAGTTTTCGCACACCCGCAATATTTTTGAAAGACCTATCCAACGATACCCCACATTATGGGATTCACAAGAAAAAAAAATCACTCCCACTTTACGAGTATGGTACGTACTCTAAAAAAAATGTTTTTCAAAATTTTATTCTACTCATTTTGTCGGCTTGATTAATTTATACCCATGCCAAATTTAAAATCGGTTGAAAAATGCGACCTGTACAGAATTACAGACAGAGAGAAAGACAGAATGACTGACAGACGGACAAGAGCATTTTTGGCCAATCTCGAAACTGAGACTCTTCGCTCGCCTCGCTCGCTCGGTCAATTATTAAGGTATACACTAGAACGGAATTGACAAAAAGGCCAGTTAGTCCTAATGCTCGGTATGACTTAGGAATTTAGGTTATGAATAAATAAAATAATTATTCGCCTATTTCTGGTTCTACAATTAGAATCTAACTATTATCTATTTGTAGAGGTACTCCGACCGAGAGGCGACCGAATCGTTGGCTATGGCGATGGCGAATAATAAAATTGAGTAGCTACTCGTAACAACAATAAATTTCCATGCGCCAAAATGTTCATTTGTTTTTTTAAACTAAACTGCTTGCAATTTGCAAGGCAATTCGAAATTAAAAAAAAACTGTTATTATTTTACCTCCGTGGTTGCCATGGTCACATGACATGTTAAGAATTAATATGGTCATTATTTGACAGCTAGGCACTACATATATGGATTTTTATTCAAATTATTTGTCCGTCTGCTCTCATATGAGATGCCAGTACAGCAATGACGATTTAACTCGAAGAAGGTTGTCAAAATAATGTTCACATTTCCAAGCATGTTTGAGAAAAAGATATTTCTTTCACAATCTAGGAATTTATATTGTATTTACTGACTTACTGAGTTCACAAATAGATGTCTGTCTCTTTCTCCGGTGTAACTTTGACATACCTGCATTTATATAAAAACAAAAGCTAGCTTGATAAATTTTGGAACATTGGTAAAAAAGTTTCTAGACCTACTTAGCGGTTTTCTGCAGTCGTTCAATTCAACCGAGAGAGTAAGTTCCTGGCATCGTGGCGCTGCTCCCACCTGCCACGCACCTATCAGAGGAGTTATGCCGCCGTGGTCACTTAGCAGCAGAACTTAGATCTTGAAAACGGCTTGTTCTACTCGGGGTCATATTGTTCATAATATAGTTCTTCAGAAGATTTCCTTTTACACCCGCACAAGCCTAAAACCCTTGCATTTTGGCCTATCTAATATAATATTATAAGTTTGACTACCGGGAGGAACCGTATTTGACGCCCGAGTCCAATTTAGTGAACAGACTGTAAAAGTTGAAAATTTGCAAAATTGCTATAAGGAATGGTATCGAGGATCGCGCCACACCTGAAACTTTCCTATTCTTTGAACGATCTATTTCCCTGCGCCGAAGTAGTCCAAACTTCGGACGAGCCCCCGCCTCGCTCTAATGAATATAAATTGTGAAACAACAAACTCAGCCCCAGCCCTTTCGCTTATGCAATAAACGTTAAAAAATCAATAACACGCGTATCAGACCAGTTGTACAATGATTTATTGATATATATTTTATCGCGATACCATCTAAAGTATGGCATCATAATTGATGACAATTGCGCTGTTATACTGTGTAGATATTAAGCACGATACGCATGTAAAACGTTGGTAGCCGCCGCTAGGGGCGTGCCACAATCATTTTCGTGTTAACAACTCTTTAGCTAAGCCATAGGGCTTATAAATTTTAATATGGTGCTCTTAATGACTATAAGATTAGGGCTACACCGACCCTGGAGCGAGGCGAGCGAGGGATTTTGCACTTATTTGAATAATATGCAGATTTGGTAATTCAGGTTGTTTGTTTTATGAGACACACGCATTTTTATCGCTATGGAGACAATAGAATATCCACTTTCTCTTACAAAATATGTAAACTTACTTGGAAAATGTAAAGTAGGAAGCCAAGTCGATCTTAGAATCCGCGGATTTTAATTTTCGATACAATATTTTACCGCTATAGAAACTTTTAAAAAGTATTCAAAGAATAGGTACCTTGACTGACTGACTGATCTATCAACGCAAAGCTCAACCCGCTAGCAGAAATTAGGCATACGTACCTTGTGTAAGCAATCATTAAGATTTTTTAAAAAAATTTAGGGGTAGAAATTCAAAGTCGACGATCAGGGTCTCAGGTCTACTGATATACTAGGTCAAATTGGTTCGATTTATTCGCATCCCCGACCATGTGCTTATTTGGTTATCCTCAAAAGCGGAAAGGTTTTATCTTCCACGTTGGGCGAAACCAACGTTCCTCTGCCAAGATAACAATGAATGCTATTCTTTGCTCAATTTGCATTTTTTCCTTTTGAATATTTAATGGCAAAAGTATGTAACAATCGAAAGACTGCTTTTACCCGTATTTAAATAGCGAAGTAGAGAACTATTTATCAACTGCCAAATGATATCAAGGAGTGTGAGAATTTAAATGCCGTCACATGTCAACAATAGTTTTAGTAAACCATAAGTCTGCAACTTCCTGTAACATCAGAATATCTATAAACTTTATATAAAAATTTGTAAATCTTATTTTAAGTGAACCTATGTTCTGAGAAACAAAAAATCTTTAAACCTAAGTCAAAAGGAGAGCTTTGCTTTCGGTAGTCGAGGTGTATTTCGAGTCACCCGCCCGCCGCCGCCGCCGGCCGCCGCGCCGCCCCGCCGCCGTAGCGTTAGATAGTATAATATACTGCAGATTCATATAAATTCGATTCGCAAAAAATTATTTAATTGTCCAAATACATTACGATTATTTACCAAATTTCCATTTCGAGAAATAGTTGCTATGTGTTACCTAACCCGCGGCGTGACTTTGACCACGTTATACGATGTACTTATATAAATAAGTAAATATTCCATTCCAGGATGTAAACTATCACTGCATCAAGTTTCATACATCCGTTCAGCCATTAAGGCATAATTGAGCAACCGACATACACACCCATATATTTTTTTTGCAGTTGTTTGAAGTTGGCTGATTGGTGCGCAATGACAAATTTTAGGTGTCAGCTGTGGGTTTCACTAGAGACTTCAAGAGATTCAATATCAAGAAATAAATCATTAATTCTATCAACCGAATCAAACTTTTCAAGTTTTTGGCCATCTCTATGTATCACACTACCTGGAAAGCATACTAAATTTACACCCTACCTATGTCGCTTACGCACACATAGACTGTTAACTACAATCTATAACTATTTTCACTCAACCAGTAAAAAATTCTACGGGGACTAATTAGTGTGAGCATGCTCACTTCTCTCTTTACTCACCGCACTAAACGCTCACATTATTTTTCTTTTAAGGCACACATCGTTATGCATAATGTATAAGAAATTGCAGACATTTTCACTGTCATTTTAAATCTCGGCCAAACATAACTCTCAACTGCGTGAAATCAGCTGTCAGCCCCGGATGAAGCTGGGAAGTAAGCCACACCAATTATTTAGTGTAGGTAAGTGGAAATTTCTGAATAGCATAATGAAACTTTAACCTCATTCTCACGCTCTGGTCACGAAAATGCACTTCATAGGTTTTTTTTGTTCGTAATCAAGCTCCTCGTTAATTCCGGGAAACACCCCCGGCTAAGTTTCGCAATAATGAACTCGGTGGAGATAATAAAATTTTATTTTCTCGACTTGGTATTTATTAAGGCTGCGATGATCTCGAGGGCGGGGTGTGGGCGGGCGCGTCGCTATGACAACCATGGGGTAAAATCCCGCACGCCCCGTTTCGCTCCCTTGACTGAGATTGTTATCTACGTGGAAGATGCTCCCCCACCTCCTATTCCGTCTCTTTATACCTACAGCCTCACAGCGTAATCTGAAAGGGTTCAAATTCACAGCCTCCGCGGAGCAAAATGGATCCTCATACGGCGGACCTAAGGGTAGAATTTCCACAGTGCTCCAGCCTTGCTCACGTGAGGCAATCGATAATATTATTCTTTGTGACGTCAGTGACCGTAAGTACATCGTACATCAGCCCCTATCTCGCTGAGAACTACAATGTACCCTATAATGGAAGTATGAAGTTTGTGCGAAATTTATTTATCTAGTGGCATTTTATCATTGAACGTATACTAAAGTAACAATAGAGGAGAAGCAAAGTGTGAGAGTTTGGTCTATAGGTAACCACTGAAATTACAAAACCGAAATTAACATTAGAAATTACTAAACAAACAAACAAAATTAGTAAACTGAAATTACATTAGAAATTATTTCACTGTTAGAATGGTCGACTATAACTAGATGAATATGGGCTATTATTTACATTGGAAATATTCCAGGATCCCACGGGAAAGTTCACGGGGCTCGAAGGTAGCATCTACGCACTGTCGTTTTGTGAATATCACAAATAGAATATCGACGTATTGCTAATGTGGGTTTCAAACGTAAAAATACAAACTCAAAATACAGAACGAACCAGAAAGAGCATACAAACGTAATTGTTTGTTGCGCACGGTGTCCAAAAAGAAAACGAACCCCATATACATGCCCCTTAAAACAACACACATCCAAAAGACTGAAGGATCATGCAGGAACGCGTCTTCAGGTTTGTTTTGTTTTTGGAGCTCAGTACAAGGAATAGATAGAGGTAAAGTTCACTTACCTAGTGATTTACTCTTGTCCACTGAGCCTAGCATGGACTCATCTGTGCGGGCAGTTCTTCCAAAACCTATGGTACCGCTCGCGTCTTGTCCCAACTGTCCACCATAGAAATCTCCAAACGCTGTAGCCGTCCCAAGTAGTCCTGACCTGTCCTGCAGCGCAGCTTTTGCTTTTTCCACACTCTGCTTTAACTGCTCGAAGGTGGACTGGTGCAGGCGGTACGGAGGCCATTCTGTTGTCGGCCATGGTTCTTCTTTCAAAGCACTTCGTTTGAGTTCCAGAGCTCCTGCGTAAGAGCAACTGCTTTCGTACATTGCAGATTTGATTCCTGTTCGGAGCGATGTCGCACACTTCAATCCGCGGAAGTCGACCCTGGAAAAGAAAAGTATTTGAAACATTTTTCAAACTATAGCTAAAACTCGCTAGACATGACAACGAAGTTAATACAGTGTGCTTAAGTGTGCGAAGTTGATCATCTATCGCAGAACAAAGTGCCGTTGGTTCTGGAGTGGATACCGCGGACGGAGGTCCAGGAGTGGTGGCATTCATTTAGGGAATACGCATGTCAAGTAGTGAAAGTCGACAGGCTTTTCCTCGTGGTCAAATCAGTTTGAACACGATACGAAAGCACTACCTACCCTACCCTATATTGACCATTTGAAATTTAGAGATAGTGCTGGTGCAGCAGATAGAAAGAAACCATACAAGCCTATATTGATGATATTTATAAACTGTCACGATTCCAAGTTCATCATAATCTGTTCAGCCGTTCGTTATGGCATGATTGAACAAGAAACATCCGAAGTAAAAAAAAAACATCATCCACACGTTTGTTTGATACAGTTAGGTACATAGAGCACTCACAAGAAAGTAAGATTTTGTGGTGATGGAACTGACATCGTGAATCGTGCTGGCCTAGTTGGCATAGTAGGGCAGTGTATTGTCCCGAACTCGGAGATGTCAATGCTGAATATCATTAATTTCGGGGTTTAAAGCCTTATTCCCCAACTGGTTAACAAAGGTGGGATGATTATCAACATTACGTCAGCATTGATCTCGTGCGCTAGCTTTGCGTCCGCGACGTCGTCACGAGGGTTAAGTCAGATTCGGGCTGGTATCAATTTAAAAAATTTAAAAGGTTGATACAAGATTAATATTATACACGAAGGCGGATAGGTATGTTTTACGAAACTGATATATAGAATTAAAATTGAATTTTAATCATCAGAAAATAGCATACACCTCACCTCATATCGGAAATTCTTTTCCTTTTTGCTCGCTTTGTCTCTTTCTTGATGTTCTCCGTGGCGAATGATTTCACGTGGTATCACATATTAGTGATACCACTGCCACTTTGTAGTTTCACTTGTCAGAATCACTGTTATTTTTTTCACACTACAAGTGCTTCACAGTAGGTATTTCAATTATCACTGTAAATATTATTGATTATCGCTGAAGTGTGAGGATTCCGTATGATTGTCAGTAGCACTATTACAAATATGATCTTACGTTGATCATGTCACAGTGGCCTTTTGACGAGTGTAGTCAACGCGCCTGCGCCGTGTGCCACCGCAGCTCTCAAATTGATTGCATCCGGAGCAAGGGAAATGTGTCGTGTAACTCGCATAACCAATTTATATGCTGCTCGTTTGACCACCGGCGGGTTTTTAAACGTAGGCAGCTTCAAATTTGTTTCAGAATTCAGCATGAAATCTTCAGCCTGCGAGTTTGATGCCCCTTAAGTTCAGGCGACGTCTACCCTCGCATTATAGCACAACTACGGACTAGGTATGTGACTGACCCAACAAGGCTTGGTAGATTTATACACACGCCTTACAATTTCTGCTTTGTCGTAAGCAGGTTTCCTCACGACTTTTTTTGTTCGCCGAAAAGGCTGTGGATCATGAGAAATTGATACCCACGGTACCACCAGTGGTGCGGCCAGGGGTACCGTGGGTCTGCAGTGAGTAATCTGGTGAAAAATACAGACGGACCATGGGGATATATCCAACATCACCAGCTGCATGCGTTACACTCTACAGAGGAGGCTACGGCGAATAAACAATGGTAGTCCACCATTAAAATAAATACTACAGACAGGGCCTTATGAGCGAGAAGATGTCAATCTGGTTTTTGGAAGGAGAACTTGAAATTCCTTCTGAAGATGACAAGGCCTTAGAAGTGCTGAAAAGGTTGTTTCAGCTGTATGTGTAGCACGTTGACGACCCCTCGTTAACTAAATAGTAGTGTGAAACGAGAGTCCAATCTGGGATTCTGCATAGAAGGCAGATATTTGGTACCGACTGAGCCATAGCCCAAACAGGTCATCATCGAATGTGGGCGCACATTGTAACGGCGCGCGCGCCACTTTGTCGCAGGAAGTCTGAACATTACCTTATTATATGCGGCTCAAAGTGTCGTCCGCTCGACGATCGCAGTCTCTACTCTATAAAGTCTAACCAACTGATAGATGGCCTTCACCTAACTCTTGACACAGTTACGATGTTCATATTTAGCGTTAGCTAAAATTGGGCTTTTAATACAAATATTCCTGTTTATTTTTTATTAGTCGACTTCGTTTTTAATTACAATTTTATGGCTACTGCGAGGCACGTCCGGTGCTAGATTCAAAACAGTAAATCTAATAGATTTATAAAACGTTCAAATGGGTATGATATTACGATACCTTGTACCGCACAACATCTCACTATAGCCACGTTAGTCGAGATTTACGAGTCATTGTAAGGGCTCTTCTTGAAATAGGTAGGAATTCATACTTTGCAATAGACAATATTACTAGAAAGTGTTCAAAAAGTAACAAAAATCCCGTTCTGTCTCAAAAAAACATTCTATGAAGAAAGACTACAGATTCCGTCACGCCATCTTTAACCTCAGTACCAAGGCACATAGTAATGAATTACATGAAAGTTGACAACCCGATCTACTACCCTCATCGACCATATAGAGGTACTCAAGATCGGGTAGAGGACAAAACATGGAACGAGCTACAGCACGAGCAGTACGTTTTGTCCTCTCAGTGAACAAACTTTAAACCAGACTTGATAATTTAAACAAAACAAAGGTAAGTGATACTTTAAATTCAAATACACCGCTCACATAAAGACAGACCGCCAAATAGCTGCTCACCTTCTTAGATGGGGTAGTCCCCAGAATAATATTATTTTTAACTTTCAATTTTGTACCACACGTTCTACCGCCATACTTTGGCGATAGCACATTTCTTAGTACTTACACAGAGGAAATAATAGTGGTACTTATATGTAATGTATTCTGGTATTTTTAGAGACAAAACGTATTGTACCCTCCGTTATACTCTGGATCCCGATCCCTCAGAGACGATCTCAGTTCGATTTTGCGGTCCATTTGCTCCGTGATAAGTGACTACGCTCCGCCATTGTAGAACGCTGTAGTGCAAGATAAACTCTAATCATGAGCGGTATAGATAAATACCAGGAACAGACAGAAATGGCGTGTCATATAAAAGGTCATAGTACTTACAAGCAGTGCATATTGTAGGCTGAAAAATGTTGGTGATGATGAATCGTGAAAAAGTACCTACCTATATTGAGTTCTAACGATATATAAACCTAAATAAATACATGCTATTACAGGAACTGTCAAACGACTAATCGGACTTTACTACTCGAATAATTTCTTCATTTCGCTTGCGTCACATGTATCCGTTTTTGCTTAAACACTGTTATTTCAATTATCACTTCTCCACCGGGGCTGGACGGAGTGATACATTGGGAAAGTCTATATGTCCAGCAGTGGACGTCATTAAGCTACTTAAAGAAAGATAAGAATTATCAATAGAACTATCAACTAGAAAAACATGCACTGTACCTTGAAGGAGCTGATGCTTCAATAATATTTAATCACATAAAATTCTATAATCTAAAGCGAAACCCACCCTGAAAACCTCTGCCTGCGGTCCTGGGGTTTCTGTATAAAGATGTTTCATGATCAAAACATGAAACATGCTTCACATAGTTTTAAGTGTCCGAAATCATGTTAAACATGGCGCTAACAGCATGTGGATTTGGCTTGGCACGCTCACTGGAAACATTGGGTAAATGATTGCAACTGCACGCCGATTGCATGCAACGAGTATCATAAATGTCAGCTTTGTCGTAAACCTGCATTTTTGAGCTTTTTACTCGTTGAAACAAGGGATTTTTTTGCTATTCTTTTTGATTTAAGTTCTTGTTGGACGTTACATTCTTTTACCTTTCTTGTGTACATACAGTAACAGTGTTTTAATGAGTCGGCAATCTGACTTTCAACTGTCATTTAACTTTCAACTTTCTCCTCATAACACCAAGACACAAAATTCATCATACAAGAAAAAACAGATTTTTTATCATGTAACTACTTAATTACGATTTTCGGATTTTTTCCTTTATTTGTTCTATAAGACCTTGCTTCTTGCCAAATTTCAAGATTCTAGTTCAACTGGAAGTATCCCATAGGTTTTGATTACCAAGATACTCAAAAATGCGGCAAATCGGTCATATCTTCTGACTGCGATGACTTAGAAGTCTGATGCTTTCACGGCTCTAAGGGCAGACCTGAGTATTTGATATTAATTTCAACTTGATACCTCCACGCATTCCTGAGAAAAATGGTCTTGACAGACGGACAGACAGACGGATAACGAAGTGATCCTTTAAGGGATTCTTTTTTCCTCTTTTGAGGTACGGAACCCTAAAAAAGCAATTGGTATTAAATAATTGACGGGATAACGCAACGGCTGTCTCATCAGGTCGTAGGTATTATACCTACATCCGAAAGTCGGATAGCTTGCTTATTTGTTTGCTAATCCTACACGTCATACAACAACTATTACGATTTACCTAAATACTTAGATAAAATGTTTTGGTCAATCTTTACATAGATCTCTAAAATTTTAATTTTACTCGGCAAGAAATTTTAAAGTATACGGCCTGGCTGGCAAATGATAACAGGCACTTTATCATGAGCTGTTGTAGGTCTAGCAAATGTATTCGTGTAACATCAACATGTATTACCATACAGGCATAAATCTAATGCGAGTACTTGAAGCCAACGGTGTAGGTATGTACCGGCTAACTGAATAACATTTACATAAATCAGTTTGGAATTAATTATTGCATTCGACTTGAATAACTAGGTACATTCAGTACGTCATATCAGTCATAGGTATAGATAATGCCAATAGTTTTCTTAACCCTTTGGCTCGCGAGATTGAAAGCGCAATATCTCCGGATGTCGTCTCAGTCAGACACCCTGACATTGTCACTCAAAAAAATGCATTTTTATAGGCCAAGGACTCAGTCAAGGACAATGTATGACTATGTCAGGATAATATGACATATAGCAGCCGGAATAACTAGCTCGTAGGTGTAATTAATTAATCCTACCTACTACATGCAGATTACATGTAGTAGGCTGAGCGAATCGTCTAAAAATCAATTTGCCTATATGACAAAATGCCTAAAATGTACAATGTCTAATTATGAAAAGGTGTAAAAAGCAAATTGACTACGAATCAATTTGACTTAAACGCATATTGTCTGCTTTGCAAAATGCCTACAACGAAAAATGTATTATTTGCAAAACGTCTAAAGTGCAAAGAGACTAAACGAAACAAATTGCATGGTATGCATGTCAAATTGCTTTTTAGACGTTTCGCAACTTAGGTATTCTGGGTTTTAGGCATTTTACTACTTAGGCCATTTGATTTTTAGACGTTCTACAACTGAAGCTATTTGAGTTTGATGAATTTTATTACTTACGCATTCTACAATTTAGACATTGATTTTAGGTATTTTGCTTTATAGGCAAATTGCTTTTTAGACGATACGATCACAACCCGAAATCGCGTAAGCGATAAGACTGCCTAAATTGTACTACTATATTATCTGCAAATTGTACTGTAGTTGTTTTCTATTGTATTATACTACAGTATTGTATTGTATTATATTGTACCTATATTATCGAACTTCAAAATTCCGGGATCCTAGAGGCGGGCGCCATATAGTTTACTTGATTGAGTTCGTTGATCCAAAATACCGGTATTCTGAATACCGGTCATACGGTGAACGGAAAAAACACCGTTCACCGCAGTCATAACATACTCGTAAGTGTTTGATACGACTGAAAAAATTAATTTTAAGAAAGTAAATTTTTTCCTCTACTTTACCGATTGGTGTGATGTTTCGTAAATTGCAATTTTATTCTGTTTCGATTTTCCAAAATTTATAGTTTAGTTGAAATAACACTAAACGAAATGTAATAATATTACACCTTCAGAGGTGATACCTGGCGTATGTACCTACTTGCCGAATTAGAGTTGCCGATAAAACCTGAACGTAGCTGGCTCAGAAGGGAAATGGCACAACATTGTGCCAGCGGGTTGCATGACAAGGGCTTATGACGCTGCTCGCTCGTGTTCGTTTGGCTGATGATGAAGTAACATCTTGTGTACCTATACAAGTTTGTATAGGGAAGTCAGTAAAAGTGACTCAGTACTTCCTAGAAGCATCAGTGTTTCAAAAGAAGCTAGTAACGATGACTGGGAGCTGCACAGAAGTGTAATAAAATCATGCCTACCTAGCTTGATGATGATGATTGATGACTGACAACTCACTTTTACTCAAGCCGCTGTACGCCGAAGCTCGAACCATGGGACCGGCCATTGAGAGCGCTGCAGCCCATGTCGCCCGGCGGCGGTCCGCCCCGCTCCGAACACGTCACGTGACACCGACAACGTGACGCGACCACGTCCGAACTATTTGTCTCGTTTGCGCGGGAAAAAAATAAACAAATCGATATATCGGAGGAGCAGGCGAGTGCTCGCGGACAGGAAGCAGGGATAATGGAAAGGCGCCTCGTCCGGTCGTCAGAGACGCGGGGGTGCGACGCGCGGGGGGCCGCCAAGGTGTTAGCCACGCCCCCGGGCGGGGTCTGCGCCCGCCTGCGCAGGATTAGCGCGAGCACAGCCGCGGGGGAGGCAGCGGCGCGGGCGGCGGCGGCGGCGGCGGCGGGGTAGCCCGGAGATGCGAGGGTTGACACCGCGTCTCGGTACATAACATTTGGCTACAAACAAAAACACTAGCGCAGTCCGCGGGTTACGGGTCCATTGTTCTTTTTAACTTTCGTAGCTAATTAGTTTCTTACGAGAGGTGTAGTACAATAAAAGTGCTGTGTTTTTTTTTGTTTTGAATCACATTTTGATTCGCTAAAAGCTTATAGAGTCTACATGCCTTTTCTGCCTTACTTGTAATCTCTCTCGAGGGTCTGCTGGAAGAAATCTCTATGAGAGATAAGTGTGCCCTTCGTAGTTTAGTTTACTTTTCTTGTATTGTAAATGTTTATTTAGTCTGTGTGTGCGCAGAGAGTAAAAGTGCACTTGTGGGCCGTCGAGAATTTTATTCTAAAAGAAGTGCAGTTTTTCTACACACCTTAGATATGTACTTACCTATACCTAACACTGCAGTGACATAGGTAATTCATTCTAGTTACTAAAATACAAACCTGTTTATAGGTTATATACGCTTTTTGTACCGTCGAGTTCATTAATGTGTACCTACCTAGGTCAGAAATTAAAAAAAAGATAAAGGGGTCAAAAATAGGGTTTTGATTTTTTTAGTTTACGTACTTTTATTTTTTAATTTTGTTAGTTTATGAGTCTTTCGTGAAAAATGCACATTGCCAACCAAAAAACCTGGGCGTTTCAGCATGCCCGGCATTGGCTTTGTTTTCAACCGACTTCAAAATGGCGGTTCTCAATTCGACCTGTATGTTTGTCAAAGTGTAAGTTTAGTAAATATATCATCATCATCAATAGCCTTAACATGTCCCCACTGCTGGGGCTCAGGTCTACCCTCTCAACGAGGGTGTTCGGGCTATAGTCCACCACGCTAGCCCAGTGCGGGTTGGTGCACTTCACATGCGCCTAAGAATTTCTTCTTCGGCGTATGCAGGTTTCCTCACGATGTTTTCCTTCACCGTTTGAGAACAGTCAGTAAATGTACTTAAGTTTCGAGAAAAAACCCATTGGCGTACATGGTAGTAAATGTATGCTTATACTTAATTTAAGTAACTTATAGATACGCTGCATCGTTAGAATAGTTGATTCAGATATTTGCGTGTTTTATTTGACAATTACATATGTAGTTAAGTTACTTGTGCAACAAAAGAGCAAAGATGATTTTTGGCAAACAAAGGCTAAATGAAAGAACATTTATATTTATTTAGGATACTTATTATACAGGGTGAATTTTTCAAGTGGGCGTGGATGACCCAATCCTAAACTACAATCGCGAAAACTGCTCAAAGAAGTCTCGGGGCCTTTTGAAAAAACTAAAACTGCATCATTACATATTTGAATAAAATAATTCTCCTAGCCGGGAATCGGAAGCTATTGATTTTAAAAAAAAATACACATGCTGTATTATTGCACTATCTGATAGTGTCGCTACTAATGGTCAAATTCTGAAAAGTAATAAGTATTCTACATAGCTTAGGCAGGTACCTACCTACTACTTAGTTAGAATTTCCGCGCATTCATTGAGAAAATACTATACAAGCCTTGGCATAGTACATTACCTACGACTGGCAGTTTATGTAATTGGTAGTAACCGTGCCTACTGCGCCAGAGGTAGTGGGTTCGATTCCCACCCGGGACCAACATTTGTGTGAAGAGAACAGTTATGTGTTGGTTTATGGATTCTGAGTGTTTGTATGTATTTATGTATCTATTTAAGAAGTATATACCTAAGTATGTTTATCAGTTGTTGAGTACCCATTTACAAGCTTCGGCTTAGTTTGGGACTAAACAGCCGTGTGTAAAGTCCAAATATTAATAACATTACTGCAGCGGCCCGCAACAGAGGCGTGAATAAGCCAAGAAATGTACTATTCATTCCGAACGTTTCAAATTTTGTAGTCAGACCCGGCACGGCATGAGAAATGACATTGTAACATTCGAAATTAAAACCACTTTGCCTCACTCACTGAGCGAAATGCGATTTTGCATATTTTCTCGCAGTAAAAGCTGCCTGTTCAAGCTACAGGGTAAAAAACAAAATTTAAAGTTTAGAAGTAATCGACTAATTTGTCTTACAATTCGTCACACCGGTTGTAATCGTTTCGTCTAAAAAGCAACTTGCCTATAAAATATAGCAGAATGCCACATGCTCATAGATTCTAAAATCTAGAAGCAGAATATTTATTTCTGCTGTATCCGTCAAAGTCGTTAAGGGGACAGTACACTGTGATCCAAAGCCCCTTGGTGTAAACGCGACAGAGGCGCTAAGGTGCCGGGTCGGCCCCGCCCTCGCCGCCCCACTGATTGCCCGCTGAGCTTTCATGGAGCATAGCTAATTATCCAACATATACCTACTTATATAGTAGCGTATAGCGTAGTAGTAGTATAGTGCGTCAGTGGCGTCGGGGATAAGACGCGGCTTATTACATATCGAAAGGTCCGAAGCCCCCGGCTGGGCCATGTTACCAATGGGTTTTCTCGAAACTTAAGTACATTTACTGTCTGCTCTCAAACGGTGAAGGAAAACATCGTGAGGAAACCTGCATACGCCGAAGAAGAAATTCTTAGGCGCATGTGAAGTCCACCAACCCGCACTGGGCTAGCGTGGTGGACTATAGCCCGAACGCCCTCGTTGAGGGGTAGGCCTGAGCAACAGCAGTGGGTATAGGTAGGAGTATCTACTGGGGCTCTTTTAGGAACTTTTGCCAACGAACTGAGCTGTGTAGTGACCACGAAGTAGGAAGTGACACTGCTTTATCTACATTTTCGATAGTCCATGACAAATTTAATTGTTTATTAGGCCCATGTAGCACAATATGCACACATTATGACGTATGTTATGATGTCTTCCGTTACAACGAAGTTGCCACGAGTCATTTTATTGCGCTATTTTCTCGTGGACCCAGTAATTTGTCCCACTGGTGGGACCACGAGGGAGACTCATTTCTCGTACACCCACTGGCACTGTAAAAACTATCATCATCAATCATCAACAGCCTATTAATGTCCCCACTGCTGGGGCTCAGGCCTACCCTCTCCACGAGGGCGTTCGGGCTATAGTCCACCACGCTAGCCCAGTGCGGGTTGGTGGACTTCACATGCGCCTAAGAATTTCATCTTCGGCGTATGCAGGTTTCCTCACGATGTTTTCCTTCACCGTTTGAGAGCAGTCAGTAAAATGTACTTAAGTTTCGAGAAAAAACCCATTGGTACATGGCCCAGCTGCGGATCGAACTCCGGACCTTTCTATATAATAGGCCGCGTCTTATCCCCTACGCCACTGACGCTCACAAAATATCAAACTATCAAACAAACTATCTATAAATATATAGACAAAAACTATCAAATGGACTAAATTGGACCAAACTGTATAAACTGGGCTACAGTGGACCATAGTGTACCAATTGGACTAAATTGGACCAAACTGTATAAACTGGGCTACAGTGGACCATAGTGTACCAATTGGACTAAATTGGACTAAACTGAATCAAACTGTTTAAATGAGCTAAATACGACAACTAGATTAAAGTGGACCAAAAAAAAGACAAACTGCAAGAGATAGTTTCCTATTACTATTTTGGTCAGGAAGGTTTGAATTTATCTACCGCGGGCGCTCACCAAAGAGATCCTAGCTTCATGATTTTAATTGAAAATACTGTATGTACGTTGTTACTAATATTAAAACTATCTTCTTTTAACATTAAATTTTTATATTTCATAATATGTTATTATAAGTGTGGTACCTAGTGACGCGAGAGAATTCTCAAGGGAATTTCAGTAGACTCTTGGTATGGGTGGTACCCATTCAACATCATTGTTCAAGGTCTTGTCAACCACGGGCCGGTAACTGATGTTGACCTTCCCAGTGTTGTAGTCTACGCAAGTCAAACTGTGCTTCCTCCAATGCTGTTCAATCGGTTTCGGTTTCTGGAACGATGTAAAAATACATTGTTTATAGCGACAACGCAAACTCTCACAGGAGGAAAGATACTGTCGCCTGTCGCCCAATAACCTTATCGTATCCTTTTAGAGGACCAGGAATGCCTGGCGGAACTTCGACCCGAGAAATCTTTTTATGCCAAACTCCTATCCACCAACGGTGCTCCAATCCGGTTTTGGCGGATTTCAATATGCCTTAGAATAATGATAATATAATCTTAGGCGTATATGCAGGTTCAAACCTGCTGTTCTCAAGAGCAGTCAGTAAAACTGACATTGGACCTTTTTAAAATATAGGGTTCTGAACAAAATCACCTACTCTACAAACCTACAAAATTTCCTAGATTTTGGATTCGATACCTTCCCTTGCAAGCACTTGGTATTAAGTATCTAAGTATTGTGCCGTGAGTTTACTGTAAGTATTTTGAAAATACTAAAGAACGCGTGTTGCTTGGATTAATTGAATACATGCACTCACTTGATCAGCAGTTGGCTTCGAGTAGTCCATCTCGTCTAATCTTTTAGGGAAATCATCCCTAAAGTGTGCGCCTCTGCTTTCAACTCTTACGCTGGCGCATGCCACGACTTGGATGGCACTTTCCAGCATATTCTGAAGTTCCAAGGTCTCGATCAGGTCGGAGTTCCAATTGAGACGCTTATCTACCACCCTGACGTCAGAGAAACAGTTGTACCACTGCAGGATCTCTGTCATGGCTGAAATAAAAGGTAACAGTGGTAGCAGCTTTGGTAACTTTAGCTGAAAGAATTAGCATAAGCTTGTCTTTGGGCAATTCAAACATGGCAGAGCGAATGACTGTCAAGTGTGCCTTGACAGTCATCGGTTCGACATACAGGATGCACGTCGGGTACGATGACACGGCGTGGACACAGCGTCCTCCATGTAATCACATGGCACAAAACATATTACAGAGGCGACTGCATCTTGGATGGTAATTTGCCGCGTTCTTGCTGTGGTATTAACGCCCATTACCACGTATCGGTTGACATATGGCTCTACCGGGGAACGAACTCGGCCTCTCGATGACGTCATCTGTACTAAGCCATTGATGCTCTCAAACTAAACTTAACTATAGGTATTACTGCCGCACGGCGGACGGCCCAAGTCCAACAGCGGACCAAAGCGGATGATGATTTCATAGAATACCTTCTCCCAACAACTTTGCCTCCCTGAATACTCCGCACTTGTTCTGCATGGTCGTCCTCATGTTGGCGCGGAGTTCATGCACGGGGGTCCCTCCGTTCGCATTTCGGATTCTGTCCAAATTGTCAATGGGCCCGTCGCAGATATTCTATAGGTATATAATGTTTACAGAAAAATATGTAAGTAATACTATCACCCACCCCTTCGGCCGCCTACGATACCCGCTCTACGTAACCAGTTTCGTACGAATAGTTTTTTTCTTCCTACGTAACCGGTTTCGTAAGAACCTTTTTTTTGGTAATCTACTTAACTTGAGTGGTGAAACGGTGGCAATCTGACTTTAAAACTACTTTCTATTCATTGTAACAAGAACGTTAGATGGCCGCCTTTTAGTTTACACGGTTCACTTTTATCTGAGAGTTTCATTTTGTTACTCTTATCCAAAACCACTGAATGGATTCGAATCTTTTTTTATTGATGGATAGTTTGATTCTTTGGCAAGGTGCTGCTCGGAAAAACGGGCGAAGCTACGGGTACCAGATAGTTGTTATATAGATGGATTATTTCTGCTGCTTAACAGCGGTTTACAGGGTAGAGAGCCGAGCAGGGTGGAGTGTAAGGAAAATGCAAAGATGCAGCTGAAATACATACATCTTTCAGAATCGGTTGTTTATCTCCCGGCTTAGAAATCTTTCCAATGTTTATAGCGATCGCCTTCCCGAACACCGCCACGTCGAGTATAGAGTTGGCCCCAAGCCTGTTGGCTCCGTGACAGTTGCTGACAGCCTCGCCCGCCGAGTGCAACCCTGGGACGACGCAGTCGCCACCCTCGTACACTATTACCTGCAATGTCAAGCATAGCAACTGTGGCCTAGTGGCAGACACAAGGTTTATGAATCGTCCAAACTGTTATGTACGATGTAATTATAAGACTTCAAATGGTAAAAACAATGTATTTTGACCTACTGCGTTTCAGGATGACAATTAGACGAATTTTTAAAGGTAATAGTAATATTAAAATAAAATATCTAGTAAGTACCTAGTATTAAAATAAAAGTGCAAACTATTAATTTTTAAAGCAAAGGGTCAGTGGCCTCGGGGATAAGACGCGACCTATCATATCGAAAGGTCCGAGGTTCGATCCCCGGCTGGGCCATGTACCAATGGGTTTTTCTCGAAACTTAAGTACATGTATTGACTGCTCTCAGACGGTGTAGGAAAACATCGTGAGGAAACCTGCATACGCCGAAGAAGAAATTCTTAGACGCATGTGAAGTCCACCAACCCGCACTGGGGTAGCGTGGTGGACTATAGCCCGCACGCCCTCGTTGAGAGGGTAGGCCTGAGCCCCAGCAGTGGGGAGATTAATAGGCTGTTGATGATGATCCACCATTTTCAAAATTAATTTAAATGAATGAATGACTTTTTTCACCTCTCCTTTCCAATTGATTGGGATCCCGCCCATTGTGTAGTGGACGGTGGGTATAATGGGCACGGGCTGGGTGTACACGTCCACGCCAGTGAAGGTGTACGCGGTCTCCGAGATGCCCGGCAGCCGGTCCCTGATGGTCTCCGCCGGCAGATGGTGCAGCTGCAGGTACATGTGGTCCTTTTTAGGTCCAACACCTCGACCTGTTAAAAGTCTTCGATCGCTATCCATCATGTCACACCTACTTTGATTAGTCTCGAAATACGAAAGTGGAAGACTAAAAATTTACGTGTATAAATGTGCCCAGTGTATGCAATAAAATATTTTGACTTTGACTCGACCTTGTCGTATTTCTGTAGCAATGGATCTGGACACCACATCACGGCTGGCCAAGTCCTTGGCATTGGGGGCGTATTTCTCCATAAAGCGTTGCCCTTCGCTGTTGACCAGATATCCACCTTCTCCGCGGCAACCCTCGGTCATCAGACAGCCGGAGCCGTACATGCCTGAATAAAAAAAAAAGACTAAATTCTAACGTCTGGAAATTAAGTACCTTAAGGCAAAGGAGACGCTGACACTTATGAAACGGTGGTATAGTATTTATTTATATGCATTCAGTTCATATGCCTTAGATTGGTCTCCTATTATTATTAAAGTTTATTATCCAACCGCAATCGCAAGAGTAAGAGACTCGTCAGAGATGTAGTACTTTCGCGCTTCGTATTAGTCAGCTCATGACCACGGCCAGTGTAACCTGGTCGAAACGTTGGGCAAAGGCAAAAAAAACTTGTTCGTGTGTAGGACCCGTGTACATGGCTCATCTGTAGAATGTACACACGAGGCTTGTGTGAGGCCGAGTGTGTAATGAAGCCAAGTAGTGTTTTGACCAATGCTCATGCGTATCATACAACGGTTTTCAACACACTTAATTGCAAGCAAAATAAATTAAATGCCATATACTTACTCAGGTAATACAGGCTATCACACTCATTTTGTGCCTGAGTAAGATTTTCTCGCCCAGCTACGTAATTATTGCAGGTGACTAAATGTGCATCCTGTGATGATTGATAGATTGATTGGTTCACCTGTGGGATGGAATTGCACGAACTCCATGTCCTGGAGCTTGACGCCGGCGCGCGCGGCCATGGCGCAGCCGTCGCCCGTGCACGTGTGCGCCGCCGTGCACGAGAAGAACATCCGCGGGTACCCGCCCGTCGCGATCACCACGTTCTTAGCTTGGAATCTACATTCATTATACCTACTATTATTATATCTATATTAATTGACCGAGCGAGCGAAGCCTCTATGTTTCGAGATTGGCCAAAAATGCTATTGTCCGTCTGTCCTACTGTCCTTCTGTCTGTAATTCTCTACAGGTCGCATTTTTCAATCGATTTTAACGAAAATTAGGCATGGGTATAAATTAATCAAGCCGACAAAATGAGTAGAATAAAATCTTGAAAAACATTTTTTTTAGAGCACGTACCATACTCGCAAAGTGGGAGTGAACTTTTTTTTTCTTGTGAATCCCATAGTGTGGGATATCGTTGGATAGGTCTTTCAAAAATATTGCTGGTGTGTAAAACCATTTTTTCGATTTAGGGATCCGTTGGCGAAATATTAAGCTTTAAAGGTGTAATTTTCGTTAGAGTCACGTGTCCCCCCCCCCTGCCAGCTAAACGGTTGCTTCTGGAAATGTGAAAAAATTTACGGAAGTAGCTTATATAACGTAGTTAAAAGGAAAACTATGACAGCTAAGTAGGTTCTTTTAGTTTTTGAGTAATAGTCGATTAACTTAAGAAAGTCGAAAACTTAAATTATGTTCATAGAACTGCATACCTAAAATGGGAATGATTTTTTTTTTCGCCTGAATTCCATTGTGTTGGGTATCGTTGAATAGGTCTTTCAAAAATATCGCGGGTGTGTGGAAAACATTTTTCGATTTAGGGATCCGTTTGCGAAATATTAAGCTTTATAGTGCTAATTTTTGTCACATTAGTACTTAATCTCCAACTGCAAAGTTGACTTCTGTTCGTTTCTTTTACGTTTGGTTTATAAGGGCTGGCGAGGTCTACTGTTCTCACGGAACCACTAGTATTGTAGAGGTAAAGTTTGTATGGATGTGTGTTTGAAGAAATCTTTGTAACTACTGAAACGAATTATTTCAGTAAAATTACTTTAAAAATCCATTGACCTACTATACCCATCCGTAGGAACTATTATTGACCAAGCGAGTGAGATTGGCCCAAAATGCTTTTGTCCTGTCTTTCTGTCCTTCTGTCTGTAATTCTCTACAGGCACTACAGGTCGCATTTCTCAACCGATTGTGACGAAAATTTGGCATGGGTTTAAGATAATCACGCCAACAAAATGTGTAGAATAAAATCTTGAAAAACATTTTTTAGAGTACTTACATACTCGCAAAGTGGGAGTGTTTTTTTTTCTTGTGAATCCCATGTTGTTGGATATCGTTGTATAGTTCAAGAATATTGCGGGTGTAAGAAAACCATTTTTCGATTTAGGGATCCGTTTGCGAAATAGTAAGCTTTAAAGCGGTAATTTTTGCTAGAGTCACGTGTCCCCCGCCCCCCGCCCCCCCTCGCCCCCGCCAGCTAAACGGTTGCTTCTGGATTTGTGAAAAAATTCACGGCAATAGCTTATACAATGAAGTTAAAAGGAAAACTATGACAGCTAAGCAGCATGTTCTATTAGTTTTTGAGTAATAGGCGATCAACTTATGAAAGTCGAAAAAATAAAATATATTCATAGAACTGCATTTTTATCACTCTAAGTAGTAAGTACAGACCTACTTATTCTGTCTCCTACTGCAAAGTTGACTTCTGTTCGTTTCTTTTAGGTTTGGTTTATATGGGCTGGCGAGGTCTACTGTTCTCACAGAACCACTAGTCTAATCTGTGCTTCCGCAGTGGTGTTTCGCACGCACACATTAGGTACCTACGTTATTATTTTTAACAGTTTATATTTATTTTACCTGTGCACGGTGGTGTTATCCATGTCTATCGCGATGGCTCCGACTGCGGCGCCATCTTGGAATAGAAGGTCCAACACGAAGAACTCGGAAAACAAATCGATGTTCTTGAATTTGGTACTGTATCCGTACAGTGTGTGCAGCAATGAGTGGCCCGTGCTAGAACGATGAAACCCTACGTGTTACGTGTACATTAAAGTTTGGAATTTGAAAACATTTCCGGCAAACCAATTTTGACCAGATGTGGCTAAAAACCTACTTGAAACGTTTATGTAAAAAAAAAGTGCATTAAAATCGGATCATTCGTTGATGCCAAGCCAGCAGTAAGTTAATACATCCTGAATTACCTACAACACTAGCTCTAATAGCGCCATCTTTCAATTACCGGTCGACTGAATGTACCGAACGCCCTCTGTCGGTTATTGTGAAGCAACGAAACAGTAACCAAACGCAATGGCTACAAAGCGCTCACAGGCCAAAACCAAAATGTTTGATGGGTTGCTTCACTAGATGGATTCAGATATTGTGTATTGATTGCTCTACCCCGTCCTTATTTCCTCGCCCCCTGGTATTCTCCCCAAATCGTCTGTCCCCTTCACTGTTTTATATTGCGATACCAATGCATGTGATAGTACGTACTAAAAGCTACCTAGGTATGTCATAGGTATTGGGTATTTACAATCATGAATAAGAGAGATGTATTTAGTAGGTATATTTAGTATAAGTATAAAAATGACCGTAACTACTATACAAACTAAGTAGGTATTATTATTATTTGAGGTGTGGGGCTCTTTCAAGGCTTATCTAGCCTTGTATCACTGCGACCTTTGCTGATCTATTGTGATCGCCGCCTTTACTGTAGTTCAGTGTTGATCTTTGCATCCTTTAGGAACTTCAGCACGCCTTTGGCACTGATTAGTTTAATTAATCGGGTTGAAGCAGGTGGTTGCCCAAAGGGGAGCTTCTTAGCATCAGTGGTCTCCATTCGCACAGAAGGTGTAATGGTGTTTCCTCTGCCTGTTGACAGTCTGCAAATTTTAGTGTCCCGTTCAACCTCAATCTCCGAGCACTCACAGGCCGCAATGTCCGGTGGGTGCTCCCACTAGTGCGCGTAACTTCTCCCTGCTTAGCGCTAAGGCCTCATTCACAGTTTGCGGTTGAAGACTGATCATACAAACCATACAATCACTATAAGACTATTATCATAAATGCTAATAATTTATCACAAATACTATACAAAGGAGTACGGGTTGCATAGAGTAGAATGTTGAGCGATACGATGAATGAGGCCGTAACTACGATTTGCCTGCTGCAGAAACTGCTAAAGAAATTTTGAACCCTCTACCGGAAATTTTCAATAAAAAAAGCGTGAATAGCATCACTTTACGTCCCCTCTAGACATATTTCTTAGTGAGATAGGACACCTATTTCACACTAGTTGTTGGTCCGTTTCGCTAGATGGCAGTGTGCAGTTTATTTTTAAATAGTGTAATTTTAATAATAGACACACTCGCAAATTACGTTAAATAAATTGATAATCCTGGCTGGCCGGTAATAAATCACTACAGAAAGCTACAAGAAAATCATTACCCAATTATATAGAACTACCTACTTACATAACTTATACTATATTTTGTTTGTAATCAATCAGTTTGAAATCAACACTGGAAGTAGAATCGGGTGTTCAGTCATTATTCAAAGTCTGTTGTCAACTTTGTTCTTTATCCAGAGTGCGAATTTGAGGAAGCTGTCACTTAATATTTATCGGATATGACAAGCATATATGATATGCAATTTTTTTTAACTTTGTACCTACTTGTTATTTCAGGAAAGTCCATCCGTCAGTGTTTATTTTAGGAATTTTAGAATTATGAAAAGAATGTTGCGAACATTAAATAACAATTTCTAATAGCAAATGCACAGATTGTCTTAACCATTCATTAGTAGTGATTACAAAACCGCTCCTCTAAAACTACGAACTATTCAACTACATCCACATCTTATAGTAGTACAGGAAATAGCTGACAGATGTCGGTATCATCTTTGCAGTGCATGTTTGTATTTGTAGTCAAATGAAATGAAAATTCCTAGTGAAAAAATTCGTTTATTTTGAATAAACGAAACTTCATTTTATTTCCTAGTGAAAAAATTCGTTTATTTTGAATAAACGAAACTTCATTTTATTTCATTTTACTACAAATACAAACATGCACTGCAAAGATGATACCGACATCTGTCAGCTACTTCCTGTACTACTATAAGATGTGGATGTAGTTGAATAGTTCGTAGTTTTAGAGGAGCGGTTTTGTAATCACTACTAATGAATGGATAAGACAATCTGTGCATTTGCTATTAGAAATTGTAAATACTCTATGAGCCTTGGACCGTTCTAACTAGGTTACAACAATTATTTACATCAGTAAAGTTGGTAATGTTGAATCGGTTTACCATTAGATGGCATCGTCGGTCGGAACGAATCAGAATAAATAGGTGTACCCCAGGTGTACCCATCTATTGCATTTTCTAGTCCCCTCCTTCGCACCCCTTACATCCCGTTCAAACTTGTAATAGTATGCTTATTAGATGGCGACACCGGTAGATCAAAAATGCAACTTCGTATTCGTTTGCTCAAATAATTTTTTTGAACTTTATCATCAGTTATTAAAGTTGTACTTAAATAAATATTATGGCATTGTATACGTATTATTCACGGACACAACACGAAAACGTGTGTAGCGCTCCTGTAGTTAGCATTAAGATAGGTACCTAACTCAAATGTATCTTGTGTCGAGGCTGTACTACAACCGATGAAAATGATTCAGGAGAAGCAAACATTTTCAGGGATGCAAATCGCATCCCTGAAAATAATAAGTAAAATTAGTGTGCATTTTTACAAGGCTTACGTGCCTAGCAACGAAAAATTACGAAAAAGTTTTATTATTATTAGTAGATACGTATTAAATTACATAAAATCTGTCACTGATATCAGTACCTAATTAAATGCGTAAATGTATTAACTCGATATTTGGCAGGTTCAACATTTTCTATACATTGTGAACACGCTGTTAAATCCTTTTTCGGTAATAACTCCATGTATCTGATTATAATGTGTCAGCATAATTTAAATGGTGACTGTTTTTTTATTGAATTAATAATTTTACGGAAACATCAATTATAATTCATCATCAATTTTTAATTAATTATGTAAAAAATATATCTATGAGCAGGAAAATATTCTTACAAGATCCTTTTAAAATAGATCCAACGAGAAAAAAATCTCTGCGGATCCAACATAGATCTGGGGAATGCACCGAGAATAATCGTAACTATCTATATTTGAGCATGGGCAACCGTCATTTGAACTGAAATTGTCAATGGTGATCGATCGGGAGACGTGTCTTCATTCTCTGAATTCGTCTCCAGTCTCCAGCCATCCAATATTCATTTGCCTTTTAAATTCAGTCGGCTTCAATTTTCCCTCCGTTGGGATCGCTATGACTATTAGGGACTACTTTCGACACAATTGGAATTATTTTGCCTAATCTCGGCTCATCGCCAACTTAATATCTCCTTCTTTATAGTTTTAAGGTACAACAAAAGAAAAACGGGACCCGTCAATTAAATATTACGGAAAATAATTCATCCTGAAAATCCATCATTTTCAGGCAGTTTTAGCTCAATCAGTAAAGTAGTTTTGTGATATCAATGTGGCAGAGAGATAGACAAAATAGCTTCGCTATAAATATCTGTGCAACAAATTTAATTTAATTTCTATTTCGTTTGATTGGTTCGAACTGCGAACTGCGAATGCTCGTAGAAACTAATTGATTGGTAACTAGTCAGTGAATAGGTATTCTGCTATGCATCACCTTTATATTAAATCCTTTGCACTGCTGAAGGTAATCGGATTAGGTGTCGTAGACGCTACAAGCTACGCATGAGTGCTACGGCGTAGCGCTTGTTGCAATTTATTTTTCAGTGCAAGTTGGTAGCAATTTAATATCCGCCGGCGCCGCCGCCGTGGATGTAATGAAATTTTTTAAGAAGCTGATTCTTTGCTATTTTGTTGTAATTGCATCAGACTGTTGAAACCTACTATTGGGCTCTTTGACATTTTTATAAAACCCGTTGCCAGTGTCATAATTGTGTTCATAAAAAAACAATTGCATGCATTAGTGTCAACTTTATTATCCTATTTGGAAACTTTTAATGAAATCGAGTTTCCATAATGTGGAAACAATGGGTATGGGTGCACAATATGTATGTAATCCAAGTAAACATACCGGTCTGCGACGCAGCAGGTTCTCTTTGCAGGTGTTTTGCCATTATGCGTGGTTCCACCACCAAAAGCCCGTTGGTAAATCTTCCCCTCTTTTGTTCTCGAGAACGGCATCCCCATATTCTCCAATTCGAAGGCTATAATCGGTGCGTTTTGTGTGAGATACTGGATCGAGTCCTGGAAAAATTGCATAAAAGCTCAGATTACAGACAAGCTAGAAGCCGCGTACGAATGCAATTTGTCGAAGTGTAGTTTTTGTGGCCTCAGTTTTAACTCTAGTTTCAAGCGCTTTGCGGCTCTGGTTTGTTAAGACTGTATTCTGAGAATAACGGCTTGTAAAAAAAATTATAATATTATATAAATAATATATTATATAATTATTAGTAGAAAAACAATATTCCAGCAATACACAATCGACTACATCCCGTGTCTCTATGTTTGAAAACCTTAAGCAACTGTATTTGGCAGACGCTGAGTAGCTCGATACCATTTAGTGCATATTTTTTACAAAAATACCATTGATGAGGAAATAAAACACAATCTACTGGGTGTCCGTAAAGTCATAATAATATTTATAGGTTATTTCCATGTGGTATTTGTACATAGGTACTACACACAAACTTTGGCAGAAGACGATCTACCAAAGATCTACCATATCAGCATAATTACTAATTGTCCTTGAGTTTTTTTATTAGCTTCTTTCTAGAAGTTTGTCTTCTTTCCTCTAAAGAATTACAGGAAAGAAGACGAACTTACTAGAAGTTTGTCTTCTAGACAGAAACGAATAAAAATCATAAAGATTTCAGCATCCACTTTCTATTGTGATTTTACGGTAACAATAAGGCTCTAAAAAGTCTATCTCGATGCAATTTCACCCCACATCTACCCCCTACCACCCTCGAGCTGGGAGCCGGGATTCAACCTCTCTCTCTCTCTCCAACAAAGCTTAGAGCACAAAGCCAGTTTCCTGTTCATGTTTACCGTGCCGTGCGCCACGCAGACATAGGCATCCTTGTTAGTTGTTAACTAGATTCTAAAATAGAACAATAATTGGTACCTAACTGTGATGGCAATGTTTTGAAAATAAGAATAATTTATGATTCCATTAATAAGTCATACAGCTCTAAGGCAAATCGGGCATATACGTTTGTAGACAATTTGTTCCTTTGCGTGGTCCATTGCTGATTTATTGCCAATTTTGAGGCACACAACCAAAATTGAGTAGCATTCATTTTGAAGATTCGATTCTCTGCCAAGGAGCGATTTAGTGTTTAGAGATGGTGTAGTTTAACGATTTAGGTGTGATAATGGCTAGCCATATTACAGATACACGACGCTCAGGGTGACAAATATTAGGTATATTGTAGGACATGCATTTTTTTCTTTTGGGATTACAAAGTTTAAGATGAAACTATACGGACGAGCTTTTTCCTCTTGCAAAATGTTATTTCAGTTGGATTTTTGGTTATCGCAATCATGGTGATTCTTAAAAATAAGTTCAAAATATAATAGTTTATCATTGTGTAATTGCATTAAAGGACCTAACAACATATGATATTTGTTACCATTTGGGCGGTTTAGGGCCACAAATAAAAATTACCGCTTTTATAATGACCATTGCTTATAATGCCCACATAGTAAAATGCCCACTTCAAGCAATACCTACTTCCAATTACATATATATATAGTAAATTTCATTGAGCAAGGCGGAACTGCATTTACGCCGTGTGCGGAGCTCTTTGTCAGCCGGATGTGACGTAGCTGTAAAGGCCCCGTACGACATACAATATAAGGATATTCTTACACATGGGAGCACACGGGACTTATGAATAGCTACGTCTAATAAACGGGGGATGTTGATAAAAAAGGAGTTTTACCTATTTTTGTCGCTATACAATTTTTTTGTATTACTGCGGCGGATTGCTTTTGCCTCTAGATTGTTGAACGCAGCAATTTTTAAGGTTTCAGGAGTTAAAGGCGACAGTGGTCAATTAACTTAATTTTATTTATATTTTACTTTCCCATCGCTATCACACTGTATTTTATTAGCTGTTTTCATCATCATCATATCAGCCGAAAGACGTCCACTGCTGGACAAAGGCCTCCTAAGAGTCTCCACGACGACCGGTCCCGTGCTAACCTCATCCAGCTGGGTCCCGCGACCGTCACCAGATCGTCGGTCCACCTTGTGGGAGGCCCTGCGTCTTCTGGTACGTGGTGGCCACTCGAGAACCTTTCTGCCTCTTAGCTGTCCAAATAAGTGAAATATAATGGTAGGTAATGAAAATAGTATCAGAGCTATGTAATTTAATCCATGTATAGTTGAGCTAACTTACCTAATACGCTACGCTAATTATAAATACCCGTCAGCAGGTAGCTGATCAATACTGACGCTAAATTTTAGTAAAGCATCGTATTGAATTTAAATAGAGCTCGTAGAGCGCTCTAATTACCTATTAGCCCACCGGCTGCATACACCCGAGCTTCTAACTCTACTTAATTACTAGTAAGCCAGGGGATGTAACCGGATTTACACCATGCAATATTTACGTGCAACAAATATCGCATGTTGCGAGACCTTACATAGGAATTTTGTCCGTCTTAAGTTTAAGTCATGTTATGATTGTAAATAGACAGCTATAGTAATCCAGTTTGACCAACATTGATTCAGAACTCATATAACAAAACTATACCTGCCTAACAAAACTTATGTAGGTATACCTGCTTAACAAAGCTACAAAACAAACATTGTCCACCATTTGACCCAGTTTGATTATTAAAGTCCTACCCAAAGTTAGTATTTCAAATCGAGACGCTTTGTTTTAGTTAGGTATTTGTCATTCACAACACAAAAATACCAGTGTCCGAATTTTAATGCGACTTTCGCGGACATTGAATTCTTATTGCGTCCGTAAATTCCCTTTGTTACAAATATTTTTCAACCGGACACAAAATATTTTTTCGATTCAGAACTAAAATAGCAGTACCACTCTATAGGTCGCAAACGTATATTTTTCAGATTTTAATTGATCGAACACTTAAAATTGTTTTAGTAAATTTTTTACCACTAGTTTTTTGTTCCACTCCTATAAGCATTGTGCAGATATAGTGCGAGGACGCCTCTCCATCTCTTCGCAGGCCACGATATAACTAGCGGGCTTGTGGTCTGCCAAATTCTCGTCTTCCTTCCCCTCCCTTCGCTGGAGGTCTGTTTTACTCTTAATTCCATTTGATCATTATAAATAAGACGCGGTCTGTGGGTTTCATGCGTTCTTTCTCCACACTTTTCGAGTCTTCCGATGCAATGGTAGATGACTCACATCACACTGACTAACTCCAAAAGCTGTCTCAAAGAAATTATTTAAGATTTAGATAGCGATACCTTATCTTGAAGTTTGAACAAAAATCTTTGAGCGACGAACGCACGTTAATTTCGTTTTATTTTATTACCTATCGGAATATTTTGAGTAGATAGGACGCATACAACCGTGACTACGTATTTGATTTCACATGATATTATATTTCGACTTCCATTACATGAATAAAATATCCTAACGATTGCTTTACACTGTGCTTGCAAGCTCAGGCAATTGAAGCTGTACAGCAAGCGACGTGATTAAACCACAAAGTCTATTTGCTGTGCCTGGTGATATTTGAACAAGGTGTAATGGCATTTCCAATTCTAGCACAAACAGTTGGTAGCCTGGATGGAATTGCATCCGGCTCATGGGAGCTAATAATCCTAGTCTGTGTCAATGATGTAATCAAAATCTAAGTACGGATAATTATCAAACAGTGGTGAAGACGACTAACCTTTCTGTATACAAATACCTTAAATAAGTACCTCTAGCATTGTCATTATATGATTTAAGTCACCAACTTCCTATGTCTTGAGTATACTATAGTATGTAAAAATACATGTATTTAGTTGCGATAATCCGAGGTACTATCTCGTAATTACAGACAAATTAATTATAAAAACTAATTTCCACAAAGCTTCATTTATAAATTGAACGAATATCAATCATTTTATGGGCAAGGATTCAATTAATATAATTCGTAGCCATCCGTAGCAGATATTCATATATTGTAGTGACCGAGTACAAGTGATGTCAGCACTGAAACGTATTTTCCACTACTTGCACTCAATTTGCACTGTATTTTTCCAGGTCGAGTCTGGTGACAGTATCTAAAAGCATGTCGAGGCTGTAACGCTGCAGTTGGCTGGTACTTATTATGTCAACAAATAGTTGACAAGGTACCCTGGCAAAAAGGCCAGCTTTTAACTGTGCTCAGCTTGTTGATGATTTTTAAAATATAAAGACAAACCAAAACCTGTCGGTAATAAATAGGTTTTGGGATTGACTTTATTTTTAAATAAATTTATTACAAATAATATTGTGTGACCAATCAGCGCAATGACCAATGCACAGTTGGTAGGTAGGTAATACTGAGTTGAATAGGTAATAGTTTTTGTACAAAATATTAATTTAATAAAATGGTGAGGTACTAACATGTAAAATGGATGGTTCTTTAGTGTCGTTTAGTTTCAAATCACCTTACAATGTTTTACTAGTTTTAATTGTGACATCTAGCTCAATATATAATTTTCAATATGAATAATTATAATTACAATTCATGTAAGTACATTATGAAAATGTTTATTATTCAATATTTAGACTTTGTGGAGTTGTAGTATTATAACAATATTTAAGCAGCGGGAAGTAGACAGAATAATAAAACAAACCAGGCTACTGTAAAAGCTCACTGTTTTAAAATACCATATAAATGCATCCATCATTTTCCATTATCTTTCGTTCCCACTGCCCGCAGCGTTAATCCCTTACACGAAAAGGATTGCCTACGCAATATGATATGAGTTTCCCATGCACTCACGTAATGGAGAACTGACGATGCGTCAAAAAAATTATAATGGAACTGTGATTCCACTCAGTTAATCGGATTTGCATGTCCATTAAATGATTTCCATCATCATCCATCACTCATCAGTTTGCAAAGTCCACTATTTGGCTGTTACTGTGACCTAGATTCAGATATTGGACAGTTTTTTTAAATCAACTAGCCACTCAAACCCTCCTGTCACTATCTATAGCTTTGACTTTGGCAACCTCTCAGATAATTTCGGTTTTAATCGAATTTTTTCATTGATTTTGTATTTTGTATAGTTTTAGCTATTCATTCATGCGTTATTTATTTTGGGGTAGAATTGTAGTAGTTAGCTAGGTAGTTTACTATCACGTTTCTATGTAATTGGAACTGAAGTGGAATATTTTTATTGAAAACTTTTTTCACTTGGGTGTGGGAGGTGCCCTCCAGCTCCCCCACCCCCAAGTAGTTTTTTTTATAGTTGGCTGTCAAACTCGGAACGGTTGAGAGGCTAGCGACTTCAATAGAAACAAAAACGGCAATTTCCAAGGCCGCTCGCCAAACATAGTAGTTACTACGAAAGCTTTTAACTATTATTCTCGAGTATGTTATTTTCTAGTGACTTATTTTTCCGATTGCTTCCTTCTGTTATTGATTTGAGCTTAGTAAATCCTCGGGTACAAAGAGGCAATTTCACCTGCATCCAACCTGCATCAGCTTGGCGAGTAATCGATCAATAGGATTTCCTTATTTAGAGCTAAGCGGAGCGGAGAAGAGCTAGAGAAATAACGAAATCCTATTACAGAAATCTCCTCTCTCGCCGCTCCGCTTTGGTGGATGCGTTTAAAGCGTTTCTATCTTCACGCGGACGAAGTCGCGATTTTTGAACATACTTTATTAGAAGTTCTGTATTATATTATTATTTGAGTCGTGGTAGCCTAGTTGGTTGTGCACTCGCCTCACGTTCATGAGGTCGTGGATTCGATCCTGGCCCGTACCAATGAGTTTTTCGAAACTTAAGTACGGTTTATTATAATACCACAGGTTTTTCGGTGAAGGAAAACATCGTGAGGAAACCTGCATACGCCAAAGACTGGTATTTACTATTCTAAGGCGTATGTGAAGTCCACCAAAAAACGGATTGGGGCACCGTTTGGCGGACAGGGGTTTGGCACAACAGATCCCATAGGGTCGAAGTGTCGCCAGGTGTTCCTGGCCCCCTAAGAAGATAAGATAAGATATGTCCTTTAAATATAGCGATTTTTTTTAAACCAAAGGGCATTACACATGTAACTATTTAATTGTATCAGGCGTTACTTTGCGGAAATCCATTATATAACAATATTGTGGTTATTAATTTGCTTTTCCCGCGAATAAACTTTATGTTGTTATATATAGTAAGTAATACAGAAATTAAATTACAATTCTAATATTAAGTAAAAATAAATTTTACAAGTCTAAATTTATAAATAATATCATGCAAATTACTATTCTAAACAAAATATTTTGGTCAAAATTTACTAATTTATAAATTACAAAATAATAATAATACTAGCGAAAAATATACTGTATAAAACAACATAAAATAATATAAAATCGACAAGTGTTTCACCTCTCTACGAGGCATCCTCAGGATGTTGACAGAACGACAATAAAATATTAATATAATAATATAATATTATTATTGTTCTCGTATCCTTTGTTCCTTCAGTTCAAATTCATCCACTTTCCTAAGTCGTTCACTTTATTAATAAAATCACTTAACCTTATTATTTTTTATTTCTGTACAGATAAAAGGTAAAGTTATCTACGTTAAGACTTACACCGTGTTTAAAAAAATAATTATTTATTTTACTATTATGATTGGGTATTTGTTCATAGAAAAATCATATTAAGAATTCAGTGGTTTTAGTAATGACAACAATTACACAAAAATGATAGTTTAATTATTACAATCTATTGACAGACATGAAATGTTTGTATTGATCATTTTAATAACTTACCTGGTCTCCTAACCAATCAGAACCTTTGACTGTATCGTAGAAGTGCCATTGCCATTTATCTTCGTGCATACTTCCTGTTGAGAACGGATTTTTTTGTACTATCGAATATTATTATTATTATTACTTTCGAATAACTAAGGGATATTTTAAAATAAACTTAATGCAAAAAGTAAGAACAAAAAAAAGGGGACAACAAAAGCGGAGAACAACCAAGTACCAATTGCTGCGTTCATGCCGCCCTGAGCTGCAATAGTATGCGATCTGGTTGGAAACAGCTTGGAGACGAGCGCTACGGAGAACTTCTGCTCAGCTAATCCCACGGCTGCGCGTAAGCCGGCGCCCCCCGCACCTATTATCAGGCAGTCATGCTGGTGATGCTGAATGACGTAGGAGGCCGACCGGGTCGCAACTGCAACATCAAAAGAATATAAAATGTAAATTTGTTCGTAGACCTGCTACGGCGTAGCACGTCTATCCATTTTACCCGCTATCTACACAATTGCGACTTGATATAAATGTATCTCATCATCAGCAGCATGCACTAGGCCGCTCGCTGCTGGATATAGGTATGCGTCCCTCAAAGCGCGTCACTGAACCTTATCATAGGTTCTCCACACTGCCAGTCGCCTTACATTGATCGTCGCTCCATCTAGTCTACCATACTACATTTTTCCAATCACGATTTCCACTAGAGAACTCGTCTACCCTAGCGGTTAATGGCTTTTTCCATAGCTCGTTGAGCGATTTTCGAGTTTTCGGACTAGTCAGTGCTCACGTTTCGACGCCGTAGGTCATGACGTCAAATCAAATTAGGTCAGTCGAGGCCGGCAACGTGCGCTCCAAATACCAAAATCACCAACGCGCGGTGCACCGCTACAACCTCTCCAACAGATTAAACTAACTAGATTATTTGTGCAATCGTGCATGTTAACATCAACATATTATTATGATAAGGTGTAGTTGACTCGACTTTGAACAACCAAGGAAGCCACTCTCAAGGCCTGTCTCGGATTACTGTTGTCAAGTTTAATAGACAGCACTATTTTGTGGGGCTTTTCTGTGGAATTATAATAGTTAGTGCTTTTGTTGAATAAACTGGATGCACAAGAGCTCTTATCCGCCAAACTTACTGAATACTTTAATGTAATACGAAATGAGCACATTGGTAAACACACATAAAACAAAGAGATATTCAAAAAGGGGGTAAGGATGACATGAATTTGAAATTGTATGTCACGCCCGTGCAATGAGTTTCATTTATAAGAACATAGTTACCAAAATTCCCAAATAACCTTTTAGTATCCGCTTATAAACGCAGTTATTTTTGAAGATGTGACAGAGTCCCTGAAAGAAGGAAAAATAATATAAGAAATGGACTGTGTCACAGATTACATAATAGTTCCTAACGGAACTTGTGTCGTGTAATAAGCTTATACAGCTGTCGCGGGGGACTTCTTCCTTAAACAATTCTTACATCTTAACACATTGTTCTCTAAAGTATCTACAACTTGCAGTCAAGTTCTCAGGAGTATTTGAAATACAATGAAATACAATAAAGCATTCCCTCTGTATGTGTCGTCGTCGCAAGCAACCGACAATAAGCTTGTTTGAAGTCCTTTACGAGAATATTCACAATTGCAGGTAGATAGGCCTCTACCTATTTTTAATAAAGATCTAGCCTTACTCACCCTTGCCTTAAACATCATTACTTAAATCTTACAAAATGTTAATATCAGTATTTTTACAGTACATAGGAAAATCAAATAAAATGTTGCGAGTATGACAGCTATTTATAATTACTGAAAGCCCACGACAATTGTCATTTTCGCGTATCTTTTATAAAATGTATACCAGCCATGAATTTACATGAGGTCAGAATCATAGAAATATAAGGTAGCGAGCTTTTTCCGGTGTTCTGTGGTTAGAATAGTAGGGCGTGGCGTTGGAATTACTACTTGGAATTAGTACTATTTAATTTGGTTAATCAATTAGAACCACAACCCAAACTCTTTTTGCATGACGTGTTTCGACAATTTTGAAAATTCCACCCCTAAGTATGTAAAATAGGGGATGAAACGCACACCCCAAACCGCTGAGCCTAGAGACTTGAAATTTTGCATAAAGGTACCTCATGTTGCTCTGACATCACCGAAGAAAGGGTTTTTCAAAAATCAACCCTTAAGTGGGTGAAACAGGGGTGCAAAGATTCTATGAAAGTCTGTCATTTTTAAAGTTAGAAACGTGAAATTTTATATTTAGGCTATTAAGTGAAAAACAATAATGACGTGTTTCGACAATTTTGGAAATACCACCCCTAAGTATGTAAAATAAGGGATGAAACGCGCACAGCCCAAACCGCTGAGCCTAGAAACGTGAAATTTTATATTTAGGCTTTTCGTTAGAGAACAATAATGACGTGTTTCGAGAATTTTGTAAATTCCACTCCTAAGTATGTAAAATAGGGGATGAAACGCACACCCCAAACCGCTGCGCCTAGACACTGGAAATTTTGCACAAAGGTTCCTCATTATAGCTCTGACGTCACCTAAGTAAGGGTTTCTCTAAAGATTTTCCCGCGGGAATACTCGCGGGAAAATCTTTTTCACGTGGGCGAAGCCGCGGGCAAAAGCTACTTAAAGATAATTGGGATATCAAATCGAGGTTAGTACCTACCTAATTAAATTATTCAGAAAATTGTGTTGATTGAATAATATTGACACGGTTTGTAATGCAATTAACCACATCTCATAAATAGTTTCCCGCGCCACTTTTGCTAATTGGCATCAATAGAATCAGCGATGGGAACTTTGCATTTGTATGGTCGTTGTAAACTCATTACTTATGAATGCAGAACACGTATCATTAGCATATTCGATATAAAACTTATGGGCTAATAATAAACACACGTCGAAAAATAAATTTTAATAGTTTCATGCTTGAAGTCGACTCAATATTGTGGATGTAGGTATTTAATGATCTATTTAAATGAATGTACAAGAAATAAATACAAAAAATAAGAACCACTTGTACTCCTAACCTGCTAAGGTCAGCAAATTGTTCAAAGGGCAATGTAAGTCACTACAAAAATTTTGAAGGAACAAAAGCGGTTTAAAACTACAGAATATTTGACAAACAATTTTTGAATACTGACAGTTGTTAATTAAGAAAGCCTATTTAAAAATAAAATTGACTATTAAATATTAGAATAGTAAATATGTCTTGTATGTAGGTGTCTGGACGAAGGGGATTATTTAAAAAGAAACTAATAAATATATTTCGACTAGTTTTATTCCAGAGAAATCGACAACAACAGAAAACAATACTAAGCGGAGGTCGAGAAAAAATGTACGTGTCCTCAAAGTACACTACAACATATTAGTTCATTTATTACTTTTCTTTTAATATACTTTACTACTTGCATTCCCCTCAACTACTTAATTGAGTTGAAAGTCCTGCAAATTCGCGTTGCATATTTAATAGATCCATTGTAGAACCATGTCGTGACCTGGACATGCCTGGACATTGACAATGGGCGTTACAAAGTTCAAGGTCGCAATACAAGCTATGTAATTAGGTATCCCATGTCATTTTCATAAGGAAGTTACCAATTATGTAAAGAATGATACTATTGGTATACTTGGTCATATTCATAGTGTAAAATTAATTCCAACCTCACACACAATCGAAGATCGAAGGTTTATCTAATTGGAGTAATGGAGTTTCTGCGAGGGATCCCCCTACAAGTTTTCTTATTTAGCTCCTTTTCTGGCTTTCCAATATGGATCAGGCCACCACTTTTGGGGTCATCACACTATTAGTGCTTCATCGTGAGGCGGCTCATTTATTTTCAGTATTTTGTTCTACTTTTTGGTGTGCTCTCTGCATCCAACATTCAACATACATGCATTCAACTTTGAACCCTGGTTTTAAAACATATAAAAGTATAAAAATAAATAAAAATAGTAACAAGAACATTTCAAGCAGAGCGGCGTGAAATTTGTTTTTATGATGGATGAGCGTCTAAAAAAGTACTGCTCAGAAATAGTTACGTAGTGAAGCCGGTCTCATTGAGGCTAAACCTGAGAGCACTTCTGCCATCAACTGCACAGTTTGGGGGATTGTTGCAGCATTGTTTTTTTATAAAGTTGGTTTTTGAAGGTTGTCTGAAAGAAATCGTTCTTAGCGATAGGACCTTCTAGATGTACATTATTTTAATATAATTATATGTTTTTTCTTTTTTTCTGTAATTTTTAAATGTGCAATAAAGTGTATTGAATTGAATTTACTTTTTTTGTTCTGCTATGAGAATCCCGGCAATAAAAGAAACCTGCCATCATCAGTACATTCCATTAGTCCACTGGATGACATAAATGACTGAGTGTTGACTTTATAATGATGGACTCGAAGTTTGAGTTCTGTTATTTGCTATAGCAACATTGTACGGTTGATCGCCAAACAGCCATTATATAGCTGCTAGAATCTGCTAGGCTTCTAGCCTTGTCATATTTTCATCATATTTTTATATGAAATAGTAAATATAGGTGTACTGCACTGTAATGCAATTTTTAGTTTACAAACCTATCACTGAATCGTGAAGCGAGTCTTTGTGAGGTAAATTTAAATAATGTTAAATGGGGTAGTTCACCCTTCTGATGCGTGTGTGACGTCACCCATTGAGGGATCAAATAAGAGGGGCGAGGTCGTATAATACGCATGCGCTCTCGAACGAAAAATACGCATGCTAGTGTTGTAGTGGAGTTATCGACCTTGTTTCGAGACACTCCGTCATTTGTCTGTTGAGGCTGAGCCACGATTAAGAACAAAAATTCGATAACTCATGTGTCTTTCCATTTCTGATATGTTTAATGAGACCCTATGAATACATATAGAAACATATTATTCACCATTCCTTTTTACTTTATAGAAATAGTGAATTTTTTTTTTGTTAGTCAAAATTCTGAAATATTACCTAAGCAGTCTGAAAGTTGGACGCAAGAAAATACAAATATTCGACGTCAGACACGCAGGCAGGCAAGTCATAAAGGCCGGGTCAAACCGAATGCGTATGCGGTGCAGCGCGGAGCATTGCAGCGCAGCGCGTTGCGTAGCACGTCACACCGGCCAGTTGTCGCGACGTGCTGTGCCGCAACGCAATCGCCGCACGCGGTGTGACGTCAACTAGTGAGAGCCATACGATTACAACACGGCGCTGCGCAGCGCTGTGCAGTATCGTGCGTTGGTGTGACCTCTTCCATAATATTCCATACATTTACAACGTCATTAGCCGTGCTGCGCTGTGCTGTGCTGCGCCGTGCTGCATTCGGTTTGACCCGGCCTTTAGACAGGCAGGCAAAGAGACAGTCAAGTCTTGACATGACTTTTATTGTATGATTTGCAGCCACTCTCTGTATGTAATTACAACAATTCATCAGAATCGCCAGAATGGATTTTAAGTATATCAAACTTTTATAATAAGGTACAGTCGACCGCACGCCCGTGGAAACACTTTGACCTTAACCTGCGCTAGCCTATTTATTAGGGGGTTGTAATACTATGAGAGACCTGTTTATACTGATTTTGTTTCCACTGACGTGCGGTCGACCGCACTACGAAACTCCAATTTCGATGGCGGCCGAAGCGTTCGACAAGACTATAACTACTATTACTTGACTCGACAGGCACAAGACTACTAGAAATTAAAAGTCTTTTTAACAAAAAAAACATAAAAAATAGCAGGTAGCAACACGGGCGAACAACTAGTATCGCATGGTATATAGAGACAAAGTAAAAGCGTTGAGCACTGCTATTAAGCAGTAAATGAATCGAGAAAAACTGTGTGGTTTCCCCTCACTACCTCAATACTCGGCGCCTTTGGATCCACGCGCCTTTGCCGTCCTTTATAGGTATTCATATATGTGACCGTTAAACCATAATAAGATAGTGCCTTAATCAGTGATAACAGTTATAGATATATAGTATCCAGCAATAATATATTTCAAGCCCCTGCAAGCTTCCGAAAGGTGAGTAACCTAACTTCTCTCTCTGTTACCGTCCTAAAACTGTGTCGAATCGATATTAGAGTTGGCAGTGTTATGTTGGGAAGTCATACGTAAGATTACTTGGTAAACATCGATCGCCTCTTTAAACACATGTAATTCAATTAAACAATTAAACAACTAAACCGTAACTACTTACAAGAAACAACTTAGCAGTTTAACCTAGTATTAATTTATGTATTAGATGCCTAACCTATATTACTCAACAAATCGTAAACCTTAATAATTGTTCAATATATTTTATTGAAAATAAATATAAAAATTGGATGAGTGAGAGTAGGACTTGCGCCCTGAGGGTTCCGTACAAAAAAAATTTAAAATATTTCTCCATAAACACACATCAACAAAGTCTACAAATTTGTACAGTTAGAAATAATTTTGTTGAAAGTGTAAATAGGAGCATAATTTTATTGTTGTTTTAAAAATCCAATAAAATAAAAGATCTGATGAAATATTATTTTTATACATGGTATTTATGTATGTATAGTTTATATAAAAATATTGATTTATGATATACTTACAAAAAATTACAAACTTAACAATTTAATTAGCAAATTAACTACTTCCGGATTTCTCCTTGCAGAAAGGATTCAAGGTCAACGGTAAAGTACCCTAAGGTACCTTCTTATACCTACTTAGGTTTTGATGAGCGAGTTGGCGAGTATGTGATATAAATGACCGTATCTTTTGATTGAGTTGACTTAGAAGCTTGAAATTTTTACAACTCCAAGGGACCGTAGATTTGATATTACATAATTTCAACTTGATACCTACCTCTACACCTTCATGAGAAAAATGTATTTGACAGACGGATTGATACGAAAGTGATATTATAAGGGTTCCGTTTTCATTAATTTTAGGTACGGTACCCTAAAATGCATCTGTACATGCATCTTGATACGATACATAAAGGGTTATTATTATAAAATATTATGCACGGGTCTCAAACGCGAATCCTACCTATTTATTATAATAATGTATAAATATATAACAAAGCGCGAAAATCTAAAACATATAAGAGGATTGTATTGAAATTAATGGTTTTTATTAATTTTAACAATAAATAGATCCCCTCCTTCAGATCTTTTTACAATAGTAAATAAAAACATAAAACCCTAGAAATAATTTTCTGGGTCCTCTCGCTCTATTTGCTCGCTCTCCAACACTCCTTCAAACAAAAGGATAGTTTTTTAAATGTGAATATAATTTTGTTGATGCACTGAAATTGCAATTTGAAACGGTAGGTAGGTAGTTGATTAATTTTCATCGTCAAATGCATCACACAGTAAACGCACACAGTAAATGCGATAAAGGTCTTGGTATAATGGAAACGACTCGTTATACGGCCAGGGCATGTTGCATTTATCCGGGACGGACGTTATTACTGTTTGATAATTATTTTCATGTCAGTCACAGAGGATTTCAGTTTAAATGCGAGCACATCAAAGAGAATGAATATTCGTATTAAATAACGTTTTGCATATACGTAGTAATGTACCTACTTACAGGTAATGAGTTTTGGGGTTGTCCGCAGAAATTGTACCAATGAGGCGGATTGCCCGGTTCGCAATTTGTCTGTATTCTACAATTCCTCTGGATTCTTTTGTTTGTCGTACTTATCACCACCAGTGATCTTTCTAGATGGTACAGTCTGATATATTGCACACTATGCACTATGCAACTTCATAAAAAAACATTAAAATGTGTAAATCACCATCATTATCATATCAGTCTTTCAAAGTTCACTGCTGGACATAGGCTTTCCCCAGTGAACGCCACCACACCCGGTCTCCGCCCTCTTCTTGCCGCCATCTTTAGGTTTTTAGGATTAAGGGGGTTTTGCGACATACATAATATTATGAATATGCCTATGTGAAAATATGTTTAAAACTAGTCTTTTAATATTCTATATGTTCTATTCTTAAAAGGTTAACTGGAAAAAATGCCTTCGGTATTAAGTTCGCCTCTTGTAATACATGTGCAATAAAGATACAATAAATAATGTAATTAGCATAAGGTCAAGCACGGCACTTGCAATATTCAAAAGTATTTTATTACATGTAAGTACACTGGGTACATTTATACAACGTCAATTTTTTATCTACTCCCGCCTCCAAGGTGCGCTGGGAAGAAGAAGCGGCGCAACGAACTTCCGCATTTCATCTTTAAAATCAAGTTTGTACATAACATTATTTTGTAAAGGTTGTGCGAAGCTGAAGTAACATTAACACCAGGCATCTTTTTCATTTAGATAATCGACTGTCCTATAATAAGCTTTCTTACAAAGTTGTTGTTTAATATAGGTCTTAAATTTTCTGCCATTCATGTTTAAGATTTCTTCTGGTAGGTTTAGTCGTGCAATTTCGGTATTCGCACTCTTATTATATCCAGCGCGAGTTATGTCTCTGAGATTGCTCTGAAGTCGATAAAGTTGTAGAGCTAAAAAACAGAATGTCTACCTATTTCTTTTTTAAGATGATAATGGTGGAGCAGGAAAAGCAACAATTTGGCTTACAAAGTACCACCCTGTTATAAACCCCTCCCCATAAAGCTTTAGTAATATTTATAATTATTGAGGGCTGTTGTTATGTCGAGGGTACAAGTCGCTCTCGAAGAAGAGCTTATAAAATACCCTATAAATATCTGAAGCTGTTCTCAATCTGCAATTCCGAGTATCTATTTAAACGGTCCAATTAGCCGTCCTCACCGTCGGTGCAAAAGTATTATCTGTTTCCAAGAATATAGGTTGAAGTGTTTTCCTGTTTATTACGTTGTACATTCAATTCCAAGAATTCCAGGGAGAAATATTGTTGATGAATAGACTGCGCAGGAGGATAAAATCAAAGTAGCAACAGCGAGCGATGGCTTATTAATCCGCGGGCTTCTATTCACTCGTCTACACCAAGTGCATCTTGATGTCTCTACCAGTACTTATGTCACGCGTGGTCTAATTCAATTAGATAAAAGTATACCTATCTATCAGAACTGTTATAAACAGAGGTCGGCGGGGGTGTGCTGTTTTTACGTCATTAATGTCATATAGTTGTGTCTTGTAGATATTAATATGGATAAGATCCTTATAAAAAATATTAAAAGAAGACATAACTAATTTTTTTTTTGTAAATTTTCCGTGCTATTGTATTATTTAACTATAATTTTTTCTATATTTTCAATTTTTAATGAGTTTCGCCTTGAGGGTAATATCCTTAATCACATTCCATAGGTTTTAATAAAATTCATTTGTTTTGATGGCGACGTAAAGCTAGCAGAAAGGCAGCCCAAATAAAATCATTTCTTTAGTTTATTATAATTGCACATGGGGCATTTATCATTGAATGATAAGGTATGTCCATGTTATGCAAAAACTGAAAACAGCACACCCCCGCCGACCTCTGGTTATAAAACTGCAACGGAAGCATTTCTGGACATTGAAGGGTATTCCCATACAATTTTAGTACATTACTTAAGCTAATTTAATCTGAGCCCAAAACGCTTTTCACATTTAAGTGTGAACTGTATTGTTAAACTTCAGTTGCAGTTCAAGGCGTTGTCTTACTCCCCCAAGTCTGCAAATTTTTAATTTCGTAATTCAATGCATGATTCAATGCTATAATATAATTATCATGTACGAGACACATGTGGCGTAAACGGCAGCCTTATAGCCGCTTCGCCGCACACACGCCCGGGGCGAGCTGATAGCTAACAGACGAGGCTGCAGCTACCGAACATTGGCGGTATTACCATTCGTACTACCTAGCGCATAGATGACACAGCTAAGACTGAACAATAGGGTCGCTGGTGCGATTACTGATTACACGCCTAGCGGCCTGCCTCGCCGGCGGCTCTTTTCGCTGAGACCCAAGCGTCAGGTCCTTTTATTTATTTTCCTGAGTATATCATACAATTGTGATGTAAAATAAGTATCTTTTGAGGTTGACTATACATTATTGAATCTTGGGTTGACCTGAACAATGGGGATAAAATATTCCCGCTGATTAGTAGTGCTACGGGAGAGTAAAATCACCAAGGCAAAACCGCTATTGTTAATTTCTATTTTTTAATGTTTTCAAAAATTAAAATAATTAAATAAATAAATAATAAATTCAATTACAACTAAATTAGGCCAGGAATATGAATTGAATTGAACTGAGACTTTTGAGTACCTATCAATAGTTCAATCAAATTATGCTATTGAACTGTTAAGACACAACTAGTCTCAGTAGTAACAATCAGTTGAACTTATAATTGAACTACTAAGAATAGACGAATTATTAACTCACGCACAGAAGCTTCACATTGAACAGGTCGTCGGCCTGCCTGAGGCGATTCGAACGACAATCAAACATTTAACAGCTCTACATAGAGGGCGAGAGGTCGCACTATCTGACTAATCATCTAACGTATACAACCTAACCATCTACCTATTCAATAACCATCTATATGATAGATTTTTTTTAATCCTAAAAAATTAATTACCTATATCTTAAGTTTTTTAAATATTTAATTTGACGCTTGATTATTGCCGCAGAAGAGTTTTAAAAAGCTATAAGTTGTAATTGTTGTAGTACGAATAAAACAAATGCTAATTTGTAAAATAATTTTATGCTTTTACAAAATAAACTATAGGAATACATAATTTTCAAAAATTTTGAAGATTTATATTTGTAGCTCGTCGAGTATACCGATATATTTCAAAGGGACTTGCCCTTATTTAATTTGTGGTACAAACATCAATGGTATTAAAAGAAAAGTCACTTAGTAAATTATGTTGGTGGCAAATTTTATACAAATTAAGTAGATATTTTTAGAAGGTAAAAATCAGAATAAGCCGACAAAAAAGCCCGTAAAAACTGAATAAGATATTTGACTAACCACAAAATTTTACATTTTCAATGGAGGAGACAAAAATCATTTTTAGAATTTTACAAGGGCTGTCATTACAGGCACTTCCACTATTTAATTTTTCCCTTCTAATAAAATATTATAATTATGATTGCTAATGAAATTCTACTCTATTTTATTTCTGGTACAATAAAAGTTTAGTCTTCACCAGGTTTATACCAACATCTTACGAAAAAATGTCACCGTCACTATTATAATAGCGTCCCTATTGTAATAGAGATGGTGAAAAATAAACTTTTGGTAGGTATTAAGTACTAACGCATCTGGGATCATGAATCTGTTGCTATATACTTATTCCCAGCGGCCTGACGTCTTAATTACAAGAGTTGTTCCACGTTTATCTCAATGCGAAGAGCGTGGTCAACGCAAAGGCAGCTAAAATACTCATGTATGCCGACTTGTAAATTTGCTTCACCTGCAACATTTTTCCTGCGTTCCATAAGCAGAAACGGATGCCTATGAAGTAATGGTATGAGAACGGCAGTCCCAAAATTATCTTCAGTAGCATTACAGTGAAGCTACCGAGGTGTAAGCTTTGAATCATCGAGACGAGCGTGTCTATGCCATTTGAGAGGAATAGGGTCGATCCAGACAATAACAGGGCATAGAACGTCAGTATTGCACCTAAAACAATGTTATAATTATTTAATATACCTACGGCTACATAAAAGGATATCCCAAAACTTAGTATGGGGCAAACGGAACTTAACAGCAAACTATTATTTATAATTTGTAGGTTAAATTACAAACTACTTTTCATTGTTGTAATCCAAATGTCTTAAAGTTTACTCATTAACATAATTAAACCTTTTCTGTTTATATTTGAACTACAAGGTTAGACTCTTTTTATTTTTGAATTCGACCTATGCTTCAGAATTGATAACAAAAAGTTTTTACCCCCAAAAGAGATATTTGTACCGTAACTTCAATCAAATTAATGCTGGCTGAGAAACTACAACAGTTCATTAATGTAGTTGAGAAACCACGACTACGTTGCAGCTAACTACTGTAATTGCAACTACCTAGTGTAGTTTGTCCCTAATCTGCTACTACTACTGTACTGACTAATCTTTATGAGTCGTATCAAATTTATCGAGTCAAAGGCGGCAATCTGACTTTTAATGTCATTGAACTGACTTGAAAACTTTTTATAATGAACTCTCTTCTCTACCAAGATTTAATTTATTTTTGCAAATACGACAGATTGCCGTCTTTGATTCTATACGACTCATAATATAATCTATCTATGACATCTGAAACTGTTGGGTCTAGAAACTGAAATTATGCATAGACACTTCTTAAATAAATAGTACCTAAATACATATACGCCATAAAAAAAGAAAGACTTTAAATTTCGTCGGAAGGGATTAAAACACTCCACACGGCCAAAAGGTAACTGGCGATAACCGAGCCTTAAATTTGAAATGGTGGCTCTCTAAGCAAAATTACCACACAGGACCATTGAAATTCAAACTTTGGATGCGCGGAATACCAAGCCGTAAAACGACCAATACGCATAATGATCTATCAATTACCATATTAGGTAAATAATATAAATTAGTTGAGGAACAGATCCAAACAGAGGGAGTAGGTATATACACTTTTTCGAATTGATTTTAACAAATTGGTGTTTCTGCGTCTTTAAGAGTCGAATTTTGAGTAGAGATCAAATGATGGTAGATAGATAACTTCCTTACAATTTTATCATAACATTGACGCCTCCGTAGCCCAGTTGGTAGTGACTACCCCTGCCTACTGTGCTCGGAGTACCGGGTTCGAATCCCGGCAGGGGCAAGCTAATTGACCGATAAATGCTTGTTCTCGGGTTTTGGATGTTTCTGATTGTGTTTGTATGTGTCCACGCGCCTCCCACGAAACAGGGAGGGAAGCCTACCTAATGCGGGGGCATGAGTGTGTCGCGTTTATTTATTTATTGAGTAGGTGTATTCTTTAAAAATAGTCAAAATCAAAATAAAGAGGGAGAGAGTCTACTATAGGACCAAGCTTTATGTTTCACTAGTTCTTACCTCGTTCATCAAATGTAATTAATTCTTACCAGTAATACGTTGAGCAATGGAAGTCATCGCTGGTAGAGTAGGTGCATGTATAGTTAGGTGTGGAGACATGGGTCTATGGAGGCCCATATTTTTGTGATCGTGGTCTTGATGGCAGACCGGCACGTAAGGCTTGTACGAAATGGAGTGTTTCGAGCTTTTCGCGCCGCCGCCGCTGCAGGGGTCAGCGCACGAACTGTTGGAGTACCTCACTAAGTGTCGCATCTGAGAGCCGCACAACTGGATGTATTGCGGTCTGGGAACAGTTACATGCATTGAAATAACATTATTGTTACGCCCACGACAGATCGAGCTGGAGAACTGTGGACGACCTATAGGTTATATCACCGACGTAGCATAAGGAATAAGTAAGCTGAAGGGAAGCTCTTTAGAACACGACATGTTAGATACCGAGTTCTATACCTACTGTAGGAATACATACATACATACATACAAATACATATCTTCACGCTAAGTCCCTGGCGGGTTAAGCAGAACGAATATATAATTTAAATAACTTATTAATGCCATACAATCAGAGACGGTGAAATTGTGACAGGTACTACATTTTACAAATACAAACTACAAATTAGTACTTATATTTTTACTTACCCTCTCCTCCAAGACATTGATAAAAATTTAGGTTGTACACAAAAAATTAAAGGTAACATTGTTATTGGTGTAGGTTTTAGAAAAATTGTGAAATTAGATTTCTTATAAAATTATTGTTGTCATACAGGTTAATTAATCACGTAAACGTCAATTTAATTTCTTCTTCTACATAAAAGCTTCAGAATAAGTTTGTATTAGTACCTACCTGATTAGTACATTATGTATGATAAAAATGAGCTGAGTTGGCCGTTCATTACATACTCGAGGCTGGATGTCGTACGTACACACGATGCGTTTTTTCTGGCGTGCACGTTTCATTTCATTACTGTTTAGGTAGAGAAATATACATATAGATACCTACAATAATACTGTAGGTAATGTATATTACACATTTGGGCGGTCTTATCGCTAAAAATAAGTTTTCTTGTAAGACATAATATATTTGATGTCTCCCTCCCCTTGGTAATGAATAGAAGACTTACACTGAAAGCTTCTTACATTTGCTTTATATTTTGAAATAAATAGCACACTGTGCGAGGTGAGACGAGTGTAAATTATAGCCAATAGCGTAGTAGGTCAAAATGCAGCGCGTGTTTTTTAAATTTGTAAATCAGTTTCGTATTCTAACTCTTAACGTAATAATATCACTAATTTTCTCAGGTTTATTTGTGAAACGTTTGTAATTCCATGTGGCATACTGTTAGAAAACGATACATAAAGCAAGGTACTATTACTATAGACAAGTTTTAATATGCTTTCCAACATCTTGATCGGTTTTAGCGTTTTTAAAGCACTGAAAAGTTTACCTTCTACTAGATTTTGAAACTTATTTAAACATTAAATATTATTTAATAAATATCAAAGTATATTTCAAAATGGAATGAATGTCTTTATTATCTTCCCTCGAGAACGCATCACAAAAGTTCTATCATGTGTGCAGAAATATTATTTATACGGCGCGCAGCGGCATTCAATCAGTCGACCCTTTCTCAAAGAGTTCGTATAAATGCCTGAACAATTTAAAGTTTCCGTGTTTGATATCATGAAGGAGAGGACGAAATGGAATTGAATTTGTTTAAATAAAATATTTATTTTCAACATTACGAAATTTTCAAACTTTGTTAGATAAAACAGAGGGACTAAAAGCTACGAAATTCTTAAAATCACAATATCCAATGGAATTATGTATTAATAAGGAATATTTACCTACTACTACGAAACTTTACAAAGATAAACGAGTCCATAAATTTAATAAAGTAGGTAATTGATTTTCATAAAAAATGCGTTTTTTGTATGGTTACAATACTTCCTTTCATTTGACATCTCCCATACAGAATTAGGTACTTACCACAATTTAAGAGGGCGGACTCGTCGTCACACCAGCTTGTAACACTGGTGTTACTACGAGTAATATTTTTTCCTTGTCGTCACACTGTACTTTTATCTACATCATCTATTCCTGAACATTAGTAAGGACAACAAAATCATTAAAGTATCGTTAATTAAAAAAAAGTTTATTTTACAAAATTAATGAAATTGATAGCGTTCAGACGCATACTACCAGAATTTGACGGATGACCAGAATTTCATACGTAAATTCCCTGATACGCATATGACCTGAATTAAAATAAAATCAAACTTAAAACCGCTGTAACACGGAAACTAGTGATCCTAGACTACTAGTTTGTAAAGAAGAATGATAGATCTCGTCGAGATTTTCATTTCGGATGACAGTTTTAAGTTTGACAGTGTTACAAGCTGGTGTGACGACGAGTCGGCCCTCCAAATCTTGTCAGTTTGTATCTTACAGTAAATGATTGACCAATTTAACAATATTTCTCTCACACACTGTTAATAAGTGGGAATGGAAAAACTACCCAGACGAGCATACCTACATCAATTAGGTACGCCTATTAACAATAGATTGCAGAAATTCGACCAATTTGATATAAGTACGTGGAGCAATTGCCTCCCACACTCTCACACTTGAATTTAAATCGGGAGAGGCAGAGAGCTCCAGTAATATTTGTTCATCAAATTACAGCCATAAACAACAAGAAGGTCGAGCAATTTTTTAAATTTTCTTTCAACACTACTTATTCTTTCTTGCTTTCAAACAGGGAGTAAGCGAGCATTTCCTGGAAGCGGGATGCCTATAAAGTTACTAATTGCTACCCGTAAGGTTATACTGACTTCATAATATGAGTGCCGCATCTCAAGCCTTATTAAAGAATATGCAATGCAGCAAAGATATGCATATTCCCGATAAAGTCGCCTGACTCGTGTCGGCTGTATTTACTGAAGTATATTATAATAATGTACTGGCTCATGTTCCAATAATATTTGCTCCCTGGCATATTTTTACACCTACATATTTTACCGTCAACAATTCCGCCGATTTCATGTTAGACTTTCTTTGACTGAAAAAGACTGAAAATGATGAATTCGGGCAAATATTATCAAATAAAGATTTAATTTGATATGAGTAATTACATTGACCACAGAACACGGAAAGCTCGCTACGCTCCCGCTCGCTAATTTGTATTACATTTACGAACTTGTTTCACAATCTTGGAATGTAGTAGGTACTTAATCATTATTGGCAGTATGAGCAATGTAACCTTAATTATTATTTTTCTAAGTGCTGTGGATTTTGTGAAAATGAATAAAATGAATTAAGCCGAAATGAAACAATTATTTTGGAAAGGGCAATGTAAAAATAGAAACTATAACTTTCAACCTTCTTTAAGTTTTCTTTAAATTAAATCTATATAGAAGAAATTCTAAGTAGGTATTGTATATCTTAATTATTTTCTTTCTTTATTTTGTAGGTTCATATTTTTACTTTCTCTTTAAAGATTCTGCAACTCAAAAATGTGCATGAAATGGTAAGCAGGCACTTCATGAGCTGAAAAGTAACTTAGCCGCTTCCTTACAAGCGGAATAAAAGACCTCGCGGAAACTTGAATAACCTACATATTTAATAAGAGTAGGAGTACTAGCGGAAAACCGCCAAATATTATGATTTCCGACCACGATTCTTTTACACGTAACAGCCATTTTATGTAAAAAATTAAAATACTTACAGTTTTTCTGCCCATATAGTGGCCCCTAAATAAATAAAAATGTCAATGTGTCTCTTCGAGCTACACAGAGAGTTCGCTCAGTCAGAATAGAGCTCCGTAAGAATATTGTTATGTTGTGGAGAGAGCTATGCTCGGAGTTTCCCTGCGAGATCGAATCAGAAATGAGGAGATCCGCAGGAGAATCAAGGTCTGGGCTGGGCACATCGCTCGTAGAACTGACGGCCGTTGGGGCAGAAAGGTTCTCGAGTGGCGACCACGTATCGGAAGACGCAGGCCTCCCACAAGGTGGACTGACGATCTGGTGAAGGTAGCGGGACCCAGCAAGATGAGATTAGCGCAGGACCGGTCGTCGTGGCGATCCTTGGGGGCCGCCTTTGTCCAGCAGTGGACGTCTACAGGCTGATATGATGTGGAGAGAGAACAATCATTTATTTATGACGAACTGGACGAGTGTAGTCGCCTTGCCTTAAGACACAGTCAGTACATTAGCCAAGATTGACATCATGAATGTATAGTTTATTTTATTTGCTAAGTATTTTTTAAATTAAGTTTTTAATGTCTATGGAATATGGACTACATATATTACACATCTAATAATATATTACGTACCAATATTATTTAATTATGAATATGTAAATTACATTTTACAATTAATGTGTGCATGCCTCATAATCGGCTGAAGCTGATGGGCTTTGTAAAATACCGCAAATCAAGCTACGAGTACCTATTGTTAAATAGGAACGAAATAATATTCGACGACTGGTAATTAAAATCTATAATTACACAGTCCGTGTTTCAGATTATGCGGTATGAGACAATAGTGGACTAAAATTAATATGTTAAATTAAAATACTTATAAAATCCTCCAATGAGAAAAAAGTTAGATAACTTATTAGTTTAAGTTTAGGTACTTATATTTGGGGTTGTTAGCTACATCTTCGTTCTCATTAGTCGCAACATACAATAGTTTGTTTAAAAGGCAAGTAGATTTCTTTTTTTTCATGAGTCGTTATGCACTGGAGTTTGAATTTGATTCAAGTTTCCTGTAGTAAAAAATAGCCTAATTTCAAACACGTCCGTATTTTTTTCTTTTTTGTCGTCCGTTTAGTTTGTAGTTGCGCAATATTATGGTATTTTATGTTTCTATAGGTAGTTTACTATAGGTAGTTAGTTTATGTTTCTAGTAGGTTAATGATCGAGGGAATCAAATCGGAGGCGGACACAAGTGTTCTTGTAAGTTATTCAAGTCAAAAGGCTAAACTCAACTTAGCTATACGATCTGATGTTATCGAGATTCGATTAAAGGTTTATTTTCGTTGGTTACTTTGATTGGTTCGTATTTGGGGATTGGGGCCGGCCGCTCGATGTCGCGTTGGAAATGGGAGCAGGTTGCCGTGCGGCGCGGCGCCGGCGGCGGCAGTACACAGTTGAAACCTCCCAGTTTGTGTTCGTGCTGCTCGCGCCTAATTGGTAGGTTCATTTTCAATATTTGGCCACCTATTTTGTATAAAAAGCTTGAAAGGTTTATTTTTTAAAACATTTGGGATAGGTGTATTGTTGTTTTCTATCTGCGAGAGAAAATACGCGCATTTTAGCACTCGGCTGGAGCACGAGGAACGATCCCTTTGTCAGGTCCTGATTATGGCTAGAGTTACCTGGTCGTAACCACACGAGTTAAGATCGAAACGTCGCTCAAAAGTAAACAAATGAATTCGCGTGTGTAAAAGGTTTGTGCATAGCATAATAATAATAAATACGCCTTAGTTTTATAAATAAATACTTAAAAGTGTATCTGTGCAGCTCAGTAATAAGCCGGAAGTATCTCTGCAAATTGTTCTGAAGCATGGCTTAATGTAGATAGGTACTTATTGTTTCAAGCAGTGCTCATATTGTTTTCAATGAATTATTCGATACAGTGTTTTGAGGCTAATTGAACATTTTGAAATGGGATTGAAATGTTGTTATTCTACATTTATATTTTCCATGTGAACTCCACCTAATAAATAATAGGTAAAGTAGGTTAAGGTATTATTTATTTAGGTCTGTGACTGTGGTCTTGGACGTTAGCACAGGGTCATGCTCATGGAGCTAGGACTTCTTTGGTGGGCGCCCGCGCCCCTTAATTCGAGCCTTCCTGGTCATACTTGATCATCGAGTCAATTTTAATACCTAGGTACCTAAAATACGCTACAGTACTGTGGCTAAACGTTCGCCTGCGAACTTACATCGTAAGAAATATAACGCTTTCCTGCGGATTTTTATTGAACTACTGTTGTTGCCCGCGACTTCGTTCGCGTGGAAAGCACTTTAATTTTGACTTTTTTCGATACTGAGTGCCCCTGCCTGTAACCGGTCACTACAGGTATTTTGTTACATCTGTATATTCGCCATAATTTACACCTACATAGTAAACTTTAATGATTTTCCTTGTTCAGAAAACACATATAATTATACATTTTCCAAAAATTGTTAAAATTCACTTCAGTGGATTTTGTTCCTCGGGATTTCTATCGGGATCCTGTTAATTCGAAACACGCCAACATTTAAGTATTCTATCTTTGTGCAGGGTTATAGCAGGGTGAGTTTTACCGATAAAGGAGACAAAATATAGCACCTCTATATATTTTTGCACCTTGCGAATCTTTTAGTTAGATAGATCCCGAACGTCTTGCGTCCTATTATATAGTGCAGTGAGTTGAAAGCGCGTTTGATTATTGCTCGCACAGTGGCACGAGGCTTAGGCGCCCTATTTTTAAATCGGTCGCCTCGCTTCCAGCAGTCGATTCTACAAATTTTTGTCGAAAGAAAATTAATAGAATAGACCGCTCGAAGCGAGGGGAGCGATTAAAAAACAGAGCTCCAGTGTAAAGCCAGCCTCAGGGAGGAATCAGACATCCGCATATTACTTATTATCCGCATCGATTGAGGCGTTAGTAGTAGTCGCTATAGCAACAAGTTACGTATTGTTGCTATAGCGACTCTCTCTCTACATTTAATTTCCACCTCTCCTAAGAACTGTATTAAGTACCATTATAAGAGATGGTTAGGAATAACTACACATAGAATTTAACCTCCTATAGGTATAGTAAATACTAGGTATTACTTTCCCGTTCTGTAACTACTCACTCATTTAGGTATACATATTTTATAGATTTGTTAAGAGGCAGATTTGATTTGAGAAATAAACAAAACAAGCACTTGGCAATACCGCTTTGGCATTTTCGAAACCAATTTCGAATTTTACATTTATAACTATTACAACTTAAACAATCAATATCTTTAAAAAATAATGTAAGTACCTAAGTTTTTTTTTTCAAAATGTCCGGGTTGGATTCCTGAGTAGTGTATGAAGAACAGTATTTATTATGTATGAAAATTAGTGTATGAATATGCCTGTCGTTAAAATTCAACAAGCAACAATTATTTGTCGAAAATGTACAGAAATAGTTTTACAAAACGCAACTTATATTTGCCCTTTCCTATTTTACTTACGCTGCAATAAAATTCAATCGAGAAATGAAAAATGTCATCCAGTAACATAGGCTGCTACTTTACGCGAAGGGAAAATAGAGTTCACCGCGCTTGAGAAAATAGATAGCGGGTAAAAGCTTTCTTGTCATTTTGCAGAATTGTTTCTCGAAAATAAGCAGGTTAGTATGTGAATTTTATATTGCTTGCAAGTTTTATTTCATGGTTGGCAAACACAATTTTCATTTAGTCCACGTGTTTATGCCGTGGGCGAATTGTAGAATTGGGCAGATCGTGATGTGCCGGCATTTCATGATATGCCCGGCCATATCACGATGTGCCGAATAGAAAGTAGGGCGGATCGACGAAAGCAACATTTTTTTCTATGTTCCCACACGTGTACGTACACTGGGAATATCGTACACTGGGCATATCGTACACTGGGCATATCGTACTGTAGTTGCATTTCACGCCGCTAGTGGCTCTGTCTGTCTCCCCGTTGTCCGCTTTATTTACATGCGTCACAGAATACATAATTAGTAGGATGTCCAAACATGGTCCATATAAAGGGACTCTTCGGACTACTACTGGACCTCAAAATCCTTCTAAGAATATTTGGATGTTTGTGAGTTAAAAACTCTAAAACTATTTGTTACTCGTTCACGCAAAATTTAAGGAACAGATTCTGATGAACCTTTACAGTAATTAAAGATTATACTCCAGAGTAAGCTACAAGTAGATACCTCGGGAAACCACGGGAAATGGCTAGTATGGAAACTTCAGGTAAAGATTTTATAATACTCAACTAAAACAACATGATTACTGATTAGATAAAAATTTTATAAACTTATTTTTTATTACTCTGTACTTTAAAATAATTGTAGGTACTTAAATTAGATTAAGAACGTATATTATGGTATCCACTTTGTACATCATCACTTTATTTCGTGATCAATATTAAAGTGTTTAATATTTCTCTAAATTTATTTTGATTGGATAAACTTTGGTCACCCTACTGAATGGATATGTATGCCCAAGCATCGCTGGGCAGATCGTCGCACGATGAGCGTTGAACGATATGGCGGATATGAGATGGCCTAACCATGAATGCATCTTGAAATGCCTAGGCATATCACGATCTGCCCAATTCTACGATCCGCCCACGACATTTTTAATACATTATGATACAAGTGAGCTTTGTTGGTCATTACTCTCGAGGCTGGAATGGAATGTACACACAGGGCTTGCCGAGTGTAATACCAATGCTCACGCGTATCATACGACGGTTTTTAACACACTTTTGTAAGCAAAATAAAAAAACTTCATTATTTTCCTTTGAATTTGATGGTAATTACAGGCTATCACTTACATTTGTGCCTCAGTAAGATTTTCTGTCGACTTAGAAAATCTTACTCAAGCAGGAAAGAGATTAAGATTTACTTTACAAGAACTGGTACGACAGTGTGCAGGAGTTACAAAATGAACTAAGAATTTCAAACATTCACCATACTAAGATAAGTAAATCGACAGGAAGAGAAAACACTTCATTATTTGAGTGGATAGATTCTGTAGGTATATACATACCAAGTTATCTGTGAACTGAAGGGTGGTTCTGCCAGCGTTTCATTGTTGCCAGTTTATTGAACTTCCCTATGTTAGTACATAGGGAACAATCTTTGGTGTTTTCAAGTGCTTAGATTAATAAAATAAATGTAAGTCAATAATGTTGCTTACGGCCCCATTCGCACGGACGTAATTTTATCGCGCATTGAACCGATTTTTTTATGCCTACATACAGAACAAATCCGCTTATGTGTGAACGGATTATGTAAATCCCATAATATTATGTTCTACTAGCTTATGCCCCGCGACTTCGTTCGCATTAAAAAGTATGGTACCTTTAAGTGACTTATAGTCCGCACGGAATTCCTCGACGGCTGAATGAATGGTTTGTACCCTTTATGCCAGAAAAGCACAATGTCAGGGTTGTCATAAATTGTTTACACATCGCTAACAGTGTATAAATAGTCTATGTGTGCATGCGAGATAGTGTACATGGAGATGTTCAAAAACTTGAAAGTTTGATTTGGTTGATCGAATCAATGAATCATTTCTTAAAATTAAATGAGCGTCTCTAGAGAACGCCCGCACAGCTTTGACAACTAAAATTAGTCATTGCGCCGAACTCAGCCAACTTCACACAGCCGCCAAACTCCGCGGGGACTATACTTACTGTTGCCCGCGGCATGTAAACTTGATTTGTTTAATTTTTTGTTTCCACACATACCATAATATCCCATTTCACCCTTTTAGGGTTGGAACTTTAACAACCCAAGTACACCAGATTTTAAGTCAGACCACCAGCTTTCAAACAAAAAACCCGGTTCAAATACGACCAGTAGTTTCAGCGTGATGCGGGCACAAACAAACAGACAGACAAGAAATTTAAGGGTCAGTTAAGCCTAAATATAACGTAATCCAATAGTTTTTTTAAACCCCTTCAATGTACAGATTTACTTCCGTTACGATTATATAAGTAGGATACTAAAGAATATTACTAAAAATAAAAATAACTTATTATAAATCTAAAACTAATCTACAAATAAATAAATAAACTAAACCTAAACCTAAAAAAAAAAAAAAAAACTTTCCTAAAGGTAGAAGATCTCCTCCAACTCCGCCGAATTTCCAATGGTGCCTAAAATGCTCGCGGCGTTACCCCTCTGAATTTCCACACTGATGCGGCGAACGAAGAAAGCCCTGGCTCGTGAGTCACCCGATTTTTCTTTTAGACTATGCCCGATAATTTTCGCGAAGGCGATAGCCTCAGGTGACCACGAGCCAAGGGTCTCAACTATAAGTAGGTAGTATACATATAGATTTCAAGGCGTCGCTTGTCAAAACTCACAGAGCAGCGGCGTTGCAGATGTCTTTATTACCACCCTTGAAATAGCTCTTTTTTACTATCGTAATAATAACAGTCACAAGACGTCCACAGGTGACATAGGCCTCCCCCTTACATTTTCATAAGCACGATCTCAAAAAAATCCCCAGTGGTTACATATGCACTCATACGTGGTTCGGGTACCCCACATTCTGTGCTGGTCACATCTGACGGCCCGTCATTCTATACAATTTGTTCTGACGGCCGAATGACATTCGCGTAGGTCCTAATTCTGCTACTTCACAGTTAACTTGGTAGATCTATACTGTTGTTTATTCTATGACTCAGGCGATGTCACAGAATAAGCAACAGCATAGACAGTACAGGTAATAATAATTTGGAAAAAAATAGGTAACAATAAAGTTTAGAATAAGATTGCGATTAAAACTTTAAAAAATTAAAGGAAAAAAAATAACATCGAAAAGCATTGGCAGGCATTAGATAAAATGAAGGGTTATTGAGCCAATTAAACTGGTTCTGCCCACGGTTCTGCCCCTACCAAAAATCATTGAATCTGATTCCATTATCATTCATCAACACCGTGTGGACTTGCTTTATAAAAGCGTATTTCGTGTCAATAAGCGGATCGACGTTGTGGAATTTATTGTTATATTGACGAACAATACGCATGTGGACTGAATTTCATTTAATGATCAAATTTCGACGTTATAACGCACTGTGACACAAGGAATCGACAACAAAGCACGAATGTGGAACAAATATTTGTACGTTACACATCGTTCACCAGAAGTAATTAAAATCAAATAAATGACATTATAATGTAATATTGTAATTAATAACAAATGAAAAAGGTAAATACTGACTATGTGAACACCATAATATACACAACTTTTGTAATATAATGTTTTAACAAAAAATAAAACCGACTTCGTAATGAATAAAGTGAAAAACAAAGACAAACGTCTGAAATCCCGTCTAAAATATAATATATTTTATCCTGAACAGGTTTAGTAATCTCCACCCGATACGAAGTTAGCTATTTACTCAAACGTCGTAGACACGCGGCGGCGGGCGCCTGTCTTGAGTAGCACCAAACAAACTTACAAACAAAACAAGTAGTGAATGTCGCCTAGAAAGCAACACTTATAAATTACGCATTTTTTATCGTAACGTTGGTAAATTACAGAGAACTTCATAACGAGGCAAATATACTGAAGCCAATATGGTACTCCCCCCATAGTCTGCTTATTTATTTATTTATTCTTTTATTTATTAATTATTTACAAAAGAATCTTACATGTATTTATTTTAAGTAGGTACCGCTAAACAGTAGCTGTTTGTGGTGTTACCTATTGGGCATTCGCCGTTCACACTCACTAAATATTTATCTAATATTTATACATATTGTTACTATTATTATAAAATATGTAGAGCCAACATTCTGCAAATTATTTAATTTTAAAAATAAATTTATTGCTGTTTCTTATAAGACTTTATAACGAAACTAATAATAGTAGTAGATAAAAGTCTTAGTTCTTAGTAGATAAAAGAGGTAAGTTGGTCATTCATTACACTTGAGGCTGGATTGTGCATACAAGGCGTAGCCGAGTGTGTAATGAAGCTAAGAAGTATAATGATCAATGCTGACGCGTGCCATAAGACGTTTTTCAACACACCTTAGCGAAGAAAATTAATAAAATGTCATAAACTTACTTTCCTTTGATTTTAATGGTAACAGGCTATCACTTACATTTTGTGCCTCAGTAAGTAAGTATTACTGGCGGCGTAGAATCGTATATCGTCGATGCAAATTATATATGGCTCTTCTCAATCACTTGAAGGCTCTATTCTACTCTAAAGTCGATATTTTTGAAAATATTTACAAAACACAACTATATTTGAGAAATATGGCGTGCGGAAGTTGTTATTTTTATTAATGCGCGCGGAGGCGGAAGCAAAGGAAAGGCGATGGTATGGTACACACGAAGCTAAATAGCCTAACATTAAACATTTAATAAACTGTTACATTAATTGTATTTATTATACAAATTAATGTTAAATTGTTGACAAAAATAAATAATTTGATTATATGAAATGTTTATTTAACATACCTATTTATTTAAATTAACACTATTTATTCACTAAAATGTAGCCATAAAAACTCTTTGCTGAGAATAAAAACTAAAATAAAACGCACTGTTACGGTATAATGGAAACGCAAGCGTGTTTAATAAGCTGCTTTCTGAACCTAAAAGCTGTGCAATAAGTGCCATTTTACGAGCAAGTATGTTGAAATTGAAAACAAATATAGACATCAATTAATATATTATGCAAACGTAGCATAAAAATAAAGAACTACTAAAAGTTTTTCGCGTCTATTAAACTTACCTATTTGGTTGCGTATACCACTAGATAATTAATATATAATGTAATTTATAAGGTAATAAAATTCAGTTAAGTAACTAATCCTCAATCTTATTCCATCGGAAAATGTTTATAAATGGGTTTGCATTATTTTAAAAATGCATTATGAGTCCTAAGTTTACATTACACTCTCTGCTCTTAACTGTTAAAAGCTTGAAAATCTCCTGAACTGGGCTGAGTTTCCGACCGTATGTACGCAAGCACTCGCTGTGCCCGCCGCGGCCGTCCGGCAGTCACCTGTTGTATTTCACTCTAACAACACTTGCGCGAAATAATAATTTAAAGTGTTTTATTTTATGCTTCATTATTTAAACAGAGACGTAATTTAAATAAATGACTAAGTTGATATTAAAACATTTCATCAATTAAGTGGATAGTTAAGTTGAGTTTATTTTCGTATCGTAATTTTCTTAAAAGTATTTATGTGACGTATTGAAATTAAAAAGTTTATTATGGACGATGATACCGTATATAACGACATTAATCATTGGAACTACTACCGCTATATGTACGGTAATGATGTTACCGCCGAGGAGGTTCGAGAAAATCTAAGAAAGGAAGCGAGTGAGTATCATATTAGTTCATGCATTTACAAATTGTATTATGAATATATATAATTGAAGATTGGACCCGTTTGCTTTCGCATAAATCAAATCAAAAATATTTTATTGAATGTAAGTACACTGGGTACATTCATACAACGTCAATTTTTATCATATGATAATAATTAATCATTGCTATTAATTATACCTAAAATATTTTGCATTCATAACAAATCACTTGCATTTAATTGATATTGAATTAAAAAAAATATAATTTCGTACATTATTTTTATTTATGTTGTTGTTTAATTTTTTTATTACATGTTTAAAAACAGTTAATCTTACTAAAATATTTACGCTTTAGATTGAATTTATGGCGAGGGAGTGGGAGGGTACTGTCTTGTATTAACAAAACATTGTGAAAGTTTCAAATAAATAAAGCGAGATAGACGCAGAGGATCCAAAATGTATTTATGTAAGTATAAATACACACATTTTATAGACATTTTCAAAATGTTTGTCATTAGGTAATTTTTAAGATCTTACACGTCATTTACTTTTTAGGTTAGTCTTTTTACTTATGTACCTACTTGTTACAATCTACTCGTGGGAGTATTATTTGATTCATTAGCAATCGTAATCACAATTCTTTAGAGCTGCGATTAAAATTAGTTTTTTAGATGGTTTGTGTAAACAATTGCAATATAATTTAATATATTGGATTGTAAATAGTAACAGAAAACCAATGAGAACGTCTCCATGGTATATAGGTATATAGTGCTTGGGGAAAACAGTATCAATTTAATTTATTTTATAGGTAGGTATTTAATAAACAAATTATTCATAAATTTTTATTAATTAACAAAAATGATACTTTATTAATTTTAATTTTACAATTTTAATCTCAATTTTTTAGGTTTTTTAATTTACATATACAGGGTTACTTGTAATTTGACGTATTCCAGGCCGTTATGGGGCAGTCCAAATGCAACACTTTAAGCCCCCATTAAGTATGGCCGAAATTCAATATTTTCGAAATATTAAGAATTTAATGTTTCAACCAAAAAACTCATTTTTTACATTTCTTTCTTTAAACAATAAAAATGCTGCTTATCCAATGGCATCGAATCGAATTTAAATTCATAGATTGTCAGAGATTTTATCATAGCGAAATGTTAGAAATTAATGAACAATTCAAAATAATCAATAACAAGCAGTTATTTTAAGAAAAAAAATTGTTTAGTCTTGGATGCATGTGTTTTTCTCAAAAAATCAGAAAAGACACCAAATGTGCGAATCGTTAAAATAAATTCCTTTTCTTAACTTTGCAAAAAGGTATTAATGGTTTTCAAAGAATAGAGAGCCAAGCGTGACGGACGTACGGACTGACGGACAGAATTGAGCTACTTGGTTTTTTAGGTATATTATCGATGTGTTTAAGGAAACCCATCCAGTATTCAGAACCCCAGTACTTCTGAGCTGCGGGAGGGTTTACTAGCATTAATACACAGAAAGTTACCATAAACCATACCGCTATTCAGAGTTGCGAACGATATGGATTCGGCTATTGTTTCCGGTATAGTATTCAAGACTTCATAATGTAAACGCTTCCTCTCATTACTTTCTTCTCAGATCCCAAGAAAACGTAAAAGTACCTACTTAGGTGTGATCTGACACGCGGTACTTGTCCGATCTGACAAGTTTCATGATTACATTGTCGTTAGTTTTTTAATTTACATTATTGAACTATGAAATATTATCTGGGTCATTATTTGAGGCATGAATCAAAAAATTTAGCCATTCCCATATGGATAAGTAATAAAAGCATTCTATGGGTGTCAAAATTGTGTCAAAGTAATCACAAAATTATGACTCACTCACACATTCTCATTTTCAAACTCCATTTAAATTTGTTTTAGCAACCTCCTCCCGCTACTCCGCTTCCTTTGTCCGCACCCCCCCGGTAAATGGCACCATAGGTTCCTATACTAAATATGCACGATGCGATCTCCACAGTGAGCGCGCGCGCGACCAAAGAGATTTGAAACTTTTTGATTTGAGGTGACGTCAAAAAATAATAAAAAATAAAAAACGGTTTTCTTGTTGGATTTGTTTTTTTTGGACGTGAAAACACACATTATAAGAAATAAAATAGATTCAGAGATATATAAAGCTTTACTAAAAAATGTCAAAAAATGTTTTTTAGAGGAACGGAAGTGACAATGACCACGAAAAATAACTTGAATGAATGAATATGTTTCTTATTATTTATACCTATATTAAAATTTAACTAAAGGTGGACATAACAATAGGAACCATAGTTTCTTAGAGACCAACTGGCAAAGATTATTAATCTAAAAAGAAAAAAATATCAAACATTTTCTGTCACCTTAAGTTATCTAACAAAATGCATCATAATGAGTCTTTCACTCTCCGAATCCGAAAAGAAATTCATAAATATCTATCTTCGATATCGATTTCTGACTCATTGTAATATACTAATTTGACCCACTGCCTTGTGGTAATCACTTTTGTTGCCATAGATCACTTTCGTGGTCCATTATGACCATTCCATCGATGGCGTCCATCGGGGATGTCCATGTCATCGATACTCATGTCTTATGGAACTGTAACAAGTATTTTGTTAGGTCTGTCAATTTATTGACCGTGACAGTCGAAAATTTATCGACATTAACCCAATATTAACAGCAGCAAACATTGAGAACCTGGTAGAGCGATCTGGCTATATTCCTTTGTCAAACATACTGCCGTCTCCTCAAATTATTTAAAATTGTGCTTCTGTTAGTACATACATAACTTGCCTATGTCGCAGTCATTACTTTATTATGTCTAAGTATCTATATCTTTTATTTGTGTTAGGTTGGAATATTTCCGTGAAATATCCGTATGTTATCGGTAGAAAAGTTAATAGTTTCTTTTATTTTGAACTAGTTTATGCCCCGCGATTTCGTTCGCATTAAAAAGTAGGGTACCTAAATAAGTAACTTATAGTCCGGACTGAATTTCTCGACGGCTGAATGAATATAGTGACAAATTGTTTGCACATCGCTAACAGTGTTTAAAGGTCTATGTGTGCATGCGAGATAGTGTACATGGAGATGTCCAAAAACTTGAAAGTTGGATTCGGTAGATCAAATCAATGAACCATAGAAATATAAGTCCATTAGAATGATGACGGTCTTATTTTTGTACTAGCACCGCGCGAGCCACATATCAAATTAAAGTATTGCCAACTGTAGGAATTTGCACAATTAAAAAAAAGGGATTGATTGTTTGGGATTTTTTATTTAAATATTATAGTTTAAACGTTGACGACAATTACGTTTTGTGTGTAAACATTTTAGAGACATGTTTCAATATAAAATCGAATATCGCAAGACAAATTGCACTTATAATTTACTGTCGGAAATATTGTGCAAATTTCTTACGCTGCTGGCATCACTGATAGTATCAAAGTCAAAATCAAAGTCAAATTATTTTATTGCCTGAGTGTTGTGCCATAACAATCGGTATTTAAAATCGGATATCGATAATTAAATTAGGTGTTGTCGTCGACACGTACATAACATTTTAAAGCACCTTTATTATATTTGTTGGGTTATCCATGAGGATAAACCAATTTAACTATGAAGTAAAATTGGCATATTAGACGCTATACAATGTCATTGTTAGTAACTATACATATTAAGTAAATTTGCCAAATGAAAAAAATGTCCCGTAAGACTTATAAAAGCAGATTTCAGCAACAATTGGCACGATTTTTATACTACATTTTTAATAGAATTGCAGAAGATTTCAGATATCTTCGTTTAGATGTAAGTATAAAGTCGTCTTCTAAAAAATGATTAGAACATATGGTGCTAGTTATAGTAGGATACCAATCTTTTCTCCCAGTTATATCAATCCATTTTACTTTTAAATCAGGATTCTTAGGAAAGCTGAAACATAATAATATAATTCTCTATTCTAGGTCAAGTTCAGCAGCCATGAATGTTTTTCCAAATTCAAAGTTATTGCATAGAAAGCCACCTGTGTGTGTCTAAACCTTGTTGTAGGTAAATGAAGGCATTTTGCTTAGCGCTGCACATTTACCGAATATTGGCTTATTTTTCGAAAATTTGTTAGGTCTTACACCCTGTATTTATCGACCGTGTGGTATACACTACCTATCTAATTACCTACCTGCTGATAACGATTAATTATGAATAAACAACCAAAAGTACTCGATAAAAGTATCGATAAAAGTATCGACAACGTGCAAGCACTATGTTAATATTTCCATACTGCTGGGCCAATATAAAAATTGTGATTTTGCCTCGAAATACACATAGTTTTCGAGATTTTTACGTTACCGGTGAAAGGAAATTCCTGCATTTATTCGATTCACTTTAGAACTTTGCAGCCGACAAGTTAGTATCGCACAACTCGGCATCTTTTCCTCATAATGCGCCGGAGCTCAGAGCGCCATGACATTGTGCAAAATCTGAGCCATAGCGGCGCGCACAGCTGATATTTATATGATGAAACACTCATATGCTTGGCGCGCCTCCCCCCCACGTCATCGTTCTATTGGGAGCGTAGCGAGCGGGAGCGTAGCGAGCGGGAGCGTAGCGAGCGGGAGCGTAGCGAGCTTTTTCCGTGTTCTGTGCAATGAACCATTTCTTGAAATTAATTGAGCGTCTCTAGAGAACACCCCGCACAGCCCCCCCTTTGAGACCTGAAATTAGTCATTGCGCAGAAATCAGCCAACTTCACACAGCCGCCATTAAACTCCGCGAGGACGTTACTTACTGCTGCCCGTGGCATGTAAATTTGATCTGTAAATTTTTATTCCCATACAAACCTTGAAATCCCTTTTCTCCCCTTTGGGTTGGAATTTTTAAAATCCAAGTACACCAGATTTTAAGTTAGACCACCTCCTTTCAAACAAACAAATAAACCGGTTCAAATCGGACCAGTAGTTTCAGCCTGATGCGGGCACAAACAGACAAACAGACAGACAATATATTTTTTGAAAAGTATTTTAGGGTCAGTTAAGCCTAAATAACGTATTCCAATAGTTTTTTTCAAATTCCTTCATTGTACAGATTTACTCCCGTTACGATTTTATAAGTACCTACCTATAAATACAAATGGTTATGTTTTCATTTGTTTCTAATTTTACTGTTCAGCTGAAAAGCTGACATTGAACACGACTGGACTGTCAAAATCAGAGCATTTGTCGTTGTAAGGGTCGACCAATTGCCAACTGTGTTGTAGTAGAAACTCTCCTACCCTATACTTAGTACGATTTCCACTGTAAATATTTATACTCAATATAATTATCTGTCTTAAAGCTGATAAAAATTATTTGTCGCATTACTTTTGTTATTTATTACTACTTGTTAAAGTAAGCCATACAATTTTATATTAATACAAAACAAAACCGGCATGTCCGTCAGCCACACTAGGTAATTATATATGCTATCACTGTACCAAGTTTCATAAAAATAAAATATTTTTCCCCGAGGGAAAACTTTACCGTGGTAAAAAGTAGCCTATAATATGTCATCCCAGGATTTATGCTATCACTGTGCCAGTATCATCAAAATTAAATATTTTTCCCGCGGGAAAAGTTTACCGCGGTAAAAAGTTGCCTATATGTTATTCCAGGATATAAGCAGTCACTGTACCAAGTATCATCAAAATTAAATATTTTTCCCGCGGGAAAAGTATACCGCGGTAAAAAGTTGCCTATATGTTATCCCAGGATATAAACTATCTCTGTTAGGTTAGGTCAGGCTATCACTGTGCCAAGTTTCATCAAAATTAAATATTTTTCCCGCGGTAAAAGTTTCCCGCTGTGAAAATTAGCCTTTAACTTATCCCAGGATATAAGCTATCACTGTGCCAAGTTGCATCAAAATTAAATATTTTTCCCGCGGGAGAAGTTCACCGCGGTAAAAAGTTGCCTATATGTTATCCCAAGATATAAGCTGTCACTGTACCAAGTTTCATCCAAATCCGTTCAGCCGTTATCGAGTTTCCCGCGGGAACAATTTACCGCGGTAAAAAGTTGACTATATGTTATTCCAGGATATAAGCTTTAACTGTACCAAGTTTCATCAAAATTCGTCGAGCCGTTCTTGAGTTATAAATGGTTGACATTTCTTCAAGTTTTAGGACAAGTTTTTGGCTGTATCTTTTTTGGGTTTTGACTTTTTGTCATTTTTAGTATTTGTTGTTATGAACGGTATGTGATAGGCGCGTATTGTGTGAAAACAAACGTATACGTGCTACCGTTAGGTAGATACAGCCCTAAATGTCGTATTTTTGGTTTTTAGCCCCCCCACCCCTTAGATATTTTTTTTTTATTTTATTTATTTTAAGTATGTGTTGATAAATGCGCCTTAATAGGTACGCGTCTTGTGTGAAAATTTCAGCTCGCTACGTATGACAGTTGCTGAGATACAGCCCTTTGAACATCGGACAGACAGACAGACGGACTGACAGACAGACGGCGTAGCGACAGCAATAAAAAATAAAAATATTGTGAATTTCTATTATTGGCTAAGTGTGCCACTTTCATGCTTTATTATGTTTTGATAGAGACATTTTTAAATTATTGTTGTCGATGATAGTAGGGTGATATGATTATTGACGTTATTTGTTAAAAGCATTCAAGATGCTTTCGAAGGAGAGTATGATCAGTATTCCTTCAAACATGGTATTATATGTATAGCCGTGCTCTTGTTGGACGACCTGCGATCATGAATACTAATCTATACCATACTATATTAATACCATAGAAATATTAGCGAGCGGGAGCGTAGCGAGCTTTTTCTGTGTTCTGTGACTAATACTGTATACTACTATACTATCTACTAAATTAATGATCGCAGTGGACGACCTTTTTATTGGAGTCGATCTCCTTAAACCATCGGCCCGTCAAAAGACAATATTATATTCCCATACGCAGGAAGGTTCGAATTAGGGGCGCCGCCCGCCGGGCGCCCACCAAAGAGATCCTAGCTCTGTGCCCCTAAGTCAGTTACCAACCGCAAGCAAAGACGGCCGTATCGAGTGTGCTATTTTGATGCCGATGCCGTGCCGTGCAATTTTGATAAAGTGCTTAGGAGAAGTTTGGACGGAAGGCGAGTGCTTGACTATAATAAATAATGCTATTTTTGTGGGGATTCGAGCCACCCCTTCCGAACAGATTTTATCCGTTTTACACGCGTGAGTAAATAGGCGTATTACGCCTATTTACATACACTCGGCTACCAATATGCCACAACATTTCTGAGAATCTCTCCTTTATGTGTTGGCGATCAAACATCATTCGTGACCTGCGATCATTAATACTAATTAATATTAATTAATTAATTTAATAGTAATTAGTATTTATTAATTAGTATTAATGATCGCAGTTCGTGACTCATTGGTAGTTATCGGCGACGTGGTCACAGAGTAAGAAATAGTCTTCAACAGAGCGCTCACTTTCTTTATAATCGGTCCCAGCACTTCAGAAATATACCTACAAAAAATCTACACAAGCCATTTTGTACCGTGCGCGCATTCAAAAGAGGTTATATTACACTGAACGACTGAGTGATGACGTCAATCAGTGAACGTTGGCTAGGGTTGAGGGTCGCGGCGAATTATTGTCCAGCGGTCAGCTGAATTTCTAATAGGTACATAAAGACGTTCTTAATATTATTATAGATAGGTACCTACCATAGGGGCGGGTTTGTAACTATGAACAGATAAACAACTTTCTTTGAGAAACATTATTTACTTACGATTAATGAAAAAAGATTTAAGTTATCTATAAATATGTAATATAATAATAGGTACCTATCTTACCTTTTGATATTCTTAGTAAGTATAAAAGTCGCCATTCTTGTTATTATTTAGGCACCCGTATACTATGCAATACTTTTTAGGTTTTCGAGTGGCCATATTATTAAAAACTCGACACAATAATTTGCGATAAGTAAGTACCTATCATTATATAGTATACGTCCAAGGAGTACCTAAAAGAATAACTTTTTGTTTACTTCATAAGGGGCCGCGCGGCGTAGGTATATTTTTCGAGTCACGTGACCAAGTGAGCCAGGCCGACGTGGTCCAGCTACAGCACCCGTTCGAACAGCACAGCGCGAATAGCACCTTGCCTAGTCAGGAAGGGCACCGATCAATATTTTTAGCTTATCGGCACAGGTCGTGTTTAGAATAATACTTACATATGGAAAGGACTGTGCCCTACTATTATTTCACTTAATCTATTTGGGAGCTAATAAAAATATTTTAATAATTAAAACAAAATTTTTATTTTGCTTAAAAAACGACTTCTTTGTAAAAAAATATGATTCATGTAAGTACATCGATGACTTGGTAATTATTTTTATTTATCCACCCATAGAGGTGAAATATTGTTTTCAAATTGAAATGGGACCACCTTCAAAATAGTACCTATTCACTAAAAAAAGATCGTTCAAATTGGCGATGATATTGCGTAACATACACGCACACAAAAAAAATATACAGTCAAATTGAAAATCTCCTTTTTAAAGTCGGTTGAAAAGCAGCCATACAAGAGTCATACATACGTATAGATCGTATTCTACACAATTTTAATTTAAGGATCTGTTCAGACGAACCACACGTGGTCGGGTGCCAATTTGTATGAAAACACATTATATCATTCACACTGACCACACCACAAAGACTGTCACATGGTGTCAGCGAAATAGACCACACGCAACCACAGCGGAACTACCTCGCACCGTATCTACCATCTGCAATATAATAAAAACCAATCTACATATTAATGAATGGATACCTAACTAGATGTAAGTTCCAAATTAATCATATAAGATTGACTTTATTGAAATCATCGTTTTTAAGTTTAGTTTAGTATATTTTTAAGTTTATTTTAATTTTATATTGTGTATTATGTAGAAATATGGTTGACTTTATTGAAATAACTTTTTTCCACATTAGATCGAAAAATCTTCCGCCGGCGAGAGTCAGAAAACTCTGCGGATGAAAGCGAAAAATCAAATGAAAGAACCCAATCTGCCAACAAAAATAAAAATACAACACGTAGAAATAATGTAGCATCAGAAACTGCTACAAATTCCCAAGCTTATCGAGACAATTATAGCACCGGGGCGATACGAAAAGTTACCAAGGCAACTATAGAACCTACACCAAAAGAAAAGAAAACTAGCTCTGAAACAAAACCATCGGTAAAAAAGGCTGATAGTACATCCGATTTTGAAGTTAAGGAGAATATATCAGCCGCATCGCCACTGACCTACGCATCGAGATCCACCGCAATCAACAATCCACCACATGTACTTACAGAGAAAAAAGAGACTATCGTCCAGTGCTATAAATCATCATATGAAACAAAACTTAACAAACAACATTCTGGTTCTGTAGAATCGACAACAAGTACTCGTACTTTTCGTAAGCAATCATCTGGCGATTCGTATTCGAGTCAAAATATTTCAGGAACCTCAATATGACCCAGCCCGCGTCAATTAAATTATGAATCTATTGCTTGTGCAGTTCCTATAAGATCTTGTTCCGAGCCCAATTCAAATCGGTTTTACAGGCCTTTACACCGCGCGTCATCTTCCAGGCGCTACTCTCTGTCAGTACCTAGCGATGACGAAGTCGTTCTAGGTTATGTGTCGCCGCCCGAAGACAGCCCGCAGAGAAGGCCAAGAGTTCACTTTTCTAGGCCTTTAGTTAGACCAACGTGGATTGGACCACCTACACGGAATTTACGGCGCAGTGGTCGGGTAGACTCCCCATCAGACTCGGAACCGGAAGAAGTTCCGTATGACACAATTTTCAATCCCGGAAACCGATTTGAAAGCTTGGATCCTACAACGCCTGAACATCGCCAAGAAGGCTTCTGGTCAATGGGTAGAATGGAGCGAACCCCATTGGATGATCACAATAGAAAAATAGTAATTGAATTTTGCCACTTATTGGAAAAATCAAAACAACTGTTCAATGGATTAAGGTAAAAAGTTAATTCTGGCCTCGAACATCCAAATGCTTGAATGTGTAATCAATGAAACCTTATTCCCCGTATGTTTAATTGATATAATGTATATTTTATGCACCGCAAAACTCAAAAATCCGGAATCGAATTAACAAAGCCGTGTGGTACTAACCAATACGCTACCACCGAGTGCTTTTGTAAAAGACGCATTTATTAACATAGTTTGGTTGGTAGCTACTATACGTTTAAAAAAGCTGTGGGTGGTGGTAGCGTCGTGGTTAGAACCCGGCCTTCCATTTAGAAGGTTTATGGTTAAATCGATTTTTCAGCTTTGAAGTGCTAAATACATTCTAGTAGCTGGGCGTTCAAGGGCAGAATTATGTTTGACATTTATGATGACATTTCATGAATTTGCAAAAACGATTGTTTAGGGGCAAAGCAAAATTGAAATGTGCATAAAGGATCAAAGTAATATAATATATTCAGGATGTCCCAGAAACCAACGATAATCCTTTAACAGCTGATAGGCCTGCTAATTACCTCTCAGAAAAACTAATTTTAGGTTTAGTAAAAATGGCTTGGTTTTCGAGATTTTGTCATTTTTGTAAAATTCGAAAATTTTCTCCCTCAGCTAGTTTTTTTAATGCCACAACTACAAATGTAAGAATTTTTTAAATCTAGCCTTTGTTAAATATTTCTGAAAAGTAAGGCTTTCACGTAGTATAATCTATTTTTTGACGTTTAATCCAGCTTAGCAGAAAAACGACTTAAGAGCCACTTGCTACATTATTTTCAGTCTGATCCTTTGAATTTGTCCCTTCGTGGTGAAAAAAAACTTACTGCACTAGAGTGGCATTATGCTCCAAAAATACGCCCATCTAATGTCGTTTTTAAAATCGTACATCACTTATACTAATGTGCCCATTAATTTAAGAGGTATTGCTATTTAACAGCAAAAGGACTTCGAAATATTGAAACTGCAGAATACGTCCACCTCATCTGCTGCCGTAATTCGTTCTTTGAGCTCTATCTAAATTTCCACAAAATGTTTTCCATTAAAAAGCCTGCGAACTGGATTTGAAATTTGACAAACATGACAAAATCTCGAAAACAAAGCCATTTTTACTAAACCTATAATTTAGTTTTTCTGAGAGATAATTAGCAGGCCTATCAGCTGTTAAAGGATTATCGTCGGTTTCTGGGATACACAGGGTGGAATTTTCAGACGCCACCTGGAGAAAAAGTTCCCTAAAAATCGAAGATAGCAAATTTTACGCTAAGGAAATATTCCTTTATTTTCAAATTTAAGTAAATCTGCATTCAACGATTTTTAAGAAACCACCCGTCTGAGTCGGGAATCGATCCGGACAAATGTGTAAAAAGCGCACCTGTAGTTTTATGATACTAATAAATAGTGTCAATCATCAGAATTAATTCCTTCTAAGTAACATAGTATCTTAAATTATAGGAAGGTCATGAAATTTAACATTCAAATAAAAAAATATGTTCAGTGAAAATAATTATTAAATTTTTCCCTATGACATAAACTTGACTTTTTACGAAGACATTTTATCGTTTTAATTTATTTCAATATTAAATTTTATGACCTACCATTAATTTGAGATACTTAGAAGGAATTAATTCTGATGATTGACCCTATTGATTAGTATCATAAAACTACAGGTGCCCTTTTTACACATTTATGCGGTTCGATTTCCGACTCAGACAGGTGGTTTCTTAAAAATCTTTGAATGCAGATTTACTTAAATTTAAAAATAAAGGAATGTTTCCTTTGCGTAAAATTTGCTATCATCAATTTTTAGGGTACTTTTCCTCGAGGTGGCATGTGAAAATTCCACTGTATAATATGTTACTGGTATAGTATACATTAATGAAAGTGTTTTCACTATAATATAAATACCAGTTTGTTTATTTCAGAGAGTTGCCTCAATACGGTCACAAGCAATGGCATTCGTATTTTGGTAGAACGTTCGACGTCTATACGAAGCTATGGAAGTTCCAACAACAACACAGACTTTTACTAGATAACAAATATGGTCTCAAACGTTGGCAGATAGGAGAAATCGCGTCTAAAATCGGACAATTATATTACCACTTTTAGTAAGTATACTAGCTTATGCCCTGCCCAGTTTGATTCGGTTGATCGAATCAATGAATCATTTCTTGAAATTGAATAAGCGTCTCTAGTGAACCCCCACACAGCTCCCCCTTTGACACCTAAAATTAGTCATTGCGAAGAAACTAGCCAACTTCACACAGCCGCCAAACTCCGCGGGGACTATACTTACTGTTGCCCGCGGCATGTAAAGTTGATCTGTAAGTTTTTGTTCCCATACAAACCTTAAAATCTCTTTTCACCCCTTTAGGGTTGGAATTTAAAAAATCCAAGTACACCAGATTTTAACTCAGACCACCTGCTTTCAAACAAAGAAAACCAGGGTCACATCGGACCAGTAGTTTCAGCGTGATGCTTGTGCCCACAAACAGACAAACAAGATTTTTTTAGAAAAGTGTTTTGGCGTCAGTTAAGCCTAAATAACGTATTCCATAAGTTTTTTTTTAAACCCTTCAATGTACAGATTTACTCCCGTTACGATTTTATTTTACGCGCCCTGAGGGTTCCGTACAAACTTAATTAAAGAAATAATTAGAAAATCGCTAATAAAATTTCATACGCAAAGTTAAGTTTGTTGGTACGTACAAGAACAAAATAATTTTTTGTGATGTAAATAAAAATTTACGGTTTTTGGTTTTTTTTCTTTACTTGTGCTTTATGACCTTGCTTCATGCCAAATTTCAAGACCAACCGGAAGTACCCCATAGGTTTTGATGACCAAGATACTAAAAAATGCGGCAAAATCGGCCATATCTTCTGACTGCGATGACTTTTAGAAGTCTGATTTTTTCAGGGCTCCAAGGGACTACAGACCTGAGTATTTGATATTAATTTCAACTTGATACCTCCACGCATACCTGAGAAAAATGTTCTTGACAGACTGACAAACGGACAACAGAGTGATCCTATAAGAGTTCTTTTTTCCCTCTTTTGAGGTACGGTACCCTAAAAATGGACTATCATTGTTGATAATAATGTTGTTTCTGCTCCATGGCCAATAATAGAGATGCAGCGAAAAGTTTTTATGGCCAATAGTCGAATTATTCGATGAAAAACTTTTTTACAAAAAAATTAAACCGCCGTAAAAAGGAACTAAAAGGGAAACAAAATAAAAAAGAACCTTTCTCGTCTAAGCTCAGTCCTACACTAATGTAAATCTAAATAATTTTGAGTCGGCGCCAAAAAACAAACAAATTAATTAATGTTATTACGTAAAGTGAAATGATGGCAGCCAACAAGCAATCAATGAGAAGATCATCAAATTACTTATAATAAAATAATTAATTTGCATGTGTGTTTGGCGCCGACTCAAATTTATTTAGATTTACATTAGTGTAGAAGCTTAGTTAGACGAGAAAGGTTCTTTTTTATCATTTTTCCCTTTTCAGTTCCTTTGTTCGGTGGTTTAATTTTTTTGTTATATTAAAACAGAATTTCAGGTAGTAGAATAATTATCGTTCGCACTGGTTGTGCGAGTAAGTAAAAAAACATTTAAATAATAAATATTTTTAAAATTAATTTGCAGCCTTAGAACAAGTGAAACGCGTTATCTCAATGAAGCATTTTCATTTTACTATGCTATTAGAGGAAGGTGCTACTACACAAAAGCCTGTAAAGAAGATAAGTCAGAACTAGTCGTTAAGAAGTTACGGTACTACGCTAGATTCATAGTAGTATGCTTGCTTCTCAAGAAAATTAAATTAGTGAGGGAACTAACTAAGGAATTAGATAGACAAATTGTTGAATATGGAAATACATATAATCCTGATGATCAGATTGAGTGGACTGTTGTAGTGGATGAAGTCAAATCATTTATTCAAGCAGAGGCAGTCATATCTGTCGTTCACCCTGATAACTATGTGGTAACATTATGTCAGAGGTAAGCTAAGCGAACTCTAAACAAAATACCTTTTTTAATCGGTCGTCGATTTTAATTTTAATATGTTTTAGGCTCGGCCCCCTGACTGTGCCACCTATAGATAAAACATCGCAGATGAATTTATCTCTTGAAGAAGCTTTGATCGTGGGCAGCTGCTCGCAGCAAGTGAAATTTTCCGAGTTAACCATGGATATGTTTCGGATGCTGCAGACAATGGAGAGAGAACCGGGTGAAATACAGTACTTGTACGATGACTCACCTCGCCAACGTTTCGCTTCCACTCCAAATGCTGGTCATCCTGCGAACAGAGGTAAATAATTTTTAAACACAATATCTCCAATAAATTTTACAGAACCCTCTAAAGTTGATAACCATACATGTAGTATGTACAATGCGAATGTGAAATTCAGATCTGCACAGTGGTTGCTTTAATGTTGTAAAATTCTTCTTGTGGTAACAAACTGATGCTGAGCGATCGTAATACTTTATACTAACTCTACTAAAAAGGTTTTATACTTTAAATATAAAATTATATGTAGACATAACAACTGTACTATGTTTTATGTAGGTAAGTATTGTATAATATTGTGTTGTAATATTTAAAAGTGTAACCCGCTGAAAGCTTAGACACATTTATGTGTCAAAGGTTTCAACAATTCAATAAAAGAGTTGAAAATGGTTTCATTCGACTCTATTTCTATAATTTTACGTCTTACTATTTACGTACTTTAATAACGAAAACAATAAAGACAACAGCTCTCCGAACACAACTTTAATAGTACATTGTTAACCTAGGTGTGAAAGTAACTTATTTAAGTCCCGAGACGGGGATTGGCGCCCGACGCGTAGCGAGGGCGCCAATAGTTCGAGGGACCTCTAAATAAGTCTTGAACCCGAGGGAAACTGTGCTTTTCATTAAGAATACACTGAAAGTAAAAACAAAAACATAAAATGAGTGTTAATACAAATCTCCGCTATACGGAAGTATAAACAAAACTCTACAACTCGAAAAAACAAAAGAAGATCGGATTGCCGCTTTCCCGTCTTTTTTTTTTCTGTGGCCGGCCAGCTATTCTGCCATTATTTTTCATTTCCATCATTGAAAAAATGATAAATATTTTGCCCAAATCTATGTTATTTTAAAGAAATAGTTGACAGTAATAATTATAATAGTCATTTAAAAAAATATATTCTTTATTTATTACACTATCTTTATGTTATTTCAATTTTACATCGCGCTGTAATTGAGTGGCTGTATAGACTGTTGGACCATGGTCCAATAGAAATGTCAAAATAGTACTAGTATTTTTTTATATAATTTGACAGCTGTCAGTTGAAAGCGATTCTCCCTAGGGCTGAGATGTATTACTTTCATTCAACCCGCTACTCAGGCAACTTCAGACCTTCTTTCAGAGTATGAGTAATGAAAAATATTTTGTAACGCGATATGTTATTATTATACCCCGTTATCAAGCGGGAAGTTTGGTGGCTACTTAGAAATGTCCCTAAACGATCATGCTTGTATGACATGCAACGTTTACGTGAATGTCATGCTGCATGATGGACCATCATATTTGCTATCAATCAATACAGTGAAGCAACGGCAAGCTCGTAGTTTGCATGTCATGAACGTAGTTTGCATGTCATGACAGCTACAACGTCGAGGATAGTTTGTATTGCACATCACCAATATTAGGTTGCTGCCGAACTGCCCGCTTGATAACGGGTATGGTTATAATCACTATGATATTTTTTTAGAAATTGTGGAAATTCTTATATACTAAGCCACATAAAAATAATTCCATCCAAGAAGTAATGTCATTGTTGTAGGATACAAAGACCTAGATATCGGATCATCAACAACTCGCCGCGATGGTCGGGAGAATCCACACAAATATCTTTTGTTCAAGCCGTCACCATCTCAGATGCTAGTGTATCTATCTAGCAGTTGCAGTGATTTGCCTACTAATGGTATTATACTCCTTTACATCTCTGCTGAAGGGTACATATTCCCTGCAAAACAAACCGATGAAGGTAAGTCACCGCAATCCTAAATCTATTCACAATATAAAACTAGTGGTTCTGTGAGAACAGTAGACCTCGCCAGCCCATAAAAACTATACCTAAAAGAAACGAACAAAAGCCAACATTGCAGTTCAAGACAGATTAAGTACTAAAGTGACAAAAATTAGCACTTTAAAGCTTATTATTTCGCAAACGGATCCCTGAATCTAAAAATGTTTTCCACACACCCGTAATATTTTTGAAAGACCTATCTGACGATACTCCACACCATGGAATTCACGAGGAAAAAAAATCATTCCCATTTTACGTATGCAGTTCTATGAACATAATTTATTTTTTCGACTGTCTTAAGTTGATCGACTATTACTCAAAAACTAATAAAACCTATATAGCTGTCATATTTTCCTAATAACTACGTTATTATGCTACTGTCGTGAATTTTTTCACATATCCAGAAGCAACCCTTTAACTGGCAGGAGGGAGACACGAGACTCTAACAAAAATTACCGCTTTAAAGCTTATTATTTCGCAAACAGATCCCTAAATCGAAAAATAGTGTTCACCACAATATTTTTGAAAGACCTATCCAACGATACCCCCCCCCCACACTATAGGATTCACAAGAAAAAAAAAATCACTCCCACTTTGCGAGTATGGTGCATACTCTAAAAAATGTTTTTCAAAATTTAGTTCTACTCATTTTGTCGGCGTGATTAATATTATATACCCATGACAAATTTTCGTCAAAATCGGTTGAAAAATGCGACCTGTAGAGAATTACAGACAGTAGGACAGAAAGACAGACTGACAGACGGACAAAAGCATTTTTGGCCAATTTCGAAACTGAGACGCTTCGCTCGCTCGGTCAATTATTTCATAAAAACTATGCCAGCTAGAGACATCGTTTAATTTTAGGTATTTACAAAAACCTCTCTATAAATACGAACTGTAACGTCAGATTTTTCGATCTACAACCATCGGGGAACGGTATTTTTTTTAGACATTTTCCATTAAAAGTAAATAACTTGCGGCTTAAAAAAACTATAAGTACAAGTAAAATTTTAGAATGTACAAATGAATCTTTTTTATGATACCCACCCCAATCAACCTAGTAACCCCACTTTAACACGTCGTCAATTCGGCCTGTTTAGCAATTAAAATTAAAATATTTTATAAATTCTTTAATTTTTACCCAACGACGGAACGGAGAAGGTATATGCGTTTAAAATAAAAAGCAAAATTAAAAATTTGAAAAAACCCACGACGAATGTAGGTACCTGATTGAAAAAGGGTGAAATATATATTTTCTTAAACCCCTGACAAAAAGGCAGTAAGTAACGAATGACAAAAATAAAAAGCATCTAAAAAGTATTAATTTATCGCGAGGTCTGTCTTAATCACAGATTTAATAAAACTAGCGAACCAGGAGCGTAGCGAGCTTTTTCCGGTGTTCTGTGGTCTTAATACATTGAATATATACCGGCGATCGGTAATACTAATATATACCCAAGAAAATTCGTCGGGGCTGCCATTGTCATCTCTGTTCCTAATTTCAAATAACCAACAACGTATTTATAATTACTACGTACACAACGTAATGTCAATTAATCACAAATTCATAAAACTGCAAAATTTTAAGTAGGTTCAGGGCAGGGAATTTTCTTGGGTTTATATTCAATCTGTAGTTATTAAGACAGACCTCGCGTCAAATTAAAACTTTTTAGAAGATTTTTATTTTTGTCATTCGTTACTCACTGCCTTTTTATAGTCGGGGTTTTTAAAAAAAAATTCTTCACCTTTTTCAATTACATCCGTCGTAGGTTTTTTCAAAATTTTTAATTTTGCTCTTTTTAATTGAGTTGGGAAAGCGTAATTTAAAACCTTAAGAAAACTATTCCGAATGTCAAGTCGGTAGCATCAGCGGTTGTAGTTGTCGAGATAAGCAGCTGTCACAGTCGGACGGACAGACAGACAGACGGACGAAGTCGGACCATAAGGATTCCCTTTTTTATATTATCATTTTCGTCTGAACAATATGCAGGTATGGTATATAAAACACAATCTTTCAGGGGGTTATGACGTCGGCGGACTTATAATAACTTCCAAGAATGATATCTACAGAGACTGCAACAAAGATCCAAAGGCAGTGCCTACAACTAAGAAAGAACCTCAATGCTTATACCCTGGTGACATATACCCGTTTACTCGACGCCCTCTCTTCATGATCATCGATTCAGACAATTCTCACGTATTCCAAAACATGCCGAGGCACTTTGGCCAGCCTTTGGTTGTTTTCATGTCACCAGTGGAGTTACCTTCGCCATTTCACGGTTAGTACAGTTAGTTATGACACTGATTTAAAAAACTAAATTCTTTAAGAGGACATACGTCCCATCTCATCAAGTCAAGCACCTTTGACTCAAATCCTATTATTAAGAAATAATTTTGTAGTTCGTAAAGTTCTCTAGACCGCGTTTACGATATCATTTTCGTATACCTACAGTACTTTGGTGCACGAATATGTTTTTGCATTGTTTAGAAAAATTATGAAGCAAGAATTACAAACCAATCGATTTGTAGAACATGCACAGGTTGTTCTAATATAAATATAAATCCAACATTTGTAATATTACACTATAATACACAGCAGTGACCATAGAAATAACCTCCTAGCAGAATTCAACACTAAAGATTTTCTTTTACAGTTGAATTTTTCTTGGAGGTTTTGAGAAATTAGTACATACAAACCAATAGCCAAGCAGTGACTACTTACATGTAAATGTTGCTAGTTTGATGTAGATTTACGTTTAAACTGTAAATTGACTTTACAGAACGCAGGCAACAAGGTAATCTATTTACCCTGTTCTTGCACTCGCCCCTGACGGCGATATGCTACTGCTGCGACGTGCTCACCCTGTCGCTGGGACATTGGGACCGTGCTCAAGTGATCATCGACAATTTCATGACGGAGGCTTCCCAAGCTCTCCTCACCAGAAACCGAATTGGTATACGTCGATTTGGTTAACATTAGATTTATCTAACATTATCATCATCACATCAGCCAGAAGACATCCCTGTTGGACAAAGGCCTCCCCAAGGATAATTACCGGTCCTGCACTGTCCGGTTCTTCTGCCCACAGTATGTCTTCGGGTGCATGGGCGCCACTCCCGGTTCTCCGAGCGGTGTTTCAATTACAATTTATTTATTGTAACATTACAGATTACCCAAAGCGATACAACAATATGTGTGTCCTACCCACTGCTGCTTGAGCTTGGCAATTCTTCGACCAAAATGTCGGCTGCTGTCCTGCAGATCACCAAGCTCATTCCTGATTCAATCACGCAAAAAACTCCGAGCATATCTAACGTATAGATCTATCTTTAAATGATAATTTTATTCCATTTTCACCATGCTTTAATATTTTTGTTTATTTGTCATCCATCACTGCAGTCAGAAAATAAAAGTTCGTTAGACGGCAGTGTACTTTATAGCGATTTTTCTAAGATCCTAGGAGTAATTCTTTTATCCGAAGCGTGGTGTTTCTTCAACTTAGAGGGTTAAAAAAGCGGAAGCGCTTTTAGTCCGGGTTAATTCAGAAGGAATTATACGAATACAACATAAAGCTAAGGAATATTAGGACAATATTAATTTATTATTCTACACTAGTCTAGTCTCCATAGTTTATTGGTTTGGGAAGAAGGAACTTCGAACAAAGCTCTCTCTCCTTTTGCCATTTGGGCGACCGGGTGATTCTATATGTCTACCTAACTAGAAAATAAATACATCGTTAAGTGTGAGGTGGTGTTTCAGATCCTGCATATATTGCGTTCATGGGGGATGACTTCCTCCGGCTGTTGATCCTGCGCTTTATATTCTGTGAGATTACACTGCGCAAGCATCGCGCGTTCCGCGGGCGTGCGTACCTCACGCGCTGCTCCCCGCCGCTACCAGACGACATTTACGAACATCCTCAACTTGTTCATTTCGTTATGGACTTGATTTCACATTTGCAGGTAAACTAAAACTACCTCAAATTTAGGACGGTCTGGGAATTAAAAATCCTATGACGCGCCTTCGAACCTAATGATAAATTTTCATGCTTTTTTTCTTATCTTTACAGATCCGGAGTCATTTCCATGAGCCAACCGGTCCACCACAAACTAGAGATCAAGCCAGGGATCTTTCAAGAGATTAATGCTCCAAAGTAACTCCTCTGTTAACAAATTGAGATTTGGTACCGTTATGCAGCGAACTTTAATAAATATTAAAGTTCGCTGCCGTCATGTACCAGTTTCAATGGATCGTCATTTAATAAAATATTTTTCGACTTTGGTGATCGCACACTAATTTGTATGCGAAAAAATCGTCCGCGACGCCGAACGAAACAAAGTTCTTTAGGCCTGCACACCTATCCGCGCCCAAAGAATTGCCTGTGTTGCCACCCGCCAAAGGTAGACAGGAATTCGTAAACATCTATACCACGCAAAGCCCAGTGGGACTGTACCTTTGGCAGAGGCGAACACCTAAGTATGGCTTCTCCCCCCCATGTTGCTTTATGTTTTAGTGGTTCCGAAAAGCAAATGGTTTAGCCAGTTTTAGCTGTTCTTTCTATTGTATTTCTATTTACATACTCCTTATTGTTAGTTGCTTACACATTATTTTTATTTATTTTTGGGGACATTAGACAATGGACATTAGGCAGAGTTTCGTAGGAGTTTTGGAAAACAACGAAAGCTTGATTTTTTCAAAACTGGACAACGCTTGAAAATTCATAGAATGATGCTCGGAACTACTTCTGAAAACTGTTTAATATTTTGTTTCTCCTCTACCAAAATGTAGTACATAATGAGAATAATTATTATACAATGTTTTATCGATGTTTATAAATTATATGACCGTATTACAGTATTAAGCACAAAATTATAATTAAACTTCAAAAATAAATATAAAAAGGGCCTCTAGTGTAAGTCTTCATTTTCTGTTAGGTATATTCTTTTTCTTTGATATTGTATACCTGTCTTTAATTAATTTTATCTTTGAAATACCGTACGATTTTCGTTTAAAGTAAATTTAGATGCTAGTGTTGGCATAACCTATGGCGATGTATTTTGATCTCAAATGTCAATCGAGGGTCAAACCTACAACAAGTAGAGGGAGCTCAGCGCTAACTAACCAGAGATATTTATTAACTCGAACTGGTTGAATGTAGCACTAGCGACACCTAACAGCAGTAAATGTAACTATATTATTTCTAGACTGTTTCTTCCTTTTCTTATTACTGCCATTAATATAATAATCGAACAGTGACTGATCAACAACATGATCAGTCATAGACTATTCAAAGCCAGGTGACGGACACTTGGCTGACTGACTGTTAGGCCCCATTCGCACGGGCATAATTTCATCGCGCGTTGAAAGCCATTTTTTACGCCTACATACAAAAACAATGAACGTCCGTGTGAACGGCTCAGTAGAAGTCCATAATAATTGTTCTATTTAGGCGTAAAAAAATAGTGCGTTAGAATTACGTCCGTGCGGATGGGGCCTTATGTAGGTACCTAAGTAGTGTATGTGTGATCGATGAATAAATTATCTTTTATTTATTTATTTTTTATATTGTTACTACTGTTATACCTATTTTGTTAGTGTATTCCTGTTATATATATATTTTAATACCGACATGTACTTATTTCAGCTGGAGGCCTACAAAAAACATTGTTGTCGTTTGATGTTAGAGTAAAATAAAAATATACCTACTATTATAGTATTCTTCCATTTTATCTTCTTACAAAGTGTAAAACACTATAGATAGGATTTTTTTGTAGAGACGCAACAATTAATAACATAGGTACTACTTGTCGTCATTAGGTGGCTTGAAAGGTGTACGGTTCACGGAGTAACATTCTAAAGAGATGAATTATAATACAGATCGAATGATATTTTATCATTGACCAACAATGAATATACCATGGACCTAACAATACAAGTTATTAGGTCCATGGAATATACACACAAAAACATTTTTCAGATCGAAATCAAAATAATTTAAATTAAAATGTCTATCTATGTACTTAATTAAAAAAATATCGAATTTGTAAACTCAATGTGATGACCCATTTTTAGCCTTTTTACGGGCCGCATTAGGACTGGCTGGGTGGAACGAAGCTTGTGTGAGAAACAATTACTGTAACAATAGGAACTGCTACGGAGCAAAATATGTTAACATTAAGTCCTCTGTAAGGGGACAAGAGTTTGCTCAACGGAATTGATTTGTATTTAATTAGTAGTTTAAATATATATAAAAGTTCTTAAAATTCAATGACTGCTTGGGCGAAATTAAAATAATGTTATTCGGAAAAGTGATGGAAATTAAAATTCAAGTTTAATGTATTGTAAATTATATTTACGATAAGTAGGTAGGCATGATAATGTCGAATAAGAAAAATACTGTTCAACGCTTCGACTTATGCTTGAAAATAACAGCAGTTGGTTTGGCCCAGAAACGTCAAGATTAAAATTTCATACGAAATGTAATGAAGATAAATGGAAATTACGTGAACGAAAATGTAGTACCTAATAAGCATTGCAATTTGAACAATAAGGTCTCCGACAGATTTCTATCTATTAAATGTGAAACATTGAGTAAACAGTTTTAAATTAAGCGGATTAATAGACTTAACCATACCTGTATCTATTTTAGATTTGCTCAATCTTAGATTTAGGGACGTGCTCTACAATTTGAACGGGGCAATCATGATTACTTATCGAAACCCATCCTAGTATTACACCGATGCACTGCCGCACGAATGATGTACCAGATTATGTGGCGTTATATCAAATGGGACCTTGTGGCGGAAATGAGTTATCTACAGGGATGAAAACTACATAAATATACCTAACCATAGATCCAAGAACCAACCTCCTAGCTAAAAACCGTAAGCGTTTTATTTTTAAATTTTGTAGTGACCCAATTGTGTTGTGTCTCCATTTGAATCATTGTACAATACTTTTCAAAATCCAAAGGGACTAAGTGGCGGAAATAAGTTATCTACAGGGCTGAAAACTACATAAATATTGCTAACTATATATTCAAGAACCAACCTTCTAGCCCTAACAATAAAAAACATACATAAATAATTGTGTCGTCGTTTGAGTCATTACAAAACTTTAATTAACTCGGAACCTAAATGCAGCGATCACGTCCCTTTTGATTTTGAATCATCCACATAATGGAGTGGCAAAATTTTTTGATTCATGATTATTATGGTCACTTGTACTGAATACCTATCTGCCAGTCTACGCCATTACATAATAGGTAACGGCAGAATGCTCTTATTTTGGAAATTTGAAGTACTAGGATTGAAATCTGACCAAGTGGTTATCAGACCAAAATAGTGATCGACACAAAAAGTAATTGAACAGCGGCGTAGGCTGTACCGATTTTGAATTAATAATTGATGTTTCGTACTTATCTATAACAATATTATACGATCATAAGATGTATTTTTAAACATCATTCGCTTCAAAATCATGTTATTTTCCAGGACATTTATAGTGAAATATAACTTAGATAGTTAATAGCTATTTATTTAAATATAAGTAAGGAGGTAACTAATACTTCATCTTAATATAAGTAACTTGAATTAATATGTAGGTAGATATTTGTTCTACTGATTTTAAATAATTTTAATGTTCGTAATTGTGATGATAATTATAGTACATTAATGCAGCGGCCGGCAACAGAGGGGTTGATGGGCGAATGTGCCAAGGCTTGTACAGTACTTTTCTCAAATAAATTTGCGGAAATTCGAACTAAGTATTAGTAAGTACTTACCTATGAATAACGGTTTATTCGATACACATAGGTACATACATTTTGGCGGCAACGAGTTTTCTATAACAGCTCTTGCCCTTTGAATTTCAGGTCGCGTCAATGTAGGATGTTCTGCTCATCACGCTCACTTTCTTAACTTAAACTCATTTTTTCAAATTAAATCAACAATTATTTCAAAATCAATGACGAACAACAATCATTTTTCACGCGCCACAATCACGGAGTTCGTATTTAGTAAAACTTTTTCTTTTTCTTCATATTTAGGGTTCTGTACCTCAAAAGGAAAAAAGAAACTCATAAAATTCTGTCTGTCTATCAAGACCCTTTTTCTCAGGAACGCGTGGAGGTATCAAGTTGAAATTAATATCAAATACTGCAGTCCCTTGGAGCTGTGAAAAAATCGTTTTTGCCGCATTTTCGAGTATTTTGGTAATCAAAACCTATGGGGTTGACCCATTGAGAAACTTTAAATTTGGCAAGAAGCAATGTCTTATAGCACAAGTTATAATAATAACAGTAATTTTGTAATTACATCACAATGAAACGTAATTTTTCTATTACCACCAAACTTAATATTGCGTATAACCAAATCATCCATGTACTGGTATTTATTCTGTGGTATAAGTACTATTAACGATTTTCGAAATTTTTAAAAACTAAGTTTGTAACTACGAACCCTCACGGCGCGAGTTCTACTCGCACTTGTTCGGTTTTTTTTTCATTATTACAGTTTTCTATATTATATACTTGTATATATTGTATACTTACATGCAAGCCAGTTCGAAATTTAAATAAAATTTTGATAAGTTAAGTTACTTGTTTATTTTGGAGTAAAAAGATTGTAACATGTTCAAATTACACGACAGACCTATGGTTTTTTTTTATACAGAATTGCCGGCCGCTGCTCGCATGTATTTGACTACAGTATTTTCGGGTCGGGCGGCTGCTGCCTAGAACGTTGTTTGAAAGCGGTATAGTCGGTAACGCATAAACTCTTCCTTGTTATTTAGTTTATATCGTAAAATGTCTTACTCGCAAAATGACAACTTTTTTATTTACTATTATATTATTTTTTAAATTATTTATTTTAAATATTATTAACTATTATAATAAGTTGCCAAACTTTTTTAACATTGACTGTACTGTGCACATTGTAGTCATTTTGTATAGCAAAATTATGCAGATGATAATATGTAGTGATTTTACATAGTCGACATTTCCCAACATAGACTTAGTGTATTGTATTTGTAGGTAATGGCCGCCCGACCCGCATTTTCGATTTATCTCAAAGAAGGTTGTCATTACATTTCCAAGCATGTTTGAGAAATTAAATTACCTATGTCATTTAAATATTTGCTGTGACTCTCGTACTTACAGAATCTTTACCTACTTTATACAATTTTACCCACATGCTGTTACTTTCCTTTTTTTATTAACATCGAAGTTTTTATATTGTGTATTGAGAATACTGTATTTTTAAATATAAGGACACAGAGTAGTGCGAACATACATAGGTACTGTCACACTTATTATTTATGTTAAATATAGCACTTATAATACACATGGACAAGTGTCGCACTAAGTATTCACGAATTACCGGTATGGTACCAGGAACGGCGATAAACTAAAACCAACCCGTTACGGGCTGAATAAATATATATAATATTATGTAAGTACACGTACTTATGTACTCGGATTCACCATGTACCTACATACAATCGTTTTACCCCCGACGAGACGTGAAAACGACGCGGCATCCACAAAAATATTATTATTTTATTATAATTTTGACATTGTAATTTTTTATATTACCTTGACATTATTGAATTTACATAGGTACTAAATGTATGTTTTAATTCGGATTTGTTTAATCTACTGAAGTGTAATACTTTTTACCGATGAATATTTATGGACGAAGTGCTGGGCATTCTTGCAAGGAAAGGGGCCGGTTAAAATTAATTATAAATTGTAAAATGAAAATTTCGTGAATACTTAATTACACTTCCACACTGTATTGCTTTGAATGCCAAGTTCATTATATATATTATAGTTAAATTTATGTATTGTCAAGCTTCAATGCACCAGGTAATATTATACCATAATTACTTTAAAAATTTGATACCTACTCATGCAGGTTACCTATATTATAATGTAGCTGTGAAATTTTACTTCACAATCAATATATTCATGTTACTAAGATTATAATATTGCTGTTCGTAGTTTCAAATAGAAATCCAACATTGCCAAATGTCTATTATTGGTTATGTAGGTACCTACATGTATTATTACCAGAAATCATCAAAACGATATAAACATTAATTTATTTACTGAAGATCGAATGGTAAATATACTGGAATAATGGATTTTTGTGCACCTACAATACATAATCTATCAATGCTTAAATTATTGTTTGAATTACCTAATTTCAACAATCCTGATACCTATACCTATATTTTCTACGAAGCTTATTTTCAATTTAACTATATTAGAAACGAATCCGCGACTACTGGCACGTCATCATCATCATATCAGCCTGTAGACGTTCACTGCTGGACAAAGGCCTCCCCCAGGGATCTCCACGACGATCGGTCCTGCGCTAAGCGTGTGTGGATATAATTTGGCCGATGGGGAAAGTGGACCAATTGTTCCGGATGGCAATAAACGACCAAGCCACAAAGCCAAAGAGAGGAAATCGGTCGGAAATTATTTTTAACTTTACGAATTTCAGTCTAGGTATGGTTGTATACGTAATTTCTAAATTTTTGCTGTAAATCCTGCATGTCCAGCAAACCAGCATTGCAATTCGAAATAAATGAAGATATAAATTATTGAAGACTAGCTCAAAAAGGATTATAAGCCGGAGCCGTAAAATTATTTCAAAAAGAATGCTCATTTTCATTTCATGGAATATACTATAAAATTGGTAAATATCATTATCGACATTAAACACTTTACATTTTCTTTCTATAAGAATTTGCCCATGGACAAAATAAATGTCGACACTGACACAAATATTGAGGGTCAGTATATTATAATCCATGGAACTAATATGTACTAATATTAGTTCCATGATATAATCACTTGTACTATTATATATTCTGTGGTAATGTCAATCATAGAAGAAAGAATCAATGGCGGCGCATTCGCTTAAAAAAACTTTAAAAACTTATCTATTCTATCCAAGAAGTTTCAAATCTCTTTGGTCGCGCGCGTTCCCTGTGGCAAAATTTTTTGATTCATGATCCGTATCCTATCATCATGATCCTATCATACTAATTTATTAAAAGCGAAAGTTTGTAAGGATGTTTGGAAGTATATTTAGATGTTTGTTACTCTTTCACGCAAAAACTACGGAACAGATTTCTTATGAAACTGTACCACTTATGCTATAATTCATACAGATACCTTGGGGATAGCTGTTCCTGTGGTAAAAACCTTTCTAAGAGGGCGATGCCGCGAGAAACAGGTAGCCATGTATAAAAATAGACAACGAACAATAAAGGTAATACTAATTTAATGAAGCTGTAGAGTTGTTTGAAGGCGCCTCTGAAATTATCAGTTGTATTTGAAAAAATATTTTACCATTTGATAGCCCAATAATAATTCTTGAGGAAGGTTATGTGATCCAGCAATACCTGTGGAATAGAAATTTTAAAGTTATTTTGCTTCCGTTCAAGTAATAGCCTCGAGAATTTGTCCATAAGAATAAAGTACCTTGGAAGATACAAGGTAAAGAACTACAATAGAACTCGTCTGTTGCAAAAATAAATACTTAGAATCCACTTGAAGCTTAGTGAAGATTGCTGTTCAACCAAGCATTTATTCTCGCAACTTCAGTAAATATAAGACGTTTCATTGCATGCACTACTTGTGAAGACAACCGTGAAAAGGATTTTAACAACTCTATCTTACTGCTTTATCGTTTTAATGATGAACGAGAGAGCAAATATGAAAGATGTTCAAACGTTGTCCTCGAGTATTTTCAGGCTATAAATAGAGTTATAATTAGTAGAAAATTCAATTCAACATTGCGTCTACGTCTTCAAAATCATCAACATAGTTTTTATAACTCATTTCCTATAATTTTGTTAAAATTATCAAGTAGAAGTATGTTTCATCATCATCATATCAGCCAGTAGACGTCCACTGCTAGACAAAGGCCTCCCCCAGGGATCTCAACGACGACCGGTCCTGCGCTAACCTCATCCAGCCGGGTCCCGTGACTTTCACCAGATCGTCGGCCCACCTAGTGGGAGGCTTGCTTACGCTGCGTCTTCCGATACGTTGTCGCCACTCCAGAACCTTTCTGCCCCAACGGCCATATAGTAAGTATGTTTATGAATATGAAATACGAGCACACTGAGCATCTTAATAGTACATTGTTATCCAAGGGGTGAAAGCAACTTATTTAAGTCCCGAGACGGGGTTTGGCGCCCGAAGCGTAGCGAGGGCGCCAATAGTTCGAGGGACCTCTAAATAAGTCTTGAACCCGAGGGAAATACTGTGCTTTTCATTACGAATACACTGAAAGTAAAAACAAAAACACAAAATGAGTGTTAATACAAATCTCTGCTATACGGAAGTATAAACAAAACTCTACAACTCGAAAAAACAAATAAAGATCGGATTGCCGCTTTCCCGACTATTTTGTTTTTTTTCTGTGGCCGGCCAGCTATTCTGCCATTATTTTTCATTTCCATCATTGAACAAATGGTAAATATTTTGCCCAAATCTATGTTATTTTAAAGAAATAGTTGACAGTAATAATTATAATACAGTCATTTAAAAATATATATTCTTTAATTATTACTTATCTATGTTGATTCAATTTTACATCGCGCTGTAATTGAGTGGCTGTATAGAAAGTTAGAACATGGTCCAATAGAAATGTCAAAATAGTACTAGTTTTTTTAAAAATAATTTGACAGCTGTCAGTTGAAAGCGATTCTCCCTAGGGCTGAGATGTATTACTTTCAACCCGCTACTTAGGCAACTTCAGACCTACTTTCAGAGTATGAGTAATGAAAAACGACATTTCAATACTACGAAACTTTTAGTGGTTGCCATGTTTCGGATTAAAAAAATCGTTTCATTTTCAAATTACACGATAGATATGAGTTGTCATAGTAATTTATTCGGTCGCTAATAGTAATTTATTCGCCGCCTGAGCGCATGTATTTGACCAGTACAGCATTTTCGTTGTATCTCGAAGAAGATTGTCAAAAAATGCTTACATTTCCAAGCATGTTTGAGAAATAAATATTAACAGGCAAAATAAAAGCAAAGGGTATTTATAATGCTATACCTTATTAATTGGGTATTAGCTATGCAAAGTCCAGTCAATCGTTAAAAGAGTTCCTGTGAACAGTTCAATAAACAGCGTCTAGTTTACTAACAAGTAAAGGCGCTGTTTGTTTATTGAACTGATAAAATATGAAAAGCGGAAAAGTTAAAATAATTACAGGCTACATCTGATATTGCCTTCTGCTACAAAAAATATTTTTACTTTTATTTTCCAGTTTTCATACCTACGTTGTACTATACTATAGGCACTTTTAATAAATAACTCATTCGTTTAACAAACAAAAGATAATTATCAATTTTATTCTCTTATATTTTGTTGAGTATTTAATTAGATACAGAATGGAACTTGTCACATAATGTAGAGACATGTATCTGTAATTAGTATAAAGATGTCCTGACCCTGAGCCTTCAAAAGTTGCTCTCGCGTTTAAAGTTGACGGTATCCCGATGTCAACTTTAAATGCAAATGAAGTCGCGGTATATCTGAAAGTTTTTATATCTAGGGACACCGACACTTGAGAGGTCAATTACATTTTTAAAATATTTTTTTCATGTTGATAGAACTTTGCTTAAGTGTGTATGTATATTCTATATTTAGTACTTGCACTTTATATGCACACTAACAAACGCCCCGCGACTTCATTCGCGTTTTAAAAGACTACACCGACTATCTTGTCCCTCCTTTCCCGCCAATCCTTCCCCTTCCTTCCCGTGTGCTCCCTACTTACCTAATAAATTATACATAATTATTTGGATTGCTAAACCAACTTACTTCGGATTCAGTACCCCTGAGAACCTATGAAATAGTAAAAAATATCAGATAGAACTGATTGTAGTACTCTTTGCTAAATAATAAAGGGAAATAATAAAGTGTAAATATTTTAGGCATGTGAAATTAAAGTAGAAGTTTACACGTATCTTCTTAGGGGGCCAGGAATACCACACGGGTATACCGACTTCGGCCCTTTTAAAGGATTTGAAAACGTGCCTTCACCGAAAAGCTTAAGGTATTTATAATAAACCGTCCCGAAGAACTCATGCATTAGTACTTACAGGCCAAAGTAAGTAAGTAAAAGGTTAAGTATTTAATAGTATTTTTTATTGTATTCACCTATATGTATATTGGTGAGTATTCCAACAATTCTACAGAACTAAATCGTGGGGAACTATTGGGATGCACCCTCTACGTTATAACAGAATGGACAACTTGAAGGAGCATCGCGAAGTCGGCGATACGGGTCTAAGGCCAAAGTGAGCAAGTTGGCAGACGACTCGTATCGATCATTGTTGAGATGCGACGTCGGCACCGACGGACGATGCATTGTATTTTGGCCGAAACTCCGGCGACAGAACAATGGCGGTAATTATTCAAACAAGTTAGATCTCAACCTATGACATATTATTCTGTGTCTCAACTGTCCCAGACTCTGGACAACATTCTACTCTCTGAACGAGGTTAGGTACATGCCCATCATTGGCTAGTTTCACTAAAATTAATAGTGTATTTTGCTTTAGCTTGTAACAGTAATGGGCGGGCGCGGGCGGGATCTATCAATTTTAGTTTTCACAAATATAATGGTATAATTTTTTCTCCTCAAATATTTATAAATTTTCTGTCGTGCTCTCGAGCTACTCGTTAACACTGTTAACTCGAGTTAACAGTGTTAAATTTAATCACTACAACGCCACCTTACGTGTATGGTACGTACTCTAAAAAAATATTTTTCAATATATTATGGTACCCACTTTGTCGGCGTGATTAATATATACCCATGCCAAATTTTCGTCAAAATCGGTTAAAAAATGCCACCTGTAGAGAATTACAAACAGAAAGACAGAAGGACAGACGGAAAAAAGCATTTTTGGCCAATCTCGAAACTGCGACGCTTCGCTCGCTTCGCTCGCTAGGGCAATAAAAGTTATACGGATAGTTTCAGGCCGAAGTAGAAACACACAGGATAGAATTTTGCGTGGGCGTTGTAGCGGCACGCTGTATAAATGAAATAAGCGTCCGATTGTAGAGCGCGAGTCAGAAGCCTCCCGCCCCTCACAGGGCCCTGTCGCGCCCGGTTTGCACCGTGCAATAGTCGGAACAATACGCGAGAATGCACTAACCAGTAACCTTACTCATACTTCGTCGGTGACAGCGTGCCCTGCAAAGGAGTTTCACCGCAGAGAGGTAAGGACCACATTGCTCATATTCGTTTCTTCTTAATGTTTCAATAAAGCAGGCGATAATTAAAAAGATGGCAATAAAGTTCTGAAGGATAAAGAGCAGCCACTAAGTATCTACTGAACATAGAAGCGTATCAACATGTTCTGTTCTACATTTCTTGTATGTGGTGGAAATCTACCGAAAAATAACAACAAAGGTGTGAGAAAAAGTTTTTCCCAAAGAAGCAGGTACCTATCAGTTAATTCAACGTAAATACCATGTACCTAACATAAATGGTTACAACTGTTTACGCTGAGTATAAAAAAATAAACGTTACATGCAAAATGTGCAGTGATTTTCTATTCGACAGCGCTACGAAAGATGATGTAGTTTGTTTTAGTTCTTCGAATGGTGCGTAAAAAAAAACTTTATGGTCGGCGCACTGGAAATTCCCGTTGCAGGTGTGTAGGGGCGGCCATGATCATTGATCGCTTACCATCAAAAGAACCGTCTGACTGTTTTCCTCCCTAGAAATGTCATGCCGACTGTATACGAGATTAAAACTTATACAAAGTTATTGAGAAAAGTTCTCACGCAAAAAACGCAACTTTACAACTTGTTTTGGTCACTTTTCAACTTAAACGGTTCGTTCGACGAATTACGCAAATTGTTCAAATCTGCCAGCAAAACAATTTAACTTACTCTCTAATGCGAATCTATGTCTGGAGCCAAACTGAGCTTAAAAGCTTGTCTAAGTAGGTATTGGTTTTATTTAATTACTTAATAGTCCTCAACGCGCTGCTGTGGTGTTTCTATCTCACTCTTGCGTTAGGATTCAGCTGACAATATTAATGGAAATTACCTCAGCTGGTGGTTCCAAACGTATTAAATGAATTCCAATTCACTTTGTCGTCTGGGCTATTTATTGGAAACAATAAATTGTATCGCAACAAAAAAATTCTTACACATGCAGATTCATGACAAAGCCCGTGTTTCCGGAAACGTTGCTCTTAGGGTTTTCGGGTTACAAATAAATTGTTATTTCACCCATTTAAATATATAGAGAGCCTACTATTGCCAGTGCTTGGAAGAAGATGACGCGCGACGCTGCGTCACATGATAGACTTGAACTACTACTCCAAATTTCCCATTGATTTAGATTTAACTAATAATGGCCTTATAGTGGTAAAAAAAAGATAATAATAATACTTATTATGGGGAATTCCCGCATGAACAACGTAAAGTGGACTAAAGGGGAATCTCCCGTAAATAAGTCGTGTCGTATTTAGAATATGTCCCGACCGTGCGAATAAAGTCAATTTTTTACATTGCATTTTGAGAAAAGGTTTCAAAATCTAAAAGTGCTACGCGCATGCGCAGATGAAAGCGCTCCCCCTCCAATGTGCGTCCGCGCTTATTGCATTTCGATTCGATGTTGTAGCGTCGTGAAGAGCTTATTGTGTAGGTTGAGATTAGCACGGAGACGGGGTCTCCGCCCCGGCAGCTCGCTTGTTTGAGTGACAAGGGCCTATAGTCAACAATCGCGCTAATTCTGAATGATATTAAGTATACCAAATCCAAACCATAGCCAAAAACGTTATGCTGCATGTACACATTTGGCAAACCTTTACAAACGCAAACGTGTGGAGCAGGGGTTCGACTTGCGTTTGTAATTGTTTGCTAAACGTGTACAAGCCGTTGACCGTGAGTGATGGGTAAAAGAAGCGAGGGGAGGTCTTTCTCCAGTTGTCATGTGAGACACTTTATACCGGGTGGGACCACTGTGGGACACAACCATGCAGCCACAGATTGCGTTGGCTTTGTATTAAATGTTTAAAAAAGAAATATAACCGTTTTTAAAGTACAACTCGTCAAATCTATTATATTTTATGTAAAACATCCCTAACCAACTGATCGGTGTTAGTAAAAATGAAACAAAAAAAATTAAGTTTAATAAAACAATCTAACCGTTCATAATTTATGTATCTATTAATTAGCTGCGTGGTGTAAGTTCACAGTGTATATCTTCGGTGTATATAGATTACGATTTATAATAAAATTATATATAACTAGACGATGTCATATTTAAGAAGAAAAAAATGAGGCGTTAGTAGCCAAAACAATATTTTTTAGAATTTTTGGGTCTGTCTTTCTGTCTGTAGTTTGTTCCGGTATCACGCAAAATCTGAGTACTGCACCAAATTAGATGCGGTTTTCATACTTGTGTTCCTGAAGGTCTAACTTAATACCTATCTGGTGTATATTTTTATCTTGATACGCCATCTAGAAGTGGTCTGCTTCATTCATGAATCAAAAAATTTTGCCACTCCCATATGGATCAGTAATAAAAGCATTCTATGGGTGTCAAAATCGAGTCAAATGAATGACAATACTTATACTCACTCACACATTCTCACTTTCAATTTGTATTAGCAACCTCCTCCCGCTACTCCGCTTCCTTTGTCCGCACCCCCCCTGTAAGTGGCACCAACCGTTCCCATACTAAATATGCAATATGACCAAAGAGATTCGAAACTTCTTGGCTTTATTGGCTTTTTTTCTAGCGACAAAACCGCGTAACTTATAGCTATGATTTTTTGTTAAGAGATTATCAGAGGGCCGAGGAGAGATATAGTCATAAATATATAATGACGCGTTCCAGGGCTTATGGATTTTCACATTTTGGGGGGGGGGGGGGGGGGGGGGTATGTAAGTAAGCCGCGGGCGCAGCGTCCGCTACAGTATCTAATATAATACGACTCTGTCGGGGAAATTGGACCGTTGTGTCCCACCCTGTAGACATTGAAAATACCAGTGAGCTTAGTACTTCGCTTATTCGTAGGACAATACCTAGTTACTAATACAATAAAATATTATAGAGTGTGGCTGTCAGATTTTGGTTATTGAAAAAAGAATTCTATCTAGACTTCACATAAGTCTAGTATTTGAACTACCTACATTTAGAGACCCGATCGGGTCGCTTAACACTCTAAGTATTGCTTACTTAACTATAACTATCCTATTTGTCTATAATATACAACAATGACGACAATGACCTCATCATCAACAGCCTGCCTATAGATGGTTCGTGACCGTGCTATTATACCTTTTCTAGGTAGGTATATAGAATTTGAAGCACTGCTGAGTGCTGCCAACCAATAGGATTTATTTCAGTTCTGTGAGGATGCTGATATCTTTATGTAAACACGTCTTGATTATTTAACAGAACAGATCAAGTCTCTAAACAGTCCTACACATGTCATATTATTCTGGTTCGCGGCACAATTCATTATTTACATTTGCTCGACATTGATTGTAATCAAGGCCAGATTGCACTGCCCTTGATAAAAGTCCCCGTGCTCTAAATTAACTCCATGAAAACATCACACACACAAAGTCTGAAATATCTATTAGGTAATAAGGAAGATTTGGTTTCTTTTAGGGCTGGCGAGGTATACTGTTCTCACAGAACCACTAGTATTAGTAGGATTAGGATATACAATCTTTACCAGTACCTCCTTTCTAAACAATAGCACAGAAGAGAGTATGTATACTATCTTAAGAACAACCTATACTACTGTATGTTAGTCCGGGTAAACCAGGTACTGTTCATAGTACCTACCTACTACAATAAAAGAAACGCGTCCCTGAGATTATAATCGCATTAAAATTCTGTCGCACCTAACCACCTAAAAGGTGTTAAATATTCCTGACACGTTGGACAACGATGTTGGAATCGTTTAAACTGAACTCAATCATAAATCTAGTGGCCGCGGTCGGTGCAACCTGAAAAGGTCAAAAGCCTTAGACGAAGAAAGAAATTTCAGTTCAATCGGTCCTAAAACTGTCCCCCCCCCCCCTGTTTAACTCAAAACCTATAGTTTTGAGTTAAACAGGGGGGGGGGACAGTTTTAGGGCCGAGTTCACCAACTACAACATAATCATTGATTACTTAATCATTGAATCGTTCCGTTAAAATTTAACCGTTGCAGTAACAAAGTTTTACCGGTATTTAACCAGTAGTTTACTATATCCTTCTTTAAAATGAGTATGATGAGACTGCAGTTTGACTTTTATTCCGTCCGTGTCGTGTCAGTACCATGAAGTGATTTATGACTGGGGGTCGAGTTGGGAATTTTTGGTAGGTGTAAATTCTTGGGGGCCGAGATGAAACTAAACCATAAGGGTTCCGTACCTCAAAAGAGAAAAAATGAACCCTTATAGGATCACTCCGCTGTCCGTCTGTATGTCCGTCTCAAGACCATTTTTCTCAGGAACGCGTACAGGTATGAAGTTGAAATTAATATCAAATACTTCAGGTCTGCAGTCGCTTGGTGCCATGAAAAGATCTGACTTCTAAGTCATCGCAGTGATAAGATATGGCCGTTTTTGCCGCATTTTTGAGTATCTTGGTAATCAAAACTTATGGGGTACTTCCCGTTGACCAAGAATCATTAAATTTGGCTAGAAGCAAGGCCTTATAGCAAAGTAAAGGGAAAAATCCGACAACCGTAAATTTGTAGTTACATCACAAAAAAAAAATTATTTCTTGTAACAACAAACTTATTTTATTTATTAAATAATGTTTTGACAAATTTAAAAAATATAAAAATAAACCAACAAACATAATTTTGCGTATGAGCAAGTTATCCATATAAGTTAGTACCATGTGATATAACTACAAATTTTATTAACGGTTATCTAATTATTTCTATAATTAAGTTTATACGGAACCCTCAGGGCGCGGGTCTCACTCGCACTTGTCCGGTTTTTTTATAAGGGCTATTAAGTCATCTTGTATGATGTCCCAAGGATTTCGGGAGTGGTTCATGTATTGTCTTCCCGTAATACTTGCGTGCGTACCTCACTAAAAGCAAGTGTCAATAATTGTATGAATATCAGTATGATTTTTATCAATCAACTACGAGTTGGCCCGCGAAATGTGAAGTGGATGGTTATCGGGGCACGGTTGTTAAAATCAATCAATTGGACTATCTCTCGGATAGAGTCCGAAGTAGGAGCTTCATTACTATACTATACTCCAATAAAATTTAGTTAAGTACAGACAACCCAGATGTAGGTTCGTATTGCAAAGTGTAGTCGTTAAACATAAACCAAATCGTGTGCTCTCTACACGAGACTACAGTACCTATTTAATTAGCAAAGTATGTATTTTAATGTGCCAGGTTATAAGCTTTCACTGTACCAAATTTCATTGGTAACAATCCGATCAGCCGTTATATTAGCGTGATTGAGCAACAAACGTACATACTAACAAAAATCTATATATATACTTTACGCATTTGTGGTGGGATTCGAACGAATAATTTTGCATTTCTCCTTGTCATTTTAATTAATCAAACTAATTCTCATGCATCAACTTTCTACTTCATAGGATTGTTCATTCATTTAATGTAACGACATAATTCGCTTATTTCACCCTTTCCCTGCTGGATTCTTGAATTTCAAACAGACTAAGATATTTTTCTGGTCTAACACGCGAATGAAAATGTTGTTACTGTATCGCACGTATAATTCTTACTATACAAATAAATTAATTAAGCACTATACAAAATAACAAAAAATATCTCCATGGCAACTGGCTTTCCATAGAAACAAGATTTCATGTAAAAAGTAGAAGACATCATTTATTATTTAGCAAAGAGTACTTAACACAAGGAGATTCGATACATTCAGTTCCATTTGATCTGGTGGTACCACAGATTACTATAGCGAGCATTTTCCGTATTCTGTGGGTGGTACCTACCACGGGCAACGCACCGATGATTTTACAATTTTCTACGTTCTCGGGGGTGCTGAATCTCAGTAAATTTTTTGTTGTGTTCGTAATTTGTTAGTTTGATTTATTTTTTCTTGGGTTGGTTGGTTGGTCGGTCGGTCAGTCAGTTGGTTAGTTTGAAGTATTGGATGCACAGCTCAATAGTAGGTATGTGATGTAGTCTTTTAACGCGAATGAGGTCGCGAGGCGCGAAGAATAGCCATAATATGCCAATCAATGATTTGATTGCCAATTACATTATTATTTAATAAGCACTGGTCTTACACCGAATACTATTGTTTAGCTTTGCCCGCCCCGTCGTCGCTTGGTACACCCGTGCTAGATAATAATTTGTACAAAGCGCGAAGAAAGTGTATAAGGTGATATAATTTACAACTTTACTTAATGACATTATAATAATATTACGTATAAGTAGGTTAGCACGCTCTGCTTAGTTCATAACAGCTTAAAGTTAATATTAAGTTTTTCTGTATAAGTAGTTAGGAAGTCTCAATATGCGAGCCGCGGAGATAAGTGGCTTTGTTTGTTTTGGATTTGGGTGTATAAGACTTAATATTTATCTTTTCCCTTAACCGAACAGAGATCTTAACTAGAAGATTATTCCTTCCTTGCTTCTGGCGGTACTTGTCGAGAGTGTGGGTTGCTGTGCAAAAATTTTTCCACGTTGAACCACATGCTAGTGTAGAATGACCAATAAATAAAACATTAAAAGTTACCTGCGAAAACTTGAAATTTTTCAAACGACGTAGGCAACTAACGATTTTTTTTTATTCCGCCCCGCAATTTTCCACGCAGTCTAAATACCTAACTGGCAACACAATAAGGTACCTAAACCAATTGATTAATTGAGTTACAATGATAGATTAACTAATATAATATCTCACGCTGTTAATAGTTTGACAATAACAGAAATATCAAGAGGTCACAGAAGAAATAAAACAGTATCAACTGATGGGAAGAGTATCTCACTAAATGAAACTTGGTTATGCTTCAACCGCGCAAAGCATTGTATTTCTGACTATCAGAGACGTCAAGTGTAGAGGAAAGCGACACAATGAAGCACTTGCTTTAGGAACGCAATGCACTAGCTGCAAGGCAAATGAGTGCAGCTTACACTAAGCCCTAGGACTTCGGAATCCTGTCTCTTTGCTAGATAACAGCTTTTATGTATATTGTTTAAGATTGCGTTTCTATAAGTATTTATCTATACATATTAATATATACGGACTGCTGTTAGTCCGTTTGGACGTTTTGGTAAGATCCAGTTTCTTAGATACCAAAATAATCTCATTGAAATAAAATTTAACACGATCTACAAAAATACCACTAGAAAAAGTAGGTGTCTGGCATTAGGCCTACAGATTCGGGCATAGCGTTAAAGAGTTGAGGTACTGAATTAGTTTCATTGTTTGAACTACTCTGTGACGAGTGTGACACTCCCATAAAACGCACAGACGTTTCGGTTTACGCAATAATCGATACCCTCAGCTCCCATGTCTGAACCTTCACATTGAGTGGACACTTAACGAATACTAATAACGGTCACGGACATACGAGAAATGGAAAAGATAGACGGTTATACAAAACTTGTCCCTACAAACCGTACGTAGAATTTTTTAAACCATATTATACAAATGAATCTATCTCGAAACTAGGATAGTGATGCCGTATGCTGTGGGGTAGGAGTCATCATACTTAAGTTTTAAAGTTTCGATTACGTTTAAAATTGCACTAAATATACTATTACATTATTATAATTTTTATATACTTAATTTAATTTTTAACTTTCTATGTACACTTATTTATTATTTTGGAAATCTAATCTTGTTTATGATAATTAGTTTTACTCGGTATTTATGCTATCGGTTTGGGAGTAGGTTGTGCCGTATATTTTTTGTGTATTCCGGATTGACTAGTTAGTTTTTTTTGTTACCAGATCAATCGGTCGTGAAGATGTGGACATACATATTTGCGACTGCCCGCGGCGACGCCCGCCGTCCTGTCCCAATGCAGGCCTCCTCCGCCAACACATCCGCGGACCAGCTATACTCGTAAGTTTGGTCCCGGTTCGGAAGGCACCTAGTTAAAATTTAACAGCAACAAAATGTTTTACATTCTTGTAAAAAAATTAAAAAAGAGGATAGTAATTTTAGTTCTGTCAAAATGTGTGCTTGCTTTTAGCTTGAATGAATAAAAAAAATTTGCTACTCCGCGCGCGCCACTAAAGAGATTCGAACCTTCCTGGCTTTTAGAATAGGATAAAATATTTTTGATTTATTTGGCATTTTTTACAAATTGTAATAAAAATACACTTATTTAAAGTGAACTGACGGTTTTCCTACATTGTTAAAACAACACATAGACTATTTTAATTATCGCTATCAATGTGTTTGATTTGGTGATTACATATTATAAATATATTCAATATCATCATCGGCCACCAGTTCACTTCTGGACATGGTCGACTTAACCAAATATTAACCTTGCGCAGATTGTCGATCTAGCCGGGAAAATCAAGCCTCCACTCCATTCGAAAACTCGTCACGAGGGGCGTACAAAAAAAATATAGGTACACTATACTTACTCACTTGTTTGACACCGGCAAGACATAATATATCATCGTCGTGGCAGATTATTAAATCAGCTGATACGTTTGAAAATGTAACCGAACATTTGCAACTACGTTTGCAAGTGCACCATATTTGCTTGCGCGGTATCGCTCGAGTGCATAATAAGATCCCCCAGGAGTGCATATGAGGTGCATATGGAAGTGCTTTACGGAGAGAGTGAGGGGTGGGGGAGGTTATGAATGTAGGTAAATTGCTTATTCAGAGTAAAAATACACATTTTATTCCATATTATACGGGAATAATTTTTAAAATAGCGTTTCAAATTTGCTAAAATGTATGTACCTATACCTACATACAATCACATTAACGAAAGACGCCCGTTGGTAAAAATGTTTGTACTTATTGAATTGAAGCATTTTTTCTCACTTTTTTATTTTTTATATAAGTAGGTACATTTTTATATAAATAGGTGCAATAAACATATTTTAATGCTGCTATGACTTCTGTTACTTCTTATCTGAGATTTAATAAATTTCAATTGAGATTCCCAACGTGAGAAATTCCTGAATGTAATTGACTAAGTATACAAATCGCGACGAGGATGGATGGCGGCGGTTAGGCGAGATGTTTGCCTTCTGGAATTAGTTCCTGTAATTTAAAACTTTCTTCCACAATTTATTTACAGTTGCTATTTGCATAACGATTTCAATTACTGTGGTTTTGTAGATTCAGACATTTAATTTAATGTTGTTTATTGAATGTGTATAATTTCAATTAACTACACGACTCACATTATTTATAAGTTGTCTACTATTATTTAACAGCTTCTGACAAAACTATGGAAGGCTTGACCCCTATCACCACACTGGGTTGGTGGTCGTTAGATATCGCCATTTTCTAATATGTGTAAATTACATTGTTTTATATGGGCAATTTTAATGTAATTTCTTTTTTAAATATAATAATAATCTATACTTATATAGGTACTTAACGATATGTAATAAAAATATTTTCACTCCAAGGATATTTAGACTTGTTTAATACTTTGCTAATGCTAATTCTGCTACCTCCTCTTCTTTCCTCCTCAGTTAAAAGAACATGAATAAGTACCTAACTTAAGTTTATTTTTTCAAAGCCACCGCGACGGAAAGGTATTCACGGTATCGAGCAACTCGGCGCCTCATCCCGAACCTTCTAATCCAGTCTCCGAGGTTACGAGTCCCACTCCCAATTTGGAGAATTATAACAAGAGATTCTCGACCAACTCTCTCAAACCACTACGTCCGCACCCCGACAAGATTCATCAGGTGGAGGAGGGAATTGAAATCTACGAAGATGTGAGTATTTCATTCTTTTATTCTTTAACTAGGTGGTCTTCGAGTAATAGGTTTAAAGGGTTAAAGAATAAATGCTATGTTCAACTGGTTAAGCAATGAAGTCAGTTGCAATCCTCAAAAATTTTCGTGGGTACACCTTTTTTATCAAACTAGATATAGATGTAACTTTGACTCAAAACAGACGTAGGTATATTATTTTAAAAAATTTACAATCAACACAAAAGATCGAGCGTATTATTTGATTCTATTACTATGGACGTTTTTCAGTTCGACCAAGGCGTTGGACATTTTTCAGATTTTAAAAACTCAATGAAATTGAATGAATTATGAAATTCAGTTTTTAAAATAAATATGTGGAAAAGTTGAATTTTTGACGTTCATCGCTATATAACCTAGTTTGTAAAAGCCTGTTGCATTGCACCATGCAGTTGTTACTCTGTATAAATTCACAGTAACACACTAAATGCTTGACTGATTCCGTGTACTGGTGTGCAAGCAGCACCTACATATATCTACGATATAAGTTGCACTAGCGTAGATGAGTAACAGTCAAAGTTAAACAACATTTTATCTTATTTATGTTCACAAAATTCACAGCACTAAGAAATTATTACTATAGATTATTTTCTAAACGCTCTTTCTCTAAACTCAATATAACATTTTTCTGGTATAAACCCAAGTTGAATCAAGGCATGGCGCTTGGCGCTTTGTGATCCAAATAGGGGTCCTATTTACTATACCGGACCTGGTGATCTTTTGTATTTTAAAATACAAAAAGATCACGGGAAATCAGTAAGTAGTATCTACCTAAATTACTTACACAGGTTTTTCTAATTCACCTAGCTCATTAGCACAGAATATTTATTAGTACAAAATATTAGTTAGGTTAGGTTACAGTGGTTCAATAAAAAAGTTTTTCTTCTTACGTATATGAATTCATGCCTATAATAAGGGGTGTGAAGTACAGAACGTACTAGGTGTGATCTTAAAATAGACTTTAGTGACCATTTTTCACCTACAGTAAAGTTCGCACAACTGTTTCACATGCTGGTATACGGAACAAGTCTTAATTTTAATTTTACCCCTTCGATCACCATATACTATATACCATATAGTATATGGTGATCGAAGTTTTACCCTTATCTAAATATTGCCAGTTAGTTAGATGCCCTGTTCTGATGCGGTGTTAGAAAATCCTAGGGTTTACTGTTATTTGAGCTCTTGCAATGACATGCACAAGCAAATCTTGACAAATAAATACATGACGAGCTTGCACTTGTGTGCTAACTCCCCGGGGATGAGACTTGGCAAGATCGATGCTCTCGAGACGACAGCACCAGAAGTGTTCCGTAATGGGAACCGCATGAGCAAGCATACCTTTGTGCATCACATATATAATTGGATTCACTGAGGCATCCACGCAAATTATATTTCACTGCACTGATGCTATGAAATATTCGCATTATTATTGGTATCCACTAAAATAGGAATTCCAAGTTTCACTCAGAAGAGTATTCTTAGAAAACACAGGTGTTTTGAAACATTCCATTTGTAGGGTTACTTAATGCTAACTATTAATCGACTTGAAATTTCTAATACCTAGTTTTTAAAGTGTTTTTTATAAATTTCTATGCAAATGGGGCCTAAACCGGGAGGGGAGGTTTAAATAAGTTTTTTTTACTACGGTTGGTTACTAGGACAATGTCTTTTTTTGGTTATATTTTGTTAATGCCGCATAGTTTTTTACTTACAATGAAAAATGCCATTCCTCCTTAACTCCGAAGTTTGCAGATCGAAAAATCTGATTTTACAGTACGTAGAGGTTTATATAAACATACAGCAAAGAGAAAACGATGTCTCTACCTAGCACAGTTTCTTTAGAAATCAACAAATCAAATGAACTTAGTTACGCTACTAAGACCCAAACTAAGATTTCCTCACTCCAACTAAGATTTCTACACCCAAACTAAGACGGATAAAGACAACAAGTCACAAAGGAGAACTCTTGTTGTATACTGTTTGTTCCCGGGGAACTAAACCCAACCACCTCGTCGCTCGAGTCACACACAGAGTAAGTAGGTGGTTGTCTAAGAAAACGTCTGTAGATAACTCTTTGACACTATATTCGCAAAGCAACAGTTGGCCCCGCGCCCGTCTCTCGCTTCGGAGGCAGCTGACACTTTTCATACCTCCGTCCGGGGTTACAAACGCTTGCGTAAATACTACGACAACCACATGTGAGAATAACATCGCTACAACTGTACCTACTAATGGTTTACTTACATCCCTGGCTTTAGTGTATAAAATTAGAAAATTAGCAATATGGAAGAAGCGACGAGGATAGATGTTATGAAATGCGTGAGCCAGATCGGCCAACGCGAAAAGGTTTTAAAAAGTTTCTCAAAAATGTTTGCTCGATACTTTTGCTAAACAAAAAAAAAATTAAAAGTCAATTTATTATTTGCCCTGGAGTAAATTAATACAAATAGCTAGTTTGCATTTTTTGCACAATTTTAATTTAGTAAACTATACATAAATGTATACAAAAGCAAAAAAATCATCTATACAAAAGCTAAGTAGATATAACTATACTCTTAATTATAATTACAAAGATACTTATTGTTAGTTTTGTTATGGAAATTTTACCTTGTGGTAGTAGGTAGGTAGTTGATAAGTCGGTGACTTGTCCGAAAGAGACATAGTCTTTGGAGAAAGGAGCTTCAAGATCCAATCATCGCTAATCGAGTGGACGTGGAAAGAACCAACAAATTAAAATCTGCTTTGGTAACGCGATCCCAATTAACACACTTAATTTTGCTAAAACGTTTATACCGCAAACACTGCGCACTGCGGCGAGACATCGAACATGATCAAGTTAATGCATTAACTTTTAAAGGGGCAATTAACCATATTACGTTCAGCGGTGGTCAGGCAATCAGTATTTACAGCGGAAGCTACGGCGAAGACGTCATAAACGTGATTCGGGAAGTCGACTGTGCCTTGCTCATCATGGCCCATTGTTTCGAATGTGGTGCCTTGAACACGCACCCACTGTCTATTAATTTTAGGCTCAACGCTCATTCCTATTCCGACAGCGCAGGAAACAGACGCTGGGACAATTTTTTCCCTTGCAATTTTAGTCAACAAGTAACATGATCGCAACGCGAACTATCTCTTGATTAATTGAAGGCCCATCACCTTTACTATAGATGTATCTATCAGTCGTGTTAACTAAATTCCTTTAATTGAACTTCGTGGTAACTCGGTGTCGTGACCCAGCTAACAATTACTTTGATACCGATCTCCGCTATTTGTTGACGACCTCTAATGACTCTATTTATTTTGAAGACTTTGGTGGGGCGACCGGGATGGAATAAATAATACTCGTGCAGTGTGTGCTCGTCGCGTTCACAACCAACAAAAATGAGTCCGGTCTTCACCATACATAAAATTCCGCTGAGGAATAGCATGACACCGGTAAGTAACAATTTCTATAATAAATAACCAACTTTTGGATTTTATTGCATTACTATAATAATAAGCTAGAGTATATTGTTAAAATCAAGTGTATTATCTAGGTACTACTATACTTTAAAAAAAAATATATATAATTATAATGAGTGTATTACGGTTTGTAGTGGTCAATTTAGTAATATCTTATTTTCTAAGCGCCGCAAATACTCGTGCTTGACCGAGCACTACGAGTTTGCGGCGCTTGCTGTAGAGACAATGGGTCCATGGTCGTCGGACACAAAAAAAATTATGCGCGATATTTCCATGCGACTGGTCCTCGCCTCCGGTGACCCCAGGGCTGGCGCGTACCTCGTTTAAAGGCTAAGCCTAGCCATTCAGCGAGGTAACGCTGCCAGTGTCCTGGGAACCATGCCGTGCACACACGAGCTGGACGACGTGTTCGTGATATGATGGGTTTTTATTATTAATTTATTTTAGGTAGGTAAGTAGGTTAGCATAGTATATATATATTGTATCTATCCTTAGTAACTTTTGATACCAAGCCTTTTCAATATATTATATATATTGGTTATTTGTGTTACATAAATACCAATATTTAAAAATGAAAACAATAGAAGTCGCGAATTATAGTGCAGCGAGCGAATAATTTTTGTCATAAGGACGAGGCGGCAGTTTTGTACTTTTATGGAATCCATTGGAACTGTTGAGAGTTTTTCTATTTTTTAAAATAACAATGAAGTAGGTAGTTATCTATTGTTGTTAATTGTATAATACTGCCCGTCCTAACCTAAACGTATGGCGATCACAGACATGGCCGCTGACGGATGTTCAGTAGTCCAAGCTCAAGATTTGCGAGACTTACTTCCGATGCAAAACCTCTTGTCATTTTTCGCGGAGGGCCCACGCACACATGCGCACTTGCACACCGCTCTGTCTTTATGAAACACACTCGTATAAAACGAACAACACATTCTTAACCTCGCGTTCACATCGACACATTTTAATACCGCGCATGATCAAGTTAATTGGTCTTGCTTGTAGGTGCCTTTGAGAGGAAGTCAGAGAATGGTGACTCCCCCCTCTCTAGCTTTTGTTTGATGTTGCTAAATGATAGCGCTAGAGATACCAATTCCGAAGTATGTGTTTTAAACAGCGATGGAGTTTTACCATAATCCATGCTTGAGTGTAAAACTGCCTACAATAATAAACGAATAAAACACATTATTTTTATATTAAAGATTTTCTAACATATTAATGTCTAATTTACCTACTGTTCTTATTATAGGCCGGAACCGGAACGCACCAAATGCGTAATATGGGTGAAGATTTCTGTTGGAGTGTTGGATTTTATTATTAAAATTACAACGTTTAAAGATTTAGCAGGGACTTGGATCCCTGAGTGGAAATTGAAATAAAAAAGTACCTACGTACAAAAAATATTCACATTTATAATTGCTTTAAGTAGAACGTTAATTAGGCTCACGTCCATTTAGAGCTATGGGCTATGATATGACAAACACATCGGTCACTGTTAATGAGGCACTTTCCAAACACACGGCGTAGTAACAATAGCTAAGTACAATGTTATAACTAATAGATATATGTACGTACGGACACAGCACTCGCAACAGATGGATGCCATAACAGCTATTTGCATTTTAATTACATGTTTATTGGCGGAAATAATAAAGGTTTAATTTTTTTTCTGTGTGTCTTGAAATATATATATTTTTAAGTCTTAGCGGCTGATTTGGAAAAAAGAGTCAGAGCTTCAGATTTGCGCAGTTTAGATTTGTGACCCTGACCTAAAGAAGTCGGATTTAGCTTTACCAGACTAAAAATTATTTGCCCGAACCCGCACAGAAAATAATTTTTAAGAAACCTACAAATAAAGGTTATGAATTTATACCTAATAATGATGGACCAAACGGGCTGTTTTTTGATAAAAATCCATAGTTCAGAAAAACTTATTTGAATATGACAAATGCAAGACAAGCGCAGTTAATAGATAATGTAAAGTAAGTAGTAAGTAAGTAATGCTTTTATTTCAGGGAAACAACTAATTACATAAGTATAAATACCAGATAAATACACAGTTGATATTAGCTAGATACTAGATATTACAAGTACATAATTAATTTTCTTGAAACCAGTTGTCGCCGTGAAAAGGGTCTCAACTCATCTTATTGCTGCAGACATAAGAGTCAGCAGCGCTGGTTTTCTGTTGAGCCCCTTGAGAATGTAAATTATAATAATTTGAGTGAAAAGTCTTGAGTAGACCACCGCCATATAAAGAACCTGACACTAGGAAATTCGCTGTCTAATAAACGACCTGAGTGGATTTTATACTTTATGTACTTAGTTAGATGTTTTATCAACTGACACTTTGTAATACATTATGTATATTCACATACTTCTTCCGTACTACCGCTCATGTTTTGTTATGAACCCTAAGGGCAATCTACACCTTACTTAGCTGCAAGTACTGTCCAAAAGCTATAAGTGCCTTGTCATCCTGCCTTGCTAATTCGGATACAAAGACTCGTGTCTGTTAATACACTTCCTGTTTTAGGCGTCTAACAGAGTAAGTATCACAACAAGCTGGTGTGACGACGAGTCCGCCCTCCATACAATACATAGGCCTATTTGTCTGGTCCCTATTGAAATTAAACCTATGACGCTGATTCTAGCGTGCACAGGCTACTAACAAAGATGCCGTCAATAAAAATAATGTTAAATCCTGAAAGCATACACAGCGACGCTTGCAAACTACATAAAATAAAATTAAAAGATAATTCTCCAGACTAATAAGTATTATCGTCTCAGCGCTACTTATAGGTCTAGAATCTAGTTAAGTAGCTCTACTCCGGAATATTGCGAGAGAACGGATATAATAAAAACATTAAAGTCTTCTCTAACAAGTACCTCTCTTGATAACATAAGCCGCTTTACGCCAATTAGCGTCAATTTCAACTTCTCCTGCAAATGTTAAGGTGTATAATATTGCTGTATATTTTTATTCTAGATTGTGTAAGCTCTTGTAAGCTCTATTTCTTGGTAATAGGTATTATTTTTTTATTTATATCTCTACCTTAGTTCATGTCCATAGTTTTGGCCAACCCAAAATCAACCCAAATACAAAAAAAGGAGATTGATATTTTGGACACCAAAAGATCAATCAAATCATTTTAAAAATAAAATTTAGCATAAAATATTTAAAATAAAATATCAACATAATGAATTAACGCTTGCGACAACGTCACCTATCCTTTTGTATTTACAATCAATCATTCACTTCCATCAAAGCATTAATTCAATCATGGTGATGAATGATGACTGATAGTCATCCATCAGTCATCACTGATGTGATGACGCTGTGCCATCTATAATCTATATTTTATATCTCAAGGTTCATTATCAAACAAAATCTTTAATTTCCAAACAACTTTCACTACTCTTTAGTCGTCGTGGACATTAAAAGCAGTAATAGAGGCATCAAAGGCAAAAGAATAAAAATGCATTATGTTAACACATTCGTGGATATGCGGCGCTAGAAAATCTCACCTAAGCCTTTATTCAATGGTGACACAACAAAATTAACCAAATAAGCAGTGGCAAATTGTTTTTTTTAGGTTTTAGCTTGGTAACGAGTCCTTTAGCTATATCTTATTTTGAATTTAAAGTCGTATTTCTTAAATCTTACTAACCGGCAGTTACAGCACAGCCTCCACAAAAACAGAGCACGACTAGAGTTAGTCGGCGATTTCCACTAAGGTTTCTTAACCTCACTAAATCGACAGTAAATTTTGTGGAGATTTGTAATGGACAATTTTGTTACGAGCTGAAAGAGTTGTTACACGCTTTTATTTTAATTTCCCGCACAATATGCACAACCACAAGCACTTATTGTATAAAATACTATCACAATTACACATTAAAACCCGCAAAGTACATAATTTAAGAAAATAAAATAGAAGAGAGGACCATGGCACTTCGCTCCCGCCAAAAGAGTTCCTGGCAATTTGAAACTGTTACACACGAGCGAAAGAGGTGCCATCCTTACGGATACGATCGCTAAATACACAGAGATTAAATACAGTATATAAAGGGAGTGATACCTACATTACGGTAACTAAGAAGGGAACATTCCAGGCTCTATTTTATTGTTTTCGCGATATCTTCTTGCTAAGTATTTTTGCGATTGTTGTATAGCCATTATGAAAATCCACAACTTTTACACATACGTCTTCTCTAAATTTCAAAGCAGAATTCCCTCAACTGTGGAAATGAAACAAGTGATTCACAAATTACATATGCTCAGGACAGGACCAACTTTATACAAACTTTGTTTGTCACTAGTGGGAATCGAATGGGCGGTGCATTTCATAAACCATGTGTCTAGTTCATAAGGGGGAATAGATCATTAAAAGACTACTTGCTAAGGCTGCTTGGGTGAAGGAAAGGGGGGAGCCGTATCCGGAAAGGAAATTCCACGTAGAAACAACAAGAAAAAACTAATTTTCACTCCAGGTAGGGAAAAGGAGTGACCAAAAGTGGTAGAAATAAGACTTGATAGCTTTAAAGTAAAAAGAATACATGGGTACTATATACATTCTTTAAATACCATACCATACCGTATACATACGTACCGTATAATTCTAAATAGTCCATAGTATGTCCCCCTAATCAAGCTATGTTTTTCCTTCGTTCGTCGTTACAAACAAGTAATTAAATATGCTAGGTTGTTAAATAGGCTGATTAGGTACCTGGGGAGATCGTTCACATCAATGGATATTGTTGGTAAATTTAACTATTTAGTACCAAACATGGTTACCTGCAAACGTCCCCAGAAATGGCGTGGTCACTGAACCAACTAATGACACTTGTGCAAATTGTAGCGTAACCTTTGTGCGTATCGATTTGTCTCCGGCAGTAACGTCCTCCATTTGAAACAGTGTCATTGTTTTACTATCGACTAACTTTCCTGATTACATTACATTAGAAAATCTAGGACGTAATAGTCTGATGTATTACTTATACTCCGTCCAAATCACAAAATTAAATTAGAAGTTTAAATCATTGACATGAAGCCGTTGGTTGGTGCACAATGGAACACTTGGCTACTAGGTTAATAGGTAACCAAATCTATTACTAGGTACAATGGCAAGTTACATTTTCTATCGTATATTTTAATAATGAGACGAAATTACAGTTTCGTCGGAATAAGTCTCGGTGTAAATTAAGTAATTTGGAAACTAAATGTTACTTAGTTATTTTTTTAATATAAAAGTCAACATTTTACTGTTGGTATTACTCTTAAAATAATACAGGACAGTCCTTGTTTAGCCTACTAAACTATCACTTTAAAAGAGATTTCACTCCATTTAGGGTAAAAAGCAGCAACAAAATGTATTCAATTGCAACTCTTGTCAACATTGTCACGTCCTAATTGATCATTACATTAGGCTCACGTCACCAAATTAATTTATGTTCACCAAAAATAATTTCGAAATTGTCTCAATGTCGCCGAACACATAAAGTGAGGTTGGTTGGAACTGTTTTAAATGCACTGCTCATCCTTTATCAGATACTTACAGTGTACTCGTATAATGACACCTACAAAAGAGGAAGGATACTTACTAAATAAATAACGCAAACACTTACTACACCTAGCGATCTTAAAGAATTGCTTCAATGAATTAGTGGATTTAAATACACTTTTGGACACAGCGATGCCAAATGCGATTTTGGTGACAGTTTTGATGTAAAGACACTAATCGTTTTTTGTTATGATAAGTACATACATACATACATACATATCTGTATCTGTTATGTTAACTAATTAAATTTGTTATTAAAATAAATCCTGTGGAAAAAAAGTAAAGTCACCAAATCTATTTTTAAAATTTACAGTTTGTAGTGTAATCAAGCTCAAATAGCTTTAGGTATTTTACAGTAGGGACCCAGCTGGATGAGGTTAGCGTGGGACCGGTCGTCGTGGAGATCCTTAGGGAGGCCTTTGTCCAGCAGTGGACGTCTACAGACTGATATGATGATGATGATATTACAGTAAAATAAAAATAGTAGTTCCGTGAGAACAGTAGACCTCGCCAGCCCTTATAAACCAAACCTAAAAGAAACCAACAAAAGTCAACTTTGGAAACAGAAAAAGTACCTACTACAACGTGACAAAAATTAGCACTTTAAAGCTTAATATTTCGCAAACGGATCCCTGAATCGAAAAATGTTGTTCACACACCCGCGATATTTTTGAAAGACCCATCCAACGATACCCCACACCATGGATATCACGCGGAAAAAAATAATTTTCCATTTTACGTATGCAGTTCTATGAGCATAATTTATTTTTTCAACTTTCTTAAGTCGATCCACTATTACTCAAAAACTAATAGAACCTACTTAGCCGTAATAGTTTTCCTTGTAACTACGTTATATATGCTACTGCCATGAATTTTTTCACATTTCCAGAAGCAACCGTTTAGCTGGCTGGCTGGCTGGCTGGGGGGGGGGGACACGTGACTCTAACAAAAATTACCGCTTTAAAGCTTAATATTTCGCCAACGGATCCCTAAATCGACAAAATGGTATTCACACACCAGCAATATTTTTGAAAGACCTATCCAACGATATCCCACACTATGGGATTCACAAGAAAAAAAAAGTTCACTCCCACTTTGCGAGTATGGTAGGTACTCTAAAAAAAATGTTTTTCAAAATTTTATTCTACTCATTTTGTAGGTTTAATTAATTTATACATATGCCAAATTTTCGTCAAAATCGGTTGAAAAATGCGACCTGTAGAGAATTACAGACAGACAGACAGACAGCCGGACAAGAGCATTTTTGGCCAGTCTCGAAACGTAGACGCTTCGCTCGCTTCGCTCGCTCGGTCAATAAAATAAAAATACCCTTTATTTTAATTTATATTATCATTATTATTAAATTTATTTATTTATTTATATTATTCTATTGTATTTCTATCTACCCTTCTATATCATTCTATATTCTCGGGCAAAGGCCTCCCCCAATTTCTCCCACTCCTTCCTGTTCTTCGTTTTTCTGCTCTGCGTCTTCCTTGTGTCCTTCTGTCTCCCCTGGGATACCACTCCGTTGTTCTCCTTGTCCATCTCTCGTCTAGCGTTCTCATTACGTGACCTGCCCATTTCCATTTTTGTTTGTGTATAAATTCTTCGGCATCTATTATTTTAGTTTTTTCTCTTATTTTTTCATTCTTTACTTTTTCTATCTTTTTTATATTCAGTATGCTTCTTTCTATATTTCTTTGACAAACACCTTAGACCAAGTTTGACAACCGTACGTCATACAGGGTAGCAAAACCAAGTCCACCACTTTTCGTTTCATACTTATGGGTATCCGTTTATTTTTTAGTACTTCTTTCAAGCTCCAATATCTGTTCCACGTACGTGTGATTCTTCTGTCTATTTCCTTTGATGTTTTGTCTTCGAAAGATATTAATTGTCCTAGATAGATATATTCATCAACGTATTCCAATCTTTTGTTGTCAATGTAAATATATACTTCTTCAGTATTTGTCATTATTTTTGTTTTTTCTCCGTTAATCTCTAATCCAACTTCTTCACTTGCTTTTTTTAGTTGATTGAGCATATCTTCTATTTCTCTGGGGTTTTCACTTATTAGTACAATATCATCTGCGACTGGACGTCTACAGACTGATATGATGATGATGATATTACAGTAGGAATTTTAATCTGTACCTAGCTTAAGTATATGTCAACAAAAACACACATAGGTAGGTACACAAGTAGATACCTAGAGATAATTCTAAATACGAAATGTGGTGGTGTGGTGGGGATATGTTAACATTTCCAAACGACGGAAATTAACGAGCTCATATTTACACAGGCCTTTGGCAAATTAACATCAGCCAAACTGCACTGACCAAATACCGACGCCAAATAGAGACACACTGATGCGTTATGGTCGAATGCAACGGAACACGTATAGGTATTACGTATTTGCTTTTACGAGTTGTAAATGTACCTAATATAATAAAGTGTAAAGGTATAATTTATTTAAACATACATAAAAAAAGAACACACTAATATATACAGAAATACTATATAAAAAACCTGAAGTGTAAAGAATATTTACCGTAATATTTGATTCGCATTTCGCGCGCGATAGTGTTTTCCTCGATTATGAGGTATTTACACTTCGGCCCCGGTTAGTGCAATAATCCCTAGTTAAATAAGTTCATCTTCATATCAGCCGTTCAACGTTCACTGCTAGACATAGGCCTTCCTCAACGTCACCACACCCGGTCCTCCGCCCCTCCGCATCCGGCCACCTCTTTAGGTCGTCGGTCCACCTGGCGGAGGGGTGTCTCATGACGCAGCATGTATGTTCAAACGGCAGTCGGTTCTGCGAGAGTGTGACCTGCTCACTGCCACTTCCGCTTGCTAATGCTTTCGGATAAATAAGATACCCTACATTTGTTTACCGGACAATGCTAAAAGTGTAGCTAGTTATAGTCCAGTCATTAAAGGAGTTGTGGAGTGGATGAGCAGGGACCTAAATACCCTGAACCAGTTTCTGAAGGAATTGCTTAGGTCCCTGCTCATGCACTCTACACCCCCTTTTGGAGCCTTCGTTAATTGGACAATTATTAAAGCAAGAAATATTTTATAAAGAGCAATGTTTAATTAAAATACATTTTGATACCTTAATGCATTAACAAGGTGTCCCTCCAGTGGCGTGGTTTTGATCGAACGAAACGCAGTCATTGTTCAATAGAATTTTAAAATCGTCATGAAATATAGTAGTTTTTCAAGTTTCGTACAACACAGACAATAGGTAAGTATGCACGTAAGTCCATATAATTTTCACTCTCTGGTAGTTTTCTCATAGTTAATTTTATTTCTCTTACTTAAAAATAAATTACATTCACAGTGAAGTTAAATTATGTAGGTACCTATAAGTAAGTAGGTTCCCAACTTTTTTAAATGATTAAAATGCAATATTTTAGAAACTCTGAAGCACTTATTCAATAAAAAAGAAATGTTCATTGTTGTTCAGAGTTGTTCTTCTGTTTATTGATACGCCAATTTGTTCTGATTGAAAAAGCCTATTTAGAGCCAAGTAAACACTATGTTGTGTTCGCAGGATGATGTCAATTACCCACTTACTAGTAGCAGTGGTAGTAGTGTAACAGGTAACAGAAAATCTATAGAATAAATCTCTGGAATAAAATTATCGATGAATTTAATACATCCCTTAAGTAGAGCTATAATCCCCTGCTTACTTTGATCCTGTAAAGCTTATAATGTTCCTTGAATTTTTCACCATTGCCAGAGGATAAGACGCATCTGCTTCAAACGCCCTATTTCTCACTGACAAGACTACATTTTGAATTTGGTACAAGCGCTAGTAGTATACGAATTCTGTACAAAAATAACGTGCTGGCTGAACGTACTGGCACAGAAGAAGTAAGAGTTACTAGCGTATTTGCTAGCTCCTTGGAATGAATATCATCATCATATTACCCTCGAGTATGCTTCACAAGTGTGGAGTCCATGTTATGATATTTATATCAAGAGAATTGAATCGATACAAAAACGTTTCCTTCGTTATTTACAGTTCAAATGTAAGCGTATTGATGTAGATTACGATGCTAGATGCAAAAGATACCATTTCCTACCTCTGGAGATGCGCAGAAGCATAGCTGATATGGTATATTTCAGAAAAATATTGAGTGGTCACATTGACTCTCCTCAGCTTCTGCGTGAAATAAACTTCTGCGTTCCTGCCAGGCAACTACGTAGTTTTCGACCATTGCTTGTTCCTCCTGCCGGCACTAATTATAGGAAAAACTATTTTCTCTGCAGAACCAGCGCGCAACTAAACGACTTAGTATTAGAGCATCCAGCGTTAGATATATTTAACTCTAGTACAGCGACAATCAAGCGGCTTGTAACTAACAAGTTTTTTGATCCCCCACCCCGCTAGCGCAGTGTTTTTATTATAATTGTTTTGTTTTTTACATTTTTGTTTATTAATTTCTTTAATTTTTCAAGAGCCTATTAGCGTGTCGCAATTTAGCTGTGGACACTAATCAATGGCTAAGAGATATTTAAAGTATTGTATGTAGTCGTAAATATTAGCTGTAAATGTTCCAAAAAAAAAAAAAAAATCAGTTCTTTAACGTTCACTGCTGGACATAGGTCTTCACCAACAAACGCCACCACACCCCGCCCACGGGAAAATGCCGCTTAGTTAGTTTCTACACTAGAATCGTTCATTGCTCTCTGAATTAAACTTAGTCGCGCGATTTTCGCACTGTTGACATAATCTACTTCATTATACGAAATTTTTGATAAACCATTACTCGATTCGTACATTACATTTGCAATAATCCGTTTAAAGTGTAATCTGATCACCACACCGTCCTGCGCTTCGATAACTAAATTAAGTCTGTTTTTATTATAAACTGATGTGAAATGTTGTATACGAGCTGTTACTGATGTTTTTGCGAATTATTATTTTTTGTGTACAGTCCATTTAGAACAGTATGAGTTATTGAAATTTGAAAGGGCTTATTTCCATTTCAAATGTTTTACCTCCTGATATCTAACTAATAATAGTGGCTTAAAACTAGATAGACCACACACATTAAATATAGCAGCTCTAGTAGGTACTGCTATGACTAATTCGCCGGCAAACAGTCTACCCAGCAGCGTGGCAAATAGGCATTTCAGCCACATGAGAAGGCCTTTGTCCAGGAGTCCTCGTGGGAGGAAGCTTACTCCAATGATTTTCTCACAATAGATCCAAATTTCCTATTCATAGCACTCTGATCACTGAGCGACTAAGCGTACATGTGGATAATATATTGCAGGTACTTAGTGATGAAAAGGAATATTATTATCCACCATTTAATATCGTCTCTACATACGTTTTCCACCTCAATAAATATTGTTATTTATTCTGTTTACAATTTTGGCAGCCAAGACGTTTATCCTCATCCCATCATAAAGAAAGTATATAATAATATATAGTGTGTAATATACCTAAATACCAGTATTACTATTATGTCGTTTATTTGATTTCTTCAATAGGTATGAAATCTAGCACAGAAGTGTTGGACCCTTCCACAAGTGGGGCTCATTTTAGTTTTTACTTGTCCTGTAACTTTCCTGACCTGTTCACAGCGAGCGTAAAGGTACAAGCAATATTTTTCTACGAGCCCTACGCCCTCCGTAGCACCGTCAGCAAAATACCGAAAATACCACTTGTTCGATAATATATATATACCTAAAACTAAATCGGCTAGCGGCAGGTTGTGGGTGAAGGACGATGTCAAACAGCGAATGTTAAAACAGGTTAACAGAATGAAATAACACTTTCTTAATTTTTTATCAATAATTAAGTTGTATTATGTGCGAAAAATATATAGGTACAGAAAAAAGGTAATGTACAATTATGTTAGGTAAGTATAATTTTTACATTACGTTTCGCATAATATATGTTAATTAATAATCAATTTCTCAACAACTAAGTATCAATGTTAATAAGACAAATGTATGAAAAGCAGCAAGTTTCGTAATAAGATAGAAATATGTCTCCAAAGTCATAAAAGGTATGATATGGACGTCAATTGTATTATTTTCACGATTCTTAGATGATTAAATGCCTGGTTATATGAGCCATAAACATCTTTATGTGGATGGCCGTCATTCGTAACAAATGGAGTTTAAAATTAATGGCCAAATATTATTTTCAATTTCAGTAAAGAATTTAAATTTCAAACAATAGGCCTGTACAGTATACTTAAACAACGGAAGTATTCTAATTGTTTATACAATAGAATACACCCTGCTTTGAATAGGTATATGAGTATCTTTATTTCACTATCTAATTCTGATTGAGCAGGTGTAATTTTTTTGTTTCTGTTTATTTGCTGAATAGATTTGATGAAACTACGTACAGTGATGATAGTAGATCTAATAAATGAAGCTGATTTAGTTTTATTGATATAATATATTACATTGTTCTTGTGATAATATAATAAACTAAATATAAAATAAAACTAAATTATAATAATATACAACTACTTACAAACTGAAATAAATTAAACTAAAAACAAACAAAATTCCTACTTAAAAAAAGTGTAAAAAATTTTGCCCCCGCGGCAGGGTGCCCATCACGCTGGCAGCATTCCCGCGCTGTATGGCTATGCTTAGCCTCTGAGCGAGAAAGCTGCCAGCGCGAGGGTCGCCCGTCGCCTCCCTGAGCCGCTTGCTGAGCTCCCTGAAGAGCCCGTGTGCGCCCGGACCCCACGGACCAAGTGTCTCCACGCCAAATGCGACAAAGTCGTATTGAGCGCCGAGACACCTGTACTTATTCACCTTCTGGCGCTCGCGGACTTCCGCCGCTGCGCCAGCTCGCCTAGCCGTCGCTGGAAGATAGGTCGATGCCAGTGTGTCGGAGCACGTGGCATCCCACACTAGCGCACGGCCCATCTTCCAGGGAATCAATGACATTCCGTCAGGCCGCTTACCATCGTCCCGCACAATCAGGGGCTCCAGAATTGTGGGGACACTGGCGCTGACAAGGGCCCTTCGGATAATGTCATTGAGCGCTGCGTGGCGGGGGATGCGGCCAGCGCCAGAAGAGCAAACAAGTCCGTGGTGGCCAAGGCTGTCCACACTGGCTCCACAGGCAGCACAGCTATGACCTGTGCAAACCTCAGCCCCAAGCCGGAGACCACATGAAGCTGATTGTGTTCCCGTTAATTCAAGTTCATTGGTTATATCCGTTTTTTATTAAATAGGAGTAAATGTTTATGTTATACCTACATGTGTTTTTGTATAATGGTAAACATCCTATCGTATGTGTAAAATTTGAGAGGGAGAGAAAATTCAGATAGTTAAAAGGCTTCGGCGCTGACGCTTTCAGTGAGAAATAAATGTGATACAGTGCCTACGAGTAAGCCTGTACCAAAATCGAACGCTGTTTGCGTCATCTCAATGGTTTCCTGTGTCGTAATTACAATTAAAATCAATACGATTGCCTGATTCATATACTTATAGGCAAACCACATAACTCGCGGGACGCCCGCGGGGCAAGAGGTAGGTGGGCGCGGGTATCGATACACACGTAATTACTTGTTCCGAGATAAATCCAGAGATATATTACTCGAATGCAAAAGAAGATAATGAACTTTGTCATTTCATTTCATACTAGCAGAGCCCCGCGACCTCATTCGCTTTAAAAAGAAGGCTACAAATGACATATTATTGAGCTGTGCATGTAATACTTCAAATCAACCAACCAACCAACCAAACCAACCAACCAAACCCGCAAACAAACCCGCAAAAAAAACCACAAAAAAACCCGCAAACAAACCGGCAAACAAACAAACAATTACGAACACAATAAAAAATAAACTGAGATTCAGCACCCCCGAGAACCTAGAAAATGGTATAACATCGATGCGTTGCCCGTGATAGTACCACCAGATCAAATGGCATCGAATCTTCTTGTGTTATACTCTTTGCTAAATAATAAATAAAGTCTTCTACTTTTTACATGAAATCTTTTTCTTCATATGGAAAGTCAGTTGCCGATTTGCGTGCATTTTGGTTGCCATGGAGATATTTCTTGTTGAAAGAAAGAATAAACGTTGTATATTAATTGTTTGGCTTGCTTGTTAATTTTCTTAGAAAAAAATTTGGACCGTCCATCTTCAGCGTTCATCTTGGGAAATATCTCTGGAAAATTAATCTCGTGTAGATTTTGTTCCGAGCGTCCGTAATCAAAAAGCCGACTGCACGCCGTGGGAGCCGCTAGCGTACTGAGGAACGTCACTTGTGCTCCCTGCCGCGCGCGCGCGCCTTCACCTCCGAAACGCCTGAGAGTTCCTCCGCCTCCACCTACTTCTTGCCTCGCGGGCGTCCCGCGAGTTAAATGGTTTGCCTATAGATAGGTACATACTTTCTCGGGCATAATGAGTACTTTTAGGTAGATATTCATAGTAAGCATAATTCTTGAAATAAACGAAGCTAGTATATCCTGTCAGTTTTCGTTACTGATGCGTCCATGTAATAGTCAAAAAGCATTTTAAGAGTCCATGACAGGTCAGTTGGCAGCTTTAGGACCATTTCGCAGCTAATGTTCGTAGCTAGCGACCAAACGGCAAAAAAAATTCGTCCCACTCCCCACATGCAGTGTCTAGTTTTCATATTAACATACTAGTATTCCCGATCGCCGTAACATACCTAATACAGACAGTACTTACTGGGTACTTGGTTTCGTAGGACCATTTTTAGTAAATAATAATAAAATTAGCAAATAATATATAGTAACGTATACATAACACTTAGAAATTGTCAACAGGCGGTGAGCGACGTTGAACCTAACGTCAACTGGGTGAAGCGCCAAGTATCCAGGATTGGGCGCACTCTGCGCTGCCGCATCAGCGGCGAGGGCCCCACCAAGTCTCCAGACTGGTTCCTGGACAAGTTCGCAGCGCAGACCTTCGCGGACCCTGATGAGCCGCTGTACCAGACCAAGCGGTCAAAGCTCCTCTGCGGAATGAGGCTGGCTTTCGATCCTACACTGGCAGTACACTATCATGTGAGTTGTTGGTTTCTCAGTTGACACAGTAGGGTACATTGTTTTTATGGGTTCTCACGCTTTTCCTAAATTTTCATCAAGTCCGAGTATTTCCGACCAATAATCAGATATGTAAGGATGACTCATTTCACATCAAATAAATTTCAAAAAACCGTGTATGCACATATAATGCACAATATGCCTTGAATTAGTGGGGAAAATAATGAAGTAAGAGAATTCTGCCATTGTTTCGAAGGAAATAATTTGAATGGTGAGTCTTCTGGCAGGCATAGCGTCTGGGTTGGTGGTCTGGGGGCCAATTGCGCTAATTTCTGAACTTGGATTTGGTAATATCGTTCAGAATTAGCGCGATTGAGCCCCTGGTTACAATCACACAAATTTCCATGTAACGTATATGTATGCACTTACTCGGCACTTACTAATGTATATATGTTTATGTGGCAGTGGCTTGCAATCGTCTCCCTGGCCATTCTTTACAACGTGGTGTTCGTCATTGGTCGCGCAGTGTTTTGGGAGTTGGACAATTTGACCTACTTATGGTTCGTCTTGGACTACTTGTGCGACGCGATCTACATAGCTGACACTATCGTACACGCCCATGAAGGTAAGTCTATTGCTAGATGAGTGCCTTAACAGCCAGCTAAATATAAATACTAATGCATGTGCAGCAACTTTCTGAATGTTAAACTTACATCGAGGTAATACGTACTACGTCAATACATAGGTAGGTACATTGGGTATTTATTAATCTGAGTGTAGTTAACTGTGGCAGAATCAGGAACTACTATGTCATTCTGCCGTCAGAACAAATTGTGTAGAATGACCAGAATGACGATCCGTCAGATGTGACCAGCACAGAATATGGGGTACCCGAACCACGTATAAGACCGGGTCACACCGGATGCAGCACGGCACAGCACAGCTCAACGCAGCACGGGATAAGACGTTGTAAAGTATGAAACCTTATGGTAGATGACACACCAACGCCCGATGCTGACAAATTGACCACATGAATTTTGAGACTCAAAAATATTTGGAAAAATCAGCCGATAGGTCCTGGGTGGTAGCTGTACCGTACACCCTATATTTTCAGGTATCCTCACAGGAAATAATCACAAGGCGTCCAAGCGAAATCAAAATTGATGGAAATCGAACAGGGCGGATGTGCTGTGATATCGGCACGCTTGCTGATCAAATTTTAAAGGAAATATCCCCTGCACACTTTTACGGCTAAGCGATTTTTATAGAATTTATTTCACCATCAGCATTATATGGAAACTTTACGCTCGCCCGAATTTGAAGCAAATTGTTTTCTATTTTTCCATATCATTATCCTATTATCACAGAGAAATTAATATTACCTTGATAATAGAAATTTCATTGCGATTAATCGGGTGATGGTTCTTGGCGATTAGATCACATTGTGTTCATCTACCACCACGATGTGACATCATCTTTGGCGGACTCCAGATTATGCATCCATGTATGCTTTAAAAGTTTGAAAAATATGTTAATAATATGTACTAATTAATGTTATTTCAAAATGGGTATATAAATATAACTAGCCGATGCCCCGCGACTTCATCCGCTTTATAAATCATACTATTTATATGTTATTCAAACTTTTTAGCCCGTTCTAATCATGCCAGTTAGGTACTTACTTTTAAAGTTTGTCAATAGATGGCGTTATGTGTATTTTGCACCCCGCTATCATTTGGTTCTTCGCAACATATTTAAGTAATGCGTGCAAATTATCCACCAGTTTTTACCTGTTTATTGACCGAGCGAGCGAAGCGTCTAAGTTTCGAAATTGGCCAAAAATGCTATTGTCCTTCTGTCTTTCTGTCTGTAATTCTCTACAGGTCGCATTTTTCAGCCGATTTTGATGTAATTAAGATGTATAAATTAATTAAGCCGACAAAATAAGTAGAATACAATTTTTAAAAATATTTTTTAGAGTACCTACCATACTCGCAAAGTGGGGGTGAACTTTTTTTTTCTTGTAAATTCCATAGTGTGGGATATCGTTGGATAGGTATTTCAAAAATATTGCTGGTGTGTGAAAACCATTTTTTCGATTTATTGATCCGTTGGCGAAATATTAAGCTTTAAAGCGGTAATTTTTGTTAGAGTCACGTGTCCCCCCCCCCTCTGCCAGCTAAACGGTTGCTTCTGGAAATGTGAAAAATTTCACGGCAGTAGCTTAAATAACGTAGTTACAAGGAAAACTATTACGGCTAAGTAGGTTCTAGTAGTTTTTGAGTAATAGTGGATCAACTTATAAGAGTTGAAAAAATAAATTATGTTCATAGATCTGCATACGTAAAATGGAAAATTATTTTTTTCCGCGTGATATCCATGGTGTGGGGTATCGTTGGATAGTATGGATAGGTCTTTTAAAAATATCGCGGGTGTGTGAAAAACATTTTTCGATTCAGGGATCCGTTTGCGAAATATTAAGCTTTAAAGTGCTAATTTTTGTCACTTTAGTACTTATTCTGTCTCCAACTACAAAGTTGACTTTTGTTCGTTACTTTTAGGTTTGGATTATAAGGGCTGGCGAGGTCTACTGTTCTCACGGAACTACTAGTTATTAGAAGTTTCGTCGAAAACATTTCGATTCACATATTTCAAAAGATTATTATCGTCCAGCTAAAATCGCGTAAAATTGTCGCATTTTTTAACCGATTTTGATGAAAATTTGGCATGGGTATAAATTAATTAAGCCGACAAAATGAGTAGAATAAAATCTTGAAAAACATTTTTTTTAGAGTACGTACCATACTCGCAAAGTGGGAGTGAATTTTTTTTTCTTGTGAATCAAATAGTGTGGGGTATCGTTGGATAGGTCTTTCAAAAATATTGCGGGTGTGTGAAAACCATTTTTTGATTTAGGGATCCGTTTGCGAAATATTAAGCTTTAAAGCGGTAATTTTTGTCACGCGTCCCCCCCTTCCCCTGCCTGCTAAACTGTTGCTTCTGGATATGTGAAAAAAATCATGGCAGTAGCATATAACGTAGTTACAAGGAAAACTATTACGGCTAAGTAGGTTCTATTAGTTTTTGAGTAATAGTGGATCAACTTATGAAAGTTGAAAAAATAAATTATGTTCATAGAACTGCATACGTAAAATGGGAAATTAATTTTTTCCGCGTGAATTCCATGGTGTGGGGTATCGTTGGATAGGTCTTTCAAAAATATCGTGGGTGTGTGAAAAACATTTTTCGATTCAGGTATCCGTTTGCGAAATATTAAGCTTTAAAGTGCTAATTTTTGTCACTTTAGTACTTATTCTGTCCCCAACTACAAAGTTGACTTTTGTTCGTTTCTTTTAGGTTTGGTTTATAAGGGCTGGCGAGGTCTACTGTGCTCACGGAACTACTAGTGTAGTGTGTGTCCATAACTTCCCGGAATAAATGTAGTTAGACTATGTATAGGTATAGAGTTGCTTTGCTTATTAATAAAAATATAATATCCAAGTTCAATATACCAATCTGGCGAATTAATTAATATGTAGTTTTTTAGCTCTACTGCCTATAGGTATAATAAGCTAGGTAACACCTGTATAAGCAGCGAGACGCCTATAATCTCAGCGCTACATCCCCGTGATAAGCATCAAACAAATCTTTGCTCCCCGTGATATGCTCGGACAAATCTTTGCTCGAAGAATCAACATGACAAATGGGGAAATTACTGCCGTTGGCGACCTTGCCCTCTTTAAGCAGTTATTATGACATTCTGCTCGATATCGAAACAGCCCTTGGATGGAACGGACAAAGTAAGTTACGGGTATAGCTTTCGAAGTGTGCTCGCAAATCAACTGCGCGACACCCACACTCCGGCCGCGCCTTGCGTCATCAAATTTAGCTAACGTATGAACAAACATTCGACCCTGCCTAGTTGCTTTTTCCGCACAAATATTGCACTGTGGCTCTTAAAGTGGCAGAGCGGTGATCGATGGCTCATCCTTTATCTTTTCCCAAAAATATGTTGGAATCACCGTTCATACCATCAAAAGTCAAAATTATATATTTCTAAAACAAAATAAAGGTCAAAAAAGCATAAATCAATTTAACAGCCTATATAAAAGTCGATGCGTTTTGTTGTGCCTTCTCGCAAGATGGATAACAGGATTGGTTTGTAAATGTTTCAAAAATGTAGGTATCTTTAAGCTTGAGGTTAATGATCTTTTGCAGGGTATCTGGAACAAGGCCTCATGGTGAAGGACTCAGAAATGCTTCGACAACAGTATCTGAAAACAGTTTCATGGAGATACGACCTGATCTCTTTGCTGCCTACCGATATCGCTTACTATTGGTGGAATCCTGGCACCTGCGATGCTGTTAGTACCAATTTAATTTTGTCATTATACCCAACACAATTTGCATTCAAACTTTCATATTTAATATTACAGTAAAGGTGAACGGAACAAAAAAATACTTCACTCAGATACATTATTTAACTTGTTTATTACTGTAGTATCAATATTGGTTGTGTTCCAGAAACGTTTGCCGTGCCCTGTTATAATACGGTTTAATCGACTTTTTCGCTTGCCACGAATGTGGGAGTGGTTTGATCGCACCGAGACCGCTACGAGCTTTCCGAATGCCTTCAGGATCTGCAAGGTCAATTTATTGCTATACCTAGATTAAAAGAGCGCAGTGATTTAACAATTACCTAACATAACTGCTTTTATTTTCAGGTCGTGATGGCGATATTGGTCCTAATACACTGGAATGCATGCTTTTACTTTGCCATAAGTTATGCTATTGGTTTCGGTACTGATAACTGGGTCTATAACTTGACAGGCTCTCTCAACGAATCACTAGGGCATCAATACATTTACAGTTTCTATTGGTCCACTCTAACTCTCACCACTATCGGAGAAACGCCACAACCAGAAGTTGATGCCGAGTATGTGTTTGTCGTAGCTGATTTCTTGGCGGGCGTTTTAATATTTGCTACAATAGTAGGAAATATTGGTTCAATGATATCCAACATGAATGTTGCAAGAGTCGAATTTCAGAACAAAATGGATGGCGTAAAGCAGTATATGGCATTTAGGAAAGTCAGTGGGGAACTTGAAGCTAGAGTAATCAGATGGTTTGCTTACACTTGGGCCCAAAGTGGAGCACTTGACGAAGAAAATGTTCTGTCTTCGCTACCCGACAAACTGAAGGCCGAAATTGCTATAAGGGTACATATGGATACACTACGACAAGTACGCATATTTCAAGATTGTGAGCCTGGTCTTTTGGAAGCACTAGTGCTGAAACTGAGACTTCAAGTGTTCAGTCCCGGTGACTACATTTGTAGAAAAGGCGATGTTGGAAAAGAAATGTATATTGTGAAAAGAGGAAGACTTCAAGTGGTGGCTGATGATGGAACTACTGTTCTGGCTACCCTCAGCGCTGGCTCTGTATTTGGAGAAGTAAGCGTCTTGGAAATTGCTGGTAATCGTACCGGTAATCGCCGAACTGCTAACGTGCGTTCATTGGGCTATTCGGATTTGTTTTGTTTGGCAAAAAGGGACCTGTGGGACGCTCTTGCCGACTACCCGGATGCTAGAAAAACTCTCACAAATTGTGGTTGCCAACTGCTGAGGAAGGTTTGTATATTTTTACGTGGTTGCTTAATATTAGTTCCTAACCTTAAACCCTTAAAATATACGAAACGCGACGTGTAAATAAACGGGTTTACCTAACAAAAGCTTTTTTTATTAGCTAAATAATAAAATTTACACCATTATTTATAACAAGCAGTATTAACATTAATCATCATCATCATATCAGCCTATAGACGTCCACTGCTGGACAAAGGCCTCCCCCAAAGATCTCCATGACGACCGGAGCATAACAATAATAATAAATTACTAACCAATAAAAATCACTAAGTTAAAAAAAAATATGGTTACTTTCTGCAAATACTTATAATACATGCAATAAAATACTTATGTAACTCGTGATACATTTTTTTAAATTAACAGGACGGTCTATTGGATGAAACTGTATTCAAAAATGCCCAAACCTCACAGCTAACTTTAGAGGAATCGGTACGTAAATTGGAAACAACTGTTGACATTTTGACCAATCGTTTACAAGGATTGCTCACCGATGTGGGTGAAGAACAAGCGAGAATAAGGCAGAGGATCAACAAAATCGAAATTAGGTTAGTCAATCTTCATTGCAAACCACCAACAGCCACAACCCGCTACAGCCCACCATAAACCAAATCGACAATGCGTCACATTTGCGAGCTTCATTGTGTATCATCTGCAAAGCGAAATTGTTACTTCATTGTACTAAAGTCACAAATAATTACGGTTAATGCTATGAACAATTTTCAGGCTATTGGAGGCGGAGGACAACAACTCGGACAGTAATGATGTTACTTCCATGCAAGCTTCTGAATTGCGTAGTGACGTAGCGAGGGGCTGTGACGCTTCTATTTATAGTGAAGCCCCCATGAGCTCAATTCAGGATACTTCTTACTTCATTGGTCATCCCGTTCCGGTGCGTGAAAGAGGCCACTCGCTTAGCGTGGAGAGAACCCCGGGACTTCTTCGCCTGATCCCCGAACCGCGCAGTAAATCTCTGCGTTTGAAAAGATTTAACAAAGAGGTGTCAAAAATTGCGCATGAAGGTGTTGAAGTAGCCCCTTCAGATAATATAAATCGAAATTAAAAACGACATCTACGGTGTGAGCCTAATATTTTGTCTAATAGAAAAGATGACACATTATAACAGCGTAAAGTTTTGACACCTTTGTTGTTATATTAGCATTGATTGTATTCAGTCAAGGGTCTGGCCATTACATCTACCTGGGAACGTACGAAATCGTTCTCTCATTCTGTAAATGTATCTACTCTAGTTGTTGTCATAAATGTTCCGTAGAGATTAGAGTGTAGACAACCAATAAATGTTATAAAAAATTATTGAACATTATATACCTTCGTAGATTTTATTAGGTAAGAAGTTGTCCATGGCACAACTTTACAGACTAGTAATTAAGTGTACTGGGTTGTTTATCTCTCAGTCGAATATTCTGCTCAATTCTTCATTAAAATAAAACCTAAAATTAAGTTTAATGCTTATACGATAAATAAAAAAGTGAATTTGGTTTAAGGTCTAGATACATACTTTTAAAAATTTCGCGAACTGTTTATAAGGGATTTTAATTGGGTAGGATAACGAATGCATACCATTTTTGTCGATGGTTAATGAGGCGTTTTGATTATGTATAGGATAGTTATGTACTGTGATGATGATGTGAATGGAGTATAGAATCACTTTATGGAGCGAGGTCCAATACTGATACGTAAATAAGCGGTTTAGAGTTGAATGAAGGAACGGAATTACCTATTATTATTTGTTTTTTAGATAGTACAGTACCTACTTATACTTCACTCACATTTATAAATGACTACTTTGAATAAATTTTTGTCGACACACTATTTTATGACGTTTACTTACTTACAGCTAATTTATTGTCACGTTTGTATAGTCGATTAGTAAGTATTTCAGAGACAAACTACAACTTTCAATTTCTGTGAAAATTTTCGCTGAAAGGCTACCTAAACAACAGTTCATTAGAGTGCTTAAAGCCCGTAATTACATGGTTAAATAAATTACCAGTATTACCACATAGAGTTAATTAATGGTTAGTATGTATACAGAAAGTAGCTCATGTTTAATTATCTCAATGGAAAAACTCATTAAGTAAATGATAGAAAAAAGAAAATTGCATTTCTTAGCATTGAAATAAAATGTCAACCTATTCAATTATATCTCCTACTATTTATTGTCAATATGCATGTCACTGTCGCGTTGCCGCGTTGTTTTGTAGAGAAGGCGGCGATCGAGAATACTAATATCCATATAGAGTAAGAAAATTCGCCCCTCCTACGAAACACCGACGAAGTAGGTAACCAATTAGTCGAAAAATTATGTGAATCATAGATAATAATAAAATAATAATACATACTTCAATTAGTGGGTACTGAGGTAGACTTACAAGTACTTAACTATTATCTAAAAAGTGTCAATACCTATAGTAAAAAAATCTCCTACAAGTGTCAATAGATGAATTTATTATGTTTGTATAATATTATTTATTTATTACCGTGAATACCCTGAATTATTAGTTTGAAAGTAATTTTACAGTGGTTCTTAGTTAAATACCTATTATTTTCATTACTCCTTTTTGCTATGGTCCATATTAAACAACCATTTATTAGTTAAGTATATATTTTTTATATATTTAATTGACCGAGCTAGCGAAGCGAGCGAAGCGTCTAAATTTCGAGATTGGCCAAAAATGCTATTCTCCGTCTGTCCTTCTGTCTTTCTGTCTGTAATTCTCTACAGGTCGCATTTTTCAACCGATTTTGACGAAAATTTGGCATGGGTATAAATTAATCAAGCCGACAAAATGAGTAGAATAAAATCTCGAAAAATTAAATTATGCGTCATAGAACTGCATACGTAAAATGGGAATGATTTTTTTTTGCGTGAATTCATCGCGAATTAATAGCGAAAAATATCGCGGTTGTGTGGAAAACATTTTTCGATTTAGGGATCCGTTTGCGAAATATTAAGCTTTATAGTGCTAATTTTTGTCACTTTAGTACCATATCGCCAACTGCAAAGTTGACTTCTGTTCGTTTCCTTTTAGATTTCTTTTATAAGGGCTGGCGAGGTCTACTGTTCTCACAGAACCACTAGATAAATTAATTGTAGTTAGGCAGTTGCTACCTTTATTATTTCACAATTGACACATTTTTTTAAACTGGCTCTTTTTATTGTTTTTTTTTGTCTGTTGTTTTGAATAAAACATGCTTAATGAAATGTAAACTAAGATCTCGGTAAAGTTTGGCATGCTAAGCATGATGTGCTCGTATATATAGGTTAGGCTCGTTAAATTATATTAATTGATGTTTAAATCAATTGTAATGAGTATTTTAATTAAGTTAATTATTTATTGATATTTTTACGGACAAAGGCTTAAAGATGAACGCAGGACGTTTATTTTATAAATTGCATTTGGGATTTTTGTCACATTCCTTTATATTTAGTAACTACTCAGCGTGATTTTATTAAAAAGTTTAAAGTTATCTCAATGATATTCAATGAGATCTAATAATAATATATAATTCACTTCACTCCTACGAGATATACATACTTACATAAATGTTATTTAAGGGAGGGTTAACTTATAAAATAACCTCTTACCTGACTGAAGTAAAAATAATTTCATTCAAACTATGTCCAGTGGCAATTAGGAAGCCTCTTTCTTCGATCGAATTACTAAATACCTATCAGTATAAAGCTTTGAAAATTATACTATGTAGGTAATAAATTTTGATGTTTGTACCATTTGATATGTAGGTATACCTATACTATACTCATACCTATGTCCTATGTACGTACTTTTATTATAAATTTAAAATATCAAATTATGCTGCTATCAGCAACTTTAAAAAAAAATCTCTAACCCATAATATTATATTTAGTGGGTACCTATACAATATAAAATATACAATACAAGCTCGCTCCGCCCCCGGCTTCGCATATGTTGGCATAATGTAGTTTGGTGAAATGACATGTTCGTAGGTTAAATTAAAACCGGATGAATATCCATGCAATGGTTTGCACGATTACATGAATTTACACGAACATAGTACCTACATTTTAGACTTTCGCGCTTTGTATTCTTATTTATATAATTATTTACGGGTCTTACACACGAAATAGTTTTATTTACCTTGCCTCGTGACTTATCGTCGAATACACCCGCGGATACCGTGAGTGTTGTGTGCCGGGACTTTCCAATAATACAAGATCAGCAGAGGGTAGTTTCAGAAACTACTCACAGCGATCAACAATGACAGCTCGCCTCTCCAGTCAGCTCGTGACCACGGCCAGTGTAACCTGGTCGAAACTTCGGGCAAGGTAAATAAAACTATTTCGTGTGTAAGACCCGTAAATAATTATATAATTACACGAACATACCAAAACAGAAGCGACCGGGGTGATTTTGTAACTTGATTGTTAGATTTAATTCTGATAAAATTATAAACCATTCCATCGTAATCCAACATATAACCAATTATAATCACGTATATATTGATGTTAACTGACCGTACAATATAAAATACCTAATAAAGAATCAGTCTTGTCGTAGAAATAATCTTGATGTTTAGTTTCGATTCAATTAATGTAATGAATGGTATTATTACTTATAACAGTGTCCAAACTTTTCTTGAAATAAATGTTTATAAACGTAATAATAGTTTGATATTTATCCCTTAGAATATATATTTATGTACATAGATGTTTTATTATAAACATTACACAATTGAAAAGGTAAGCATTGCACTGCAAAATGTCTAGGAAAAAAAGGATTCATCAATGTGTAAAGTCTCGTGTAGAAATTAATATTCCAGAATATTGACCATTTATTTATAAAACGATTTTACCACATAGACATTCTATAGTGTAATAAGAACAGCAGCTTACCTACACATTATTTTCAATATAAGTACAGACTAACTACCAGTAACAGACCAACTTTTAATTTACATAAAAAAACTATTAAAAAATATACACTCTAGGTCAATGAATTCGGGTCTCCGTCAGGATGTGATTTGGATGAAGAATATCCAAAGTGCCAATTATGAGACGAGCCATTGACAAAAATAAGCCAGCATTATATCTCAACCAAATCATTCCAAATTTCAAGGGCTTAAAATTTACATATGTATAAAAACCGGACAAGTGCGAGTAGGACTCGCGCCCTGAGGGTTCCGTACAAACTTAATTAAAGAAATAATTAGATAATCGTTAATAAAATTTGTAGTTATATCACATGGTACTAACTTATATGTATAACTTTCACATAGATACGCAAAGTTAAGTTTGTAGGTACAAGAAAAAAAAGTTCTTTTTGTGATGTTTCTACAATTTACAATTTCAGGATTTTTTCCTTTACTGGTGCTATAAGACTTAGCTTCTTGCCAAATTTCATGATTCTAGGTCAGCGGCAAGTACCCCATAGATTTTAATTACCAAGATACTCAAAAATACGGCAAAAACGGCCATATCTTTTGACTGCGATGACTTAGAAGTCTGGTTTTTTCACGGCTCCAAGGGACTGTAGACTTGAGTATTTGATATTAATTTCAACTTGATACCTCCACGCGTTCCTTAGAAAAATGGTCTTGACAGACAACCGAGTGATCCTTTAAGTGTTCCTTTTTTCCTCTTTTGAGGTACGGAACCCTAAAAATGGCCGCCCGACCCGAATACATTGACCTCGAGTGTAAATAAAACACAATGATTTGGAGGTTTCGTATTTACACTGCAAGCGACCTGCAAACCCCAAACGCAGATATCGGTCACAGATTCCTAATTGTGTTTTATACAATTTATAGTGGCAGTAAAGTATAGTACTTACTGTACAGGTAAAGTGAAACATTGCGTAACTTAAGCACGATTATCAAAAGTAGCAACAATACGTTTTTATACAATGAAAGCCTGGATCAAGAACGCAGTACGTCAATGAACTACAACTAGGTTTTGTTAGTAGGTAGAGCAGACATACACGTTACAAACTTTGGATTGAGGAACAATTTTCATATAAGTAGGACATTTACTTACGTGTATTTATATACAACGCAATTCTGGTAGAACATAATGACGCATGAATAATTACTTACTAATTATTGTAATTTAAGTACCTAATTGCAATTTTTTTTATCACAATTTTTTTTTTTTTTTGTCCTTGTTCCATCAGAAATGCGTACCTTACCTACAGTAACCCCCTGTAGGTGTTCGCAATTACCTAATTTTATTTTATACAAAAAAAAATATTTTCGTTTTTTTAGTCGTATAATAAGGTACTGTATTCAAACTTTTTTGAAATTATTATTATCAATGAAGTATTATTATACATAAAACCAATGGATATTAGCTTCATTGATACATACAACAATTACAGTTATTTACCAACAAATAAGAAACATATTATAATTGTAGGTATTGTTACGAGGTGAATCTTAAATACTTACCTACTAAAATTACTTAAAAATAACAGTGTAAATAGGTCAATTAAATCATGGTAGTAGCAAGTAGGTAATAATTCTACAATGAGAGAGTAGGTAATTTAATAAGACAAAATATGAAAGAATGTATTGCGATTATTGACGTTAATTTATAATAAATACTTACTAGTTATGTAGTTGAAGATGCTTTAAAGCAGGAATGTTTTTTTTGTCAAAAGCAGATAAAATAATTCGTCACATACTTACGTCTAATTTTATAAAAGTTAACTTAATGAAGATTGAAATTGATATTATCTTAGAAAATTTGTTTCACACGTATTTAATTCACTGTCAGTGTTTAAAACATAAAGCACTATTATTTCTTTGGTAAACCTATGAAGGAAGATTACAGTCCCTCGATTTACCTACATAAATGTTTTCTTTCCTAGCGGTGGGTTTTTCTTCTTGATTTCACAGAAATTTATATACAAATGTCCAAATATACTTGTACCTATACAAATAATATAGTAGCAATTTAATTTATATAGGTACCTGGAAGTACTTCCAAAAGCGATTTTATAGTTTGATGACTGGCACATTACATATAGGTTGAAAGTAGGTATGGTACAAAAATTCCAAAATCCGTGATTTTGGGAAATTCCTTGGAAAGCGACGAAAGTCCACTTCTCCGATTCGATGGAGATTCCGAGAAGTGGACATTCGGGCAATAGACGTTCCAGGAAATAGACCTAACGGAATGAGTAGACATTCCGGGAATAAGACCGAGTGGGAATTAAAATTGCGGACCGAACAAATATTGACGTAAAATAGATTTATCCACTTATATATCATTTTAAAATCGACGAGCGTGTTAGTCAGGATAATTCAAATCAAATAAATTATAATTTGGCTTCAAACAGGTATTACCAGGCACTCTACTAGCGAGAAAGTACACTCCCCCGCCCCTCTAAACACCCTAGTTCGCACACATAACTATATTTCAATAATGAGGCTGCTAGCTGAATCTGAGGCTGCAAGCTGAATCTATTTACATTTTTGGTAGGTAGCTGCCATAACAACACTTCTCCCAAATGATGACGCTTTTCAGAAATGCTGTTTAATGGACACCGCGCTCGAAATAGTAGTATATAAAAGTAGTATATATGTATTCTAATCTTGTAACTTTGGTGATTACAGAAAACATTTTGAATATGGCGCTCCGTTGGATATGAGAGTGGGCGCGATTTCTTCTTTCACGCCAACTGTTGAGAAGCAAACGCAATGTGTCAGTACGATATTGTTTATACAGAATGCAATGAAATACCGGTGTGTTGATCATTTGAGGGAAATCTATTTCGAATACCTACGGTTTGTAGTTAATATTTGAAGAATTGATAACGTTGATTTTAAAACTAAATTTTATCTCGTATTTTTACTGATGTCTTTAACACGATTACAATACTTCTTGCGCTCCTATACGTATACTCCTAACGAATAGTGCCTATATATAGTCGTTCGAAAGTTAAAAGAATACATGAAATACTTAGGAAAAGTTGTTCTTTATTTTATTTTTTTCAAACACTTCTGTATGCGATCAAAAACACGGGTATGTCGCTGCAAACTGTACAGTAAATAATATAAGAAAGCGAAACCATGAAATGAACAGCATGCATACACAATAGAATAGAAGCGGACTGTTTTCTTTTATTCACCGTCAGGCCAGAATGAGAACCGCGACCCGACCGCGTCGGACGACGTGACCGCCTCGTGTCGCCGGGTCGGTGAGAAACTGCTCGACGGAACATACCCTGGGTTGGGACTTTGCGAACCACCTGCAAAACCAATACTTCTGTTACCTACTGTTATAATAAAAATAATACATTGAAATACTCTTGTCTAATCAAGAACTAAGATATACCTATTGACAGCCTGTAACATTTAGATGGCGGTAGGATCCAGCACTATTATCTTATTATTAATAATAAGCCAACGCGGCGGTTTTAGATAATATGACAGGCAGGTGAGTGAGTGAATGGAAAACAGGCAGGCCGATCAACTTGATAGTAAAGGGCCGCTTACGCCTACAAAGACAAGACCTAGATGTAAACATATTTTTCGATCGTATGTCAGCTGTTACACTTGCTCTATGTTATTATAGCCATTTTATTTTGAAACTTTAAAAGATTCCTCTTCGTATTCGACCTCTTACAGAAATAATTTGGTAGGAATACCCACCCAAATAATAATAATAATAATGTTTGGACAATTTTACACACGGCTGTTTAGTCCCAACTAAACCAAAGCTTGTACATGGGTACTCGACAACTGATAAACATACTTAAATACTTTTAAATAAATACATACCCAGAATCCGAAAACCAACAGTTATGCTCATCACACAAATGTTGGTCCCGGGTGGGAATCGAACCCACGACCTTTGGCGCAGTAGGCAGTGTTATTACCACTACGCCAACAGGCCAGTCAAAAAAAATACAAAATAATAATTTGAAAGTGTTTGTTTCTTCTACGGAAAAAAAAATTCGCTCGCTAGTGAGGCCCATGAAATTAATACAGAGAGGAGCAACATGTAGTAAAAAGGGAGCAAGATCCATCTAGCGGCCAGTAGTCAAACCAGGACATGGGCTGATGGCGTAACATTTCTGCTATATTTCACTAGAAGTCACCCTAGGGCCTATAAATAGAGCATGACCTAGCAAGCTCTGGTATTGTCTTAGTATTTGCTACTAGGCAATAGATAACACGGCAATCATCGAATGTTCTAGATTCTAGATACAGTATAACTACTTCTATTATTTATTCTGTGGTATGACATACTTAGTGGCTTTTTGGCTTAGTGCCTACCTTGATTCGCATGGTGTGGCCCGGCGATCGTCTATACTAAAGGTGATCGAAGGTGTGGCCCCAGCAAAAAGTACTATAATTGTTCTTTTCACTAAGCCAAAAAGCCACTTAGTATGTCATACCACAGAATAAATAATAGAAGTAGTTATACTGTATCTAGAATCTAGAACATTCGATGATTGCCGTGCCATCTATTGCCTAGTAGCAAATACTAAGACAATACCGCTGTAATTGTCCTTACTCCAAGTCCAGACATTTAATGCTTAAACACATAGATGGCCGTACATGATGCATAATAATTCTGCATCTATGTGTTTAAGCATTAAATGTCTGGACTTGGAGTAAGGACAATTACAGCGCCCTCTGTGGCAGATGAATAATGTACGTTGAGTGGTGACGAGGGTTGATAGGAAATGTTTTCGAACTATCATGCATAAGCCAGATGGAGGAGGTATACATAGATCGCCTGAGGCAGAAGCGGGCACTTAACAAAATGAACCAAAAACATGTGAATTATTTTGTAAAAGAGGCCCAATTCTGAAATATACACTTAAAATTATTTTTACAGATTGTATTCTACGAAGGCTTAGTCATTGAACTATATAGTTGTGGGTTCGGGTCCCAACCAGTAACAGGCAACATTTTGCAATTAGTAACTACAGCTGTTAAGTGCAGTGCTTTTGAAAGATTCCTGCATTACTTGCTTTAGTGTTCTGTTTAATAAAAGTGGTCTATGTACAATCAAACGAATAAACAAACAAATTCCTTTAGTTTGTAAGTACTCGTATGTATAAAGGAAACCAAATAAACTATTTATTTATTTTTTATTATTTATTTATTTAAATGATCAAACAAACAAACAAACAAACAAACAAACAAACAAACAAACAAACAAACAAACAAACAAAATATGTTTTCATTAACAAGGTAAGTTGACATTTCATCTGCAATCGGACATCTGAACCGGTCGTTACTTTGACAGTTATTCACATTTTAAACTAAATAAGATGCATTTCCTATTCTAGCGTCTTATCTTACCTATTACAAAACAATTTTACTTACCCATTTCTCATAAATTATGGCCATTCTAGGTCCATAGATCCGATCCTAGTAAAGCCGCAGAAAACGAAGAAATTTTAAAGTATTTTTTAATTCAACAGGCTTAATCTCAAAACCCTGCTCAAATCTAATCCATTGTCTATCTATTCTGCGCCATTGCCAAAATATTCAATTAGGCAAGCGTGAGCTGCTACCTACTTAACTAGGTACGTCGTTATTTACTATTACTAGTTACTTCTACACTTGTACTATTATTTTATTCTGCGCTACTACTACATTATTATCAATTACTAAGTAATTTTACTATTGTTGAAATGGAGGGATAAATACTTTAATATATCGTACGTATATAAAACATATACAAAAACACAAAAACTCCTACAATTTTAGTGTTCTTTCTTTTAGATTATTCTCTACTTCTATGTAAGTATTTTAAGGCTGTAACTCATGAACTACGTACTGGGGTTATTGAGTTGAAATAAAAGCAACAATGACCGTAAAAAACAATGCATGAGAAGTCATTGTTAATTTGAAAAAAGATGTTTCTTGAATAAAGTCGCTGATAATGATTATGTTATATTTATCAAAATAACCAAAAAAATACTGTTAATTATCTGCATCATCGAATATTCAGGCAAGTAGTAAAACTAAATGGGAGAAGGCTGATAACCACGCTGCACGAAATCACAGCTGATTGTGCAAATGTATATTTTAGTGGAGACGGTGGGGCGAGTAACGTCCACTCAATCTTAGCTAATGAGTAGTAAACTGAACACCAATCAGTTATGTAATAAAATGCTAAGAAGAAGTAACTATTCAGGTTTTTACCGGACTAAAAACGTCTAATAAAAAGCGAATTTATACTAGGATAGGTGGATTTGGCCATAGCGTGCCTATTCCTTAGTTCCTTCTGATCATCAGAATTACCTTCCGACCAGAATGGAAATCTGGTTACAGCTGTGTCAGAAGACGTGACTATGTCGTGGTGTCGACTCGGTGAGAATCCACCGGATGACGGCGGATATCCTGGTCCGGGGCTCGGTGACCCGTCTGAAATTAATTTACATTGTGTTGCAATCAATCTTTGAACGTCCAATCATGCTGGTCACATGTCGTCGTTTAGCCACGCTCCTGCTGGGTAGACACGTTGACAACAAACTAGTGAGTGAGTGATTGAGTGAGTGAGTGCACGATTAAGTGAGTAAATAATTCATTCATTTCTACGCCACTATCACTAATAAGTAGTGTGAATTTCATTCAGATACTATTAGAAAAGAGCGTCAGTGGCGTAGGGGATAAGACGCGGCCTATCATATCGAAAGGTCCGGAGTTCGATCCCCAGCTGGGCCATGTACCAATGGGTTTTTTCTCGAAACTTAACTACATTTACTGACTGCTCTCAAACGGTGAAGGAAAACATCGTGAGGAAACCTGCATACGCCGAAGAAGAAATTCTTAGGCGCATGTGAAGTCCACCAACCCGCACTGGGCTAGCGTGGTGGACTATAGCCCGCACGCCCTCGTTAAGAGGGTAGGCCTGAGCCCCAGCAGTGGGGACATTAATAGGCTGTTGATGAGACTATTAGAAATATAAATAAATAACCATATTTCAGAGCATATGAGTACTTATCTACATATCTACTTACGTCTTATAATACAACATAATATAAAACCTGTTTTTAAAAGATAGCGGTCCTAATTGAATACATAAAGAAATAAGTTCCTACTCAATTTTTATAGGTAGGTCTGCGATCATCCGAGGTAGGTACCCGAAAAATTTAAAGTGTAGGCTACACTTTAAATTTTTCGGATAGAGAAAAAAAAGAAGGAACTATAATAATAATATAATAATTTATAAGTCTTCAATTAAGACAGCTATTTTATATTATGTTGTATTATAAGATGTAGGTAAAAACGTAAGTATTTTAAAATGAAACGTCATTTTAGTTGCAGTCTATGTAGTGTACACTATGCTATACGAGAATATACCTACACTTAAATACGTTTAAAATGCTTTCTTTCAAGTGGTATTAAAATCGTGTTCGAACACTTAATTGGTTACAATTTAGTTTATTGTTTCGATGGCTACAGTAGTTACTATTATAATTACTCACCTAATGATGTGACTCCTAGAGTGTTGTAACTATTCATCGACATCGATTGCATCGGCTGAAGTGAACTCTGCAGCTAAAAAAATATTAACTTCAGTCAAACCACACACACTGTATCTTCAAGACAAGAGAAATTAACTCTAAAAAAATTAAGTTAACTGATAATAAAATAAGCCACCAGTTAGTAAGTAAACAAAAATAAATAGTACGGTGGTCCGCACTAGGCTTTCTCGATAATTCTTTTGTATTTTATTTTTAAAGAAACACAGAGTAAACTCAAGCAGCTCCGTCATTTTCCTAGCAATTTTTTTTTATACGATTTTGTATGTTTTTTTTCCATATAACATACTGATAGAGTCATGTTGTATGACCATTTATTACCTACAAACCCTATGTAATACCTAACCTAACCACAAACAAACTCACAAACATACAATCCAAACATCCTTTCAAACTTTCGCGTTTATAATAGTAATTAGTTAGTAGTAAGGATGCAGTTTTAAATATAATTATTATGATTACATCTCTAGTGCCTATTTATTCTGAGTTTTATGGACAGATTAGTTTTGTAATTTGCCCGACTCTATCTCCGTCGAATGTCAAAAATGAATATTGAAATCTGCCTTCACAATTATTTTGCTATGTATACTTGATGTATACAATTTAGTATACAATTGAGCATCCAAAGCACTATTAGCGAACGCGCAGTTTTATTGCATTGTGATACGCTACTAAAACTTTAATCTCAATTTAATTACTGAAATGAAATCGCCCTCTTAACACGTTATCGGAGTTCATGGGAGCATTACAACATGTTTATAATTTGTAAACAAAATTATCTTACAAAAGAAATTAAATGTTGAAGTTTATTAGATTTTTATGTTCAAATTGAAAATGAAATGACCATAAAACTTATGATTATTTGACTGAAAATGAAGTAATTTCATTCGTTTTTCTTTCCATTCTGCCGTAAACAATATAAGAATGTTATAATTACAACCTTGAAGCTGGTTGAGAGAGAAAATTGAAAGTGTTGGCATCTCAAGAGTATTAGATGCTCATCATCATCATGATATCAGCCCGTAAACGTCCGCTGCTGAACAAAGGCCTATCTCCACGACGACCGGTCCTGCGCTAACCTCATCCAGCTGGGTCCCGCGACCTTCACCAGTACGTCGGTCCACTTCGATGCTCAATCATGAACTATAAGTATAAATACTGCCTCTGTCTCAAAATAGTTAATACCTAGTAATATATAGATATTATGTATGTATTACGTCAATGGTTAAAACCTACTTCAATTTATAAGTGGATTTTTTTATCCTGAACACCGTCTTCAGTCCTGATTTCTATAGTATTTTGAATAAGTATTTTCATACATTTAGGTATGCATGCATACACTTGGTAATCAATCAGACAAGGATAGGGCAATTCGTAAATATAAAATTCAGATCAGGACCAACTTGTATAAAGTTTTCTGTCCCCATTGGAAATCGAACTCACGGCCTCTGGCTAACGTGGCGGTAATTCTTTTTACCTGTCCTTGCAGCTGGTGAGTGGCAAAGGGGTTGACCGACACTGGGGAGGACTGGTGGGGCAGAACGCTGTGAGGCGAGCAGCCGGGGGCGCTCCTGCCCATGCCGCTGCAAGCGCTCGCGTAGCCGAGCCCACCCGTGGACTGGGTCAGCCATGTGCTGAAATTAATAATTTAATAAATTGAACATCAAATTTATAATCGGGCAGCACAAAAATTCCGCATTCGTGGAGCCAGTCTCAGGACTGCCAGCCTCATTTAAAAATAAATTATTATCGCTTAAAAGGCTACTTATACTAACGGCTGAGACATATACATCATTACAATATACACTAGGTACCTACCTAGTCCTGAGACCTAGTCTATTACGAAACTATTGGGATTCCCTGTACTACCTAATCATCCGTTGCGCACTGTTGGACATTTTGACACAATTGTCACAGCCAATGCATTCTAGTTCAGGGAAGTGATGACAACAGATGAAGGGCTACAAGGAGTACTTTTTATTCTGTGCCAGAAAAATTGAACAAAACTATCGTGTATGGGATCAAAACCACAGTCGAGTCCGCTCAAGTCCAATTTATATCAAACCACTATGCGGCGGTCAATTCTCAATGAGGAATAGCCCAGCTGATAAATATAAAGTGCTCGTCTACTAAACTCCGCCTCTTACCTGCCGTCGACCAATGAGAACTGTTTATGCCAACTGGAAAATATATATAAATAATGACGGATATGGTTCAAGCAGGCTTATCTTTTTATTCGTGTTGGTAAGGTTCCAAGCTCTTCGTGGTTTATATGATATGGTAGCCGACCCGATAGTCGTTGTCCTTTCAATACTTTTTTAGATTTTTTTTTTAAACCACCCCAATAGTATTCAGGCAACAAAACAAAATGGATATGGAATGGGTCGAGCCATTTTCGAGTTTTTGCCACGCGCCGCACTAATCGACCTTTTAATTCTTAATACCTACTTACCTTAATAATTAGTTTTATGGATATGTTTACGAAACACGTGAAACTAAAAATATACGGTTTAATTTGAAGACAGAATATTTTGATGAACCGTTATTTTAACTTTGTATTTTTAACTACATTATCGAGTATTTTGATTTAAACTAATGACGTCTATTTTATAATAAGTAAAATGCTACTAATTTTATTCGTAGGTAAAATGACATTAAAAATAACCTACATTTAATTAAATCGCTTTTATTTTTTCTGCGTGAATCCCATACAAATGTTTATTTTGTATAGTTTGTATGGTTTACAACCTTTTTCAGGACTATGTACTTACTTACCAAAAGTTTACTGTATTATAATAATTTATGTCGATGATTATATAGACAGCTGATGAGTTTTTACCACATGCAAATTTTCAAGCAAGTCGTAGGCAAAGTTTTTGATAAAACCTGCCATTAATTTCAAAGTTAGAAAAAAGCACGAATACAAAACTTTCTTCTCTCCTATAGAATAGTCGTAAATAACCAACTATTAAAAACGCCTGTTTGAACGTATTCTAATTTTAATATTCAGTATGTTAAGGGTCATCACACCCCTATTGATGACCCATAACGTTGATGATGATGACATAGGGGTTGATGACTTCTAATCTCAATATTCCTTGCACAAAAATACGTCCAAATGTGTGTCGACCAAATGAACCTGTGTAAAAGTTTTAAAGAACTCATGGCAAATTTTAAAAAATCTTTCATTGTAAACTAAGTATCTAACTCACTTTTCTTTAGTCCTTATGATAACAAAAAAGTACAAATTTAATTTACCTAGGATATATAATATGTGGGAAGTAGACTAGACGGTGTTATCGCTGGCCTGACCTGTTGGGTTAGTGGTAGTGACCCTGCCTACTGCGCCAAATGTCGTAGGTTCGATTCCCACCCGGGACCAACATTTGTGTGATGAGCATAACTGTTGGTTTTCGGATTCTGGGTGTTTGTATGTATTTAAGTATATATTTAAAAGTATTTAAGTATGTTTATCAGTTGTCGAGTACCCATGTACAAGCTTCGGCTTAGTTGGGACTAAACTTAGTGTGAATATTTGTCCAAACATTATTATTATTATTACATTATTATCGCTACTAGCGATCTCATCCAGATAAGCTAACAATTATATTATTTAATTGGTTTAAAAATACATTGCCTGATAGAATTCAACATTTTGTTCCTGAGCGCATTCTGTCTTACAAGATTATTTTAATTTTTAAAACAAAATAAATCTACACGTTGGGTGCATGAGCTGACATATTTAGGTATTATTAATATTATTATACTAGACTAGATTTATTTTCTCTGTTTTAATATTGCCATCGTAACATCAAGTAGGTATGTCGGTGTGTAAAAACGCAAAACCGTTATCGGTTAAACCTATACGAATGTTATTCATTTCAAGCTATCAGTTATTATAAGAGCAGCGGCGTTAATTCTGTACTTTATATAATACAGTTCCATCTCTTATCGAAGTAGGTATAACTGACACCTTCATTAATACATCAACAAGGTCATATATTATCTTAGTAAGTACCTATATATCTACCTAACGATATGTTATAAGGTTCTGTCAAAACGGATCTTGTAACGGTAACCCAAAGTATACAAAAGAATACAAATTATGTCAACTAAACTAACCAAATTAAATTATCATTTATAATTGAGCGAAGCGTCTTAGTTTCGAGATTGGCCAAAAATGCTATTGTCCGTCTGTCCGGCTGTCTTTCTGTCTGTAATTCTCTACAGGTCGCATTTTTCAACCGATTTTGATGAAAATTTGGCATGGGTATAAATTAATTAAGCCGACAAAATGAGTAGAATAAAATCTTGAAAAACATTTTTTTAGAGTACGTACCATACTCGCAAAGTGGGAGTAATTTTTTTTCTCTTGTAAATCCCATAGTGTGGGGTATCGTTGGATAGGTCTTTCAAAAATATTGTTGTGATACACGGTTGTGTGAAAACCATTTTTTGATTTAGGGATCCGTTTGCGAAATGTTAAGCTTTAAAGCGGTAATTTTTGTTAGCGTCACCCTGTCAGCTAAACGGTTGCTTCTGGATATGTGAAAAAATTCATGGCAGTAGCATATATAACGTAGTTATAAGTAAAACTATGACAGCTAAGTAGGTTCTATTAGTTTTTGAGTAAATAGTCTATCAACTTATGAAAGTTGAAAAAATAAATTATGTTCATAGAACTGCATACGTTAAATGGGAAATTAATTTTTTTCCGCTTGAATTCCATGGTGTGGAGTATCGTTGGTTATGTAATCCAACGATACCCAATGTATCGTTTAAAAAATATCGCGGATGTGTGAAAAACATTTTTCGATTCAGGGATCCGTTGCGAAATATTCAGCTTTAAAGTGCTAATTTTAGTCTTTTATTTTTATATATATAAAATAAAATAAAAATAAATAAATAAATTTAGTCACTTTAGTACTTAATCTGTCTCCGACTGCAATGTTGACTTTTGCTCGTTTCTTTTAGGTTTGGTTTATAGGGACTGGCGAGGTCTACTGTTCTCACGGAACTAAGTACTAGTATTAGTAGGTACGAGTAGGATTAATCATGTATTGTGATGATGATGTAATGTACAATAAAATACATTCATTTGACCTTCTACTACTTATATTAATAATCAAACCTATTTTTGTTATTTCTTGTAAACAATTTATTAGTACAAAGATCTACATAACTTATCTACCACAGAAATAGTCACTCCATTATATTATAGGTTTTACCTCTACTACTTATTATTTACAATACTTACAATAAATTATTTACAATTTATGTAGGTATCGTAGGTCTTCAGTTGAACACCGCTGCGGAAGCGGAAAATAAAACGTTCCGACCGTATCAGTATAATATCATTAGAGTTTGTTTTGTAAACATAATGAATGAGAAACGTAAATATTTATTATATTTATAATGTAATATGTCAGTCACATTCAATTTATCGGTGCAATACACGATTTATTTTATTTAAGTATTTGATTTATGAAGATTTGTAACTCGTTTTCAACAATATATGTGTATTAATTAGATAGGTAATTATAGATTAATCGTAGCGTATATTTGTAAATACTTACGTGTCATATCTCGGATACGACGGGGGGTATGCCGATCCAGACCCGAAATAATTTCGAGCCGGCCCGAGGGGGAGAGGCTGCATGTGCGGGGGGACATGCTGAGCCACGTGAGCCACGTGGTATCCGTCTCCGAAAAGGGCCTTGGAGTACGGCGTGGCTCGGAATGGCCTCTTCATCCTGCGCCGCCGTCTGAAGTTTCCATTCTCGAACATATCCCCGCATTGTGGATCTACAACAATGCTAGACTCATCCAAAAATCTAATAAATACCGATGATTTGGTCAACTCGCTAGCAATTCGCACAAGATGTAGTAGTGATGTGAGGTGACAAATTATGAATGCTGATGTGAACGCGTAGCACTATCAATCGCAATGCAAAAAAAAATTAAATAAGAAGCTTTGAACAAACCTAGCTACATTAAGAATAATCGATACTTAACCGAGTGATAAAGACTAGCAACTCACCAAGAGTCCAATAGTTTCCCTTCCTTTCCCCACCGCCTTCCCGAGGAACCTTTATAAAACACTCGTTTAGACTGAGATTATGCCTTATTGAATTCTGCCAACCCTTTTTATTCTTCTCGAAGAAAGGGAACTCCTTAGTGATGTAAGAGTATATTTCACTAAGTGTAGCTCTTTTTGTTTGACTGTTTTGGATAGCCATAGTGATAAGCGCCACGTAGGAATATGGGGGTTTGGTGAGAGCCTGGGATGCCCCTGTGGTTGACTGGGGCTTGATTTCTGAAGAGTTTCCTGGACTGCCTGGCGTTGCTGACTTTGATTTACTTTTCGTATCATTACTGCAAAATAAGCAAATAAAAACTGAATCTGTTAATGGCTAATGGAACACAATGTAAGTAGGTACATCTTTCGTGGCGAAATTAAAGAAGATTTTTGCCCGTCTTACTAATTCCATGGATATGGATTTACGAACCTGTTAGAACTTGTAGTGTCTTCCCTGGAGAGAGCTGGTAACGAAAGAGTTTGGTAGACCCGTGACAAGTCTTCATCGCCTTTGACATTTTGAGAGTTAGAGTCAGCACCATTGTTCTCCAGTAGGCATATTCTGGTGTCATAGGGGGACGAACCTGGGAAAAACCACACTACGATTCAGTATCTAGTTGACTGAATATGATCACTTATTGGGAGAAGTTATGTTCATTAAGTTAAATGTTATGTTCAATGTTGGACAATTGCAAGTGAAGATGGGTATGACAATTGATAGCAACAGTGTCTTCCTTGGAGGCAAGCCTTTACCGTTCAATAGTATCAAGTTTTATCGATAATATAATCGTATTTCAACAATGACACTGATATTGAACACTACAATGCAAAAATTACATACTCGGAGGTAAACGACAGGGACCCGATCCTCCGAACGATGAACAGTGAATGAAGAATTCAAACGCCTTTGGGTATTTAGTATATCTATTCGATATTGTGAGTTGAAAAACATATATTTAATTTCATTATTAGTATGAATATAATCGACGAAAATCTGAAAAATGCGTTAAATTTTACTGAATTTCATGGAAAATCCTGAAATATATTTTTCAGCATTATAATTAATTAAATATTAGTATGAATGAGAAAGTACTCTGAATGATGCTCATTATATTATATAGATATCTAATCTAAAAATGTCTTTAATTATACATGTTTCTGCAGTAAGTCAAAAACTGTACTTGCATAGTAAATATACCTAAAGCTCGTTAAAATACCGCCAACGTAAATCGCCTTGTCAAATATTTTTGTTAAACAATGTTAGTTATGTTTTGAATCTATAGAGCGCATTATTGTTATTACGTTGGTACATTTAACGCCTGAGATTTAGCCAATCTTACGCGTACGTGCCTCCAGATACGGGTTTCTCAGAATTCGTCGCTAAACGCTGTAGGTACTTATATAGCTAAGTAGTGTACGTAGATAGGTACATAGGTAGTAGGTACTTTACTTTTGTGAGTGTGGCTGTTTTTAGTATAAGTACTAGCCCACTTTACTGAATCGCGTTTGGTTCTCAATGATCATTAACACGTTAATTTTCAATTATCCATAAAACTTTAAAATCACGCAATTATACAAGAATTATACGCGCAAGTATTATTTTTTCTGAAATGACAAACGATCTGACTGAAGTTTGACGTCACGCCACAATGTAGTGGCATGCAGGTGTACTAAAGGAGCATTTTCACGTTTAACATGAGGCGAAGAATGCGTCTGACAGACGCCGCGCCGCACGCCGATACGTAAGGAGCCGAGACGGGCTGCGAACAGCGCAAGGTATTGTGTGGCTTATAGAACAATGCGTCGTATTTATAAAACATTAAAAGCCGGCGTATCGTTCGTGAAATTAATAACAAATAACAATTGTGAAACGTTAGTTCGGGAGCAGTGCGAATTACCCATGCCGTTGAATAACTGAGCACTGAGTATGAGTCGCACGGCAATAATTAGTCTTTTTTGAAACTCACATCATTGATGCTTTCAAAGTCGATCGAAACCACGTATACGTACACAACTTTGAAACACTCACAAATACACAACTTACAAAATATGTCAAATAATACATTTTAGACTTTCGCGCTTTGTATTCATAATTATATAATTACTAGCATCGGCCCCGCGACTTCATCCGCGTTATAAAGTATACTATTTATATGTATACAATTAAATTTTTAACCTGTTCTAATCATGCTAGTTTCATAGTTTTAAAGTTTGTCAATAGATGGCGTTAGGTGTATTTTACACCCGCTATAATTTTTTTCTTCAAAACTTATGATAAGCGTGCAAATAATCCACCAGATTTTACCTCTTTATTTTTAGTATAGATTTACGTCAGTCAGCTCGTGACCACGGCGCGGCCAGTGTAACCCGGTCGAAACGTCGGGCAAAGGTAAATAAAACTTGTTCGTGTGTAAGAACTATAAATAATTATATAATTATGAATACCCATACTATTTATTTTAGCCTCCTATAGACATCATAGTTATGGTCAATATTAATTACATTATTTTCCTTAATACAATATTAGATTAAGTAATTTAGACTAAGTAGTTAATTAACATTCAGCAACAAACCATTCACTTAAAAACATAACCAATAGTAAATAATAGAATTAAAATTGACAATTAATATGTCACCTTATAAATATAACTTAATGTCAATTACACTAAATCGATTTAAAATAAAAATGACAAAATATATTGAAAAACGTACATGCCAATACTTCACAGTTATGATTATGTTACCCTAATAATGTCAATTGCTATATGTCACTTAATCCATCTAAAATACTTAACAATATAATTAAAAATATAAATCACTATTATCACTGTCACGCATTGTCTATAGGTCATCCCATTGTTGGGCAAAGGCCTCCCCCTTCCTCATAAATACCTATACAAGTAGATTAAAAAACAAGCGAGAAAAAGGGAATAATAATAATTATATCTAAATTTCCCGAGAGTAGCGAAGGAATCTAGAGAATCTTGGAGTAGAGCGACATGCATTTGTTTTCACGAGTTGCTCGTGTACTCTACTTTTTATCGTTGACTGCGAGAAAACTATATTTTTAAATTACACAACAACAGACACTAAATCAATTATTAGGCATTTTTTAAACTTAATTTTTGAGCTATATTCCAAGCAGCCCAGCCACTACGTTCAACACTCTACTCACTCGGTGAGGGAAAGAGGGTTTTTCTCGCGGAGATTACCAGAATCTGTGAACTAATTTTCCATTTTCGAGTGACATTGGTAAAACATCATTTTTCGAGTTGGTAGCAAAGAACTCGTCATCAAAGCATCTAATGTGTTTAAAAAACATAAAACTTCTTGCGGTCTGGTGGCATGGGCGATTAATTTAATCCACAGTGGTCGTCGATTCCATTTCTACAGTAGGTGTAATATTATTATAAGTTAGCCATGGTCTATGCGTTTGAAATTCTGCCAAAGCCCACTATTGGACATATATTATATTTATATCTTATTTCAAGTAACAGAAGTAACTAACAGTCTATATTTATCTAGATGGTAAGCCTTTGATTTCACTTTTTTATTTATAAAGGTATTACATAAAATTTATATGATAAATAATGATAAGAATATTTTGTAAGAATCTATAATTTACAAACAACACTATCTAAGTACATTTAATTTATTGTATAATTATGAACACTAGCTAAATATAAATTTTATGAACGGAAATACAAAATTAATAAACTTTGTTTTGTTTCAAGTGTACAATGTAGTTTTCTCATCTAAGGAAATATAATCATTAGAATGTGGCTGTCAGATTTTGGTTTTTAAAAAACGAACTCTATCTAGACTTCACATAAGTCTAGTATTTGATCTTGTTTTTTGGGTCGCAAAACCCGTTTTAACACTCTGAGGGTTAATACAGGGTTCCCACAACAAAGACATGTGTGTACTGTGACAAAGGTTGAAGAGTAACTTACTTGAGCAGTGCTCTAAATGAAAATCCAAATAACGATATTGATCTGTTAGTTTCCTGAAACTCTCCCCTTGTACCCCGAAGCGAGAAACATAATCTTTTCGCTCAATTAGCTAACTGACGGTATCCACTTAGAGAACAACTGGAGGCCATTATTATCAAACACCTGGTTACAAAGAGAAATGCCACATCAAAACGAAAAGTAGCAAGACTTTATTGACGAAATGTACGAGATTTTGGCTTTGTTTTATACATTTTGCAATGGTTTAATCTTTTTAGAGGTCCGTAACCGAAGATTAGAAAAAGGACCCTACCACCGAGCCATCTCTGTCTGTCTGTTCGTCCATCTGTCATCTACATCTAGCTCAGAAAGGTAGAGACAGAATGTTAAAATTTATAGTTTATGTGTCAGAGCAGCGTCAGTAGCGTAGAGTCCCCTCTACACGCGGCCTGTCATGTCGAGAGGTCATAGATCGACCCTGGTCATGCCATGGACCAATTTACTGACTACTCTCAAACGGTGAAGGAAAACGTCAGGAGGAAACCTGCATACGTCGAAGAGGAAATTCTTAGACGCATGTTAGTATGTAGTCACGACCTGGGCACTATGGATATCGCTACATATACGACTCGATTTGTCGCTCGTTAGGTAACGGACTAATTCTCGATCCGACAATGCCTACAGATTCGTAGTAGACTGAAGCTAAGGTTGCGTCTAGAAATTGAAGCGAACAAAGACAAATCAACTAGTGATTATGGAGGCTTTGGCGACTCAGGCAAATAGTTGAACACGAGACTTGGACGTTACTTAATGTATCTACTGATAATGATCGATACCCCACTCATACAAAAGGTAATTGTTCTCTCAAACAATAAAGTTTAATAACGTAAGGTTCTAGGTAAGGCACACGCATTGTATTGTATACCGAAGTACTAGCACGCCCGCCAGCCCGCCCGCCCCAATAACGACCGATTGGTGTTATGGTTAGATAACCATCGGTCACCTAACTTACGCAGGTAAGTAATAGTACATTGTGACCCCAGGGGTGAAAGTAACTTATTTAGTCCCGAAACGGGGTTTGGCGCCCGACGCGTGAGGGACGCAATAGTTCGAGGGACTCTACATAAGTTTTGAACCCACTGTGCTTTTCATTACGAATACAATGAAAGTAAAAATAAAAACATGAATTAGCTAAAGATAAAATGAGTGTTAATACAAATCTCTGCTATACGGAAGTATAAACAAAACTCTACAACTCGAAAAAACTAATGAAGATCGGATTGCCGCTTTCGCGACTATTTTGTTTTTTTCTGCGGCCGGCCAGCTATTCTGCCATTATTTTTCTTTTCCGTCATTGAAAAAATGACAAATATTTTGCCCAAATCTATGTTATTTTAAAGAAATAGTTGACAGTAATAATTACTAGTGGTTCTGTGAGAACAGTAGACCTCGCCAGCCCTTATAAACCAAATCTAAAAGAAACGAACAGAAGCCAACTTTGCAGTTGGAGATTAAGTATAAAGTGACAAAAATTAAGACTATAAAGATTAATATTTCGCAAACGGATCCCTAAATCGAAAAATGTTTTCCACACACCCGCGATATTTTTGAAAGACCTATCCAACGATACCCAACACCATGGAATTCACGCGAAAAAAAAATCATTCCCATTTTACATAATTAAGCAGTTCTATGAACAAATTTAATTTTTCGACTTTCTTAAGTTAATCTACTATTACTCAAAAACTAATAGAACCTACTTAGCTGTTATAGTTTTCCTTTTAACTACGTTATATGCTACTGCCGTGAATTTTTTCACATTTCCAGAAGCAACCGTTTAGCTGGCAGGGGGGGGGGGGGGGGGGGACACACGTGACTCTAACAAAAATTACCGCTTTAAAGCTTAATATTTCGCAAACGGATCCCTAAATCGAAAAAATAGTTTTCACACACCAGCAATATTTTTGAAAGACCTATTTAACGATACCCCACACTATGGGATGCACAAGAAAAAAAAGTTCACTCCCACTTTGCGAGTATGGTAGGTACTCTAAAAAAAATGTTTTTCAAAATTTTATTCTACTCATTTTGTCAATTTTTGTCGGCTTAATTAATTTATACCTATGCCAAATTTTTGTCAAAATCGGTTGAAAAATGCGACCTGTAGAGAATTACAGACGGACAGAAAGACAGAAAGACTGACAGACGGACAATAGCATTTTTGGCCAATCTCGAAACTGAGACGCTTCGCTCGCTCGGTCAAAAAGAATTATAAAAAGAATACCCCCTCGAGGCCCCCCACCGCTGGGAGCGTGCTCAGAAGGCTGGCGGCATTACCTCGCTGAATGGTGAGGCTTTTATATATATATTTTATATATATATTTTTTATATATTTTTTTTTTCAGATAGATCTCGTCGAGCCCTTTCAATTAAGTACCATGAACATGGGTCTAGCACTAGCCGTTCCGGAGATATGGCCAAAAATATTTTGATTTGCCCAAAGTATTGTGACAACCCTAAGTCATGATCGTTCAGTTCACAATTTTAATAAAACTTGATATTTTTTGGATTTCCGCGCATTATTTGAGAAAAGTACTATACAAGCCTTGGCCCCAACCAGGCATTGATGGACTCACGTGTGTGTGCCTCGGCTTCGCCTAGGCCCACATGCACACGTTCATCCATTAATGCCTACTCTGTTGCGGGCCACGGCATAGTAATGTACTATTTCCGATCTTTTTTTTCCATACTCTCCGTGCGGTGTTCTTTCTCTTGGCAGATTGAAAAAATTAACATAGAATTCGTTTTTGTTCTAATCCAATGCACCAACACGCGTAAGTTACCAAATATGAGGGGTTACAGAATAATCGTGAGGATCCGAGAATAGATCTTGAAGAACATAAAATTATCTCCAATCTGTACTTATAAAACTTGCTTATCTTTCTTATAGTCAACTATAAGAATTAGCTTCAAAGCTAAATAATTAGAATAGTTATTTACGAGTACACTAGTAGTTCCGTGAGAACAGTAGACCTCGCCAGCCCTTATAAACCAAACCTAAAAGAAACCAACAAAAGTCAACTTTGGAAACAGAAAAAGTACCTACTAAAGTGACAAAAATTAGCACTTTAAAGCTTAATATTTCGCAAACGGATCCCTGAATCGAAAAATGTTTATCACACACCCGCGATATTTTTGAAAGACACATCCAACGATACCCCACACCATGGATATCACGCGGAAAAAAATAATTTTCCATTTTACGTATGCAGTTCTATGAACATAATTTATTTTTTCAACTTTCTTAAGTCGATCCACTATTACTCAAAAACTAATAGAACCTACTTAGCCGTAATAGTTTTCCTTGTAACTACGTTATATATGCTACTGCCATGAATTTTTTCACATTTCCAGAAGCAACCGTTTAGCTGGCAGGGGGGGGGACACGTGACTCTAACAAAAATTACCGCTTTAAAGCTTAATATTTCGCCAACGGATCCCTAAATCGAAAAAATGGTATTCACACACCAGCAATATTTTTAAAAGACCTATCCAACGATATCCCACACTATGGGATTCACAAGAAAAAAAAAGTTCACTCCCACTTTGCGAGTATGGTAGGTACTCTAAAAAAAATGTTTTTCAAAATTTTATTCTACTCATTTTGTAGGTTTAATTAATTTATACATATGCCAAATTTTCGTCAAAATCGGTTGAAAAATGCGACCTGTAGAGAATTACAGACAGACAGACAGACAGACAGACAGACAGACAGACGGACAAGAGCATTTTTGGCCAGTCTCGAAACGTAGACGCTTCGCTCGCTTCGCTCGCTCGGTCAATAATAAAGTCATTTGAAATATATATTCTTTAATACTAGTAGTTCCGTGAGAACAGTAGACCTCGCCAGCCCTTATAAACCAAACATAAAAGAAACCAACAAAAGTCAACTTTGGAAACAGAAAAAGTACCTACTAAAGTGACAAAAATTAGCACTTTAAAGCTTAATATTTCGCAAACGGATCCCTGAATCGAAAAATGTTTATCACACACCCGCGATATTTTTGAAAGACCCATCCAACGATACCCCACACCATGGATATCACGCGGAAAAAAATAATTTTCCATTTTACGTATGCAGTTCTATGAACATAATTTATTTTTTCAACTTTCTTAAGTCGATCCACTATTACTCAAAAACTAATAGAACCTACTTAGCCGTAATAGTTTTCCTTGTAACTACGTTATATATGCTACTGCCATGAATTTTTTCACATTTCCAGAAGCAACCGTTTAGCTGGCAGGGGGGGGGGGACACGTGACTCTAACAAAAATTACCGCTTTAAAGCTTAATATTTCGCCAACGGATCCCTAAATCGAAAAAATGGTATTCACACACCAGCAATATTTTTGAAAGACCTATCCAACGATATCCCACACTATGGGATTCACAAGAAAAAAAAAGTTCACTCCCACTTTGCGAGTATGGTAGGTACTCTAAAAAAAATGTTTTTCAAAATTTTATTCTACTCATTTTGTAGGTTTAATTAATTTATACATATGCCAAATTTTCGTCAAAATCGGTTGAAAAATGCGACCTGTAGAGAATTACAGACAGACAGACAGACAGACAGACAGACAGCCGGACAAGAGCATTTTTGGCCAGTCTCGAAACGTAGACGCTTCGCTCGCTTCGCTCGCTCGGTCAATTATTCTTTAAAATATTCTCCCTAGAGCTGAGATGTATTACTTTCAACCCGCTCCTCAGGCAACTTCAGACCTACTTTCAGAGTATGAGTAATGAAAAATTATAAAACAGCATTCATGCTAAAGTCACTTTTACGGGTTGTTGGACTTCAATTCTTTGGCATAAGCAGAGGTTTCCTTACTTAGGCTGTTTTCTTCCATCGAATACCGATCGAAAAGGAAATCATTGGCTTTTATTTTAACACTCTCTTATGACCCAGGTGGAGAGAATGAGAGTAGCACCTTTGCCCCATTACTCGTAGTTATCTGTGCTATAGGTGCCATCTCTTGACTATTCAAAATTATTAAAACATGGAACTGCCATAATAGTTAAGAAAATGAAGATTAGGTACAACGTAGAGTTATAGATAAATAATAACATTTAGGAACCGCTTACTTGGATCCCGTCGTTGACTTGACTAATCTCCCTAAGGCATTATTAATTACAAGCGGACGAAGTCGCAAGTATGAGCTAGCATTTCATACGGGAGAATTCCCCAAACGAACAATATGTAAAAGCTAAAAATCTTTATTCAAAATAGGATAGGCGGCCTGTAGGCTACCAACAACTAGCTAAAGAGGTGTGTTATAGGATCGCGAAACTTGGCGCTCCGTTCTTACTACCTAGTACGACCGGACATATAGCGTGAAGATATTATTTTACCATGTGAAGACCAAATTGTACTGAATCCATAACGTTACCTATTTTACAATGCTTTAAAGTTTCTGGTAAATGGACCATCTGCCTTCAGACCACCGGATGGGATGACACATTGTACGACACGTAACACGACCCATGCTCCATAGATCGGCACTTTGTTACCGCCCGACGCTACGTCAGCGTCTTGGTGACAACTTTGCATTCTTTCTTATCTACTATATTGCTTGTTCACTAGGAATTTATCTTTAGACCCCACGCCCGCCGCTCAAATCGAAATATGCAAGTTTGCCATTTTGTAATTCAATAATAAAATAACAAAATCATCATCATCTCAACCTTTTAGCGCCCACTGCTGGACATATGCCTTCCCCAACGAACGCCACCACACCCGGTCCTCAGCTCTCCGCATCCACCCGCTTCCGGCCACCTTCTTGAGGTCGTCGGTCCACCTGGCGACGGGGCGTCCCACGCTGCGCGTGCCGGTCTGCGGTTTCCCCTCCAGAACTCGTTTGCCCCAACGGCAGTCGGTTCTGCGACAGATGTCGGCCCATTGCCACTTCGAAAATAACAGAATAAGTACATAAGCATCAACGGGAAAACTCACGTGAATTGTTAAGTATTTAAATATATTAGTTTACTTGCCGAGCATTTATCAAGGAGAATGAAGCGTTGACGGGCGTCGGCGTGCTCTACAACGGGCCGGGCATTAGAATCAATAGGCGCCCACCTTAAAGTTTCTACATTCATTTGAAAACCTTCTCAATCTATAGAGTTTGATTGAACGCGCTAATCTTTGGAACTAACAGTCAGATTAGAAAAAATCTTTTGCATTCTTGAGGAAGGATATAGTTTATAGGGTATTTAGGTTTATTCCCAACGGATCATCCCTATGAGCAGAGAAAAAATATAAAGTTAGAAATGACCTTTAAAACGCGGGCGAAGCCGCGGGATTTATTTCATATCGTTTTACAGGTGTTTATATCGGTATGCCCTTTCGTTTGAATATAGACTACATTCCCTCCCATGTTGATAATTCAGTTGTCTGGGCCCCGATCGCGCTGGACTTGCACGGGCTCAAATTCTTAGATCAAGATGTTTATAAAAATACTGGAGGCGATTCAATTACTTCTTCTCTGTTGATTTGCGATCAATAGTCACGAGGGAAGTTTAAAGTACGTAGGTACCTACTATCACGGGTTCCGCAATTTCGTTCAGGACTATTATTATAATTTATAAACTAAAACTTTGTTAAAAATATATGTTTTGTATTTCAAATTATCTAGTTAAAGGCAGGATAAAGGTACCAAAAATAATGCTTATGTTTCAGATGAAAACGTCAAAGACGGGCACTCTTTAGCTGTAGTCTTCTTCTCTATATCGTCCACCCTCGAAGCTAGCTCAAAGATCTTGTTTTCTATCGCTTTCACATCGCCCCGGAAACCAGTGACGGTGGCGTCCAGCTCTGTCAAGAATTGTATCTTGCTGTACAGCTCGTCATATTTCTGAGAAATATATTCACGAGCATTATGAGCATTGGTCAGCTCCTTGTCGATCTTCTCAGTTATTTCATTCTTCAGTTCGTCGAACTTAGTCTCCAGGCTAGAGCTTATCACATGGACTCCTTTTAAAGCATACTCTTCTGATTTCAGTTTGCTTAAATTGATTGGATTGAAAGGCGTCTTTTCCAACGCCATGGTCAGTAAATTTTGCGACAGACTCGGAATAATTTTAAATTTTGATATTGATCTTGCATATCTGAATTTGTGGCGGTCAATGGACGGACAAAACGATAAATTGATAATTGTTTGACATTTTAAAATTCGAAAAAACTCTGACAAGTTAATGAGCAAAGGTACCTATTTGATCATGCAGCCAAACCTTTTTTCTAGAATCCAGTGGTTTAATATATTAGATCTAGGTAAAACTAGCATCTGATACTTTAAATCTGATAATCCGAATCCTATGAAATTCATCAACATGCTTGGAGTTGTCTTAGTAGGTACATCAAGTCAACATGATTAATTAATTTTACTGGTTTGTAAGTTTTATGCACGTAAGCACTTCACTTTTATTAGAAATCGATCGGCATGAGTTATTACAATTATTTGCAACATGAACAGAGAGGTTACGAGGACATGACCTAATGACGTCGGGGTTCGAGCTGAGCGCCCCCGCTGGATATCTCTATACCCGCTACTAATTTAAACTTAGCAACTATATCCGTCTCGACTAAAAGGTGCGTGGTAGTAGTAGTAGATATTCCAGGAATAAGATCAAACGGGCCTGAGGGGTTCGTAGTAGTACGTAGTACCCCGTTCGAACCCGTAGGATGTCCCATTGACTGCCATCTGCCATACTATTCACTTTCATTTAGTCATGAAACTAGGATCTTTTTGGTGGGGGCCGAATGAGCAGCTAAATTCTATCCATCTCCTGCATTTAGTGGACACCAAAGTGGATACAGATATAATGATTATCCACATAGTGTATTTATTTACGCACAGGGTGGAAACGATAAGTGTGCTCATCAGATTATTTCGTCAATTCAGGTTTAATGATAATACAAATCTTTAAACTGATTTAAAGAAACTGCGTTGTTTAATAAAACGACATTTAAAAAGATAAAACAAAAACATTTTGGATTTAATCTAAGGATTAATCCTTTATAATTTTTTTAAGCTTTATTCATTTGGGCCATGTATTTTGACATCAGTTCAATGTTTTTAGATATCTCTTACATAATAATCGGCTGGCGACACATAAAGATAATGACTTGAGTAGCAGTGGTAGTAACGTAGTAGTATAGGGTATAAGGTACGATGTGCCACATGCATCTTACAATCCGAAGTAGTCATTTTAAAAAATTTTGGCACTGGTCAGTATGTGCCTAAATGATTCTGTATACCACAAATCACAAAGGAACTCTTGGTTGTGGTACTAGTTGGTACTATTATTTCTTCTGTGGTACTGGTAACTACGTCGGTTACTCATGTGAAGTTCATTGCTATAAGTACGCAACTAAGAATATTATAATTACGATAAAGGCAAATAGTGAAGGCTGGCGGCTCATTTGAAATATAAGAAGCCATTCCTGTAACTACATCAATTGTCACCTAAATTTTTAAAGTAATGATGGCTGGGTTTGGTAACTAAACTACCTATTTAGATCGAGATTCAAATGTTTAAAGTTCGTTTTAGTTACAGGCCGAAAATAATAAAAGAGTGTGATAGAGATCAGGCACATATTAATCTGTGACAGAGAAAGATAATTAAGTAATAAGTTATGATTGTATTGACCATGTGTTGAATAAAGTAACTTGCCCCATAAAGTTTGACAAATGTATCAATGGTTAAAAAAGAAAAGGAAAAGCACTATAATGCAAAAAAGAGTAATAATATTCTCTGGTCCTAAAAAGCGCTATCAACATAATATGATAAAGCTATCATAAATGAATTATCGCTGCACACAAGTCCAATCGATTCCTTTCGATGTCTAATCGATTTAAGTGTAACCTGTGCTAAAACTGCCTCGATGTGGTGTTCCACACATTACTCGTACGTAAAAGCGAGAAACTACGCGCTCCTATTTGTACATGATTCGTCACGGGCTACTTTATGATGGAGAGTATTGTTTTACAGCATTCACCTAATGTCTATCCAACCTTTATAATCAAACCAAAGGTTTTTTCCCGCGGCCTAGCCCGCGTTATATGTTGCCATGTGTGATATTAAATTTGAATTTTCTAGCATAATGATGTAACATGCCAATTTTCTTTGCCGGAGAACCAAGCTATCCAGCAATGGAACCCTTCTCAATTCTATTTGTACGTTGCTTATGGGCTCCATAGACGATCATGCGGCATGACATGGATTACGTGCTGTCACACATGCATGACCGTCTAGTTGTAGTGATTGACGTGCATGACATGCAAACTACGTGCTGGCCGTTGCTTCACTGTACTGATTGATAGCGAGCATGTTGGTCCATCATGCAGCATGATACTTCAGGTAAAAGTATCAAGTCATGCAAGCATGATCGTTTAGCGACCACTTTAGTAGTGTATAGATCACGGAGTATATACCTATAGATAGTAGAACATGTAAAACTCTATGCAAAACTTCAAGTTTCCAGATCCATAGTTTCAGCTGTATTGGCAGATCAGTCAGAATGTCATGTACTTACATAGATGCAAACTAGTTCCAGAAGACTCCATAATCTCACGTAATTCTTTTGCTACAAGTACCTAAGTACATAGAATAAAACAAGAAACTATCTATTAATCAATACACCAGCTTCTTGGACTATGACGTGACACGACGCGGAACATAACACTGAGATTCTAATGTAAACATATTACAGATTCATATGTAGACTGCCTTGTTCTGCAATATTAAGTAGGTAGCTATATTGAAGATTTGTATTTTACTCTATGACGCGTCTGTAAGGTAACCTTAATTAGAATGCATTCACAAGAAATACACCTACCCATAAAAATCTGCAACCGATTGACGACTACTACGGACAGGCGTAGTGGCTATACCCATCTAAGAAAGGCGGCTTGTAATGTCTGCACTCTGCATGCTGAGAACCGACGACGATACCTACTGACACTCTCCTACAAGGAAAGAATGATTTCGGGAAAGTGTCCTAACAAATCCTCCGGTAGACTATCGCAGTACTATTATTTAATCTGTGGTTTAATGATCAAGCACACTGGACGCGGCTCGTGCATGTGTGCGTTGTAGCACTACTCAGTAATGTATGAAACTCTATGGAGGACTTCGCATCGATTGCGTTCAGCGTACAGACTAAGTTTTTACTGACTAAAGAAATAGAAGCTGTTGAAGTTTAACCTTTTCTTGGTTTGTGCTTCCCTGGTGGCCTATCAGTCAATTAATGAGCAGAATGGGAAGTGAATTTATAATATTTTAAAGCCTCTAAGCAAAACAAAACGTAATACATAGTAAAATTATTAGAGTACTTTTGATGGGATATCGCAGTATGTCATCACTTAACAGGCCTGCATACTATGATGACAGATAGTGATGATATGAATCGAAGTTTTAAAATCATTAGTATTGTGTCACATTTTTCAGAAATATTGCCTAGTTTCAATAGCTTAAATTATTGCAAGGCTAGTTAGTTATTTAAGCCATAAGTAAAAGTCACACGGCCTCGTCGAATATATTCGAGTTTTTCTTGAATTTGAAGAGCCTGAATATCTCTGTAAACCTTTAAACCCTGATCTGAAAATCCTTTGACCTTGAATTGATTTTTCACACTAAATAGCTTTTTAATCGTTTTTGGAAAGTTGTAAAATATAGATAGGAAAGTTGTATAATAAAAATGACCACAGACCTGCGTGTGGTTGGACAACTTACTTGGCCTTTCAAATAAAGTTTAGCAGGATGATTGCTCATTTTTTGTCGTGTGTTTGTAGAAAGATCATAACCGCTACAGTCTATCAATTCCGACCATCTGATTTATCAGGTTAGTTTACTAACCGCCCAGTAAAGTAGTGACGTAAATCTGCATTTATTTCGAAATTCAAGGATCCGAAAGCTTCCTTAAAATAGCACTAGTTTTTAGTGCGTACGACCGGACGGCATTAATGACTAAGCAATTTACTCTTCAAATCAAATCGTATTGCAGTGCGCTGGGCGTTATTTCAGTTCAGCGCAGTGCAGGGCGATTAAATCTATCAATGAATTTCCGGCAGCCACCGCTTGACACTTTTAATATCGACAATCAACCCGAGACCGTTCTGAATGAACAATACTGGTTTGGGTCGTAAATTAAATATTCTTAAGTTCGTGCCAACACGAACGTTGCGTTTGAAGTTGTTTGAACGATCGGGTTTGAACGTAGAGGTAAGGTAGAGCCTTATGGTATGTGGCAGAGACAAATACGGTTGAATGTAATTTGTATTTCGAATGCACTCTAATTATTGCTTCTACTTCTTCACTAATAATTAGGTAGGTAAGTAAATAAGAGTAAGTAGGTACGAAAAGTATTCCCTTAATAAAGTCAAACGTCGGCGCCTAATATTTTGTTTTTATTTGAAGTAAATAATTATAATAAATAACCTAAGTACAAATTAGTTTTCATAGTCATAATTGACATAAAACGTTACAGTTTACAGGTTAGGGCGCCTTACGAAAAGGCTGGTAGAGATACATAGTTAATTTAGTTTATTTATAATAGCACATTACATTTTTTCATTACTCATACTCTGAAAGTAGGTCTGAAGTTGTCTGAGTAGCGGTTGAAAGTAATTCATCTCAGCCCTAGGGAGAATCGTTTTCAACTGACAGCTGTCAAATTATTAAAAAAAACTAGTACTATTTTGACATTTTTATTGGACTATGTTCCAACTTTCTATACAGCCACTCAATTACAGCGCGATGTAAACTTGAAATAAAATAAAGTTATGTAATAAATAAAGAATATATTTTTATATATGATTTTATTATAATTATTACTGTCAACTATTTCTTTAAAATAACATAGATTTTGGCAAAATATTTACCATTTTTTTAATGATGGAAATGAAAATTATTTGCAGAATAGCTGGCCGGCCACAGAAAAAAAACAAAATAGACGGGAAAGCGGCAATCCGATCTTCATTTGTTTTTTCGAGTCGTAGGGTTTTGTTTATACTTCCGTATAGCAGACATTTGTATGAACATTCGTTTTATCTTTAGCTGATTCAAGTTTTTATTTTTACTTTCATTGTATTCGCAATGAAAAGCACAGTGTATCCCTCGGGTTAAAGAATTATTTAGAGGCCCTCGAACTATTGGCGCCCTCGCTACGCGTCGGGCGCCAAACCCCGTCTCGGGACCTAAATAAGTTACTTTCACCCCTAGGGTAACAATGTACTATTAAACGCTGCACGAAATCAAAATATATGTTGATTTTTAAAACCTATTAATAAACCTATGTTATGCGATTGTTAAGTTAATTTTATTTTCTATATTCCACTAGTGAATATAGGTATCATTTTTGTAGAAACAAACAAACAACCTCTTATAGCGAGCGGGAGCGTAGCGAGCTTTTTGCGTGTTCTGTGCTCTTACCCTAAACACATATATCTTCTCCGTTCCGTTCGTTGGGAAAAAAATTAAATAATCTTGTGAAAGACGACCAAAAATATCTTACATTACAACGTGATTACAACACTTGATTCTAATTAATTTTTATTTGGCACAAACTGTAAATTATATCTGAAAGACAACAACACATTCCGAAAGCTAATAGCTACTTAGCAATAGAAATGTTTTTAAAAAATTAACGAATAGTTAAAAAAAAAACTTAGTATATCAATCTTAGCACAAAAGTATAGCAAGATGGGAGATAGGTAAGTACCTAGTAATATTTATTTTCATCAAAGCACCTTCCCCCTTAGTGATGCGTGGTAATGCGATATTATACTCCAAAAGTACTCCCATTTCGAGATAATTCTGTTTAGCTTACGGCTAAATAATATCGTCTATTTTACGTCTAGACTGTGTATACTTAATTAGCAGTACTCGTACTCGTATTACGAAAAGATTCAGTTATTTATGACTTTTTATACAAAGCAACAGCCTATTAATATCCTCACTGTTTAGGCTCAGGTCTTCCCTCCCAAAGAGGGCGTTAGGGCTTTACCGTTAGAGAGCAGTCAGTAATGTACTTGAGTTTCGAACAGTATTATTATTATGTATTAGTAGGTATACTTACCTATATTGAATAACTTAAGTTTAAAAATTAAAGAAAGATTATTATTCCGTTGTCATCGTTGGTAAATTTTAAAACAACCCTTGAGAGCTATGTGCTATAAAGACTACCACATTTACAATGTTTTTTGCCGGATAGAAAGGCCGCAGTATATCCGGATATTTGGCCTGTTGTTATGCCGATGCTTCGGTATCCGGACAAATTTCTATTCCGCGGCATCTCTGATTATTAAACTTTATTAGTTAAAATAATTTATTGCAATAAGAGTACACTGGGTACATTTAAACCTTTAAACTATATGCAAGAGAACAATAGAAATAATCGTAATTACCTACTAATATAACGTCCGAGAGCATCTGTTGCCCAAGGGGATAAGACGCGGCCTATCATATCGAAATGGGTTTTATCTCGAAACATATGTACATTTACTGACTGCTCACGAACGGTGAAGGAAAACATCGTGAGGAAACCTGCATACCCCGAATAAGAACTTCTTAGGCGGATGTGAAGTCCACCAACTCGCACTGGGCTAGCGTGGTGGACTATAGCCCGAACGCCCTCGTTGAAAGGGTAGGCCTGAGACCCAGCAGTGGGGACGTGATAATAGGCGGATGATGTTGAAAACGTTCGAAATTCTATATGTATTTTGTGATCCTATACTTACACTGCCTACACCTTAAGCTGCAGAATCAGGCTCACCGTCAGTCTCCACTGCCATTCACTCATAATAGTAGCTTTTAAACTTAGAAATATAATAGGTAGATGTAGATTTCTTATAGTTGTCCCTTACCTGAATGTGGCAACGTGACAGAGCAGAGATTGGAGGTCGGTGCGAGTGAGTAAGATGGTTCATCTTTAGGCTTCAGCAGCTCGTGTGTGGACACCGCATGTATGGACAGCTCCTATACACAAACAATAATCAAATCATTTTAAATCCACGACGATTGCCTTTTCTTGTTCAAAGTTAGCTTCGTCATTTTCCAAAAATTTTACAAAATATATTTTCATACTTATAATTTTTTTCTTGTATGGAATTGTTTTTTAGATGAATTCATGTTGTATGACGTATTATATATTCTTGTTCGTAATACATGATAATACAATAGCTCCACGCATTTGTGAGAAAAATAGCAAATTTCAATTTCATTTGTTGGAGAACCATGCAAACTAGAGTTTTTCTAGACCAATGGGTATAAACTTAAGCAATTACGAAGGTACGGAAGTAACATTTGATAACCCTTCGATAAATTAATTTAAAGCTTTTAGTTCCATTTTTGGTCCCAATCGGACCAAGGCTTAGCCCCCAGAGCCAAGCGTGACAGAAGACGCACGGACGGACGGACGGAATTGAGATACTTATGTGGTTTTTCGATAAAGTAAATACGTCTTATCAGTAAAGAACACATTTTCGGGAAAATTTGAAAAAAAAATTTTTTCGCGATTACAATACTTCCTCTTCAATAGGTAGGTACGAGAGACGAGAAAGCAAAAACATGGCGGTGTTTCAGCCAGAATCTAAGTATTCACGTGTTCTCTGTGTAGGTTCTAACCTATTGTCACAATAATTAAGTTCAATCGAACTATCTCCGTTCTAACTTTACCCGGTTGCCCACCGTAATTAACTGAATTATTCCAAGATCACATCTCACAGCAATAACTACTTACACATATACTGTATATTCTACTAAATATTCATCAAAATCCGTTCAGATGACTCGATAACACTCGATATATCGTGAATTAATAAAAATAAATTAAAATAATAATAAAAAAACATCCAAACCTCTGAATTGGCATAATTTAGAAAATTAAACTGAAAGAGTTTTTATTTCATAACTAGCTGTTTCCCACGGCTTCGCCCGGATGAAAACTTTTCCACGCGAACAGCTTTTCACAAGGTATCTTTATGAAATAATTTTATTGTGATGCCTATTGTTATTCTGATGTATAATAATATTTTAGTTTCATTAATATCTGTTCCGTAGTTTTTGCGTTAAAGAGTAACAAACATCCAAACACCCATAAATAAACTTTCGCATAAGGATGGTTTGAACTTCTAAAAAGAATAGAAAATTTAACATGAATAAGATTTACACAGGTGGTAGGATATAAGTCTCACTCGTTGAGACTAAAATTGAGACTTTCAAATCAACCCGTTGACATCCCACTGCTGCTGTATGTGGAGGCCTTCCGTAATTAAAGTAATCATTCTCCAGTTATTGAATAATAATTAATAATTATTTGTGTACATTCAGATTCAGACGGACGTTTTATTTTTATTTATTAGCGAGGATTACTAAGTAGGTGAGCAATAAATTGCAAAAAGAACATTGACACTGAACAAATTAGCATATGTCGTAGAGACACGTGCGTACCATATTTTTTCTAATTTTAATATTAAATCGAATCTCCTGGTGATGGTCAATAAATTTTCTACAATATCTATTTTTAAATACGTAGGATTGCTTTCTCCGATCGTGAATGAACTGCGAGCGACCCTCCCGTAATGTTGCTCGCTTGTTACCAGCTGGTACAAGGGACAAGATTCCAGTTTCTTTGCTTACACTTTCATTGCCAATGATCGTCGAGAGACGGGATATCTTATACTGGGTACCACGCCTCTCGACGTACTGCCGACGGACCTGTTAGGAAATTTTTTTCTTGTAAGTATAACTGCTTTTGGAATGCCTAAGTAGGTAGGTTACGTGGTTAAATTTATGTCGGACCACGTATTAGTTCGTTAATATCATTTGATGTTACGTGATGTAACTAATATTATAAATCCGTAGTAATTTCATTTGTTTGTAACCCCTTCAGTATATACTATTCAACAGGTTTCAATAAAATTTTGCATTAGCCGAGCTATGGAGATATAGGTACTTACCTACATAAATTATTTTTAACATGGGAAAACCTGTAACCCGCGGGAAACTAAAAAGTTTCATCAAAATTAAGTATTTTTCCCGCGGGAACCGTTTATCGCGGTGAAAAGTAGCCTAATTATGTTATTCCAGGATCTAAGCTAACACTGTATCAAGTTTTATCATAATCCGTTGAGTTGTTCTTGAGCTGGTAGTTAAATAATTATAGATTGGAAATTTCATCAAGTTTTTGCCTGTATCTTTTTTGTGTTTTGACTTTTTGACATTTTTAGTATTTGTTGTTAAGAACGGTATGTGGACGCGTGTTGTGTGAGAATTTAAACGTATACGTATTACCGTTAGGTATATACAGCCCGAAATGTCATATTTTTGTCGTATTTTTGGTGACCTTTTTTTAATTTTGAGTATTTGTCGTTGAATGCGCCACAGGTACGCGTCTTTTGTGAAAATTTCAGTTCGCTACGTATCACCGTTGCGGAGATACAGCCCTCTGAACATCGGACAGACAGACAGATAGACAAACGGCGTAGCGAAAGCAATAGGTTTTCGTTGCCGAGCCAAGCTTGGAAACTGAAACCTAAAAACGAAGAATAAATAAAAACCTCCCTATGATGGTTGCATATGTTGTAGCGACCTAAAATGACTGCTTACAAATTTTTCTACTGACGAGATAAATCATTTTTCACTCCAAATTAAGCAAAACAAGAGATTCTTCATAAGGTCTGAGTATGCCATTGCTGTCATTTGCTGCATGCCGCCCGAAGTTCGCCGCGTGCGCCGATGTGTTAGCTTTTTGACACCGTCAGCTATATCCGAGCTGATTTGTTCGCAACAGCTGCGCGAGCGCACCTATTAACCGCTGATACATGTTTGTCAGCCGGCTATTAGGGTGAAAGAGATAAAATTTCGGAATCATCTATATAAGAGCGAGATCGATTCATTTCTCCAATTCACGACCAATATTTATTTGCTGCACCGTGACACATGAGAAAAATTCTTGTACCAAAAATTGGAATTGGAGTATAAATGCGACATCTTCGTTGGCAGGCCATTTTTCTTGTTTCTATATAGAGAAATTTGGTTAAGGAATGTTACGATTTGTAACGATTCAGATGTGGCTAACGAGCCATTGGAAAAAATATTAGATATAATTAAGTCTCTAATTTATTTACTGTGTTACGGTTTGTAAAAAACTTAAGGGCCAGTGGACTCAACATATAGGTACTGTTACCGGCCCGTGTTGATGATGCAAAAGACCCGGCTACATAGAAAAAGATTACAAATAAAGACAACCCCTAAAAGTATCTACATACGACAAACAACACAAATAGAAAAATACAACAAGAGAAGAAACAGCTGTAATGTTTCAAATTGGTCATCAAGAAAGATAAAATGTAAATCATTATGTTAACCACATTATACGTAACAAAGCCATTTCTAACATAACAATATTACAAATATTTATCAGTTCAATGTTTATACTAGTAGTTCCGTGAGAACAGTAGACCTCGCCAGCCCTTATAAACCAAACCTAAAAGAAACCAACAAAAGTCAACTTTGGAAACAGAAAAAGTACCTACTAAAGTGACAAAAATTAGCACTTTAAAGCTTAATATTTCGCAAACGGATCCCTGAATCGAAAAATGTTTATCACACACCCGCGATATTTTTGAAAGACCCATCCAACGATACCCCACACCATGGATATCACGCGGAAAAAAATAATTTTCCATTTTACGTATGCAGTTCTATGAACATAATTTATTTTTTCAACTTTCTTAAGTCGATCCACTATTACTCAAAAACTAATAGAACCTACTTAGCCGTAATAGTTTTCCTTGTAACTACGTTATATATGCTACTGCCATGAATTTTTTCACATTTCCGTTTAGCTGGCAGGGGGGGGGGACACGTGACTCTAACAAAAATTACCGCTTTAAAGCTTAATATTTCGCCAACGGATCCCTAAATCGAAAAAATGGTATTCACACACCAGCAATATTTTTGAAAGACCTATCCAACGATATCCCACACTATGGGATTCACAAGAAAAAAAAAGTTCACTCCCACTTTGCGAGTATGGTAGGTACTCTAAAAAAAATGTTTTTCAAAATTTTATTCTACTCATTTTGTAGGTTTAATTAATTTATACCCGTGCCAAATTTTCGTCAAAATCGGTTGAAAAATGCGACCTGTAGAGAATTACAGACAGACAGACAGACAGACAGACAGACAGACAGACAGACAGCCGGACAAGAGCATTTTTGGCCAGTCTCGAAACGTAGACGCTTCGCTCGCTTCGCTCGCTCGGTCAATAATTATAAGTTCAATGTTTTCAGGAAAAATATATAATCTAAGCGGAATATATCCACCAATATTTGTCAGCGCAGTGTTGAGTTTATCAACATTTGAAAATTGTGGCCGACGCGAAAGAACTTAGGTGTAGACGGATAGATACGAAAACAAGCAGTTTAACAACATGAATAAAATTGTGTAATGATGACTAATGATGATAAAGATCTTCTGGACCATAGTTCTGATAGTAGAGTCATATAATAAATAATGATGACAAAGGCGACAAAGCGCTGAAGCTTCGTCGATCAAAAATTATCGAAGGTCTTAAATATGTAGACAGAGTAAGACTTTTGAGCATACAAATTTTATTGAACTCTTTGTAACGTTTAATAAAAACTGAGTTTATTTACTTACAGACTTCGGACCATTTCCTAAAAAGATTATTAAACTCAATCAGTGACGTAAGTTGAAGAAAACACCAGTAAACATTATAAAAAAACGTCTAATCGATTTCATAGTCTGCGCACCACAGTCCGCTTGAACCCACTCTCGAGTCTAGACACCCCACAGCCCGAATATTTTATTTTTTTTAATTTTTTTTTGTAGGCAACTTAGCCCATTGTCTCCAATCGCGATATCTTCAGGCAAGCAACTATAATAATAAGTTATATTTTGTCAAATGTTATCATTTCATAATCATCATTAACAACCTATGAACACTGTTGGGGCCTACGGGCGTTCGTTCTATAGTCCACCATGCTAGACCAGTGCGGGTTGGTGGACTTCACATGCGCCTAAGAATTTCTTCTTCGGCGTATGCAGGTTTCCTCGCGATGTTTTCCTTCGCCGTTTGAGAGAAACCAGTAAACGTACTTAAGTTTTAAGAAAAACCCATTGGTACATGACCCAGCCGGGCATCGAACTTTGGACCTTTCGATACGATAGGCCGCGTCTTATCCCCGACGCCACTGACGCTCTGTTATTATTTGGTGAAACAAATATTTTAGAATACCAAAATCTTATTCATTTGAGCTATGAATACAACCTGTAACGACATTATAATGTGTAGGTTAAATGTTCTACGCACGTGTTGTAGGTAAATAACTTGTTACTCATAAACTTTAACTATATCAACAAACAAAGCCTATAAAACCCGCAAAGCGTTTTGTTTGAAAAGAGGCGAAATTCCAAACGCACTGTGTGATTTTGTCAAGCGAGTATAACGGATTGTGTGGTATCACCATATGTCTAAACAACATTTCAGTGTCTTGATTCAGTGCAATTAGGAATCTGTCGGAATTGAAGCGTACGTTTCCTTGTCTACGGTTTTAATTGATATTTCCACAAGCTTTGCCAAATAATTACTACATAACACTACTTTTATTTTGTATCATAACTCAGAATCAGCTGGATAGATTTCTATACAATTTTCGTTAAAAGAGTTAGAAAATAAAGGTTCTTGTGGAAGAAGTCGACATGATCGGCAGCCTATAATGAAAACGAGGGCGCAATTGAGGGAAAAATTGTTGCGTTTTTGCATTTAATATCGAAATGCCAAGAAATATATCTGACAGACATAACCGTATATCTTGCGTCGGAGATATACATAATTATAATGTGAATGTAGGTATTTAACTTCCAAATATTATATTCGATTAAATTTTATTTGTATATTAGTGGGAATTCTCGTTTAGCGACGTGTTTTGAGATAGTGGGCTTGGACACGCACATTAGTTACAAAGCTATTTCGGTTTAATCCCACCCTGCACGGATCTGTCGGCTCGTCACCAAATTGAAGTTAGCAGAATTTATTCATAGTGACGTCTTTATAACAGTTTTAAAGTAGGTCCTATAATTCACGTACCTACCTACATCGAAGAAATCGAATTCTAGGGTTCCCTGTGGATGTGGTACCAAATTAAGAATAAATTTAGAAGACAGGCAGCTAGCATCGTCTGTATTATTCAACTACTTCTTATTATTCTGATAGGTTCACCTACAGGTACATACAGAGCACCAAACGATCATGCGCTGGCATCGCCGCGCGGCCCCGGAGGCTGCCTAAGTATTCCAAACTCTTTGCTTATATCCATCTCCTCAAAACCTCCTTTGGGAGAGATCTAATCCAAGCTGTTGATAGGCAGTAATCCTTGTGTATACGGTGCACAATGTGCACGAACATTTTTGCAGTATCATTGGTATTTCTCGCTTTATGCTTTTTTTCTTATGTTTCTTTCTGTCCTCCTTAAATCTACACACATAACAACCACATGGTCTAGAGTTCAACCTGTCAAGAGCACTGGGTAAAATCATAATAATAAGTAAACGCAACAAAGTCCATCGGTTCGTGAAATAAGCCTATTGTGTTCCGTACGCGACTGAATTAGCTGTGTAACTCAGCATTATTTCCCGATAAGCCACATTTGAGCCGCGTCCGCCCTTGTCAGGCCTTTATTTAAGATTGAAATTTCGCTGGAGTCGTTTGAAGTGGATGTTGACGCTCGAGTAAAATACACATGTAAAAAAATAGCTGCAGCCCACCCACGAGCACTCGACGCTATGCGCTAAGCATTGCACAAAATATGCTGAATATGTACCTAAAGCGTGCACGTGCAAAGTGCACAGAGATTTTTACAATACAAATAAGTAGGTACATAAGATGCTGTTACTCGGTAAAAATATGCTATGATAATCAGAGTCGTATTTCAGACCTTTTTGTTTATTTATACCTATCCATCCTAACTGTGTTTCTTGTAGTATGAGCTCATTGGTGCAACTAAAATAAGATTGGTTCCGAACAAGCCCATACTGCAAGAAACACAGTTAAGATGGATAGTAGCTGGCCCAATGGGGCGGAGCTTTCAAAATAATTCAAAGGTAACACGTTGCCATTTCAGTCAAGACATATTCATATTCATTTATTTTGTAATAAACATACAGCGTCAATAGTTATAATAATATATAATACTTATTTAGTATTAACAGATTGATATAAAATACAATGTCCAAGTCATATTAAAAAATGTAAAATTTAATATTGATAATGTCAAATTATTAGGTGCGTCCATACAAAATCAACTTCTCAAATTCTGGGAGCTGAAAGAGATACCTACAAACAAACCAAGTTCTACGGAGGAAAATCGTTGTGAGGAGATTTTTAGCACTACCACCCGTCGCGAAGAAGACGGCATATTTTGCGTGCAAATTCCACTCCGATACCAACCAGACGTCTTAGGAGACTCGTTCATGATGGCTGAATGGCGTGATGTTTCTATTCTGAAACTTTGAGGAAAAGAGGAATATGATCAAACGGACCTTAGGGGTTTTTAAATCACCCATAATTACCTACACTTAATTGACCGAGCGAGCGAAGCGTCTAAGTTTCGAGATTGGCCAAAAATGCTAATGTCCGTCTGTCCTTCTGTCTTTCTGTCTGTAATTCTCTACAGGTCGCATTTTTCAACCGATTTTGACGAAAATTTGGCATGGGTATAAATTAAATAAGCCGACAAAATGAGTAGAATAAAATGTTGAAAAACATTTTTTTTAGAGTACGTACCATACTCGCAAAGTGGGAGTGAACTTTTTTTTTCTTATGAAACCCATAGTGTGGGGTATCGTTGGATAGGTCTTTCAAAAATATTGTGGGTGTGTGAAAACCATTTTTAGATTTAGGGATCCGTTTGCGAAATATTAAGCTTTAAAGCGGTAATTTTTGTTAGGGTCACGTGCCCCCCCCCCCCCCTGCCAGCTAAACGGTTGCTTCTGGGTATGTGAAAAAATTCACGGCAGTAGCATATATAACGTAGTTAAAAGGAAAACTATGACAGCTAAATAGGTTTTAATATTTTTTGAGTTATAGTCGACCAAATTAAAAAAGTAGAAAAAAATAAATTAAGTTCATAGAACTGCATACATAAAATGGGTTTTTTTTTCCGCGTGATTTCATAGTGTGGGGTATCGTTGGATAGGTCTTTCAAAAATATCGCGGGTTTGTAAAAAACATTTTTCGATTCAGGGATCCGTTTGCGAAATATTAAGCTTTAAAGTGCTAATTTTTGTCACTTTAGTACTTAATCTATCTCCAACTGCAAAGTTGACTTCTGTTCGTTTCTTCGTTTAGGTTTGGTTTGGGCTGGCGTGGTCTACTGTTCTCACAGAACCACTAGTTGTTAATTGGCTATTATTGGCATTTGTCACGTGTAAAACATTTATTGACCGAGCGAGCGAAGCGTCTATAACATAATCAAAGCTGTTGTTAGTACACTAACATTGGATGGCTGCCCCGTACACTAATCACTCTGTGTTGAAAGAAAAAATGCATTTATTAGTGCCCTTGTAATTGAGGTCATATGGAAATATTATCAGCATTTTTCGTACAATATTATAATGTGTTACTAACCGTGATAGACACTTACTTAGCTACCAACTTAATTTGCGACTAACTTTGATTCAGCCGCGTTAGCAGATCAAATATATAGCTTATTTAGCTGTAATACGTACTTACTTGATTGTTACATCGCATTATTAAAATAATGAACGATACCTACACTTGTCATTTTTACCATTTAGATCGGTTAGAACACTAGATGTGAGTATATTATAATAGTATAGATGCACCTGCAATGCAATCTTTGGTACTTAATAGCATAGGTACACATGGCAATGTGCTATCAGTTTTTCGAACTATGTAGGTAGGTAGTTAGTAGGTATAAATACTTATAACTTCTCTTCCATATATTTTTGTCTTAAGAAGCAAGACTTCGACAGAAAATTAGCTGTAAGAAACCAAAATGATTTAAAGCATGTTTGGTCAGCAGCCAACGCGAAGTTAATAAATTATTTTTTAGTGCAGCTCTTTCATGCAACGGGAGCGATACGATCGTACATCGATAATATAGAGTCAAATCGTACGAGAGGAGAGGTAGGTTCGCAGCTGGTACTTTTTAAAACTGGCACGTGGTCTATTCTCAGTAGTTCACTTGCCAGTTCAATTGATTGTACTACTGAGACTTTTGAAAGTATAAGTAATCGCTTAAATTGTCTTTCATTACAAGGCTGAAAAAGATCCAAAGCCTCGTCAAAAAAGGGAAAAAAATTACCACTCCTATACTAATTTATGTATTGGATAGTTTATTCATCTAACTAAAACATTGAAAGTATAAAAACGGATGTGTCATCTAAGACGCTGTATAAGCCGTGTCCCCGGTGAACGGTGAGACTTAGTTTCTTGATGCATGGGCATGGTAGCGTGAGGCCTATTCAACTACATCAAATACCTTTTTATTTTACTTCTAAACAGACCCTCCAAAACAAACACCTAGCTATGAACCTGTGCATCATCCAAGTGGCATGCGCGACAGCTCTTCAAAAAATGCAATCCTTTTCACATTTGTCACAGGGCAGGTCGAATTACAACGGAGTCATTGGAGTCGCCGCGTGCCGCGACTGGCAGCTGGGCCGACGTCATCGGCGCATGCACACGTTATGCAACTGCAGCACAAGATGAGGCCCAACAGGGAAGGACTAGGGCCTTAACTTTAGGTCCATGACATTTAAGTATCGAAATGTAAATGAAGTCATCCACTCAATTGCAGGGTCATAGACTCGTAACCTGGATCTCTTCAAGAAGTTTTTGACATAATTATAACCTGACAACGTCCGCGGAAAGTGGCTACATAAAGCCGGAAGTAGATAGATAAAAAAACTACGAACAGTATGTACGGTACCTTTGTTGTAAGGTGTTTTTGTGAATAAATAGAACAGTATGTGTCTGAAAGGATTATTCGCAGAAATTGTGAAATAACTTTCACTTCGAGAAATCAGTTTAAAACTATTTTCAACAAATAAGGAATGTAGGTATTACAGCAGAGTAGATTCTATGTAGATTTATTAAGATATATATTATGTTTTATTAAATTGTTACCGTAAAGCGTTTTAACCCTTTATAAGGCCCCAGTTATACAGATATGCTACGTGAAAGTTAAATACACTACCATGTTTGTAATGCACTGGGGAACACATCTACGGCAAAAAAAACATTAAGAAAAAAACATGTGGTCAAATGCACTCAGCCTGTTAGTGCACTTGAGTTTTCAGATGATCTGTTTCCAATACACCTATTCATTGACATTGAATGAATGAGGAAAGAAAGCCTGATATATTCGCCATAATACCATTATTGTAAAGGATGTTCTTCTCCGTATATAAATGTTTAATAACTAAGTGGTATCCAAATCGCCTCTGCCTTATAAAGGGTTAAATAAATGTTCATTCATTGCACATTTTGTTTAATCTGGCTCTTAAATCGGTCCTGTATGAGTTAAAACCGTTCCAAAATCTTTTAATACGTACGAACAATATTTCGTACACTTTAGTCGATGATTGATGGATTTAAAACAAAGGGTTTTGTTTGATGGCAAGATTCAGAATTCCTTTTTGTATAAAGTGAGTGGGTTAGGTACGTACCTACTAGGTAAGCTTAAGTGAAGTAGCAGTAAAACTTTTAACACGTACTTGTTTTCAGACGGGAACTGTTGAGTGTCACACACTGGTTGAGGGACACCGGGGGACTAGAGACCCTTACGACTTTAGAATTAACTATTATAATTGACTATAGACTGTTAGTTCTAGTCTAGTTGCTCTTTCCTCAGTGTCGCTCTTACCCCACCTGACCTTAATTAATGTATTTAATATTATTCATTAAAAACAAGTATTCATCTACGATTGTTACAGTAGGTACTTAGTTATTGTTTCATCATAAAAGTAAGTAATAATTTTTAACAACGAGCCTAGTAAATATCAGTATCGTATTGACAATCTGTTGTTCAGTTCGCGATGACCCGCTGTCAGGGCCGCCCGATAAAACTCTCGATTCTCCGATTAATTGTTCAATTTTCATGAACTATACTACAGCTACATATATTTTTGGGCCGATATGTAGAAGCATAGTTAGTTAGTTAGCAATGTTATTTGTTTATTAAGTAATTATTCAAATTGGGCACCAAAGAAAACAAAAAGATATTATTTAATTATTAGGTAAATATGTGAATTCCAAGTGGGTTTACAATTCTTTGAGCGACATTTTATATTTTTTTATTCTAAAATTCAAACGATAAAATTCATATTGTGTGAAAGTCTTGTGAAAACTCTCAACTCTCTCAATTTATCATAATATATAAAGTAACTTATGGAAACGCTGCGGAATAATTAAGTAGGCAATAACACAATACGTTGTACTTAGGTAGTTATGTTGATGATGTTATTAAAAAGTTCAATTATTTGTTGGTTTTTTTCCTTTATCTCTTAAATACCTACAGTAGAAATCATCATGATAATACCTATTATAGTAATAATGGACGGAATAAGAGCAGGGTATTTCTAACTATAAAAAAAAACCCGTTAAATTAAATAATTGCGAGACACAACAACGACGGAGCAGTAACATATTTATTGAAAATTTCCCGTGGAAAAATACGCAGTGGCCTAGCCCATGTTAATCTAAAACACGTCGCCATTAAAATAATTGAATGAATCAGTTACGTAGTTTCAGAGATAAAGGAAAACTTTACCAATTGTTAGGTCCTACCCTTCATGGCAAACACAATTTTTTAAACAAAAATACATAAAGTCGTAATTCTTTTGTAACTATTACGCGAACAAACTATTTTCACCTAATAACATTATTGTATTGGCAACCAAGCAATTAAATTGGAACACACGTTAAAATACCTTAGCCAAGCAAGACTGAAGTAAGTAGGTATCGCTGAGCGGTTTTAAAACCTGACACTGACGCCAAATAAAGTAGTCGACTGCGAATTTCTGACGTCCTATTAATATAATAAACGTGAAAGTTTGTAAGGATGTTTTATGTTTGGAAGTCTGTTGCTCTTTCACGCAAAAACTACGGAACAGATTTTGATAAAACTTTACAGCCTAATATAGATAGGCACCTACATCAGACACATATAAAAAGATACCTCGGGAAAAGCTGTTCCCGCTGGAAAAACTTTAACCGGAAACAGCTGCTGAAATAATAAAGTATTGACATTATGTTGTCGCCCACAGCTTTATTCTCGTGAATTTATGACTTATTAGCTCACTGAGCATCTTATTGAGATGAGAATGATATCCAAAATCCATGGATCTGGTGGGGAGGAGGTAACTTGAACAGACAGACTTCTCTATTTCTTAATTATCTGACTAAAAGAAGTTACCACTGAACACCCACTGAACTATAAAAAAATGTAGTAAGCTAGCTTTTATCCATTCTAAAATATTTGAATGATCTTCGCGGTACCTATAGATACGTTGGGTTATTACTTTATGAAATACGTAGGTACTAATGTAGTTAGTTATGGATATACATTAAAGAAGATATTTGCAAGAATAAGTCAAACAAACAAGGTCGCAGTGATGTAACAAATGGTGACGAAGATACGATAAGAGGGGTTCAGCGCCGCAATATCGATACGAAGATTGACAAGTACACGTCACTAACGATCAACATACAATTTTATTATGAAAGTAATAAATTAATTACTCGAGAAAACATGATTTATTTACAAATAAACTGTGCCTCAACATCGATATGACCTACCTAAGAACTGGTTAAAACAGACGTCGTCGCTTGACACAGTTCACCACTAAGAAACAAATGAGGCACTTTGCTTTGAGATTGCAATGAGAACTTACTGATGGCCATACAACTACCCTCGTTTTTTAGATAACGAAGAAAGAAAGACATTACATACGTACCTAAAAATATATGAATTATTTAAAAAAATCAAAATTTTAGAAGTATATTTAAACCATGCACATTGTATATTATGTATGTGCATAGAACGCTACTGCTCACTTCTCAGTCTACGCTGAAATCAACATGTAGGTATGTATACCTACGCTAAATGCAAAACTCTATTGAAATTTATAAATACAGGTTAGTGCTGTGTCACATTATGATTGAAAATCTGGGTTCAGGTCCAATAACTTTGCTAACTTAAACTTTAAAAAGTTTATTGTATTATTAAATGTAGTAAAACCACCATTCGAACTTTCAAGTGGAACTTATTTGACTACAGGGTGGAACACAGATTTCATAACTCTGTTCCGTGGGGGTGGAAAGTTCAAACGCCACCTGGAGGGAAAGTACGTAGTGAGAACTTTACTCAAACCACACATTCCTTTATTTTTAAAAAGAAGCTAAACAGCATTCATAGAATTTTGAAAAATCACCTGCTTGAACCGGGAATCAAACCGGAAAATTTTGTAATAAAAAGGGATCAAGAATCTAAGAACTTTGCTCTGAACTTTCCTCACTGTATAATGTGCGTAAAGGAGGGAATGAATTTGTATTGCTCGTACCGTATATGTATGTGAACCCATTAGTCTGGCGACAGGTATGTAATCAGGGCTTACTTTACTATAACTTACTGGCTTAGTGACCAAAGTGAGCATGGGCCTACGACATTACCAAAAGTCGCTTGGTTAAATTTGGCATTTCTAACTTCTATTTGCTACTTTCTCGCAACCCTAATACGTAAGAGGAAGTATTGTATTGTATTCTTTTTAAATATCGAAAAAGTTTAGTGCGTGCGGCCGTACAGTTTATTTTAAAAAAATATCTGCTCGGCTCTTCTTTCCCATACATAACTCATTCTAATCACTAATCACATACCAAGCACAAAAGCGCTCATGCTTGGAGTTCTGCCTCTGGCATGGATCTGCCCGGTTTTAATTAACTGGCAACCTTGGGACATGGTCAAGCTTCGCGCTGTGAACGTTCATTAGATGCTCTGTTGGGTACTAAGCTTGAGAGCCTTTGTCACCGTCGCAGTGTAGCCCGTCTATCGGTCGTATATCGGATACATTTTGAAGAGCATGGCAGGAATCGCACGATGTGTTTCTCCCATCCCCTTTCCACCACCGGATGATCCGACTCAGTGCAGGAATTCATCCTTAAAAGCCGATAATATTATACATCCAATTTTATTTAATAACAATCTATACATTATTTTCTTGCTTACGGCTAGTTTAGGCGGAAAACATCCGGAAAACTTCAGGATATCCGTTTCCCGAATAAAAAAATTAAAGAAAATAGCTAGTGAAATACGCAAATAAATACGCAGTAAATACTTAGTAAATACGCAGCCAAAACTAAAAATCCTTCCCGATGTAATCAAATAGATGACAATGACAGTGACAATTAGCAATTGACATACATGACAGCTAAATGTATTGTAATCTTTATTGCAATCCGTTGTTAATGTTGCAATAGCAGACAGAGAAAGCAAATCTACGGTTGCAACTATTATACCTATTCTGCGGTTGCAATCGTAATAACGTTCTTTTACGACTTGGCAAATATCTAACTTAATTCTTTATTGTTTGAGGAGCCTACGATATTTATCACTATTTTATCGAAAACTTCTACCATGTATTGGAACGATAAGAACGTGATTTTTAAGCCCTCCTGAAGTCCTCTAACATCTGAGCCTCTAACCAACCAACCCAACCTCTATCCGAAACATTCGAAACTACGATCCGAAACGTAGAGGGAGATCCAACGATCCGAAAATATCCGAATTTAGTTAAAATTTCACTGCGTTTTATTAATGCAAAGTAGGTGTTATTTTGTTAAAATGAATTCTATTTGGGAAGGTACCTATACTAACTTCAAAATTCTGGTTCCGCGCTGCTTTTTACTCCGTGATATTTTTATTAAAATACTTATAAAATTGTATTTATCATAATCACAAACCCAAATATTATGGGTCCAATTTCGCCATTGTCCTTTTATTTCACTTCATATCTTTTTCATTCAATAAGTGTACTGCTGCGGAATTAAATTGAAATTCAATTTTTTCCGGATACATTTTAACTTGGATCTCTAGAGAGAATAGGCACCTTCCGTGTAAGCGCTCTCCACCTTCTACCTCATCTTATCCATAAGGTAAGACTGGGACAAGCGTGAAACCTACTTCTTTTAAGAAAACTGAATTTATAGAGAAGTTAGTACGTTGCCGGCCTTCTGGGCACCATGCCTCGCGGGGACGCGCTGGAAGAATTATTTTATATTTAGGTTTATATTATGCATAGTTAATATATTGTTTAATTAATTATACATGAAATGTTACTAATAGTTAATCAAAAATGTACAATGAAGAAAATATAAATTTCAACATCAGTTATTATAGGTATGTGCCTATCTTATTTTGTGAGTTATTTGTTTCGACTTAGAGAAGACTTCGAAGAGAAGGGTTGTGATAGAGCCCTACCCTGGATACGTTCCTGATGGGCGAGTCGAATGGCCACTTGCTATAGAAATCCAACACCTCGCAATGCTTTTAAATTATTTTTATTTTCACGCCTTCCACTACATTTCATCTTTTCAACGTCACATTTCTCTTCAAGTTTATTGTTCACTGTTATTTTGCTTTGTTACCCATATTTTTACTGGATTGATGTTTAATTTCGTAAAGTGGATTTATATTGTAAACATTGAAAATTTACCTTATATTAAGTGTAATTGTAAATAAATAATATAAGTTATGACATTTATACAGGGTGTCCGAGGAAGTAACGATAATCCGTCGATAGCTGCTAATATAATAGAACTGCTAATTACCGATCAGAAAAACTAATTTTAGGTTTATTAAAAATGGCTTGGTTTTCGAGGTTTTGTCATTTTTGTAAAAATCGAAATTTTTCTCCCTCAGCTCATTTTTTTAATGCCACAATTGCAAATGTAAGAATTTTTTAAATCTAATTTTTGTCAAATATTCCTGAGAAGTAAGGCTTACGCACGGTGTAATTTATTTTTTGATGTTTAATCCAGCTTTGCAGAAAAACGACATAAGAGCCACTTGTTACATTATTTTCAGTCTGATCCTTTGAATTTGTCCCTTCGTGGTGAAAAAAAATAACTAGAGTGGCATTATGCAACAAAAATACGCCCATCTAATGTCGTTTTTCAAATCACTTACTAATGTGTCCATTAACTTAAGAGATATTTCTATTTAAAAGCAAAATGACTTGCAAAATGATATTGAAACTTCAGAATACGTCCACTTCATCTGCTACGTAATTCGTTCTTTGAGCATTATCAAATTTTCCACCGAAAGTTTTCTATTAAAAAATCCTGAGAACTCGATTTCAAATTTGGAACGTATCGATAACAAAAATGAATTATGTAGTACAAATTAAAAAATCAAATTCGTATTGCAAGTTCAAAATTTTAAATAGAATTCGTTGTTTTTCGCTCGCTGCCCGTGGTCCTCCCGTCTAGTGCGCCTGGGGCTGGGGGTACTACGGGAAAAATCATTTTGCTCGTGGTATCCTTCCGATATATAAAACCTAACATCACCCAAGCCTAAACTAACACAAACATAACCTTCACTAACCTAACCCAACACATATTATCTTTTTAGTATCTTCTTAGTAATCTTTTTAGTAACCTTTTAGTATTTTTATTGTCAATATTGGAAAACGGTTGAATATTACTAATAAGTTAGTAAAAATACTAAAAGGTTACTAAAAAAACGAAAAAGATACTTTTTTATACTTATATTTTTTTGATACGATTTACCGCATTTATACAAGTAGCAGACAGAAATCATCTAAACCTACTAACCTACCATCCTACTAAGCGCATTGTAAAGAAAAAGGGGACTGTCTCACCGTAGGATGAATGTGTGGATGTGAGTAAAGTTGCATTCTGCGAGCGTCCACTGTGTAGGCATTTGTCGGCAGATCGTTCATGTCGAAGCGCTCCGAATGCAGGACTGGAGTCAGACGCGAGGCGTCGTCGCAGTCCCCATCGAGGCTCGCTCCATCGGCGCTCCGAGCCACTGTCGACAATCGAAACGCGTTTTGGCTTATATGGTATAAAATAGGCTAACTTCGAAAGGCGTACTTCGGACACAATGCGGTGTCCGTCAATTTTAATTTTCCTGAACTAATTCCATAATTTTCTCTAAGTACAATACCAGGCAATTTCATGTATATGTTCCTAGATTTGATTGAACCCGCACATTGTGTAGATACGAGGACGATGTGATGTACATTTTGCTGAATTGATCTTGGCTCAAAAGTTAGACGTCGTGGGTCAGATAAGCCCAGGGGGCCAATTGCGCTAAATCTGAACGATATCAATTGATATTACCAAATCTAAACCTATAACCAAAAACTGCATTTACTTTATTACCCTTTATAAAGGGATTTAAAAGGGAAATAAATAAATACCCAAACCCTAAATATCTATTAACATTATTCTTCACCGTGTGGCTTAGAAGAAAAATTTCTATCTCTACTTTGAAGTGCATTTCAAAAATCCCTAGAATTTTAATTAGGTATATTTCGTACGGGGTGGAAATTAAAGACGGTAGTTGGAGGGAGTACCATAAATACTGAAGATTGTAAATTTTACTCAAAGGAAACATTCCTTTATTTTTAAAATTAGCTAAACTTCAATCAAATATATTTTGAAAAATCACCAGCATAATCGAACCGGCCATGAATTTTTCTAGCAAGTAGGTTTTCTAACAACCTTAAATTAAAAGAGGAGCATGAACTGTAACATTCAAATAAAAATTTTGTTCAGGAAAATTATAGATTTTTCCTTGCGACCTAAACTTGACTTTTGAGGAAGAACTTTAAATCGTTTTGTTATACTTTTAAATGTTAAATTTCATAGTCTTCCTTTAATTTAACATAATAATTATGTTACTTAGAAGAAATTGATTCTGATGATTACAAATTTGCCCGGCGCGATTCCCGACTCAGGTTGGTAGAGTTTTCAAAATTCTTTGAATGCAGTTTTAATAATGCTTTTGTCCGTCTGTCTGTCTGTAATCCTCTACAGATCGTATTTTTCAACCGACTTTGACGAACATTTGGCATGGGTATATATTACTCACGCCGACAAAGTGGGTAAAAAAAATCTCGAAAATCATTTTTTGTAGAGTACGTACCATACACGTAAAGTGGTAATAAATTTTTTCTCGTGAATCCCGTGGTGTGGGGTATCTTTGGATAGGTCTATCAAAAATGTGTGTGGAAAACATTTTTCGATTTAGAGATTCTTTTGCAAAATATTATGCTTTAAAGTGCAAAGTTATTGCATGGTTATAATGGGGCTCGCAAGCTCTACTGTTCTCATAGAACCACTAGTAAGGTACTTTCCTTCCAATTACTTTACTTTGTAACATCATGTCATCTGGGCACATATTATTTTAATAAAAATGTTGCACATAAAAGCTATTCAAATTAATTATAGTTATATATTTTTAAATCGCTTATCGGTTTTCCATTTTGTAAATAAGTATACAAAATACGAATACAAAATGTTGCGTTGGTCGAAACTGACGTTTACATGACTTTTACTTTTTACAGGGCAATAATCTCACCTAACTACCACATAAAATATTTAACGGGCTCTTAACACACCTATTCGTGGTTTTATACCTACGCGTTGTTAGAACCCTATTACTCACCCACTTTTTATTCTGTTCTTTCTTCTATCAATCAGATCGCTCCTGAAACTGAAGAAAACAGCAAACCATCCTTTGCAATTGCAACACAATTATTTAGTACACTTCAGGGTATTCGAAACTATAACGAGTTTAAGTTTGTTATTGTCGTTTTCACTATCGTCCTTTTTTAAGACAATGCGCGTAGACGTTTGTTTTCGAATTTAATTGTACGTTGCGCGTGCGGCGCGGCTTGGGCGGGCGGCGGGCGCGGCGCGGGCACGATAGACGCGTGCAGGCCGCTGCGATGCGAATGACGCAAGCGGCGGCAGCGCGGTGGCGGGCTTCCCACTCGCTACTGGCAATGACTTGAACAATGCCACGACGGCTTCAGCGCCGAACTGATGGCATCGCACCGTGATGCTCTAACAAAGCATACCAAAAAGTCAAAGAAGAAACCCTTCCCGTACCAACAAAGAGCAGTAACATTCGAACGTAATGGTAGAAAAGTGGAACGATTTCCTCGATTATGGAAATCGTAATCGTAACATTGTTCAGCTGTAGTGGGGCAGACCGGTGCGCCATTGGTGGAGAAGCGCCGCCCATCGCCAATGGCGCGGGACCGCGGCCAACCGCCCCGCCTAGCGCCTTGCGCACCTTGCAGACACTTCGAAGGCGAGAAAACGATGCCTTACCTAACATTCTTCGTTAATCAAATCTTGACATCACATAACATCACAATCTGGTTTTGTGCACCCCAAACAAGAGATTATATAAGGCCCATACAGTCCTAGATGATGATGTTGTATGGAACAGATTTCTAATTAGGTATGTATCAGCAAATAAATTGAGTGTAGTTTGGCGGCAGGTAAGTAACTCGGATTTAAATTAGTGCCGCCGCGCCGGTACAAATCAGATGTACCTACCTAAGCCGTTAGGAACTATTATTTAATCTGTGACAGGGGCGATGGGCGCAGTTTTCGTACGGGTTATTATGGTTGGAAATCCTGACTGAAGCAATTTTTCAACCGACGAAAACAAAAGGAGGAGGTTCTCAATTCGACCCGTATTAGGAACTAATATGTAATCTGGCGTAGGATATACTTTTTTTTTATGTATGACCACGCATAACTTTCTACAGGGCAGACCGATTTTGATAATTATTTTTTATTGGATAGGGTATATTTCGAAAAGTTGGTCCCATTCAAATTTAAAGAAAAAAATTCAACCCTAAGGGTAGAAAATTAGGGGATGACTGATTAAACAACCTTCCTAAATTTTCATATTTGAACCGATTCTGTTGAAACTAGGCACAGATAAGTAGTTCTAATGACGCTACAACATGACGGAGACCTGAAGTTGATCTGATGACGGAGACGGAAGACAGTCGAGGGAACTCCTCAACGGCTTACAGTAGCTACCTCGTGTTTGGGCTTATTCATTCATCTTAATCATCATCAGCCTGTACTAGTTCACTGCTCCACATAGGCTCCCCCAAGGCGCGCCACTGAACCCGATCCTCGGTTCTCCGCATCCAGTCACTGCCAGCCGCCTTACGCAGGTCGTCGCTTCATCTAGCCGGGGGCCGTCCCACACTACGCTTGCCAAGTCGTGGTCTCCACTCGAGAACTCGTCTACCCCAGCGGTTATCGGTTCTCCGGCAGATGTCACCAGCCCACTGCCGCTTCAACCTGCTAACCCTTTGAGCTATGTCGGAGGCTTTGGTTCTCTGGCGGCTCACCTCGTTTCGGATCCTATCTCTCAGAGAAACTCCGAGCATAGCTCTTTCCATAGCCCGTTGACTTTGAGTTTTCGGACTTGTCCCACTGTCAGTGTCCATGTTTCGTGTTACGGGTATAGGAATTAAAAATAACCTTTTTTAGTCCTAAGCTCCTACACTAATGTAAATATAAATAATTTTGAGTCGGCACCAAAGAAACAAGCAAATTAATTAAAGTTATTACCTACGTAAAGTGAAATGATGGCAGCCAACAATCAATCAATGAGAATTGCTAAATACCTAATATAATAATTTGCATGTGTATTTTGTGCCGACTCAAAATTATTTATATTTACATGAGTGTAGGAGCTTAGGACTAAAAAGGTTCCTTTTCAATATTTTTCGTTTTTCGTTTCCTTTTTTTCCACGGTTCAATTTTATTGTTAATTTTTTTTTATATTTCGAACTGGCCAGCGCGAAATAAAAGAGAAAAGGTGAGGCGGGAACGCAACTTTTCTGGAACTTATTTTTACAAACAACAACAACAAACTTTGTTTTTGCATGTCCCTAGCTGGACTTTAGGTTCATAAATTAAGGGTAGGTAGGTAGGTACTTAGATAATCTTACCATCCATTCATATTGACAGAGCTCACATGTGGATTATCATCAGATGATGATTCATCTCATCAGTCTATCTATCCTATCGCCTTCCACTGTGCTGGACTTAATACTTAAACATTTAGTTCCGTCTTTACCATAACCTTGACCAGAACCGGCGATCGTAGTATTAATGATCGCTTGCATGCAGACCAGAACCGAGCAACCCGCTGTTGTGGCGCCCTCTCGCGTAACAATATAAGACAAACAATATAGGTACTTTGCAGAATTGTTAGCAGATGGCACCACTTGACTCTCACAGAGCACAGAATGCGCATGCGCGCGCATTGCCGCGCAGCCCTCGGTGACATAAATTTCCAACCTCCTTGCTAGAGCTATATCGAATGACATCGAACTTCATTATTTCGATGTGGCAGACTATTTGCAACAGCCCCGAAAGGCCATTTAGTCGTCGGGAGTTTACAGGCGTTTTCTGGAGTTTACGAGTATGACAGTTGAGTGAGATGAATCCATCTATTGCGAATTTTAGAAACTAAAATTAAGTCGTTTGTTTGTCTGTCCCCAGTGAATATCTAACCCACCACTGGTGCTATCGCCATCGCCACCCCAACGAGAAGGGAAGATGACTTAATTGTGGCTCTAATAGGCCTTTGAACTCCTCGATGTCCGCATTGCACGACCAGAGCTACTGAGGTTTCACATAGTCACTAAAGTGATAGTAACTATTGGAGATATTTACGCGGGACAATTTTGGGTACGAATTGGAAACCTGTCTAAAAATATTTAATGTAGGTTTTGGTGTGTATTTGTAACTGTGATAGTTTTATATTATGCAACACGTGATGTGCATATTGTGCGGGATAGTTGATTAAAAGCGTAATTGTACCGGATTGTTCCAAATAATTGTCCCTATACGAAAGGGCCCGTTCCCAAAGCCGTAAATAAAACCATAAAAACAAAAACCTTCATCATACATTTGTTCTAACCTTTGTTGTTTCTTGTATAAAAATAAAATCTCATTTTTTCAGTTTGCATTTATAAAATATTATTATTTATGGAAATGTAGATTGCTTATAACTCTGTTATTTTATTATGCGCTCGTAGCAATCTTAAAAAAAATTGAAACATTCAACCGATCAACCGAATCAATCCTTTCAAGTGTTTGGACATCTCTATGTATCACACTACGTCGCTCACATAGACTATAAACACTATCAGCGATGTGCTAACAATCTGTGAATCTGTTCATTCAGCTGCAAAAAAAATTCTTGCTCACTATACATACAACGTCCACGTTTTTTTTTACGAATTGAATGTGAACGGAATCGGAAACGTATAGTGCACAAACGCCCTTGTCGTGCCCTGTTTTTGAAGAGGCCGTGCAGTAACCGCCGGTTTTGAAGAACTTTTTTTAACTATATATGAATTGGCTGTTTAATCTATCGACCTTTGCCTGTCCATAATGTCCAATAATGGACGAATTAAAAGAAACGAATAGCGGGGCGGGCGGCGGCGGAGCGGGTGTTTACTTGAAAAAAATTATTTACTACGCTACGGCGCGTTCGCCTTCCCAAATCGGCCAAATTCCACTGATTGTATCGTGATAACGCGAGTGTGTGGATGGAGGCCAGTCTCAAAATCAATATAGTGATAGGTACTACTAAACATCAATTTTTTTATATCAAGAACTTGTTTCGTCGTTCTACTTAAAAAGTTAATTTGGTCATTTGAGAGAGAAACCACACGAGATCCTTAGGATTTTTCTAGTTCACGTAAGTTTTATAAGACAAACAACCGCTATGAAGAACCTCATCAGACTCATCACCTGCCTCTATTTCTTTTTTTGTATCATCAAAGAAGTCACATGAATCTATCTACCGAATCTTTCTTATTTAGAAGAAAATTGTTAAAGTCATATCATAACCTTCCTGGAGGGTTTGCAGTAGGTACTATAGTCTGGGTAAAAATGATGGATCTTAGATATTACCTCTAGTTAATGAATTAGGTAAAATAGTGTATTACCACCATAGATGGTTTAGAGGTTTTAGAAATTGTCACTAAAATAAGTTGCTTTAGACCGCCGCCAAGTAAGGCGTATCCCAGACACACGCGGCCTGCGGTGGCGGGCTACCGCAGGCTGCAGCTTCTATATGATGCGCGTGTCTGAAGTTTCACATACATTGCGTATGGTGAAGTGAGCATGCTGCAGTTGCAGTCGGGGAGTCCAAGATCCTAATTGCATCAAATTTGTTGAAGTATTCATAGTGCTCTTTGTACGCTTTCATCTCACTTAACTAAGTACTAGTGTTATTACATTAATGGTGTCTTTAATTATAGGCATTATAGTTAATAAATGCTGCCGTCTAAAATGAAAGTTAACAAGAAGCTGCTGCCAATAAAAGGACACTTTTTTCTCTTTAATGCAGGTGAGTGAACATTTCAACTATTTGTTTAGATTTTGTACAATATTGTGTCACAGCAAAGGGGAACTTGGCAAGGGGGCGAATTTTGCAAATATAAAAATAAGATTTACTAGGTCTGGAACTTGCAACTGGCAATCTAAATAGTTTTAAATGTGCAATGTGAAACATGTTTGTGGCTGTTTTTCTCAGAGGCATCTTGTGTAAACCCTAATCTAATATCCGTCATTGCACAATGCCTTCTAAAACACATAATCATTGATAAGATTTGATTCGCATGTTAATTTGACTTGAATAGAATTTATTGCTATAAATAATTCCTTTAAATTGTGACTATTGCTTTATTATATACAACAATAAGGTAATCATTCATGAACATGACAAGAAATTGGTCCTATCGTTGGGAAATAACTAATAATGCTCATTACACACACTTTGACCCTATGGTATCTTTTCTTTTGTGTCAACCCCTGTGTTCTAATATTGCTCCCATCTCCTTAGGAATCTGTTGCATAAATACTGTTATGAATCTAAGGAGGGGTAGATCCCACAGATATAGAGGTAGAGCCAGTAATGCTCAGGTTTAAGGTAAGCTCTACCCATGATTCGACTTGTAACTAACTATTGCTTCATCTGTCTCACTGTGTCCACTGCACAGGCTTTATAGTTGACAAGATGTCTAGTATTGATTAGTTATAGTATACAAACATAAATAGTCTGTTTGATTATAACTAAAGCTAACTATAACTATATTAAACATAACTATATTAAATAAAGGTTATAATTTGTATAAAAATATCTTGTGTAGAAATACTCATCATACAAACAATGCACTGTAGTAATCAGTTATGTTGAAATTAAACTAGAACATGAAACTTAAAATGCCGTACAATTAATCATTTATGGTTGGCGAATGTACCAACACACAACGAGACTTTTTCATATTCCCGTCCTATAATTTATTTGCTATACTTTGCCATAATTGATCAAATTAACTCCGTTATTTTATGGTTATAAATTATTTGGTCTGATTTCCTTATCACTATGATTCTGATAATCCCATTTGATCCCTTTAACAATCAAGGCCACATTGTGTACAATTTTGTAAAATGACTACTCTTTATTATTAGAGCTTTAACTCGAGCTGAAGTGGTAGGGAATACATATTCACAGAATAAGTACCAGGACTGCCACCCTCTTTTTTCTGAATAAGAATGGCCCTAACATGGCCGAAACCGCGGAAAGCCACCAAATGTGACTAAAGATTAAAAGATAATCTAAATAATTTTTTGTTAAACTTTACAGGTACAGCGCCTTTGGTCCCATATTTGTCGACGTATGCACGCCAATTGGGGTTTTCTTCAACCACAGTTGGACTAATCTACACAGTACTGCCAATATTTGGACTGATAGCTAAACCATTATTTGGTGTAATAGCTGACAAGTAAGTGTTATTGTAAACGTCCTTCATGCTGACCTAGTCCTCTTATTATAATGGCCTATTTACTTTACAGCATTTAACTAATTGTACGCCTTATGATTTGAAGTAGGTAGGTAGTAAAAATTATGACGAATCGCGATGTTTGGTGCTCTGTTCTTTCTGCCTACATAGTGATAATATGTAGGCACTTATAAGTATGTTAACAAATGAATGGTGTTTTTAATCATAATTTTAGTATATTACCTACCTACATAATACTGCGGCGAGGGTGGGCGCCATATTACTGCCTGGGGCGCTTACGATTTAATTACTTATTATTTATAAAAGTCTGGAGGAGATTCTTTTCAACCTACCCTTCTCATAGCAACGCCCTAAGCACCCTAAGCGAGATACTTGCTCTTAGGCATGTTATTTTGTACCCCTTAACTTGAGCTAAGCGCCCTCTGCACTCTACCCACTGATTTCGTGTTTATAGGATTTACTATTTAGTAATTTTAAATGTCTCAAACCTAAATCCATTTAACATCATAAATGCGAAAGTGTAGATGTGGTTGTTTGCTCTATCATGCCATAAAGGATTTTGGTGTAACTTGGTAGGTACAGCGACAGATGGAATAACAAAGATACTATATTACCCTTTTATTATATTTCCACGCAGTCGAAATAACAGGTTTATCTAGTGATCACCTTGTTGTGTGTAACTAGCATGTACCTAGTATGTTTAAAAAAATATCGCGTGTGTCTGGGAAACGCTTTTATCATCATCATCATCATCATATCAGCCTGTAGACGTCCACTGCTGGACAAAGGCCTCCCCCAAGGATCTCCACGACGACCGGTCCTGCGCTAACCTCATCCAGCTGGGTCCCGCGACCTTCACCAGATCGTCGGTCCACCTTGTGGGAGGCCTGCCTACACTGCGTCTTCCGATACGTGGTCGCCACAACGCTTTTATAATGATGGTCAATAATAGATTTATAAGTCCCAACGGTTATCAGAACGGAACGTTTAATTAATAAACAAGGCCTTAAGTTTATTTATGTACCTAACCTTTTTATTGCTTTTTTTATTTTATAATATTAAGTACATTATTAATTTTTTACTACTAGGTACGTTCTTTACAATAATCGTCATCATCAACAACAGCAAAATAGGCTTTCCCCTACACCTGGTCGTCCGATTTCCTCGTTTAGGTATATTAATATTGCTCTCAAATTGAAATATAAATTCATACTTTACCATAGGCGTAGGCAAAATTAGATGCTACAGATAACTGTGACTTATTTGAGAGGATATATCGTGCAGAACTTATTAAAACACAGTACAATATTAATCCAATTATATTGGTGGTGGTATCACGCTTATCTTAATAGTAGGTACGTAGCTTGTATCTAGATCATTATTGCGACATTGTACGGGTCGTATTACAAAATGCTGCAAACTTATATTCTGTCTGATTGTTTGTAATCCCAGATAACATTTTTATTGTTCCATGATTCTGTTTAATTTCAATTACTAGCAGTTTCCCGCGACTCGAATACTTATAAAAATTCCACATCATCTATGAATCCAACGCTCAGTATGACAATATAAATCTACCAGCCCTTGTCCGCGACTTTGTCCGCGCAGAATCTCAACCACAAAGATTGAATTACATCCTATATTTATTGATCGATTTAAGGAACTTGATGCAAAATGTTAGGTTCCTACGCCTAGCGGTTTAAATTGCGCGATGAAATTCACGGCAAACTTTTGTACTATTTAATTTGTTTACCTTTTATAAGAACCCTGGTCTAGTGCTCAAAAGTGACGTTACGTGAAATTTTTTTTTTGCGAAATCTTACACTAATTCCTATACTAATATGTAGGTTTTGCAAAAGAATATTACTCCCCAGTCCCCACCATCAGATGGACCGTCTCGTCTGCACATTGCTAGTCATAAAACAATTTTACCTACTTGTACTGTCTACACTTAAATATATTTACTTTGTTTACAGATTTAAGAAACAGAAGTCAATATTTATACTTTTTCAAATAGTTACCATAGTTAGTTTCTCAGCTATATATTTTATACCTGGAAACAAGACGAGTGTGTCGGTGGAGCTGGACTGCGGCAATGGAGTCACAGTGCTGAGAAGCTGCTTCCAGAATAAAGAACTCATAGACACCTGTAAAGTTAATTCAGTTAGCAATGAGAATAAGACGGATTTATGTCACGTAAGTGGTGGAGTACTTGCATATGTGTATAACGAGTAACGGACATCTACATTTATATATTACTAGCTTATGCCCCGCGACTTCGTTCGCATTTTAATGTATGACCTTATAAGGTATCGTATATATGTTACAACTGTTTGCCCGCGGCATGTAAAATCTATAAATTTTTGTTCCCCCATACAAATCCCTTTTTACCCCTTTAGGAATGGAATTTAAATAATCCAAGTATGTACACCACATTTTAAGTCAGAACCACAAGCTTTAAAAAAACCCGGTTCAAATCGGACCAGTAGTTTTAGCGTGATGATGCGGTTTCAAACAGACTGACAAGAAATTTTTTGAAAAGTGTTGTGGGCTCAGATGTATTCTGTGGCTGAGATAAGACTAAGTAACGTATTCCAATTGCTTTTTTGAATATCTCCTAAATGTACAGAAATACTCCCGTTTCAGTATAATATTATAGATACTGTAAGTATATTATATTTATAGTTATATACGTATTTATACTTTTAGATGAACTGTGATATGTCGTCCCCGAAAATGTGGGAAACGGTTTGCGAACATTGGCACATACCTGAGTACTGCTACAGCAACACGGACCTCATACAGTACTCGTCGTTTGTCAGCAATGTCACTTTGAAGGATAAATGTGCCTACATTGCTGCAACCAATGTTACACTTGATGGTATGTACTACGTCTATATAGTTCAATTCGAAAGCCTTTATCAGCATCAGCCTGCACTAGCCCACTGCTGGACATTGGCCTCCCCCAAGGTGCGCCACTGAATCTGATCTTCGGTTCTCTGCATCCAGTCACTGCCAGCTGCCTTACGCAGACTTGGGATGAAATCTGGTACACCAGGTGAAACTGGTATACTCGAATGTGAGGTTTTAGGATTAATAGGGGATGAAGTGTTTTACTCATTTGTATGTAATAATAATAATGTTTTTGGACAAATTCACACACGGCTGTTTAGTATTTTTTTACATTTTTCCCTTATTTAGACAACTTGCCTAATCATTTAGGTATCTTCTGTTCTCTGGACAATATCGTCAAATGTTTCTTGTCGTAGAACATTTACAAATTCAAGGATTTTAGCTTATAAATAGTATAGATATTTTAGTTTTACCTCAATAACAACTACATTTACTTCGCGAACATTATGTTTTTTTTATTCTGTGATAGAAATACAAAATTTTAATTGGTACGCATCTTTTGTCATACTCAAATTCGCCTTTTCCAGGTTACATGTACACTCCCCAATGTCGCATCGGCGGTGGTTATGTCGACATAAACGAACCCTGTAGCCTGAACTGTACCGACAAGGAATTATCTAAAGCTATAGGTAAGGAGAAGGCCAACATGACATGCGTGAACGAGAACCTTAGCTATAAACTGTGCACAAATGATGTCTCACAATTCACTGAGCTAGCGATGGAACCACGGAATACCGAATGTAAAGTAAGTATTCGTTTTAGTATCTAGCTGCTATTGGTATTTTTCATTAGGAGGTTTAATAAGAGAAAACTCTTATGTACGCCTTTGTATAACATATCATGTCGTTCGGTCGGTGAGAAGTGTTACCATGCTGCCTCCATTCCATGTGACTAATTTTGTGTAACTTTTTGCTGCATTCGATAAAGAATAAATAAATCAATAACTACTACATGAAGTGTGGGGAATACGCCTCAGTTCTTCTTCAACTCATGCAGGTTGTTTTTCTTTACCTATAAAGCGAAATATTAAGGTTTCCCCATGAATGTTAATTTCACCAAGAAGCCAGTGAAAGTAATTAACTTAAAAGAATTAATGAAAGTAATTAATTAATTGATTGGTACAGGTCTATAGGTTTTATTCCTCGATGATGAAACACAAAGCGATATATCATTACATTTCTCGTTTCCAGGCTTCATGTGAGCTTGATGAGAACGCGCCCTGGCGACTCATGGAGATCTGCGAGGGCTGGAAGGCGGATGCCGCTGATACCTGTCATCCCAGGACGAAGGTCGGACACCAGTTCCCCACCAATCTCTCTTTCGTCGGCACAATACAGCTATGGACCATGATACCTGAGCACGAATGTGTTTATGTTCAGCTGAATAACATCAGGCTACCTGACGGTAAGACAAAACGTATTCTAGCTATTGGTGCTACATATATACATATCTTCACGCTATGTCCCTGACGGGGTAGGCAGACAGAACGGTACGCCAAGTATCACGATCCTGACACTCCTCTTTCGCTTTGCTAGTTATTGGTGGTTTTAATAAATGTATAGTAAATATCTATCTTATGTATACCCTAAGGTACATAGTCTTTTCAAAGCTTACTACACAAATGTTGGAGAATTTATATTTAGGTTGTATCATGGTCATCTGAGTATCAGGTAATTTGCGTTTCTGGCAGTATGCGTCGAAATGTACCCTATTACATTGTTTTTCTTTTTTTTTATTACATTGCAGTGTAGTTTCATTCCAAAACACACATTATTTTGTTCATTCTTAGTCGTATCTATATTTATTTACAGGCACAATCCATTATCCAGTGTGTATTGAGAAAGCACAGTACCAGCTGGAGGCATCACTGTTCCACACGTCTTGCGAAATAATCTGCGATAATACTAAGGTACCTCAAACTGAGATTTAGTATTTTTATTTGTTACACCTACAATATATTCTCCTAACATTACGTACAACTTTTTCGTTTTTAAACGGTTACTGGGGGACCAGTGAATAATGCATTGATCTTTATTTTAACGCCTTTAAACTATTAGTCTATTATTTTTAGACTATTAGTCTTTAGGCGCCTGTTCTTCAATTGAAACGACTGGATCGTTGGTTAATTGCTTTACTGAGGCAAATATAGTAGGTACAATTACAGGCGTTGGATATTATCATTAATATAGTAACTTAAAATAATTACGACAATGCGCGGGAGTCTCGGGCGGAAGAAGAGAGAATGAGTGAGAGAGCTCGCCTGCGCAAGTGAGACAGTTTTATAATAAACGTAGGCAACAATTAAATCATCATACAGCCTAGTACAAAACCATAATTGTGCGGAAACATTCCGCCACAGTCTTAATTGTCAGCGTAAAATGCTTTTAATTAAGTTAATGGTGTTACTTCAGGTTAATGAAATTTTCCAAGAAGCTACGGACAGCACGGGTGTTCAGAGCTCTCAGTTTACGACCCAGTTCGCGCTGTTCTTCTTGATGATGATCTTGAGTTGGATCGGTCAAGCGGTCGTGGTGACATTTGCTGATGCGATATGCTTCAATCTTCTTGGTATGTACTAGCATATGTATAATATAATCCTAAGACCTAAGTTCAAACACAATTTCGACCACGAAATCTTACACGAAAATTTACGTGTATAATTTAATGTACCAAGTGTACTCATATACAAATTGGCCCGCTGGTGTTCTTGCATTTAGAATATTAAGGCCTATCCATTCGTAGATAGGAACAGAAAATGACCGATACATGGTCCATCCGCACAGATCACAACAAAGATTTTGACTTTAACAGGTTTCATTTTTGTTACAATTTAATACAAAAATTCAATTAAGATGGATGATAAGATGTTAAGAACTGAAACGAGGAAATTTATGACTTTATATGGCTTTACAGGGACAAAGGTTTCACTGTACGGCAAACAGAGGCTGTGGGGCTCTGTGGGATGGGGGATTTTCTCCCTCACGACTGGCGCTCTCATAGACGTGTTCAGTGACGGCGCCTATAAGGACTACACCATAGCATTTATACTTATGTTTGTGTTTCTAATGGGCGACGTCGTAGTGTCATGCTTTTTGAAGGTGAGCATAATAACTAATTACTTAAAGTATCGAAATTAGGACAACAATCACAATATTTTTGGGTCAGTTCTATTTATAATTATGCTATAAGGTAGCAAAACACATTTCACACAAACTCAGCACATAATTTTATATAGGAGTATTTTTTATTTCCAAAAGTAGCTGAGCTTCCTGTAGCTGAGTCACTATACTTAGGTGTTTTGTTAGGTACCTTCTGTATCTATAAATTAACCCGATGTCGGTTCCGATGAGTGACACAAATAACCTTGTTCGTTCTCGATCTCAACGTTGGGCTATTTCAGATTGAATCGACAAAGATGTCAATGAACATACTGGCTGATGTCGGCACACTACTTTCCTCGCTTCCTACATTCCTGTTCATGCTGTGGACTATAGCCGTTGGACTTTGCACGGGACTGCTGTGGCAGTTCCTCTTCTGGCACATCGAGGATATTTCGAGGCTGTCGTGTGACGGTTCGGACTATGTGAAGACTCTCCAGGGCCTGATCAGTGCCATACAGACGTTCTGCGGGGAGATACCGTTCTTGTTTCTATCGGGTTAGTTTCTTTTATTTCTATAGAAAGCTAAAGTGCTAAAGTCTTCGACATAGCTCAAAAAGTTAGTACATTAAAGTGGCGGTGGGCTGGTCATGTCTGTTGGAGACGTCATGTCTGTTAGACGAGCTCTCGATTGGAGATCACTAAGCAGGCGTAGTGTGGACCACCCCCCGACTAGATGAAGCGACAATCTGCTGCCTGGATGCGGAGAACCGAAGATAGGGTTCGGTGGCGCGTCTTAGGGATGCCTATGACTAGTGGTGGACTGGTACAAGCTGAAACCGGCAAGAATAAATGATGAACTTTACTGCACTGAATTTATTAATTATATTTTATACAGAAATATAAGCCCTTTTGTTAGGTTGTAGTAGATAATTAGGGCTTCATAACGGCATGGTTTTGCCCTTGATCAAATACAGTGCGCGTATTTGACAACCAAATTAAAGTCAGAATAAAATGAAACCGTAAAGATGATCTTTTTCAAACTTTAGTTTTATTAAAGATGGCTGGCAGTATTGAGAGAAGCGTAAATCGCCTCGTTTAAAGTCACTTTGCAGTTTGCGCTTTATGATGTATTTGTATTCATTTTAGGCTTTATACTGAAGAGGCTGGGTCACGTGAACATGATGAGTTTGGTGCTGTTCGCGTTCGGAGTGCGCTTCATACTGTATTCGCTACTGACGAACCCATGGTGGGTGCTCCCCATAGAGATGCTGCAGGGCATAACGTTTGGCATGTTCTACCCGACGATGACGTCATATGCCAACGTCGTGTCGCCGCCTGGCACGGAGACCACGGTGCAGGTAAAGGAACAATCCTCTCAGAAACAATACTACGCTCTTCCTGTTGCTATTCATTGATGGATATACCGCTGCTTAAATATTCGTTTGTACTAACTCCTAAAAACTTCCAAGGAGAATTCAACTGTAATAAACATTTTCTGTTACAGTTGAATTCTTCTTAATAAGTTCGTTGTGTGCCTCAAAAAATTTTTTACTCTAATATTTCTAGCAGCGATATGCTTTCACCGTTGCCAGCCATCACACTTGGTTATACCTATGTCCACTATCGGTTTATTGCGTAAATAATTACGCCCATATCTATGAAAAGATATTGTTATTTGTTTTAAAAAAAAACACCATTACTCAAACAAATCAATACTCTTTATTGCATAATTTAATAATACAATAAATTACGTTAGTACATCTAGACGGTCTTATCTCTAAAAGCGACAAATCACCTGAACATCAACTAATCCAAACGGTGGACATCATTTATGTTATGAGTTGTAGCTGAGCTTGTACGGTCGACCGCACGTTCGTGGAAACAAAACCAGTATAAACTGGTCTCGCATAGTTTTGAAACTCCCTAAGCAGCTCAAAGTGTTTCCACTGACGTGCAGTCGACTGTACTTTTATAGATTTTGTGCCAGAGGTAACCCCGGTACGACCAGCAGCGCCGACTCTGAAAATTTCCAAACTGTTGTATATAATGTATTTACTGAGTTTTAATAGAAAATGAACCGATTGTAACTATATAAATTTTATTAAGTGTCCAATCCTCTGTTTCTTTCCAGGGCTTAGTAGGAGCCGTTTTCGAAGGAGTGGGCACAGCGTTGGGCAGTTTCATCGGTGGCCAGCTGTACGAGCGGTACGGTGGCTGGAACACGTTCCAGTGGTTCGGAATCGGCTCTCTGGTCTGCTGCGTACTCCACATCCTCGCTCAGTACCTCATCAAAGACAGGAACGAACATGTCGGACTCACGCAAGGTAAAGACAATGGTGCCGATGAGTGACGCTTTCATTGTAATATGGCGGTTAGGGGTAATAAACGTCAGACCGAGCGGAATTCCGTCATTTTCATATGCGTCGATTTATAGATATTTATATCTATCAAAAGTCAGTATGTCCTGGTCCACCCACGACTGACAATATTTAAAACTACTTAATGCTGATTTTAATATGGTTCTTATCTCCTTTTCACAAGGACATACTAAATACTATTTAGGTTTTGATATAATTATATCGATACATATATACAAAACATAGGTACATACAAGTACCATTATTAAATAAATATAAAAATTAAAAATATATATTGTTTTGATGTTGAACTATAAAATCGCCGGTCTTTCGCAAGGCCTGACGTGACGCTTTGATTATGTAGGGGCAGGATTGATACAGGATCTCGCGTCAACGAGACGAACTCGCGTCAACCAAGACTTGATGTTTAGCTTTGCAATATTTTTATATCGGGAAAACAACGGACCATCTATTCTTCAACATTTTCTTTCTCCTCAACTAAATGGACTAGTTAAAACTTCTATAGCCTAGCTCATTAATCACCCAGATTACATGGTTATGGGCTCCTGCTACTCCCACGATGTCTCTGTACTCTTTTATAACAGTCCAGAAGATTCTACCTGTAATAAAATAATAATAATGTAATTGTTTTGTCCATCCTGCTCGTATATATATTTTTTTTTATCTAAGGCCGAGGTCTTGCCGTCTTAAATAAGTCATAAATAAGTTTAGTTTAAGCATAAAATATTCTGTGAAACAATTAACAATTACTCTGACATAACGGTGGTGGTGGGGCATGCCTTTTAAAATTTGTATATAGTTCGGTTCATGTATATAAAATATAACACCTAAAATATATCGGCATCTATTTGATTCGCCTGTTGTAGTTATTTAAATCAGAAGTTATATGAAGTTTGATGTTAAGACAACATGACTTTCCTATAAAATATACGTATTAAACAAAACAATCACATCAAAAACGGACATCTGGTTGATGAGCTACGGAACCACAGACACACACTAATATACTCGTAGGCTTTTAACGGAAACACCGCTCTTTTTGCGTCACGTTAATCAACTAAGGGATGGACCACATCAGATGTGGTAGAGATAGAGAGATTATGTCAGCACGGAATCGCACTTTATCATATCTCTATCCTTTTCTCTCGTTCAGGAACGTCATTTGCTAGAGCGAGAAACATAGCGGGTGTGCTATAGCGCGCGGCAGCACCGCCAAAAGACGATCGCCGGCGGGGGCGATGGAGTGCTGACGCGTGCTACCGCGCGCTATAACAAGCTTCTGTCATTCTCCGCAAGCTTCTGTCAGCCTGTCGGTCGCTTGCAACCATAGATTTAGTAAAGTAACCATAGATTTGCAATCAGCGTATAGCATGAAATAGCAATAGTCTTTTACCCCAATAATTTGAGAAGACGCTACTTACATGGCGGGGTTAAACTGAACAAACACTTTCTATTTTAGTCGGGCTGTTGTTTTTGTTCTCCAACAAAAAATTCACATACGTGGATAGAGATAGAAGGTTTTATATCTATCTTGTTGACTCTTACCACTTTTGTAATAAGTGTGTCCCTCTCTGATTATTATTGTTATTTTAGTGCGTCCTCTATTGATACTCTCTTTACGCTTGCAACAAATAGAAAGTTAAATTTTTAAAGTCACTAGTCTGGGAAAAATTCGAGCCGAGTAGTTCTCTTGTAAAGTTAATAAAGGCTACGAACGAAGCTACCAAAGCGGAAACGACCGAAGCGAACACATAAAATTATCAACCAATAGAATCAATCGAATTTCTCATCTCTTGAGAAGTAAAACTGCCACAGCTGGGCGGCACTACCTACTACACTACCTACGCTAGCGCATTGGTATACCTAAAATTAAATTAGTGTGTATTACCTACAATGGTTGAATCAATACATATTTTATAGTAATTAAAAGTATTTTATTATTTAGCCTGTAGTTACAGGGCATACAAAGTAGATATAATAACGACAAAGGCTGTGTTTTAATAAAAAAAATTGTATTGAGACTTTCTTATAATATAAGGTGATGTAAGAAACTACACGGGCGGAAATATTTGTGGACTTATGATATTACAAATTGTCTCGATATTCGAATACATACTCGAAATACCTAGTCTGGTTTTTAAAGTTGTTCATAGAGTTTTAAAGATACTTACATAATTTTAATTGGTATTTTTGACTTTTTTTATAAATATACAGAATAAGAATATTGCTCAGTAAAAAAACCCCTTTTTTAACAATAACGATTGTATGGATTTATTGGGCCCATATTAAGTGGGATTTAATGTGACTGGCTTAAAAATATCCTCTCTTCAAATCTTTCTAAAATATCGGTGAGAGGTATGTTTAGGGCTGTCATAGAAATGTATATTTTGACCATTTTAAAAGTTTTAGATCAGAAATTATCTTGAATTGAAAATGTTGGTTATGTACTTTATACGTTTATGATAACAACACATTTACAACATCTTTGGTTACCTAAAGGACGGGGCAAACAGGGAAGGAGCAGACAGAACGGAAATTCGCTTGCTCACTTTTTGACGTCATTGACAAATGGACCATATCACCATAGCCTAAATTACAAAATCATATGAATACCAACAAAGACTTTGGCGTCGCCACGCGCATACGATTTTGGACTATAGGCTATGGTGATATGGTTCATTTGTCAATGACGTCAAAATGTGCGCGAGGAAATTCCCGTTCTGTCTGCTTATTACGAAATACGTAAAGGTTACTTTTTATTACACAATATTTAGTTATTATAGTGTAAAATGAAAAAACAAAGTTTTTCTTCAATAATTCATAAATCTGAATGGGATATAATAATGTAGTTTTTAGGGATCTCCAACATAACGGTTACTCTCACATTTAAATTTACATTGTGCTATGTTTTAATTAAGTTTTTTTGTGCGAATTCTCGGGTTCGACGCATGTACACGTATAGTGCCAAAAACGCAAATGGCCACTTCATAAAGTCTTTTTGGTTATTTGCGTCCTATATTCTATTTCTACAATGTATCTAAAATTTCTTCAATTTTTTAACATACATTAACAACTGGAAATGAATTAGATACATTCAAAAATGCAGCATCTAACTGCCTATAACTTATATTAAATATACCTAAATATTGAAGTTAGTATGAATTAGGTTTAATCGTAGATCAAATCTACCGATGCTCTGTTATGTATTATGTAGGATTGTTCCTTACACACCCAGTATTATGTTATTTTAAAATATATTATTGACATTGCAGCAAGTTTTATGTGTTTAATTTATTCTTCACCTAAGAACAATCACCCTTTTCCTTAATTTGCAAAAACAAATTGCACATTACATACATAATCGTCCGCGTGGTAATCGAACCCACGACCTCTGCCAACCCTGAGGCAAATATACGTCCTTACTTATAGAGCGCCAAAATTGAGAAGTAAAATCACCAAGTATAAGATTATTGTACATTTGTTCGCTAAATAAATGGCAAAATTTGAACAATAGATATCTCCGCAACAATAGATTTACACTTAATGAGTTATTTATATTACCCACAAGATGATCATATGCCGCATAGTTCTGAGCACGTCCGACTCTTCACAGATGAGGAAAAATAATCCAGGGTCTTTGAGTTCACCAAGAGTTCGATCCAAAATGTGATATTATGTATACGAGTATACCATTAACACAGAAAAATAAATCAGGAAAGTCTCATCTTATCTAAAGTAAAGTCTACGTAAAGGCACTTTATTAAATGATAGATTAAGATACCTAATTCATCTGAATATAATAAATCTATTGAAATTGTACCCCATCTCATCAAATTTAGGCAGTTTGCTCTAAGCTTTACCTACTTTCTTCATACCATTTTAAAACCTAAAAACATTAAATAAAATCTTGTACCTACCATACCATATACAGCACAGAATAAGTAATACCTACCTAGTGCCAAACGTAACAGCAAACGATCTGAACTAGTGACTATATAAGTGTATGTATGTATGTATGTAAACACTTTATTGTACTAAAACATTACAATAACAGATAGTTAAACCAGTGAAACTAAGTACAAAGGCAATAAGTGGTATGCAATGTTTCATAAATTTGTATGAAGTAAGAGCGCGCGAGCGCCGGAGGTTCTTCAACCTTTGTTGATTAAATAATAATAGAATCTAGGACATTACAAATCTTATATAGGTTTTTTAAAGCTATAAAATGTAATGCTCCTCGTATAATTTATCGTTTTTATAGCCATTGTATAAATATAATATTATAGACTATTATTTAAGTATATTATAAGACTTTAGATAAGTAAAAATAATATAAGTACCTACCTACTTACTTACCTATGATTTAAATGCATGTTAATAGTTGCTTATTTATAGTCCATGATTTGGACTTTATTGCATTTAATCTAATATTTTAATCATTCCTATAGTCGGTTCAATCTATGAAATCGTCTGGTTGTACTGTGCCTACATATCCGTATACGGTGTGGAATAGTATGAACACTGAACAACTTTGTCCATTGCAAAAATTGTAAAAACCATAAAAAATGTTTAGTATTGGCGACCTGGTTACTGGCGACGAGTACTTTGTTACACCTGTATATATTTCTTAGGTTTACCATAAACGTCTCCACTTTTCTAAGATCGAACATTGTGTTCGTAAGTTAAATGTTTACGAGGTGTAGTCATAAAATGAGCGGACTATAATTCATACATTCATAAATTCACGGAAATAAATCGTACCTATGTACCTACCTACCTACTTTAAAACGAATTTATTTGTTTATTTTCAGGTTACTCATCGGTTATTCGATACGAGCAACCCAATGACATGGTGTACATCATGGAAGACCTGACGGAGGACAGTTAGTCATACATTTATGGTTTTGGTTATAAAAAAATATTTATGAGTTAAAATTAGGAATTTGTGTGATCATTTACATGGGCTTTATTGACGGTAGTCTAGCATAATATGTATAGTCTCCGTAGGCGTCTGTTTAGTATGAGCGATGCCGGAAAGTTGACCGAACCATTTACTATCGATATAGGTACGCCACTCACACATCGGGTCGGTGCCGGTCCATCCGTGGGAAAAAATTGCACTGTCCTCCATACAAACCCAAATATGTCAACTGTCCGCCACCGCCTCGTTGGTTTTACCACTATACGTTGGTTTTACTATAGTCCGTCCAGCAATCAGCATAAATAAAAAAAGGTGTATAATTTACCACGGAACAGAAAAAGTAGGATCGCACCATAAGCTCACGCGTCTTCGAGGAAATGTGGTTGTTCCTTCTCCCAATGAAAAATTAAAGGAACCGCCGCCATACACAAGATATCGCGTGATTCAGGTTTGCTTGATTGTACCTATAATACTATCAAGATAATGCCTTCGGGTGTACAATATCTATATATCTGTGTGTACACATGCGTGTCATAATAATACACGCATCTTCATTCAGCTTTGATCGGCTCCGTTCCTGAGGCCCGGTACCCACAAAAGGTAAACGGAGAGGAGATGTGTATGAATGAATAAATTAAAATTCGTTTCTTCAAAATTGGTACAATATTCTCTTTTTGCCGTCAATTCTGTTTAAAATTAGGTACGTAAGTACATCGTACGTCATCGTTCATCGTACGTAAGTTAGTACGTCTGTTTCCACCTGTTTAATGAACCAATAGAATTGCCTAATCCTATTGGTCGAAATAACCGCCAGTGTCGTAATGGGGAATACGCCGCCTGTCATGTCGAGAGTTTCGAGTTCGATCCCCGGTCTTGGCATGTATCTCTCCGCTTGATACCGGTCCTTATTATTGTTAGGGTAGTGCAAAAAAATATTAACAATCATCTTTAGGTATTAGAATGAAGTTGAAAGGCATGCGTCCCTTTCCGCTGGATACATTTACTCCTTCATGTACTTTCCCTTTTTTTGTATTCTTGTATAAGTATACAGTTTATGTCTTCCGTACAGATGCATACCGCGGTTTGGACAATAGTGCCAAGTGCATACCACTTGGCTTGGATCAGCGAACTTTAATAGGTACCTATTAAATTTCGCTGGCTTAGATACAATAAATAAATCAGTCAATAATGAGTAGGTAATAATCAATAAATAATCAGTCTTTGTGAAATCAACGAACGATAGTTTTAGATGGTTTGGTTCTATAGGTATTTATAGATCTTAATGTTTTATAGGTTTGTGTCTGTGATGTATTAATTAATTATAGGTGCTACGTTTACTAAATGATATACCTAGTTATTGTATGTTGAGCAGCATAAATATGTATTCTCTGTTGATTCTGTATGTTAGGCCAGTAATGTTATTGTTAAGTATATTTATGCAATGTTCTGTACATTGCATAAATATAGGTGCAATTAAGTAAATATTTATTGTTTCGTTATTGTAAGTAAAGATTTTACAAAATCTGATTTTGAATGTTGAATTATGCATAGAATAATAGGTAGCTGCGATAAGAATAGCTAGAGAATTAGAAAGCTGTTTTTTATTACATGTTTCTAATTTATATGTATATCTATACTTACTATAGCTATTAATAGTAAATAGACATTACAGTTACACCTACCTACATGTAGGTATATTTTTGATACCCAGTTAGTGTTTGTTACGCTTTAATTTACCTCTCCATCTGCTTCCCCTGATCACATAAAATGTATGTCAATTTCATATTCCTACTAAAAGTTTTGTTTAATATTGCTCAAAGCTAAACTTAAGTTACATGTAGGTACTTGTACTTAATTTACACAATACCTACCTACAATGCCTAGTTACCTACCTTTCATTATAAGTTATATATTTTTAAGTCATGTCTACAATGAGCGAAAAGAACATTATTTTAATAAATTGGTGTTTCTTATTACCTACCTATTTCTTTTTGTTTATTTTTATAAGTACCTACTTATTGAAAAGTACTTTCGCTGGCTTTCTTATAAAACAACCGGATAAGTGTGAGAAGGACTCGGCCTGGGGGTGCCGTACAAACTAAAAACCGGACAAACTTAATTTAAAAAATAATTTGGTTAAACGCAAAGTTAAGTTTGTTGGTACAAAAAAAATATTTTTTTGTGATGTACCTAACTTTTTTCCTTTACTACCTACTTTACTTTGAGGTACGGAACCCTAAAAATCGTTATTTTGTTATATTATTAAAGTAGTTACCTACAAACCTTTAAGGATACCCTTGGATTGCCTTTCTTTATGGATTGGCCATACGCAATTTTTTGTTATGTTTACCTATTTCGGAGTTTCCCCTTCACAGAATTAATAATTTCTGTGCGCCCGGAAAATAAAGGACTGCCTGATCGGTGAAACCTGATAGAAAAATACGAGTCGGGCCAATCCCCGTTTCAAATTACGTAGTATCCCTATATAGTTTGTGCTTGTTACCAAGGAGATTCGAACCTCTTTTGTCGCGCGCGCGCTCCCTGTGGAGATCGCATCTTGCAAATTTAGTATGGGAAACGATGAAAAATTCTGTGTCAAAATCAGGGGGGGTGCGGACAAATGAAGCGGATTAGCGGGAGGAAGTTGCTCATACAAATTTATATGGAGTTTGAAAATGAGAATGCGTGAGTGAGTATCAATTTCGATATACATTTGGCACGATTTTGGCACCCCCTAAAATGATTTTGTTACTCATCCATATGGGAGTAGCTTTTTTTAAAAATTCATGCTTGTTACCTACTATCAGTTTAGTGCGGGTGTGGATCAGTGTGGATCACCAAATGGTAGAAATGTTGTGCTCTGGTGGTTTGATTTATTCTGAACATTAAAAACAATGATTAGCCTTTAAGGCCTTATTTCCAATTGGCCGTAAAACGGTTATAAAAAACTAATCGTTCGCTCCCTCATTCGCTCCACAGACCATAAAAGAGAAATACGACAACACGCGCGCGGCCTTCGCTCGCTCACTCACTCACTGTCTGCTGTCTGTCTGAGAGAAAAAAGCGCGGGAACCTCTGAGGTGTAAGGGCGGTCTTTTTGTATTTCCTGAAAATTTTCAGTTTTTCTCTTATTTTATTTGTTGTTTTGGCTTCTTCTGTACATATTTGTACCATACTATTGGTGTATTTAGTTGTTTTGTATATAGTTTAGTGATTTAATAGTTTTCTGTAAATAGGTTTTTTTCTCCCGGGTCTGGTGGTAACTCTTGGTTGCCACCATGGCTAATGGTAGGAGAAAACGAAAAAAGGACTATGATAAACCTCCACTTCCAGATGAAGTAGGATCTTTTAAATCTGCGGTTTCTGAAAGCAGCGAGTCGGAAGATCTTGATGATAGGATTATTGAAGAGAAAGATAAGTACAAACCTTATATGGTAACTGACTACAATAGGAGATATCCAGAAGATAGTACAGTGGGTCATGAGTTCATTGTCTTTATTGAAAGTAGAGATGAAAAGAAACCTATGGGTACCCGTGATATGCTAAGTCTGAGCGGGTGCTTTCAACGATTTGTAAAAGGCATAAAATACCTAAAGCGTGTTAACAAATTTAAAATTGGTGTCGTTTTTGATAAGCCGAGTCTGGCGAATGCATTCTTGGATAACTCCTCATTTTTGAAAGATCAGGACATCAATGCGTCCATACCTGCAGCATCCACCGAACTCACTGGAGTCATCCAGTCAGTTCCTGTAGATTTATCCAACAAAAACATATTTAAAGCTTTGTCTCTATCAACAAAAAAAATTATTTCTGTGCGCCGCATTATGAGAAAGGTGAAGGACAATATTACAAACACTTTTTCTTTCCAGCCGACTCAGACTGTTGCAATCACATTCGCAAGCAGCACATCCCTGCCTGACCATGTCTTCCTTAAAATGTGGAGGTTGCCGGTGTTGCCGTACGTATCTCCCGTTAAACAGTGTTTCCGCTGTCTCAGGTATGGCCATTTAGCTAAATTTTGTAAAAATGCAGAGAGATGCTCAATTTGTGGTGAGGGACACTCATTCAAGTCTTGCACCGTCAGTATGGATAAAGCAGTTTGTGTACACTGCAAAGGGGACCATATCGCCATCTCTGGCAAATGCCCCATTAAACAACAAAAAATTATTGAGAATAAAAACAAAGTTATTTCTAGACCATACTCAGCATTATTTAATAATGAAAATTTCCCATCATTACAAAAATCACAAAACTTGACTCAACTTCTAGACACGGATAAAAACTTCTTGAACACAATAATAGAATCACTCCTAAAAGTTATATCACTCAATAAAACAGAGAGTTTGGCTATCAATTCTGAAAATATAACAAAGATTATAAAACAATGTTTACAGAAAAAAACTTGATGAATTTAAAATACCTATCTAATCTTTTTTAAATAGTTTATTTCTTATATTAATTAAGAAACCATTTCAGAAAATTATTTTGGACCAATAACATTCAATATAAATAGTATAAACATTATGCAATGGAATGCGCAAAGCATTATTCCTCATAAAAACGTTTTCAAAAAGTTTCTTAACGATCATCAAATACATATTGCATTAATCTCAGAGACCTGGTTAAAATCTCATATGAAATTTGATGTAAAGGGATACACTGTTGTGAGAAATGACTGTGGTAATGATCACAACGGTGTAGCACTTGTAATACACAACAGTTTACATTTTCAAAATATATCAACCTTATTTGATGACACCATTCAAAATATTGCTATACAGATACAAATACAAAATAAATTCATTTCAATAGTTAGTTTCTACAGTCCTTCAAATTGTACACCTCGTTTTAATAAAACTAAGCTCAGCAACTTCCTAATTCTATTCCTAAGCCAGTGGTTATAGCTGGTGACTTTAATGCTCATCACACATTATGGGGTTGTGGTAATATTGATTCTCGTGGCAGAGACATTCTTGATGTCATGGAGGAGAATGACTTAGTGCTCTTAAACGACGGAAGTCCTACTACAATAGGATCAAACGTTTGGAGGCCCAATGGTCTTGATCTCACAATGGTCTCTTCTAACTTGGCATTATCTTGTGTATGGCAGGTTTGCGATTCGCCTCTTGGCAGTTATCATCTTCCAACTATAACAGAATACACATTTGCTCATGTAAATTGTCTGCCTCAGTCTTCTATAAAACATTGTCCTAAACATGTTAATCCTAACTTAGTAGATTGGTTTAAATATGAACAAAATGTCAATAACACATTAAAAGAATTCTCAATAAATCCAACTGAACCTATTGACTCTTACAATCATTTCTGTAAGTTATTGCATTCTGCAATGGAGAATTCACTTTTCCGAACAACATCTAATACTACTGTTTCCAATGGTCATGTTAATAGAAATAATTCTCAGAATGGTGTAAGAAGGAAAACTTTCGTGGCTCTACCTTGGTGGAATGAAAAATGTTCTAAAGCAGTAGATGATTGTAAGAATGCTTATATTTTATTTAAAATTACTCCATCCTTAGAGAATTACATTGCCTTTAAAAGAAATCAAGCTATCAAGAAACTTGTCATAAGAAATGAGAGCCGTATTGCCTGGGAACAGTTTTGTACCTCGATAAATCGTTTAGTCCCTATGAGTGCTGTCTGGAGTAAAATGAGGAAATTTAATAAAACATATAAAACAAAAAAGAGTTTTAACAGCAGTGAATGGATAAATGATTTCTTACACAAGTATACTCCTGACACTGTAGAGAATTCTTCAAACTCTTACTTCTGCAATAGCTTGTTATCATCCTCCAATTCTTATTTAGTCAACAGTTTTAACTTAGAAGAATTAAAAGCAGCCCTGAAATCAAGAAAAAACACTGCTTGTGGACTTGATGGTTTGTCATATAAAATGTTTAAACTTCTAAACAGCTCAAATTTGCAAACATTTTTAAATATTATTAATTTATTATGGGAATCTAATTTAATACCTAAAGACTGGAAAACAGATTGCTTTGTTCCAATCCTCAAACCTGATAAAGATCCTAATATGGCTGATTCTTATCGCCCAATTACTCTAAGCTCTTGTGTAGGGAAACTTTTTGAACAACTACTTAAACAAAGATTAGAGTTTTATGTTGAACATAATCATATCTTACCTAGTAATCAGTTTGGCTTCCGTCGTGGCCGTTCTGCCCGGGAGAGCCTAAGTCATTTGTATCTGGACATTGATAGTGCCTCGCGGGAGAATAAAGCTCTAGTGGCTGTCTTCCTTGATGTAATTGGAGCATTCAATAATGTAAATTTACATATTCTCTCTTCTGTTCTAGCCTCTCTAAAGTTTCCTGCAAAAATAATAAAATGGATTTTTGATTTCTTACATGGTAGAGAGATTTTTGTTAAGCATGATAATTATTTATTTGGCTCTAGATTTTCATATAAAGGGGTCAGTCAAGGGGGAATATTAAGCCCCCTTCTGTTTATTATATATATTCATAGATTAAATTTGGAACTTGGTCCAGAAGTGTCTAATCTGCAATTTGCTGATGATTTAGTAGTTTATTGTTCTGGTGATAATGTACAAAACATTAATAACACACTTAATCAGGGTCTTACAAAACTAAAATCTTATTTTAATTATCTTAATTTAGATATTAGTCATGATAAAAGTAATGTTGTTGTTTTTCATGCATCTCTAAGTAGATGCATAAAAATTTATTATGATGGTTATTTACTTCCAATAAATTCATCCACAAAGTTTTTAGGAATAACTTTTCAAAGTACCTTTAAATGGAACAAATATGTTGATTATTTGTCTGATAGAGCTTTAAAAGCTTGTAACATTCTTAAGTCTCTAGCTGGTACGTATTGGGGTTCTGATCCTAAAATGTTGTTAATCTTGTACAAAAGTTTAGTGAGGAGTCACTTTGAATATGGTTATTTTTGCTATTCCCACAAACTGCAGTTGGTGGAAAAATTAAATAAAATTCAAAATAGGTGTTTACGTATTATAATGGGTGCCATGATGTCCACTCCTATTATCTCCATGCAGATTGAGAGTAATGTACCACCATTAATTCTTCGTTTTAAGTATCTCAAACTAAAATTTCTATTAAAATTGTCTTCATTCAGTGGACATCCCTTGCTCTCCAAATTAAACCAGGCTTCATATTTTAGTAGTTCTTCTTTTCTTGTACAAGATTCTTCTGAAATACAGGAATTGCAATTTAATCACAACATTTACAATAGTGTCCTTTTGCCTTGCTATAATGACTCCTTCCTAAGTAAATTCTGTTCCATTAACATTGTTATTGATAATAAATTAAAATACAAAGAAGATGTTTATAATAAATTAACTGATTATGATGGGTATCATCAAATCTATACTGACGGTGCTAAGAATAGTGAAGCTGTAGCTATGGCTTTCTACGACTTGAATGCAGAGAGGGGTTTAGGATATAAATTACCTGAGGCAGCCAGTATTTATACGGCCGAGTCTTCAGCCATTCTTGAGGCACTTGATTATATTCAGCGGCAGTCTGAGATTAAATGGCTTATAGTCAGTGATAGTATGAGCGTACTTAAAGCTTTGAATAATCCTGGACATCACGCAAAAACTAATTATATTATTCATCAGATTAGAGAAAAGTATTTTCAGCTGTCCCAGCTCAACAAGGTTATTGTTTTTTTCTGGACTCCATCGCACGTTGGTGTACTTGGAAACGAAAAAGCTGATTATCTTGCCACATCAATAACCAACAATTCCCTAATGAGTGTTGCTGTAAAACAGATATCCCTCCCTGAATCTGACCTAATAGTACGTGTTAAAGCTAAATTAATAGAAGAATTTAAAATATTATGGCTTAATATAGCAGAACATAAAGGCAAGTGGTATGCTGACATAAATGATAAAATCGGTCGTCCCTGGTTCACCAAGGGTAATTTATATTTCAGTAGAAAGTTTCTCACAATTCTATGTCGCTTGCGTTTTGGTCATTGTCGCTTTAATGCTCATTTATACAGACTCAATCTCGTATCATCGCCAAATTGTAACTTTTGTAATGAAGATTTACCGCAAACTCTTCACCACATTTTCTTTGATTGTCGCTGTTTTTCTTTGACTAGAATGGTTTTTATAGACCGCCTTCTAAGTATTTTTAAAAATGTGGAAGAAATCCCGCGCTCTCTCCCACAACTTTTGAGAAATAGAGATTGTTTTCCTTCTCTATATGATTTTGTCCTTTCAACTGTGAATGACATTTAAAACTACTTGCCTTGACTAATTGACTTGACATAAAAATAAAAAAAACACGAAAAAGAAGACTTGGCTCCGGCCTAGAACTTGAACTCGACACTGAAGATTATTCAGACCTGAAGAAAACAAAATAAAGAAGACTTGGCTTCGGCCTTCAACTTGAACTCAACTCTGAAGATTATTCAGACCTGAAGAAAACAAAATAAAGAAGACTTGGCTCCTGCCTTGAACTTGAACTCAACGATGAAGAATATAACCGAAAAGAAGAAGACAAAAAAGAATCAAACTGAAGACATGGCTGTATGGGCAGTGACCCTTTGCCTTTCCCTTAGAGGGATAAATTTGACCCAAAAAAAAAAAAAAAGCTGTCTGTCTGACTCAACTTAAATTGAATTGAATAACATCCATCGTCTTGCCTTTCGTAACAATTTGCAAATAAGTGGTAAATCATTAAAAAAAAATGTACGTTGCTACCCAAAAGTAATCTTCTATGGCTTGTGATGTCTTCTGATGTGTAATTTTCAGTAGTTACATCAAAATAGTTACCATGTAAGGCGCAAAATCAAAATTTTAGAAAGTCCACGTCGAGACATGGGTTCCAGATTAAGGTAATCACATAATCAACATCCTCTCGTTCTGGTCAAGTTACAACGATTTAGTCCTGAACAGATTTATTTTCGTTTTTCATTAATTAGTCAGCTTAGTTGCAAAGTCACATAACCTTACTATTTAGATTTTCATTTAGTAAAGTAACAAAATTGTGCTTTCCCTTACTAGTGATTTCCTTGTTCATTTGCCTTTAACTAATCTGTAGCCCCTCATTATTGTGTACAAAATAGGGCGCAAAAATCTTTGCTTTGCTATTTTGATTTATAAACAGAAAATATTTGTATTTTATGTGTAACGCTAAAATGTGCCTAGTTTAGTGTAATTTTTATTTTGTATTTTATTTTTATATTAATTTTTTGTAGTTTTGCCTGCAATAAAACATTTAAAGATAATTCAAAACACTTCCGACATAGACCAATTCAATTCTTCAATTAGGCCAATCACTTTGCCAGTAACTAACTGTGGTACTAGTTAGAAGTCCCCTGCACAGTGCACTATTCTATATGAAATAGTTCAAGCCAGTTATCTATGTACATTTCCTGCCGTGTATTCGACGCCCACTTAAACCAACTGAGTGCCAACACTAGCATAGCTGTGCAATGTATAGAGGCCAGATAATAATGTTAATTGTTTTAAATTGGTATCCAAAACCAATAACCAAGACTTTATCATTAATGTAGAATTTTATGACGTCACTTTTAAAATTCACAGTACGTAGATACAGCTGTATCAAGAACATTAATTTGAGCACATATTAAGGTCTATTATATGGCATCATGCAAGAAATTTAACTTATTTTATTATTATATAAATCTTAATCACCATTTACCTCACATTTTGTCCTGGTGGTATGACTACTGATAATTTTCTTTAACATTTCAGAGACACTGTACGATTTTTATTCGAATTATTCTGCGAAGTTTCACCGGGTGACCATGTGAGAGATCCGTATATAGTAAGAAAATATCCTGAGTCATACAAGAATGAAGAAGAGCTGAAAAATCTACCGAAATTCACATTCCCATGTCAATTAGAAAAGTAAGGAAATCTTTTTTACTGTCTCTAAATCAGACATTGTTGGTTTTTTCTAAATCATACTCAGTGGCAATTGATGCCACTGAGTATGATTAGAAAATTGTTATGTATTACATTGAATTGAATCCTAGTTTAGGATATAGGTACCAAGTTTATTTGTTGATAGCTTTATACAATACAGCCAAAGTCAATATTGTCTAAACATAATCTTAATTGCTTAGTAGGAAGTCGATAGTAACTTTTTTTAATGTCATGTTATGTATGAAAAGTAACAGCAATAACAGCTACCAGTCGTAAACCGTTAAATGATTGCACTAACTTTCAAACTGCTCTCTACAACTTCAGCTCATAAACATTCCTACAATTCCAGAATGTAACTTAATTTTTTTTAAAGTATTTGTATAAAAAAGTTAAGACTATGTAGGTACCTATTTGTATTAGCCCATGGGATAATTTGAAAATCTTATCAAGTATTCATTAATATTTTAGGAGTTGTGGTCGTTTAGTTTTTAATCTTAATGTACTTGCCTCATGTCAATGAGGTCGAGGTTTCAAAAGCGTGTCTGTATCTGTGGTTTTTATAACTTAGGTATGGTTGATATACATAGGCTTTTTGAGGAAATTTGCATGTGCTGGAGAAGAATTTCTAAGACATTATGTGAAGATTCAGTAAGAATCCAATTCAATTCATGTACTATGATATATTTTTAATTTTATTTCAGTTCCTTCGTACAGCACTATTCATTCGTACTGACGTCAGTGGATTCCAAATACACGTTTTGTTTTTGCCGCTACGATCCGAAAGCCAACACAGCTTTGGTGCTACTCTCGCACTTACCATGGCACGATCAGTTTTATAAGTAAGTATTCAAAGACGCTAATAAAGCTATGTTTTGAATATTTTAAAGTTGATCACAAGTTGTGGTCATTCACGGCTGTTCTTAATCCGTAGGTACTTACTTTGATATAACATAAAATATTCTGCGTAATTACTATTTATAATTTGTTGCTGATGCTATGCGTGAGTGTGTGTTTTTTGATGGCAAAATAAATATATATAAATATACCATTTACACTTCCGCCACAAAAAACATGAAACTTGTTTTTTTTCTGACACCAAAGCTATCAATAAAAATATAACAAAATCGCCTCAAGTGTCAAGTTTCCAAGATATACTTTCAAAGTTTTATTGGTGGCACCTGTGGTATTGAACGGAAAAGGGTCAGCTCAGATCTCGCCCCAAAAGAAATTAAATTGTGCCTGTGTCTTAGTTTATTGTAATATGTACATATATTGTCTATTTGTTTTTGTATAAGCAAAGTAAGTAACAGTTAAATTACAATCGTGGACTTTTCCACAATATTACCAGTCAGTCGCATTTGAATGTCCTTGTAAAGATGTATTATTGCAAACACTTGAAAAGCGTTGTCTATATACATATTATGCCTTTTTATAGGTGTCATACATTTTGCATTTGCGACCGAGAACATTATTACCCTAACCTGTACAGTCGGCCGGTCGGTCTCTAGTTTATAATATACATAATCTTAAATTGACTAGGTAACATTTTAAATTAAGATCAATGTTAGATAAAACAATTTGACACTTTACTAGAGTGAGGTGACTGTATTGTGATTAGGTTTTTGTTCAGAAATGTTCTTTGATGACTGTTGTACCTATGTAAAATGCGAAATATTATAACGTTTTGCTCCGCGAACTCTGGTTGCAAACTTTCTTTACATAAGCTAGTTAAATCTTTGAATATAATTCATCGTCCGGCGGGGTGCAATCGCAATGGAAAGTGTCTGTTCACCTTTAAGGCGTAAATTGCTTGTCATTAAATTGACAATATTCGCAACTCAATGCTTTTGTAACAGGAAGCGAATACACCGGCTTTTGTAACAAAGCGACGACAATCGCTCAGATCTATCGGTAAAAGGCGTAACTGTAATTGGACTGATGTATTGGTCCTCGCAGACCTTGCAAGCATGGCTGGCGCTACTACTTACTACTGGTCTTTTACATTTATGTCCGAACTGGTTTAAACAGTTTTACCGTAATTTTTCGGTTAGAAGATCCATTATCAGCTACCTATCAAGGTACAACGCGTTTAGGCTTAGCTTATGGAGCAATTGATGTCAATGATTGCAACGAATTTGTTACTGACAGCTCTTCAAAATCTCATGTCATGGTCTTAAATAAACTTACAAACCTTTTTAATAATACTATTCTAAATTATTGAACGTATTTTTCTCACTTATTTGCAGGTTATTAAATTGTATAGCGAAGCTGATAAACGGCCCTGAGCGTGGTGAGCTCACGTCGCTGCTGGAAGCATGTCGGATACGACCGCCTATGCCCGGACACACTCTCAAGGTCACGTACAATGCGGGCCAGAGTGTGTTCTCTTGCCAGAGTCCAGACACGACTCTACCCTGTATTCCGGACAACGTAAGTCAGACTACTCGTTTCGTCTCGTTTTGGTCTGTGCCTTACTTTACAAGTGTATCAAACACAGACCACCCATCAAATCAACAGCCTATTAATATGTCCTCACTTTATAGGCCCAAGCATACCCTATAGACGAGGGCGTACGGGGTTATAGTCCACCACGCTAGCCTAGTACGGGTTGCTTACAAGTATATGGCTGATATATGTCTAAAGTACCCAATTACTACACTATGCGTGGACTGACACACACTTGATCGGTTAAAAAAGTTTGTGTTATGTTATTTTATTTCCAGTGCAACCTAACGGAGTACTTCAGTGCCATGGACACGAAATGCATGGCGGGTCTGTGGGCGGCGCTGCTTCACGAGCGGCGCGTGGCCATCGTGGCGTCGAAGCCCTCCCGCCTGTCCGCGTGCGTGCAGGCGGCCAACTCCACTCTCTTCCCCATGTCTTGGCAACACATATTCATACCCATACTACCGAAACATCTAGTGGACTATCTGCTTGCCCCCATGCCCTTTCTTATTGGTGTTCCTAGGAGTGTTATGGAGGTTGGTATTTTATTTTTGATTGTCACTATTTGCGTTATTTCGTCCCCGATAGTCTATGCCCGTGGTTCTGTTCATTATCATCATCATCAACAGCCTATTAACATGTCCCCACTGCTGGGGCACAGACCTACCCTCTCTCAACGAGGGCGTATGGGCTATTATAGTTCACCACGCTGGCCCACTGCGGGTTGGTGGACTACTTCACTTGGTTTTCTCGCGATGTTTTCCTTCACCGTTTGAGAGCAGTCAGTAAATGTACCTAAGTTTCTGTTACTGCCTACGTATTCTTTTTGCAAGAGCAGTATTGTATCCACTATGGCGTGTAATTTTAATCTTATTAATACTTGTTACGAATATTTTATACCGTGTTTTATATGTTTTATGTATATTTTTGTTTTGTTACAGAGTGTGAGGATGTCAGAAATAGGAGATGTTGTTATATTAGATGTAGATGCCAATGAGCTAAGATCTCCCTTCCATGATTTAGAAAGTCTTCCTTCGGACATGGTAAGCTACTGAATTTAATTTTATTTATTTATTTAAAACTCACCAAAGGCGAACTCAATGCCAACTATCTTAAAGCGTAGTAGTGGGATTTAGAGAATATCGAACAAATTTTTGGACATCTTTAATGTAGAGTCTAAATATGTATCTAAATTATGTAATGTATGTAAAAAATGTGTTCCAGGTAGCGAGTTTAAAAAAAGCTTTAAGTGATAAGAATGCTCTTGGAGACGCCGTTTGCAGGGCGTTTCTGCGTGCACTAGTGTGTTTAATAGGCGGCTATCGTGATGCTATCAGGTAAAAGTTTAACGAAAATTATCTATACCTAGTCTTTTCCATTCACTCATCTCGGTGAAGGTTTGTCAGATACACAAAATAAGAACCAACAACAATCAGCTTATAATGTCAACAGAATTCCGAATGCTTCGGGCAAATACGATATACAATTAGTACTTTTTGGTTCCTGTCGGGGTGTTACATTTATGAATTTATCTTATTTTTTTAATTGTCTAGTAAGTGAAAATATTTTGTCCGTCCGTCTGTCCCGAGTATAATCTTAAAACTACTGGCCCGATTGAGCCGACACTTGTTACATAAATATATGTGAATATGCCTCGCGCGCGAAGATGGGATAATTATGTAAATGCATGGAAAAAATATCTTAGATGATATATTAGGAAAACTAATAAAATTTTGTACGACCGCACATTGTGTACGAAAAGCTGACTTTTTTTGTTCAAGGATCGAAAGAGGTCAACTAATCACATTCAACCCGGAGGCTTTCATTAGGACTAGGAAAAACATGCAACCATTCCTTAGGAAAATTCTACAATCTCAAATATTTCAACAGGTAAGTACGTTGGTTGTCTTGTTATTATAAATAATCTCTACTGCCTACGACCGTCCGCCTTAGGACGCCGCAAAGTAACCATGTTGAGAACCGATAACATGTTGTAAGCTGAATTGACAGCGCCGTTAAGTAGTCCCTAAACGATCATGTTTGCATGCCATACATATACTCAGGCGTTCCTTTCTGCCAATGGTACGAGACGACCGATCATGTACGTTACCGTTGTATACGAGAGGTTATGAATTTGTTGTTCGCTTTTCGTAGCGACAGCGTGCAAGTGTGCATCCCCCGCGAAAAATTACAGGATGCTTCACAACGGAAGAAAAGGCAATGGCGTCTCTTCTCTGGGTCGCGCCGACGGAAGCCTATTGCTCTAAGATATAGATAGATAGACAAGGCAAGACTTTGTTAAGTTTACTGTTATATGACATAGTTATCTTTTAAAATATCTGTATTTCTGCAGTTTATAGATGAAAGGCTGGATTTGCTCAATTCTGGGAGGGGTTTCAACGACGAGTTCGAGGTGGAGTGCAATATATACGCGGAGAAAATGAGTACAGGGAGCGGACAAAGACTGAAGCAGCAATACCGAGACTGGGCCAAGACTGTCAAGAAGGAGGGTGGCGCCTTCTTCAAAACTGTGAAAGATAAGGTAATCATCAACTATCGACGTCCACTGTCGGAGGTACAGTCTAGCATGCGAAGGACGCGAACGGAATGTCATATTAATCGTGCTTTTTGTATGGACAAGTCGTCTATCGCAGTTGTTAAGTGTGTCTTGACCATAAGGTCAATGCGGTGGCGCGCATTAGGGAACCTATAAAGGTTCCCTAATGCGCGCCACCGCCCCCAGTCCTCCGCCTTCCGCATGCGGCTGGCCTTTTTCAGGTCGTCCGTCCACCTGCCGAGCGACGTCTCACTGTACGCTTATCGGCACGTTGTTCCCTCTCCAAAACTCGTTGCTTAACGCCCCACTGCTACTTCAGCTTAGTCATACCTGTATAGATTTTTGCTAGATCTAAATTCTCAGTATGAAACACATCCTTCAAAGCAAAACCGAGTATATCCCGCTACATAGCTCGCCGAGCGAACTCAATTTTTTTGTTGCTAAGCCCACAGTTTTTTTTATCGACACTTTGTTTTCATTGTTGTTGTTTTGTATATTATTCGTGATTTTGTCACTGCCAAATTACATTACCCAAATCGTCTTGGCGTGCGGATATTGTAGTTCAAAACCTACTACTAAAGTACTATCACGTTTGGTTAAATCGGTTCAGTGGCGGTATATAGGTACGTACTCATACATAAAATACATTACCATTACTCACCTTTTAGCGTTGGCGATATCGGGTGAAAAAGTTTAATATATTCATATAGATCATGATTACATGATCCAATCGTAGAAATAGAATCTAAAAAGAATTCAAAACGGTGATCGGTTAGTTTTGTTCTTTTTTACGATAGCTTATGGACTATTATTGACCGAGCGAGCGAAGCGAGCGAAGCGAGCGAAGCGTCTACGTTTCGAGACTGGCCAAAAATGCTCTTGTCCGGCTGTCTGTCTGTCTGTCTGTCTGTCTGTCTGTCTGTCTGTCTGTCTGTCTGTCTGTAATTCTCTACAGGTCGCATTTTTCAACCGATTTTGACGAAAATTTGGCATATGTATAAATTAATTAAACCTACAAAATGAGTAGAATAAAATTTTGAAAAACATTTTTTTTAGAGTACCTACCATACTCGCAAAGTGGGAGTGAATTTTTTTTTTCTTGTGAATCCCATAGTGTGGGATATCGTTGGATAGGTCTTTCAAAAATATTGCTGGTGTGTGAATACCATTTTTTCGATTTAGGGATCCGTTGGCGAAATATTAAGCTTTAAAGCGGTAATTTTTGTTAGAGTCACGTGTCCCCCCCCCCCTGCCAGCTAAACGGTTGCTTCTGGAAATGTGAAAAAATTCATGGCAGTAGCATATATAACGTAGTTACAAGGAAAACTATTACGGCTAAGTAGGTTCTATTAGTTTTTGAGTAATAGTGGATCGACTTAAGAAAGTTGAAAAAATAAATTATGTTCATAGAACTGCATACGTAAAATGGAAAATTATTTTTTTTCGCGTGATATCCATGGTGTGGGGTATCGTTGGATGGGTCTTTCAAAAATATCGCGGGTGTGTGATAAACATTTTTCGATTCAGGGATCCGTTTGCGAAATATTAAGCTTTAAAGTGCTAATTTTTGTCACTTTAGTAAGTACTTTTTCTGTTTCCAAAGTTGACTTTTGTTGGTTTCTTTTAGGTTTGGTTTATAAGGGCTGGCGAGGTCTACTGTTCTCACGGAACTACTAGTTATTAAATGTACGATAGCGTAAACCCCGCTTGTGAGTTTATCACAAAAATTGAATTATTTAATATACAGGGTTCAAAAATGAATGCTACCGGAAAGTATTTTAAATAAAAATTTAAGATTAATGAAGACTTAATATTTCATAGTTTAAAAAATAATTACCTTTTCGTGAAATTTGCTATCTTCATTATTTAAGATATTTTCCCTCCAGATATTTTTGTCAGTATTCTGTATAACGCCAATTTATTTTTAAAGGTTAGCAACCGTGCTTACTAATATGTTACTTCTAATGCACGCGCGCTATTAATTATAGACCGACCATCTTATCTATGGACTTACGCCCCGGGCCCCGTATCGTCACTGCCTTTTAAAACTTTCCTGGATGATTGAAACGATTTTGAATAAATGGTATTCTTATCGCGTTGTACCTTCTTATTGACTGGCGTTGAAAAAGAAAGAGGGAGATGTCGATGAGGCGTTATTAAAAAGTTACATCCTAGTAAAGAACCAGTTTTTGGCGTCTAATGTATCCAAAAATGTCGTCAACCAACAGTGTACACCCGTTATGAGTCCAGTGCTACCCTCTTCAAAAGTAATAGCAGGTGTAAACCTCTAGCATTAGCCTTAATCAACAAGCTGGCGGATTGGCGATTGCTGTATATGAGTTAAACGTGCACAGAATATGACCTTATTTTTTCCGGGAAACGGGAGTATGAAATACTGCCATGAATTAAATGCCGGAGCAGACCGAATGCGTGCGTGTTTCAGCTCAGTTTGTAATGTATGAATCTGTGTGGAAGACGTCACACCGATTGCATCCCGTGCGCAGTTCGTGGCAGTGACGTCATCCATCCAGGTTCATCACAAAAATCTGGAAACAAGGAGAACGCGCGCGCATCCGGTGTGCTCTGACATTTAGTCTGTATTTTTTACTAAATACAGTTAGTTCTATCCACAGATAAGAAGGTAGGACTTTATGAGTTTCTTTTGGCTTTAAAATGTGAATATTTTCAGGCAAACCCAGCAGTTCAATCGGCTGTCAAAACGGTGAGTGCGGTCACTCCGTTATGTACGTCCATTTAATAAATAATAATATTATCAGCACTTAGTGGAGTATACTTTGACTACTGACTGACTGATTGGTTCCAAAGGGACGAGGGCAGAGAGATATGAAGATGGGAAGTCTGATGGGGATTTGAGGTCAGAGTAGTAAAACTTAATTAAACACACCAGGAAATTATTACTTTCTTTCGTGCTTGCTTGTTTGGTACTCTGTAAAATACAACATTAATAATTTACCAATAAATGAATTAGTTCTTAAAACACCTAATTTAGAGCATTTCGCCTGTTTCTGGGGACAATAAATTGTTAAACTAATTAATATGAAGAATCAATTTTTTTAATCGGTTACATTAGTAAACTATGTCGAAAAAAAAACCAATTCACTTGAGCAACTCTTCTTTACATATAATTAAAATGAAGCAGTAGTAAATTGTAATTGTCATTCTCAACACACGAGGTTCTACCTTCGAGTTGTGCTTTTTGTATTTAGAGTTTTAACTCTTGGTTGAAAGATCAATGTTCATCATTAATAAAATATTTACCAGTAAGTACCTCTCGATTCTACCTCTCTCTCTCTGCTCTCCTATGGGATATTTTGTTGCTTGTTTTCGGACGCTACGGTGTTTGTAGATAACTGTTATATGTCATTTATGTATTTATACAAGTTTATGCTGTACAGATTTTCTATATTAAAAAAGTCGATATCGAGTCGAATCTTAGTTTTCTTTGAGGAATCCAACCCTTTTCAAGACTCGAGCCAATTTAGAAGGACGAATTGAGACTTCGATCCTTAGCGGTCCTGCATAATAGAGTCCAGTCTTTAAAAAAAAACATACATCCAGCCGAACATAGTACCTCCTCCTTTTTGGAAGTCGGTAAAAATTACGACTTCAGCAGACCGCTCTTTATTGTCAACCTGTCAACCCATCGAATGTTTATTCATTTTCAAATAATAATATAATTAAGTATGCCCAATTCTCTTGAAAAATAATGTCACATGATGAATTATTATTATAATGAAAATCTTCAATTTAATCTAACAAATTGATATTGATTTTCTACATTTACGACGTATGCATTTTGAACATAATGATTTTCTTCGTATTGCTACATAACTATGTATAATTCATATTGCACATTATATTTTATTCTAAATTTAAGTAGTACACTCCACGAAGTTGCGAATATTAAAGAACTTCTTAGGTCTTATTCAAAATTTGCTCTCTCTATAATAATTAGCCTACTCTGTATTCATTGCATGCAACTGCATGTTGTAACATGGTAGTAAGATTCAAATCCACTGGCCGAAGCGTCTCGCAAGGGTAAAAGAAAATGCGTCTAAGAGCCGTCGTATTATTTGTACCGGCTTAATAAATGTTTCCTCATTATCGCTTATGATACTGTCTCGCTTTTTCGCTTTTGCTATTATATGCGACAGCCATTTGAAACTATCACTTTAAAATCGCCTTAAAGCAGGTCAGTAACAGGATTTATCGTAATGGTATAAACGTTTTAACTTAACTACCTACATAGTTTCCACATATATAGAGAGCGGTTTCTGACCGGCTTAAGCTTGAAGCCGATCTCAAATGTCTGGGAGTAGAAATATACACGGATTCAACAGTCTATTTAATCCCACTGTTGGGCAAGAGTGGGACGAGTGTGAACTTATGAGACCAACAAAGTATTCATTTTTTTTATTTTAATTTTTTGCAATTTAGAATAATAATAAAATTACTTATTGCTTTTTAATGTAAAATATGAGTTTCTACCGCACATTTTTGTTTCTTAAAGGAATTCCTTGTCAATACATCAAAATAAAAATTCATAATATTAATTACCCGCATAATTTAAATTAAATAATATACCGCAAATTAAATCGATTTAATTTATAAATTATCCTTACTCTTCAAAAGAGCGTTTTAGTATATTTAGGGCCTCTTACACCGCTTGCTGATAAAGTCCCAGATACCCTATCTGCAGGTTATCTGACAGATAGCCTATTTTTTTGGTTTCACAGGTATCTGATTGCCTATATCTTATATATTTTATATAGTCTATCACACAGATTTATCTGATAGATTAGTTTATCACTAAGATTACTATCTATAACAATATCAGGAAGTGGTAAAAGAAGCCCTTAGTATTGGAATTATCTCCTTTAACACGGCTAATGACACGTGTTTTAGCTATCCTCGGGCTAGCAAACGTTGATATTTGAATTATTGTAAGATTATTAATTCATAATTACTTATGAGGTTTCGCTCGAAGGCTATTAATGGTATCAGGCGAGAAGCTCCATTAAGCTCCATATAAGCCAACTCCATATAAAATATTGTATTTTTCCATGTATAAATAATACTTACCCACTATTAATGATTCAATCCAGGTCCGGCAAGGTGGTAAAAACGTGAAGTCAGCTGTCAGAGGGCTCAAGAACAAAATACCTAAGACGGGCTCGCGGCCTTCGTCTATAAATACAACAGATGACAGCAGGTATAGTATACATGCTTTCACTGAAAATTATTAAAATCAGCATATTTATATCCACTGTAGGACCATGGAGCAGAAACAAAGGTTGGACACTGGACTTTCTATATACGATAGCAATACGGCCACCCTGGCGGTTATTGTATTTTTAACAAAAAAACATTAATAACATAAAAACATATTGACATGAACTAATTAAACTAATGATTTCATATGATTCTATGTAAAATGACATTTCTTTGGTTAAATAAAAGTGTTCCGTAAGCTGGTTGACCTCGGCTACCGCCTCGGCCTACATGCACACGTTCATCCATCAATGCCTCTGTTGCGGGCCGCGGCAGTAATGTACTATTTCATCCCAGGATCAATGCGATGATGTTCGATATATTTGGGTTTAGATTTTCGTGCGGTTCCGCGACGCCGGTGTCGTCGGACTCGTCCGACTCGTCGCCGGCGCACGACCCCCCTCCGCGGGAGCCCGCCCCCGCGCTCCCCCTCGACCTGCTCACAGAGATGGAGTTCCTGTTCAATAACGAACAACGCCGCGGCAGTTACCCGAACAGCTCGCACAACTCGGAACTAAGTCTACCTGACAAAGCTGTAAGTCGGCAACTTATTTATTCAGTCAAACTGTCCGTCTAATAATCAAAACTGACAACGATTATGAATTCATTTACATGCTGTAAACGAAATTGATGAAATAAGTTTTCTGTTGACGCTCTTCTTCGAACAAGCTGAAGTTATTGTTTGACCGCTTCATTGGCATAGCGCTTTGGTCATTGGACTGAAAAGCATGAGGTCGTGGGTTCGATTCCCGCTAGGGACAAACAACTTTGGCTAAAGAAGACGTGTGCCAGCGAATTCAACTTATTATGATTATAAAGCTATTCTCGTAACAGTCAGTTTAATGTATATTTTGACTTTTCTCCGTTGACGTGCGTCGGTGGTCGTTGGCAGTTACATTTAGACGAACTGTTAGGAAATTCGTTGAATGCATTCAAGGGAATTTAGTGTATACCGACTTATTTGTTTTGGAGGTGAAGTGAACTCACTGAATTTTCATTCATATTATCCATTAAGCCGCACTGGTCATGCGTGGAGGACGATAACCTGCATACGACAACGATTTGAATCCTATTCTATGGCGTTTGTGAAGTCCACTAAAAACGGATTGGGGCACTGGTGGTGGACAGGGGTTTGGCACAAAAGATCCGAAAAGGGTGTTGCCAGGTTTATCTTTACCCCTAAGAAGAAAAGACGCACCCTCTGGTCGCCCAAGCCACCTGATTTTTATGCTGTTGACATTAATTTTATATAGGCTTACTATACTTGCCTTGTGTCACTTTGAAAGTTATTTGCATTTGGTAAGATATAAATGTAGATTTCGGTAACCACGCAACGGTGCAGAGACACATAGTTTAGTATTGTTCTTTTTTATTTTGCTCGTCCTTTGTGTATGGCTGTTTCTACTTAGTGAAATACCACCCTTTCCAAGTTTATACCTACCTAGTACGTCTGTACCTACCTAGTTTCTTATACACTCGTGACGTCACTGCTTTCCCCTTTGCAATCAACACGTTTCTTAAAAATTTGATGCTTTTAGATTTAGCTTACTTTACAGTAGCTTGTCACTTCCCATTTATGTATTATAGTCTTCATGCCTGTGGGACATGATCATAACACCTGATTCACATGAATAAGGTAAAAAAATTACTAAGTTATGGTCATGCCGTTTCATTTTGACTGCAAGAGAATCTTTTCAATTATTAGTATTGTTTTTAATTTTTAAAAAAACGAATTACTTATAATTAAAAACACTCGCTAAAAATTGCAGATAAATTGTTATGTGGCCATCTGTTGAGCGGTGAGGGCTATATTGAATAACAATCAGTCAGATTTAAAAATATTTCACAAATAAGTAAATAATTATGAAAAGGTGTCTCATAATGGTATTGCTTACATTATTATTACGCTTGTCTCATTGAGTTGTCCAGCTTCTGTACTGTGCATAGTCCGTCATGTCTGTAGTCGTGTGTTCCATGAGAATGCGTTACCGGCATGTACGCTCCTAGGAGCACCGTGGCACATTATTTCAAATTTTATTTTACAGAAAACATTGTCACCATGCCTCCCACCCCGGTTACCGGAACGTCCCAAACTCCCACTCCGCTATCCAATTATATCCACGAGGAAACTAGTTGATATTTCGGACGCGCCCGCGCCGCCGCCGAGGGCCGCGCACGCGCCGACCAACGTGCACTTTGTCAGTAACATTACAAAGAACGACGTTCACGCCCCGACGCACTTCCAAACGAGCACTATACGCTTCACGGAGGGGAAGGACAAGGCTAAGCTGAAACTGACGCTGTCTACCAATCAGAGAAAGATGCTGCAGCCGCATGCGCAAACAGCTTGCAACGGCACTGCGCTGAAAATATCGGCACCCCCTGTAGCCAATAGGCAGGCGCAGGACAGCAAAAGGTTAGCCCTGACCGTGGCCCGACCACCAGTCCCCGATCCGACAAATGGGAAACGTCAAGAGGTAATTGCTATATGCGCTATTGTAATCATATCAATCTTTCTATATTTTGTAAAACAAAAAGTGATTGCATTCATACCTTGAGAGCTGCAAGTGTGAATTTTTTTGCACTAACACGTGGCGTGTATAAATGGAGTGTTAAATATGTATTTATTTGCCGATATAAATTACTTATCTTTATGTTAATTGATTATGGATTAATATATTTCTAACATTTGCAAGATTGTACCTTCATTCCATATGGTGTTACGGAGTACCCTCACTGCCTCCTCGATTCATAAACGCACAAGACTTTGGCGAAAACGAAATTGCAATTTTATACCTTCTGTAACTATTACTAAGAAACTAGCTTTATAATAATCGTAACAATATTATGTGGATAAATGTGGCTTTCAGAGATCTCATTCGGAACGAAAAATCAGACAGGGATATTAATGAGGCTCAATAATTTCATTTCATTTCAATAATGAGATTTATTTATTAGTTTATAGGTAAATAAATATAATAATGAGACTATTCGTCCATTGTACTGAATTTTCACTGAAAGATCGAATTAAATATGAAACTCAGCACAAAAGTATTGGCCTGGGACAAGTACTGGCTAATGCAGGCATAATTTGTTTTGTGATGCGTTCATCAAGAGAATAAGTTACGCAACCGCTCTGTCAATTTGATGACGTGACAAATTTCACGTACATGTGTACCCTCGCTTCGTACTGTCATAGTAAAAAAATATGATCGGACTTATCCATACGTTATGAAGGTAGGTCAACATTGTATTAGTTTTTATATGTAATAGTTGAACTTATAATAATATATGTTCCTTAATTGATGTAGATCTCTTCTGTATATGGCACTAGCACCTCTACATATAAATATCTTAGCACACATTGTCAATATTGATCATGCTTTCTTAGATCGTGCATGTCATTAAACACATTTATTAGGTAGTTGGTACATATTTATTATAAGAGAGGCTGAAATAATCTTGTGAATGGTTATATTTAACATAATAATTTATTTACATGTCTAGTTTTTAAAATAGACCAAATGTCTACGACGGTGCCTTGTAAATTTAAATACAATCTGGATACCAATTTTTGAATTTTTAACGGAATTTTAAATTAAAACAATGGTATACGGAGATTTATGGAGATTATTGACATTTATAGTTTTTAATCAAATATCATAGATTATATTTTCATTGTCAATAAACAATAAAGTTTTACGTAAATTCAAAAATTGGTCTCTTTATCGTCTACCGCTTTGTGGTTAACCCGGATGTTTTTTTTCCAGCCGTCTGGCTCTGAAACCGATCTCATAAAACTGGACGACTCGCCAACAAACCTCGAAGATTTCGATCCTCTCAAGTCACGTGATAAAAACGTCAAATTTGAACCGGCGAAGTCTACGGACAGTGCTCTGTTGCATGAATACGGACTAGACTTCAGTCAGTTCGGCTTGTTAGACTATACGGCGAGCTCTAGCGCAAGACAAGAAGCGCCATCTAGTGTGCCCAAAGGGTGGACTACTTTTAACTAGTAACATATTTGTGTGTTTTATACTCTAAGAGTCTCCACCGTCGGTCCCCGCCAGTGGGCTGTTTTGAATCCCCGCCGGAGAGCTCACTGGGCCGATTTTTGAACAGCCTTTGAAGTTACAGGCGCACGAGCCGTTCCAACCTCGTTCTAGTGTGCCAGCGCACTTGGGACGTTTCGAATGTTGCAATCACTTACCATCAGGCGGGTCGTCATATGCCTATTTGCCACTTTATTCCTTAAAAAAACTAGATAACTTAAATAAAAAGTACAAATCGTATTTTGGAAAACGAAGTTAGAGCCTGGATAACTTATTTTTTCTGCTAGAATACTGGTTGTATAACTTTGGTTTCTAAAAGTAACGAGGGAAAGATACTACTACTAGTGGGGTCGGGCGGCGGCTTAGAGTATACTTAAGCTATATGTATACTCTAAGGGCGGCGGGGTTTCTTAGAATATATAGTACAATAATTGTGCTAATGGTGCAACGTTAGAAGCTGTTATCATATTAATATACATTTTATACGTATACCAACGTAATTATGGCGTTCTGCATTGATTGAAAAAATTGCACGATTGGTCACTCTACATTAAAAAGCAATTTATTTACATATTTTATATTTAAGCAATATTTATGATTTGAACCTGAGGTAGTGCCTGTTTTAACCTTATTGACTTAGTCGGTAAATTGTGATACTCTTAATCTTAGGGTCGCTGGTTCGAGCTCTACTACAGCCTCGGATTAGATTGATTATGTATGAGTGAAGAGTTGCAAATCTTGACGACAAGCCACTAATCTAAACATGATGTGTGAACGAATGAGGTATTTTTGGTGCATAAGAGAGATGCGATGGATTAAAAGACAATGTAAAAGAAAACGAAAAAAAGTGAAGGAGGAAATGAGGAGAAGGGAGGTTGGTGTTGCCAGAGTTTATAAGCACAAATTTGAAGTTGGAACTGTGTGTCAAATGTTATTCATTATTTTAGCTCTAATCGTGCAAGTATTATAATGAAATTGTAAATAAATACGCTATATTAGTGCTACTCTCTACTCGATGTAATTTTTTTTATCTGTATATTTTGCGTAGGTACAGTAGCATTGTATGTGTATCGCATTACACATTTTGTGATGTTTATAATTAGTTATATATTTATCCGAAAACATGTGTGAAAATTTATTCAAATTAAACAAACTGAAGTAATGACTTCGCCTTAGCTAATGGCAGTCTACCAATTAATCGATTACTAAAATTTAGGTAGGTAGGTAGGTACCTACTTATTCAAGTTCGCTGGGTGCCTACCATATTCTGTTTTTATATCTACGAAAGAATCTTGTAAATAGTGTTACATATCATTGGGCTATTGTAAATTAACTTAGTATTTTAGTTAACGTTATTTAAATATACTAAATGTGAAAGACTAGCGAACTAACAGACGTACCTATATTTATGGAGTTTGCTGGATGATAGTATGTGCCTGGTGCTATTGAGAATATGTGTAATGACTCCCCATACTAATACTTATATTCGAATTTGACAACAGTGGATTCGAATTTAAAAAAATGATAAATAAGGGTTAATGTTTTCATTCTTAATGTTCCTGGCACATACATAGAGGGGCGTAAACGCAAACTAATAGAAAATACAATATCTTAGGCGCGGGACAGATACATGCGGCGTCGGGTGCCGGCGTGGCGCGGGCGAGGCGCGGGTGCGGCGCCCGCTCATTTGTTTTTCATATGAATTGTATAGAAGCGGCGGAGCGCGGGACATATACAAGCTGCGTGGCGCGGGCGGGGTGCATGAGTGAGAGGGGTGCAATTCATATGAAACACGAATGAGAGGGCGCCTCGCGCCCGCGCCACGCCGGCGCCGCGCCGCATGAGTTTGTCCCGCGCCTTAGGTAGGTACGGACTAGAGCCAGCCTCGAGTTGAGACACGTGCTCTTTGGCCCGACCTCTATGCCACAGGCCACAGATTAGTGATATAGTGTCTACGGCACTATGCCTCGACTACACTGAGAAACCTATAGCGTTACCAATAAGGTCGTCCACCTCGACTCAAAACTTTTTAATCAGCGGCGCCCACCAAAAAGAAACACAACCGTCATAAAGAAATATAAGTTTACCTCGTAAATAGGTCGTGTAGCTGTCAGTTTTGATTTTTGAAAAATCACTAGTATCAAAAAATATATATTAACAACACGCGCGTGACGTCATTGTTCTGTCACAGGACACCCACACTAGAGAGGGAAGAAAGTGCCAACAGTCACATAAACATGCGGGTGTACTGAGTATAGTCTACCTAGTTGATAGCGTCCACGTTCGTTAAAACCTTGATTCATCAAATCCTTGATTAGTCTCTACGATCCTTCTTTTACAGTGCTCAAAAGTGCCACGCAGTCCATAATAATAATGCGTGGCCATTGTGGGACGCATGTTCGATGTGAGCATTATGTTTTCAAAATGGCGGATCGACCCGCGGCATGTTAGCAGCTATTTTACAACGAGGCAGCTTCAACTGAAGCAGCGCGTGACGAGGCAGCCTGAGCATTGTAATCGCGAAAAATAGTTGTTCCAATGGTTTTCACGGTGTGTGTTATGTCGATAACACATACCGAAAAACCAAATATCGCAATTCCGTCCGTCCATCACGCTTGGCTTTGGAGGTTAAACTTTTGGTCCGATTGAGACCGAATTTGAACCTTAAGGGTTTAAATACAATGTTTACAATTTTTTAGTTGTCATACAACAAAAAGTGAAATTTTTTTTCTTCTCAATAACGCCTCTAACGATTTTGATGAAACTTTGCACGTCGTAGTTGCAAAACCTATGAGGTACTTCCCGTTGACCTAGAAAAATTGAAAATTTGTAGTTAAGTATAGTTACGTTACAAAAAAAGTAATTTTTCTATTACCAACAAACTTATTTTTGCTTTTATGAAAATTACCATGTCATTGTGATTTTTGGGTTGTACGGAACCCTCAGGGCGCGACTCCTACTCGCACTTGTCCGGTTTTTTAACTTATCGTGGCCATAAAATTAAACATTTGAGTACCTAATTTGCACTTGGTTTTTGGGCATTTTACAAAAATTTTAATGCATTGAAAATTCTGCGTAGTTTGCAAGGGAGCCATTCAAACGACTTGTAGGGTGTAGGGGTGTCAATTACCAGCACAGACATAGATATACCAGCAAACTCTATATTAAGTAGTTTATTCCACATAGCTAGTTATATATTTTTGGGAGTCAAACATTATAATTATTTCTTTTGAAATGATTTAGTGCTTCTAGTTCTTCCGCATTGTTGTTTTATTTGTTGTTGTTTTTTTGCGGCTTGTATTTTGGCCGTTTTGAAATGTTTAAGGAAAACTGTACCTATTCTCATGTAAAGGTATATTTTATCACCGATATATAGAAAATAATTATACTAGATAACCATTTTGTTTTGACTTACGTGAATATGACTATATTTTAAAACATTGCAGGATGAAATTTCAGACTTTTTTTATACCTATCCTCGAAATAAAGAGTACAATTAGCTTTTACACTGAAACAAATTATTTCGTTTGTCCGTCTACCCTTCTTACCGTCTAGCATTTACCTTATCTGATAATGCAGAATATGAGCAATCAGCTTAAATAACCTAGTCAAAAGCGGGTTCATCCTTATTGGAAGAAAGTAAGTAGGCACCTAACTTACTTAGTATATTTTTCGCAAATTTTTAAAAGTCCGAAAGAAAGTTTTACTAATATTACTTTCTGTGCCCCTGTAACGGGCAGCTTCGCTTGGTTACGTACCTACTTAGAATATGACTAGGTAATTATTCTAAGGCTAGCTATCTAATCGTTTATGACACATTGTATTTATTTGGCGCAAACTTTCTATACCTAGTCATAAAACTAATGGTGTCCGATGTATTAAATTAAAATTCAGATTAAAATACACAAATATCCGGCTCGTTATTTTTATTCGAATAAATAAAATGATTTCGTTGATATGTTTTACATAAGAAAAGGACACTTAGTGTTAGGAACTGATTTTTTATTTGCAAATAAAGGGAGACTGCTATAAACTCCGCACAGGATAAGTTTTTCTCTATAGCATCTTTCATATTTTTTTGTCGTCCCAGAACTTCTCGAATGCCGAAAGTCCCCTCTATTCTTGAGAGCGAATATAAAAACGAGTCTTATTATGAAAAATAAAACAATTGGTAAGTATAGATATGGTATAGATAGATACAGAAAAAAGTGTGGACCAGGTGAGTAGTCAACATTTAGGCAGTAGCCGCCCTAACCCGTCCAAATGGCAATCAGATGGTTACATACGTAATAACGGTGATGGTCACACATGAGGCGCGGGACAAACAAGCGGCGTCGGGCGCAGGCGCGGTGCCGGCGAGGCGCCCTCATTCGTGTTTCATATGAATTGCACCCCTATCACTCATGCACCCCGCCCGCGCCGCTTGTATATGTCCTGCGCTCCGCCGCTTCTGTATAATTCATATGAAAAACGAATGAGCGGGCGCCTCGCCCGCGCCACGCCGGGCGGGCGCCTCGCCCGCGCCACGCCGGGCGGGCGCCGCGCCCGCGCCACGCCGGGCGGGCGCCGCGCCCGCGCCCGATCAGCTAGTGTTTGTCCCGCGCCTTACGCTGAAAGAAAATTAAACCACGCAGGAAAATACAGTTTACTCATATTATATATACCTAATTGTTACCTGCACTGGCCATGCGACTTCTACCCACCCGTCACACTAAAATGACTAAAGTTCACTGATGAATGCAAGTTTCGTATCCGCGGATCTCGTAGGTATACCTACCTATATATAGAGGCTGGCGGATCCGGATTTTCCGCGGATATGAATCTTGCATCTACCTAGTTGATGGCGCAACACTAGACAATATTACACTCGGGACTGGTTCGCAGCTAAGAGGAATCCACTTAAGAAATTGTCGAATACACCTGCTTCGTTAACTTAATCATCTTGACACATGCTCTATGCTTTCCGTAGTGAAGTCGCAAAGTTTGGGAATCTTGATTATGTTAGTCTCAACAGTGGGACACATTAGTCACCTGCAATAATTAAAAAAGTGAAGGTTGCGGGACCCGGCTGGATGAGGTTAGCGCGGGACTGGTCGTCGTGGAGATCTTTGGGGGAGGCCTTTGTCTAACAGTGGACGTATTTAATTTACCAGTGAGGGGACCAGTGATCATTTAAAAGTAAGGAGGTTACTTAAGTACAGGGTAGGTCATAGATTACTATAAGCGAGCGGGAGCGTAGCGAGCTTTTTCCGTGTTCTGTGGGGTAGGTTAGATAAAAATATGCAGGTAGATCTGATAGATAATAATTTTATTTACTTACCTACGCTAAAACTAGATAGGTACATAAAAGTTGCATCTTAATCTAGAAACGTAAATTTTTACAAAGCAAATTATCTAATGATTTTAAGGTAGATAGGTACCTACTTACCCAAATAAAATTGTTTCTTATTTTATAATAAGTATTAGCTAACATATAACTAGGTAATAGGTATTACTTAAAGTTTGCATTTCTTCGGCCGAATATGTTGTTGTTATTGTATGAGAATGATGGCTGGCCTGATGGTTTCTTGTCGTCCTGATATTTGGCCAACAGTAGCGGCCAACTTTTCTCGCTGTCCTGCAAGCTTGGGTTCTCCTCAATTCGCTGGCGGATCTTCGCCGCTTTAGCAACTACCTCGGAGTTGAGCATGTTCTCCAAATATCTCAATTTGTGCGGCAGAACTATTTTGCTTATCTGAAAAATTTTTTTGGGAACTTTAATTTATGCAAATATTGATTAAGGAACTTGGTCAAAGGTTATTAAGCCAATGGCTTTGATCTCTCTGGGGACATAGTTATGATGATCTACGACTAGTAGTTCTGTGAGAACAGTAGACATCGCCAGCCCTTATAAACCAAACCTAAAAGAAACGAACAAAAGTCAACTTTGCAGTTGGAGATTATGTAGGTAGGTAGGTACTAAGATGACAAAAATTAGCACTTTAAAGCATAATATTTCCCAAACGGATCTCTGAATCGAAAAATGTTTTCCACACACCCGCAATATTTTTGAAAGACCTATCCGATGATACCCCACACCATGGAATTCACGAGGAAAAAAATCATTTCCATTTTACGTATGCAGTTCTATGAACATAACATACTTAATTTATTTGTTCGACTTTCTTAAGTTGATCACTTTATCGGTGTGATTAATATTATATGCCAAATTTTCATCAAAATCGGTTGAAAAATGCGACCTGTAGATAATTACAGACAGACAGACGGACAAAAGCATTATTGCCCAATCTCGAAACTGAGACGCTTCGCTCGCTCGTTCAATTACCCATTATAACGACAAGTTCCAACTTCACATTCAATTTATACTTAAGTAACTACCTGCAAATACCTAAAGTAGTATGTTATGTACGATATAGATACATAATTGGAAATAAAGAGGTCACTCATAAAACATTAGCCTTTCTGCACAGTCAGATTTCAAATCCGAGACCGTGACTCTGCCAAGATGACGCCTACAATGTCGGCAACTCGGCATAACGGGAACAAATTCTTAAAATTAAATATGGGAACAGATGTATGGACTTTTGAAAAAAGTCAGCCAAGTAGGAAAGTCGGCTTATTAACGATATTCTAAAAAGCCTTCTAATCTAAAATGGCATTTTCAGTTTGGTGACAGTTTTTTTAAATCAATGTAGGTAACAACCTACATAACTACAGAAATCATCATTCATCACTATTAATTCCTCTTTGACTTTCATGCTTCCCTATGAACAAGTGTAACATTATTCCTGTAACAAAACTTTGGCAGGCAGTGTAGAAATTTTATTCTAACCAGGTTTGTTCGGTTTCTCTCTAGGTATTTGATTTGCTAGACCAGATAATGAATAGAAAAAGGTTTTACCTTTTGGAATGAATGGAGTGAAAGCAAACTTTGACATTGAACGTCGGTTGAAACTCGTAAAATTTTAAACTAGTTTTTCTCTTTTACAATATACGTATGTACACACTTTTTGTGTTTTTGTGGGACGTATTGTGTGCAAAGTGAAGCATTTGTGCATGTGCATAGTGCATTTAACCGATTTTTTCATACTGCTCACATTTTTAAAATATATTTTTTATTCATCTAGGATTTAGATTTTCACTGTAATCGTGAAAAGAACAGTAGGTAGGTATTTTAAATAAATTTAACTTAAATTTTCTAATTCTATTTCTACTAAAATTACTTGGATGGGTGCCTAAATTATAGTTTGCTCACATTCGAGCTGATGTAGGTACCTAATTCCCATACTCTTACTGTAAAACTTCAAATATTTAAAGCTTTATATGCCCTTAAATTATTTTTTATTACAGGGCGACCGAAATTTTATCACAATAATATACCGAGGGAGGTGTAAAAATATCAAAAACAGCACTTACAATATTCGTGGATAGACATAAAATCATTAATGAGAACAGTAAAATTCTGATATTCGCTACCATCGTTAACCGAATGTTTAGAAGGTAAGTAACTGAGTGGGGTTAACTTTACTGTACCCGGTCCATTATCGGTCTCGAAAGGTCCTGTTTACAAAACTATGTGAAGTTGTGTGTTTACGAAATAGAGGTAATAACAAACACGTGAGTAATAGCAAACCTATGAGGTAACGCTTTGGTATTATTTTCGCGTCGTCGGGTTCCCGCAGCGATTTAGCGCGAGTTTTTTTCCCCCTTGAATGAAAAAAATTGGGGTCGCGAGAACCCACCAAAGAGATCATATCTCTATGTTTTTCCCTGAGATGTTATTTGCTGGTTGCAGCGGGTGGGTTTTATGAAGTGCTAAGGCAAATCGAACACAGAAGCGGTTTTTGTAACGGAGTTGTAGGGTCATATCCATCTGAGAGGGATATGGACCATCAACCACTACTTAAATTCCAATTTTTCGGGTCGACAGTCCATCAGGCATGGCAGCGCTGTTCCACTTTATAATATGCGCTATCCTCGCGCAGCCATTAAATCGCATCTTAACGCGCACTACTGCCTATTATGTAATTTAGCATATTATAGTTAAAAATTTGAAGTCATTTTTACTTACAAATAAGTTAAACACGTCCTATCTTGATACGATATCGCGTTTGGGAAGCCTTTTTCCTTAGTCCTTCGTCAGAAAATGCAAAATCATGGGAGGGAAATGTTGCCTGGTTAATGTGTGTTCAATTTAAAATTCTTCCGAACTTTTTATTACAAAATAATTAACTATGTATATCCCTGAATTTTTATTAACTTTTGGCCTGCATACGAAGTCATTATCAGCCCAGTAGAGTTCTTTGTTATGGCGCTATTGGTAAAGTTTACAAAAATACAAAAGTATTGGACTTTAAACATAATATAAAGGTACCTACCTAAGTAGGTATCATTGGTAGTCTTACAATACAGTGAGTTGGTATTAAATAATGTAGCTTGCAAAACTCTCAGCTCTCTTACTCTAACCCTTATCCGTCGTAACCTAGTATTTTTTTAAAATTATAGAAACCATTTTATTATTTCGCCCCGTCCAAGTGGTTATGGCGCGTTGAAAGCATAGCTTGGGGGAATAAAAAGTAAGCAGAACAGGTGGGTGTTGAAAGTCACAATTTTTTCCGACCAATTGGAATTCGTCATGCATGAAGCTAAAAACTTTTTGTGGGCGCTAGCTTTTGTTCCTTCGTATGCGGTGACTATTACTTTTTCATTTGTTTCCCTTCATGAAAATTGTAGTAACTACCTACCTGCAATGGTAAATTATTGTAGGTACCTATTTATTAGTCGATATTATATAGTGTACTACTTAAAATTGTAACTACAAAATATTTATTGTAACTAATAGGTATAGGTATTGTGTTACGCCTTCACTATTACATTACTAGTACAACAATTGAAAACAATTTTTCACAGATCTTATGAGGAAAGAGGAAAGTAAAGGTTATCATAGGTACCTAGGCTAAGTATAGTTATCAATCTAGTAGGTAATCTAGGAACTAGTGCTACAAATGAGGGTAAAAACCCTTACGCGACGAACGCGAACGAAGCCGATAGCAAAAGCTAGTAGTGTCTAAATGAGAAAAAGATAACAAAAATACGTCGGTTATTCAGGCAGTCACAAGGGCCCTCGGTGTCGCGGAGTGTCGCCTAGCATTTAAAAATAAATAAAACGGAATGTCACTCGGGCTTTCTTGCCCTCCCTTTGATATAATTTACTGAACACGGCCCCCGGGAGCAATGTTTTAACATCATTCAGATAACTCCCGCCGCGCCGTCGCTACGACGACGTCGTCGTCGCCGTCATGAAAATACCGGTTTTATCTACGTACCTACTTATTTTTATTTTAATAAGTACATTCAGGAAAGTCAGTTCACAGTTTTTTACAACACAAAACTTTGGGGCAAGAATTGCGATTTACTAAAATTGTACTCGTACATACGTACCTGCATTGACATTATCTAAGTAGTTACGTGTAATACGTGAATACTTAAGTAGGTAGGTATTTCTATATATTTTATTACTTTCTTGGCCCTCCCACCTACGAGTAGGTACCTACTATACAGGGTAGAGGAAGTAGTAAGTACAAAAGTTTTTCCAATTTTCGCGAAAATTTAAAAAGTATGTTCTATTATAACGATTACATACCGAAAAACCAAATATCTCAAGTTCGTCCGTCCGTCCGTCACACTTGGCTCTGGAGGCTAAAACTTTGGACCAATTAAGACCACATTTTTAAAAATAAGAGTTTAAAATTATATTAACGAAGGATTATCAACAGTTTCTTCTTACATTCAAAGCAAAGAGTAGTTAGGTGTGTAATTATTACGTATACATAATTATGTTTGCACCTCACAAGCTCGGAAGGGTATAGGTACTTAATTTCTCATTCGAAATCTGTGTGGAAAACTGCACCTGGAAAAAAACTTTAAAACTTTTCCTCTAATTTGTAGGAAGGTGGACATTTAAAGAAGTGGTCAATTCTAATTGTGGTTATTTTTATTTGTGGTTCTAAACCGCCGAAAGGATTCAATTCACCTAGTATTTTGAAAAATTGTGTGTTGCGCTCTGCAGCGAAGTTATTTTGCGTCTCGTACCTTGAAACCCTCGCTACGCTCAGGATTCTATCTTTGAACCACTCGCTTCGCTCGTGGTTCAATCCTAGGTCCCTTACTCGCACAAAATAACCAACTTTGCAGCCTTGCCTAACAAATAACTATCTTATGTTTATTTCAAATGCTATTTTTCTTATGTTATTATTGTCTTCGCACCTACCACAATCTATCAGCACGACTCAAAAGGTTAACTGGTAGAGAATGCCTTCGGCATTAAGTTCGCCTCTTGCACAATAAAGAGCAATAAAGTTTAAAAAAAAGGTGAAGTGCGAGTAATACTCGCGCCCTGAGGGTTCCGTACAAATTTTTTTTTTTTAATTTTTTGCGAAGAAAGTTTAGTGCGGTATACTTAGTACCTACTTATTATTTATACTTATTAATAATGTCATGAAGTTAAAAACATTATGGTCGGCGCCCGCGCCCCCTAGTAGCAAATTGTTTTTCTTCAAGATTATTGTGCTAACCAATAATCGACTATTTATAGAATCATCAGCGTCTTATAGCTTAAAGTTATATATTTTCTTACAATTAAATAGGTATTCGTATAATGTAAGATATTTTTAGAAAAATGGCTCAATGGTCACGAGATCTAAAATTCTTGTTAAAATAAAATGTCGTCGTTTCGTTCGCCAAACGTCCCTTTGTGCAACATGGAACTCATAGGTGTATCCAGGCAATTGTATCCGCCGCATACAGCCTCCTTTGAAAGCAATCTCTTTGTTGTTTTATTGTTATTTGTGTCCACTCCTTTCATCCACAAAGATCACAAAATCCAATCCATTCACGTCGATGTTTGTTTTGAACCGAGTAAAATTCAAAGACGATATTTATCAAGCTGCACATTGTTCATGGCGGGTCGAAAGCTTAAAAACTGAAAAACAAAATTGATTTTTATAAGTAACTGGATAACTAAACATCCGTAACTTACCTACTCTTGGTGTCTACTACTGAACATCGTTTAAGTAGGTAATATTTTTAAGGCAACAATGAAAATGACTACGGGGTTAATTTGAAATAGTCCCCAAAATCCCACGTAAAGTCCACCAACCCGCACTGGGCTAGCGTGGTGGACTATAGCCCGCACGCCCTCGTTGAGAGGGTAGGCCTGAGCCCCAGCAGTGGGGAGATTAATAAGCTGTTGATGAGTCCCCAAAAAACATACCTACCTAAATGTTCACAAACTTGGCCGCAATGTTGCAGGTTGCGGCGGCCTTTCTGATATCGTATAAAGTACCATAGTATGCCCAAATAAAAACCGGACAAGGTCGGGTAGGACACCCTTAGGGTTTCGAACAAACTTAATTAAAGAAATAAAGGTTGTCTGGAAAAAATCGCTCTTAGCGATAAGACCGCCTAGATGTACATTACTGTATCTGTTTTTCTCTTTTTGTCTGTAATTTTTAAATGTGCAATAAAGTGTATTGAATTGTATTAATTAGAAAATCGTTAATAAAATTTCATACGCAAAGTTAAGTTTGTTGGTAAGTACAAGAACAAAAAATATTTTTTTGTGATGTAACTACAAATTTACGGTTTTCGGATTTTTTCCTTTACTTGTGCTATAAGACATTGCTTATTGCAAGATTTCAAGATTCTAGATCAACCGGAAGTACCCCATAGGTTTTGATGACCAATAATATAGTGGCACAATCGGCCATATCTTCTGACTACGATGACTTAGAAGTCTGATTTTTTCACGGCTCCAAGCGACTGCAGACCTGAGTATTTGATATTAATTTCAACTTGATAACCTCACCCGTTCCTGAGAAAAATGGTCTTGACAGACGGACGGACGGACAGACAGACAGATGGACAACAGAGTGATCCTTTAAGGGTTCCTATTTTTCCTCTTTTGACGTACGGAACCCTAAAAATACCAAAACTCGAATATAATTTTGGTATGGTTTTCAAGGCTCATAAAAATTACAGTAAAATCTCTTTTGGCGTACTCGTGCGTGACTTACGGGCCGCAGTTGACATTTCCTGGCCCTCTGTTGCGTATAGCGTTATGTTTACCCTTTTTACCGAGTAAGTTTGAAGTGTTTGGAAAGTTATTGGATTGAAAATCCCTGAGTATATCAATGTAAGTGTTACGAGTACAGCTGTAGGTACCTACTTCAAACTGAAAAAGTAGTATTGACAACTTAACCACAAAAATACTCAACCTTCAATGACTGAAGAAAAAATAGGCACTAATAAACGATATTATTCAGCTAAAAGCACACTAATTTTGTGCCCGTCATACCTACTTGTCCACTGTTTAGGTCCGAACCAGCCAGCCACGTCCAACCAATGGGTTGGAAATGAGAAGGGCCGACACCCGGACCGCCGGACCAAATTACAATCAATTTGTAACAGGAAACCACTCAGAGCGATATGAAATACGTTTTTAGATCTACAAATAAAAGTGTAGGTAACTATTTTATATTGTTCTCTATATTACTTTTCTTTCTTTATAGATTTTAGGTATAGGGTGGTAAGTCATGTTGGCTTAGTTGTGAATGCTTTCGTCTTACGTTCGTAAAGTTGTGGGTCTAAACTCAGACCCGCTGTGGGTCGTTTTTCATTACCAGTAGCTTTGAGGTAAAAGCAAAACTTCAGAAATCGGCATATTCGCCGCATCTCTCAAGTCCACCAAGTCACACTGCACTGGGCAGATGAGACCGACTAAGTATGGGTATATTGCATAAAAAATAAGCAATTTTAGCACGAACGATACTTCGTACAAATGACATGTCGCACAAGCGAGTTATTACGATATTACCAAGATTTGGTAATATCGTTTAGAATTAGCGCGTTTGGCCCCCAGACCACTATAAATTAAGGCATCCCTAACTAATGCCATAGGTACCTAATAAATAGTAAACGTTCGTGTAGGTATGACTTAGGATCCTTTCATTGTTGTTGCATTATTGCATTATATTACTGAATAAAAAAACGGACAACTGCGAGTAGGACTCGCGCACTGAGGGTTCCGTACAAACTTAATTAAAGAAATTATTACAAAATCGTTAATAAAATTTCATACGCTAAGTTAGGTTTGTATGGTAAGTACCTACAAGAAAAAATGACATTTTGGTGATGTAAATACAAATTTACGGTTTTCGGATTTTTTCCTTTACTTGTGCTAATAAAACCTTGCTTCTTGCCAAATTTCGAGATTCTAGGTCAACCGAAAAGATACTAAAAATGCGACAAAATCGGCCATAACTTCTGACTACGATGACATAGCACTCTGATTTTTTCACCAACAAGGACGACAACTCTAACAACTGTTTTGTGTATAAAAGTTTGTAATTGGAGTGCTAAATGGGAGTGTAAGGCAAAATCTTACTAATGTTGTAAACTCGATTTGTTTTATTCATATGATTGTTATTCGTTCACGAAAAAACCACGGAACAGATTTTGATGATACTTTACAGTAATAGGTACCTCTAAGAGATTACCAGAGTAACACGAGGTATAGGCTATACCTCGGGAAAAGCTGTTCCCGCTGGAAAAACTTTTCTACGCCAGCGAAGCGGCTTGAAATAGCTAGTTTTTAAGTAATATTTCTCGATAAATACCTAACATAGTATAAGTACTAATATTATAGCGTAATGACATGTATAGGCGTATTACGCTATATCAAAAATATAAATTATTTTACAAAAATCTAAATAAACCGAGTAGCGATATGAAAGCTGATTGTTTGATGATTAAATTAGTTTATCTCCGACCACGATTTTAAAAATCCATTCCAGCACAGCCGTTTTCCAATATCTGAAGTCGCCTTACCCGCCCGGCCCGCACTCGAGGGTAATTCGAGGAAGATAATGGGTGATTCGCGTCGCCGTGTCCAACCCAGCGAACGTATTAGGTAAGTAGTTAAAATAAAATTCTATAAGAAAGTTATCATTTATAACGTACCGCGGTATCTATGACACCGAATTTCATTAAAAATATAAACCTACTTAGATTAATCGAGTAAATTAGGTAGTATATTAACAACTATTTAGTAAATATATATTTATGGATGTAATTAGTATAGTATGTATATTATATATGAATGTATATTGTATATTTACTTACTGTATATGATAATAAATAATCTATGTAATAGTATGATCTATGTATTTGTACTGTATCATTTTGGTTTATGTATTAAAAGGGTAAGTTTACAGGTAGCTCATTCTCCTACTTTACTATCTAATTTTGGTATTAAACGCATTTAAGCTAATCCTTTCAGTAACTCTAAGGTTGACTGGAAGAGATCCCTTAGTGGGATAAGTCCGCCTTTGTACTCAGTTTTATTCATAACTGTCTGTATCTGTAAATTTTTGTACAATAAAGTGTTTACATAATCGAAGAAATGTAGAAGTCCCCTACAAAAGCCCTTTAATACACCAGTCCTGTACCTACCAGAAAATATCTGCTCGCCTACTAACTACCCCTAGTAACTTCTACTATTTTTATATTTCGCATGGATAGGTATTCATGCAATTTATTTTCTCAATTAATTGTACCTAAATTACAATTAGGTAAGTTACTCACATGATCATAATTCAAATTATTTATTTTATTTTAATAAAATACCCGTAAAATTTTACCTGAGGTGAAGTGAGGTGTTCAAATATAAAATTAGTGGAATACTTGAAATGTTTCCATCACACCGGATTTCAATAAAACTCCTGGTTTCAATAAAACTTCAATGATACGCTTTTTAATTTCTTTTACAATTTACTAACATGCCTTTTGTGATAATATATTTTATGTGATATATTATTACAGTGTGACATTTGGTATCTAATTTCTATGTATTTCTATGTAATTTCTATGGGTAAATTAATAATTTCATTGCTAAGTACGATTCTAGTTTTCATTGCCATTAAATCTTTACGCGTAATAATTTCACAAATAGGCTTCCCCAAAAAGGATGTGATTGAACCCTTTTCATTATAAGCTGGTCTGTTTTACGAAAAACTGACAATTGGCATCAAAGAATTTAACCCTTCAATGCGATTCACCCTCGAGTGATATCGGAGACTTACGGTATTGCGATTTGCAACCCACTTTGTTGGCAAACGAGCTTTATATCCCTGGGTCTGACGTATCACTAAGCATAGAGTTTATAACCTAGAACCACTGAAGTGGATGAATAAAATGTTATATTATAAACCCACTCAGTTACCTATTCAGTTGTAGGGTCAAATGTCGATGTTTGAATTAAACTAATTCTTTACTAAAAGCCATAGTAGGGGTTTATAAACCATGTTTAAGTTCTACAAACTTAACTTCCAAAATTATTTACTTTATTTACCTACCTACTTCATAACTACTTCATATTAACCTGGCATCTTTATTTTTCAAACGTCGCTTTATTTATTTTAGGACAGAAAGAAATCGTACCGAGTACTGGATGGATCCAACACGGTATTACATCCTGCGGGTTGAGTTCGGCCAGTGAACTCAACTCCGTTCACCTCAAAGGTTTAACTCTATAAAATAGTGAAATACTGATTGAAATTTAAAGGAAAATACCCAAAAGTGGCAACACAGGTTAAGGTGGTAAGGAATGCCGGCGCATTGTCCGATTCGTTCGCATTGGCCGCACTGAATCTGGTGAGACGTCACCAGAATCTTCGGGATTTGGATACCTTCCGAATTCTTCCGGCGGCGATTCGTCCGACTCGGCGCGGACAGGTGTGGGAGGTGCCTTATGATTTTATACAACCAATTCTAAAATTCAATTCTTTCGGCTCCTTCGGCGCATTCGGCGCTTACAAGTAAGCGGTCACCTTTAACGATAACCGGAGTATTGTACCTATAATTACCTACCTATACCTTCGTATTGCAACTTTATAAATTTATAATTAAACTAAATTTTTAACGCAAACAGACCAGCAGACGAGATTCGTGATCAATTTAGGCTTCCCACCAAAGAGATCCTAGCTCTACGAATTTAGGCATTGTTCCCGTTTGGAACCTCTTCTGTGGAGTCGATAGGCTAATGATGTTACCATTTTTTGATTGCGGATATGAGGAGAAACTAATTCAAATAAACTTGTAGGTATATACATAGGTGGACGGATAATTAGAAACAGGTCAAGATTTTCATACAATCAAGGTCACTTTGAAGCCATGGATCTCCGTGAAGGATTGATGGAGGCATAATCTGATGACGGTCATCGAGAGAGTAGATGGAGGACTTTAGATCGCTGCAGATATCCAACTGATCAGATGAGCCGTTTGGTAGCAGCATCGCCATGAAGAATAAAACTCGCAAAATGTCATCAAAATGTATGAAAATCTTAAAGATAAGGAATCATGGCGCAGCATGCTTCCAAACAGCTAATCTGATCAGTTGGATATCTATAGCGATCTAAAAATAACCCGACTTCTCCTTCTTACTTACGGGAACGCTTCACCTTTAATCGCCCCCCTGATGTCCCTTGTCGTTCTCACATTAGAACTCTTCTCCAATTTCCTCTACTGCCTCTCTTTCATTGCGTATCTCAACCGCGGGTTAGCTGGAAGAGATTTCATAGAAATAAGCTTAACCCTTTGTATAATTCTCTGTTCTTTTGTATTGTTTTTATTTTCTGTGTGTACAATAAAGTAATAAATTAAATTAAATTAAAAGTCCTCCATCTACTCTCTCGATGACCGTCATCAGATTATGCCTCTATCAATCCTTCACGGAGATCTATGGCTTCAAAGTGACCTCGACTGTATGAAAATCTTGCCCTGTTTCTAATTATCCGTTCACCTATGTATACATACATAATACAACAACTACACAATGTATAATATATATATTTGGGAATCAGATATCCTCGCGGTTTCGAGTAGTAAAGTATTCAACAGCTACAAGTATGGGTGTTGATAACAAGGTTGTCTCCCGTCAAGTTTTTAGACAACGGTGAAAGTAAACATCGTGCATGCAGGTTTCCTCTGCATACGCCGAAGAAGAAATTCTTAGGCGCATGTAAAGTCCACCAACTCGCACTGGACTAGCATGGTGGACTATAATATATAATTTACATATTTTATGGAATTACTTTTTAGGGTAAACTTTTCCCAAAATAAATTACTTAATTAACACTAGCTTAGATTTTGGCAGCCCTATGTGATCCCCCCAGCAAGGTACCCCTCTCCCCTTCGCACGTGTGGACCCTCGTAGGTGTGTTGTGTAACTAAACATACGAAGATCTGCAAACACAGCAAGTACGTTTGTAAATGTAAGAAGAACTCTGTTAATTTACTTTTTTGTGTAAATGGGGTACTAAACTAAAATCGTCTTACTTCCAGGTGCTGATGTTGAAACCTATTTTCAATTACAATACATATTGTAATTGAAAATAGGTTTAAACCTCCACAGTTCTAATAGCTTCAACATTATAGAATTAGTAAGTAGATTTTAAATAGGTACTTCAGCAGGTTCCGTAGTCTGATAAATAACCCTTATAGTCAAGATCATAACAGCGTCCGTAACTAAAAACAGTTAAGAACCGTAATACTTACATAAAATATTGTACGACGATACTTTCTAATACCTACACTTAGTTTAAAAAATGTGATTCGGTTTTTGGGACCTCCGCATACAAGGCTTGTAAAGAGTTTAAGATATTTTGAACATAAATATATTAATTATAATATATAGGTTATAATTAATCATAATAACAATTTAACAGTTTGTGAATCCTGTCGTCAGAACAATTGTACTAATAGCTAATTAACACGAATTGAGAATTGTACGAAAAGCGAAGTTGTACCTACCAACCCCGCGGCACTCGTCCGAATTTCGGTTTTGCCAGAAATTTTGGTCACACCTGTTCGATCACACGTGTTGATATTTGAGAAATAGGTAAATATAGGAGGGGTCGGAAAAATCACCGTTTCTTTGATTGATGACCTGTTTCGTTCAAAAGGTAAAAATTTTCTATTCCTGCGCGTCGACAAAATTTTTCGATGAGAAAATAAGTTTACCTCGGTTTTAGCATAAAATAATACATTCGTGCGGTTGCAAACCTTACAAAAATGATTAAATTTTCTTAGATTAAGCATTTATTTAAATATGGCTCTACTCCTCCGGAGGGCTCAAGTTATCACATCTATAACTAAGTTAGCTAATAAATTATCTATGTACACCTATTTAGCTATTCATTACAATTAATTTTAATTGTACAAGAATTGTGCATAATTACTTAGGTACTACCTAAGTAGGTGTACAAATCCACGGTGTTGAAAAATTTCAAGTAAAAATTAAATAAAATTACATTTTTTATGATTTGTAATGTCTGCCAGTTCCTTTTAACACAAGGACCACTCTGGACCGATTTTGATGAAGTTTGCAGTCATATTAATTGATAAAGTAAGGAAGGGGCATTTAGCGAATGTGACAATGTATAAAAGTGTATTTTTTTCCTGGACATTAAACGCCTAAATCCTTAGAATGCCACTCAATTGGTAGAGTTTATAAGTTTATATATGAAACTACGCGATCATAGGGAGTCGAGCAAAACTAAACGATTTTAGTAACACAATTTCTGCTTACTCGTTAATAAATAATTTATTATTTGTGAATTATGCTTAATATAAGACAGAGGGCAAATAAACATATAGTAAAAACGAAATGATAAAATTAGACATAAACTTGATTCAAGATTAAGTAAGTTTATGAAGACTCGATCAACCTACCCTAAGGCTTCCTTCGATTGATCAATGTAAGAACATCTGAGGCCGGTACATGCCTATATATAAGATAACTTGCCATAGTATAGCATTACATTCTGGGCGCTGCGTAGAGGGGCGGGCGGATTGGCCTGCTAGGGGTGGGACACAAAAAAAACAAAGCGTTTCATTTATGATTTATTTATGTATTTTTTATTATTGAATTTATAATCAAATTGTTTAAATTAGAATAAATTTTGAACTGCCTGTTAATATTAAATATCCCATCGCCTTAATTACTTTTGTAAACATAGGTACCGATCAGCCTAAAACTTATTGTAACTAATAGTAGTTCGATATATGTAAGCGATTCTCAACTATTTAAAACCTACTTACATAGGCCGGTTTAACTCAGACTACGCCCGCGCGGTACAGGGGCGCGGGGCGAGCCGACTCAGGGTATCTCGCGGGGAGTGCGCCCCTGTAACGTCGCAGGCTTGGTCTGAGTTATGCGGTCCGCCTATAGTAGGTACCTACTCCTACCTAACGACAGGTTTTTTAATTACTAAGATGTGAATCTATTGGCGTCAATCAATCTATTAAGAAAAAAATTGGTACTTATAATTATTGTCTGTTACAAGCTTTAAGTATATTTCCATATATGTTTATCTTTGACCAGATAAATATACCAATATTTTTACAATGGCAGCCTAATTGTTATCCTCTTTGCTGCACATGGTATTTTACTTTTTATTATTTCATGCTATTTTACATTATAAGTACTCGTATTGTATGTACATTAGATTTTCCCGAGGTAAAAGTAGCCCATGTAACTCGGCATACGAATTTTACGCAGATCATAAGAACTTTGCACATTTACCATTATTTTATTATAGTTTTATCTTGATCGCATCACTAGGGTACTAGGGTTGTACTTACTTACATAGATCTCAAAATGAACTACCTATTCTCAGCATTAACGTTCTCCCGCGCGTCTGAAATACTTATTTCAATATTTTACTCATGAAGTAATAAAATACAAGAAACCCCTTTTTAAGAGGCAGCTTTGTACAAGTTACACTTAATAGACAATATAATTATATTTTCTGTACATATAGTAATTAAAAACATGTATTTGGAAAACACATTAATAAATAAATTAGGTATAGGCACGTAGATACACAATTGTGTACAAACTTGTTCATACCACGCACCTTTCGTAGAGGGCAAGGTGTCCGGAGAAATGACTTTAGGCGGGTCGGGTGTGCGCACGTCACTAGTGTAGCGTGCTGCGTGGCTTAGCTTGGGGCAGTCGACCGTGGGCGGGCGGAGACAACGGTCGCACTGTCGATGCCAAAACTGGAACCATTCTCCGATATAACTCGTGTTTACTAAACATACCGCATAACTATACCGTGCAGAAACATACCAACTTAATGAACATTTAAATTATGACTTATCACCGTGTAGTGTACGAACTTAATTGTTTTAAACATTGGAACAAAATTCACCAATAAACTTGAGAGTTATCAAAGAATTTACTAAGGGTAATGATCCATAAAATCCGGGTCTGTTCAGTTAATCGCCACAGTTTGAAGTAGCAAGGTGAGTTATGACACAATTTTATTAAGTTTTAAAGTAATAATATAGTTTTAAAGTTAGTGTAAACAAACATACGTTTATGTATTTACGTGGGTAACTCGTAATACTAGGTCAGTTGCAAGTTTTTGGTCAAAGTTCGTTGTAAATTTTTAATACGAAGTTTTTCATCATTTAATTAATAAGTGAGTAAGTAGGTACTATAAACAAAAACAGCCCTTCAATACGAGTATATTATGTTGCGTATTGAAAAAGCTATTTATTTAGGTCATACTTTTATCAACTATAAATATCATTAGGTACCTAAAAATATTAAGAAAGTTTTCAGCTTCGTCTGATGAAAACTTTCTCCTAACTTGCTTTAAGCGATTATGGTAAATAAATTGAAAATTATATGCCGCTATGTGATTTTTTTTGACTCTTGCGACATGATGCGAAGTAATCCTTATGCGTGCCTTGAGAGAATCGTAGATTCGTGTACCTATGTTTGAAAATGAGATATCTCTCTTTAATATATATACGAGTAAGTATATATATTTATTACCAGTGCACTTGCATTAATTAAAATGATATTTAATTTTGCCCGCACATGGCTGAAAAAATGAAAGTCGACTAACTAATCGTTAATTTAAGTGGGGTATCATTGAATAGGTATTTGAAAATCATATTAATATTCAATTAACAATCAATCTTATCATTTTTAATTTCGGTTGCCCATATAGGGTCTATAACCATTTAAAGTTTGGAGAGGTGCTGATAAAACTAAAAGTCGACGAACTATATTAAGTGGGGTATCATTGAATAGGTATTTGAAAATCATATTGAGGTTCTTCTTATCATTTTTCATTTCGATTGTCCATTTAGGGTCTATATAACCATTTAAAGGATGGAGCGGGGCCGCGCGTACTTATGTTTTGTTCATAAGTGGCTCATTTAGTCATTTTCATCAAATTTTGTTCATAACTTGGATTCTACAAGTACACTGTGACAGTAGGTTAAGGTGAGGCGGTCATGATTATGTTACATACGGTGCAATAGTGTATTAACGAGTTCGGAGCGACCCGAATGATTACACATGTGAGCAAACGACGTTGCCGGTAACTAAAAAGTGTAAAATAAAAAAAAAGTAAATAAAAAATATCAAAAAAGCCGACTGCGTAAAAAATTAATTTCAAATAAAAAACTAAACAAGTCCAGTAATCATCGAAATAGATTCATGATCGATACACACTAGAACAATTAAATAATTCTAATGCGAAACATAGCGACTTAACTTTCATAACATAACCCACCCATTGAAAATCAAGACCGGCTCAAATCTTCTTATGGTCCCGACTGTTAAAGTCGCTATGTTCCGTATTAGAATTAATTAATTGTTCTAGTGCGTATCGATCATGAATCTATTTCGACGACTACTGGACTTGTTTAGTTTTTTATTTGAAGTTAATTTTTTACGCTGTCGGGTTTTTTAATATTTTTTATTTACGTTTTTTTACACATTAATTACGCAATATGCGATATTAAAGACAGCGTAACATTATAGGCTGTGTGATCTTTCGCCTCCCATTTGGAAATAACATTTGAAAATTATAACAAGTCTTTGATCTGTGATCGAACAACATTTTGGTTGACTAAATATTCGTGGGTTCCACTTTACTTCCCCTGGTGTGGTAATTAAAAGAGTAATTAACGAATGAATTCGTTTTATTCGCAACATTGTAGGTACTCAGGGACGTAATCAGGTGATTTTAGTAAGACCTTTTATCCGTATGTCCGTTTAAAAAATTTCTACATCAATTATGGCCAAATTAGGGTCATACATACATACGAAACTGCTGTTTCATCTTAAAAATTATGGGAAAATATTGGAGCACTCTCTATGTGTATATGCCGAACAATTAACACGGCTGTCTGCTGGTAATATTGTGATAGGTGAGGCACAACACAACACCAAGTGACTATATAGCCAACCTAACCTATACCTAACCTAACCTAACTATAAGCAATGGCACAGATTAATAGTTCCTGTGTACTATGATGTGACCAACACTTCAAAAATACCTATTTACGTAAAGTTCTTTTAATAACGCGAAGTTAAAATATTTGTCTATTGGTATATGATGTTGAAGGCGCTTTTGATTACCCTTACTATCACTATTGATATTTCAAGAAATTATGATGACTAAGTTTGTGATCTGATTCAAAAGCTATCTTACGCCATTTTACTGGCAAATAAGGTCTAATTTTGCTCGTCGAAACCTAACGTTATTCCGGTTTGTCACTAGTAGGCATAAACTTGTTATTGTTACTGAGCTTATTGGTTGTAAATGTACTCGTCATGGCTTTGTGCTTTTGCTAATTCTTTGTAATTGATATCCGTTAAGCAATCTATTGTTTCATTTCTAGAAGGCGAATCCGCCACTGCGTTGCTAACACCGTTTACTTGTTTTATGTTAGTGGTAAATTCTCTGAAGAACTCCACTGTGAGATTATCGTTGCCTGTACTTAATTTAATACTGAACGCAAAGAAGCGGTTTAGAGCCTGTTAAAACCACTATCTGACTGCCTTCTAGTGTTGCGAAACTATTTTGCTGCCAAAAATATAGCTAATCTAGTTCTCTATTGTACATACATAATTTATTTATAATAATAATAATGTATGGACAAATTTACAAACTAAGCCGAAGCTTGTAAATGGGTACTCAACAACTGATAAACATACCCTGAACATACCTACATAAATACTTTTTAAATAAATAAATAATACTATCCAAATACCTAGGATCCTAAAACCAGCAGTCCTAAAATGCTCATCACACAAATGTTGGTCCCGGATGGGAATCGAACCCACGACCTTTGGCGCAGTAGGCAGGGTCACTACCACTACGCCAATAGGTCAGTCATTTGTAGCTTCAGATGGCTTTTGAAAAATATCCCAAAGGTTTCCATTTAATTTCGACCATTGGTTGAGTGTAACACACCCCAACTCCTGTGTTGGATGCATCAGTCAAAGCGCGAGCGGAATGTTCTGCAAAGGATGTGACAAAGTAAAGAACTAGTGATGCCCGTCTGGCACAAACCTTGCATAATTATTATAAAGGCAGTATTTCAGTTTTGGTAGTATAATAATCATTTTGGCTAGTGCATTTTGTGTATTGAAGTTGCTATATAGACATATAGGTTTAGGTACCTATAGAAAATGTTATACAGGCATAAAGAAATTATCATTCAGACAGATGTTGAACTTAGCTCCATGATGAGAGTAGTCAAAAATATACCACCTTAAGTTATAATTACGTAAGCTGACAGATACATACAAAAGCAATCAGAAGCCGAATGATAAAAGTTAATTAAACAACAGTTATGTTTTGTTTTTTGTTTACTTTCAGTGTAACATTCGAAAAATCATAAAGGTAGAAATTAATTTAAAGTAAATAGTAAATTATTAATTTGTTATTGTCATAGGCAATCAAAGGTGTTATTATAAAACAAAGGCGTAAGGTTTATATAAGTATATTTTATTTAAATGTAGGCGCACAGTGTTGTGTTCATTTGCGATAAGCGCGGTTTAAAGTGACATATTGTATACAATATGCCTAACATACTCGTACAGTGGTAAACAATTACAGCAGGTTGGTAGCTAATTTGTTGGATTAAATTTGATTGATAGTCAGGTTGCCCGACGCGCATGTAATGCATTTCATATTTATAAGCATGAAACATTTCTGCCGAGTTGCAAATAGAACTGCTTCCCGCCAGTGTCGCGCTCTTTCCACATGCATTACGTAAATTATTTCTTTGATTCCTTTGATTCAATAAGTAAAGTATAGGTTTCAAACGTATAGGTACATAACAAAAAAAAAACGTTAAAAAATTATTATTTCACACCTAAAAGAAACGATAAAATAGTGATAAATACGACATAAAACAGTAGGACATTAAAATGCTTTTAATTAAAAACAACAACATTATGTTTGTAACTAAGAGAAAAAATAAACTTCACGTTACAAAAATGATCAAGTTATTCATGCGACTTCAAGCTGTGTATTTTCAGAGGTATGAAACTGCGTTTGCAACGATGCGATGTACTAAAAACTATGTAACGATATACCAAGATTCAATGGAACATCTTCATCATCATTTTCAAATGGAACATCTATAGTACATTGTTATCCAAGGGGTGAAAGCAACTTATTTAAGTCCCGAGACGGGGTTTGGCGCCCGACGCGTAGCGAGGGCGCCAATAGTTCGAGGGACCTCTAAATAAGTCTTGAACCCGAGGGAAACACTGTGCTTTTCATTACGAATACACTAAAAGTAAAAACAAAAACATAAAATGAGTGTTAATACAAATCTCTACTATACGGAAGTATAAACAAAACTCTACGACTCGAAAAAACAAATGAAGATCGGATTGCCGCTTTCCCGAATATTTTGTTTTTTTTCTGTGGCCGGCCAGCTATTCTGCCATTATTTTTATTTCCATCATTGAACAAATGGTAAATATTTTGCCCAAATCTATGTTATTTTAAAGAAATAGTTGACAGTAATAATTATAATCGAGTCATTTAAAAATATATATTCTTTAATTATTACTTATCTATGTTGATTCAATTTTTCATCGCGCTGTAATTGAGTGGCTGTATAGAAAGTTACAACATGGTCCAATAGAAATGTCAAAATAGTACTAGTTTTTTTTTATATAATTTGACAGCTGTCAGTTGAAAGCGGTTCTCCCTAGGGCTGAGATGTATTACTTTCAACCCGCTACTTAAGCAACTTCAGACCTACTTTCAGAGTATGAGTAATGAAAAATATTTTGTTGTACAACTTTTGGAAATAATTTTTAAACAAACTAACTAGAATTATTTCAATGTCCGCCATCAAGTAATCTAATTTACGATGCCTACACTGATTTCTCCAATTCTAAGTCGTAGAATACAATTTGGTCTGTTTGTTAAGCAGCATCAAACCTGCTGTAAGGAAACCCGTCTCTCGTAGTAGACACGCCGTATATGTATGTGTGTGTATTTATTTGATCATCTTTAAGACATAAATCCTGAGTACGTGCCTGTTCTCAGCCCACAAGAGGGATAATTTTATTTTTCGTAACATATATTGGATATAGGTACGCTTCCACCCTTCTGTAGATACCGAGAATGCACGCGAAAATCCAACAAAACAAATAGATACAATCTACTCGTACCTAACCAATTTATTTAGCTTTTCTGTCATAAAAGATTCAGTGCTAAGCGAATAATAGCATTTTCTTACTATCCATATAATCGGAGGCATCGTTGAGCGAAATGAAATACGTCTCTTAAGATTTACGAGTACACGTCGCATAAATTGTGGACTTTTTATGTCATAACACTTTGTTCAGCACTTTTACAAAATTTTACTAAACTTGTTATATACATTTTTAGACAAGATTAAAAATATTTTAACACTCTTCGGCTTCGTCATCTTTATTTGCTTAAAGCAGGGTGCCTTTAGGGTACATTATAGATATAGGCAATGAATAAAAAAGGAGTTTAAAGTTTAGTTTTTTTAAATAATAAAAACTAATTCTTTTTTAATTCCATCCTTAGGTGTTGAATTCTACGGGAGTCGCGGATAATACGTTATAGTATATAATAGTAGTTGTATTACTTTATTAGTGAATACATAAATGAAATAAATAGGTAAGTACCTAACTTTTCAGATTAATTGTATTGGTATTTAATTACGTAATACTAAAGAAATCCCAGTTCATTATATACATATCCATCCTATGCATAATCGCTCGTAATATTCTATAATTATGTTGTTAATACAAGTACACAATAATGAAGTCGGGCTGTCTACACAAACAAGCGTCCAAGCTTTGTCGTTCCAAAATTTCGTGACAGATTTATTGATATTCTTTTTAGAGTAACTTCAGAACTGAGACCCATAAAGCGAAGTTATTTTTCACCTCACATGTTCGGAAAGGTATTCTTTATCAATCGAAATCTGCGTGCAAAAGTGTTTTTTATTCACTTGGAGCGTGATTCTAAACGTATAACATGATCTGAACTTCTAGGTTTTTAAAATGAAATGGTAATAAAATGTATAATTATAATGTAATGGAATTGAAAGAAGGACAAAATGTGTAAAATTAATTATTTATAAAGGAACACACAATGATAGGTACATTCAGAATCTCGGTTCGTCATTATTCTTTTTATGTTTATTGTTATGAATGTTAAGATAAGATCCCTTTTGGTACAGTTTATTCTAATTTTAAATAACTTTAAATTAACACAAATACCTACTCCGTTTTGGTGTTAGTAGAACAAAACTAAATATACATTTAGAATAGGTATATATTTCGTTGTAATAACTTTAAATGGTGGGTGAGATTTCAGAACGTACCCGAATTTTAATTTTCTTCTAAAGCTGTTGTTCTTGCACCTAGCATTTTCCTCGCTGTAATGAGGTTATAAATTGTGTGTTGCGCTCGGTGTCAAAGTTATTTTACGTCTCGTACCTTTCAAACCCTCTCAGACTTAGAGGGTGACTGTCAGATTTTGGTTTTTGAAAAAAGAATATTCCATCTAGACTAACATATTTAAGTCTATTATTTAAACTACTTTTAGATGCCCGATCGGGCTCTTTAACACGCTCAGGGAAAAAAAATTGACGGAACCAGCACTTGTGTAAAGATTTTTATATACACCGCCACATCACCTCAAGTTTTACTAACATTACATTCAAATACCTAAAGAAAGGTCTGAGATGCTTGTTCAGCTCAATTTTCACTTTAATAAATCTCTTCATAAAGAAACGGCGAATCAGTTGTTTTTCCATTCCTATTACACCGTACAGATGGTTTCTGTTCTTTTGACTCCCTTTTATAAGATTTTAACGGCAGGTATTTACTATCTTTTAATAGATAAAGTTTTTTCGCTTGAGCCTTGTTTTCTCCTCGTGGTAAACAGTGTTTCATTAGCTTACTGGTGATATACTGACGAAATTCACAGAAGTACTGGACTTGGTGATACCACATGGCAAAATCCTGATTTAGGATCAGACAAGTACTTATATTAATTATATCATAATATATAATTAAAATACTGCATATAATATAAACCGCCATTTACTTCGCCTACATTTACCGCCATTTAAACATAAATCAATTTATCCAGAGGTAGATTTGTATTTGTTTTATCCTTAATCACCTGATTTTACAGGCTCAACAAGATCAGTTAATTTATTAGAAATCTTTGAAGGTATTTTAGATAATAATCTTTTTTGAAACGTCAGTCTACGTTAAGTCAGATTAGTAAGATTTTTTCCGCGTGATGGCGAATAACTTTAGGTTAATATAATTTTGGTAAAAAAAACACTGTCTTTATTACTCCACTCCAGAGGTACAAGATGAGTATAAATGATGATGAAAGTATTCTTTTACAATTAGTCTTGAGTCACGATTCAACGTACTATTATGTTGTCTATATTGCTAAGCTGTAATACCTATTTAACAAAGGTGAATAAAGATGCATTGTACAATATTATATCTTAAACTTTTATAATGTAGGTATTGTGCACTCGGTGAAAGGGAATTTAATATATATCCCAGTAAACAAATACAACAATGCTCTGCTGCGTAGAATGGAACCCACCTTATAGGGAACTTATTTACGAATGCAGATATGATGAAGAGTTGAAGTAGGTATTTTATCGCAGTATTACATTCCAATAACTGTCAACTGCATTTCAAATATTATTGGGTATTCTTTATTAAATTACTACCGAGGTGGTTGTCATAGAATTTAGATTCTGCGATGTCAAACCTTACGTCAATATCTTAGGATACTGGTGTAACAAAGTACATGTATTTCGTAAGTACAATTATATATTCTGTGGTGGAGCTACACTCAGTATCGGATACAGAACAACTTTTTGTAAGGTGACTCTTGGCAATACGCGATATATTTTTTCACTTTCATGAAAACGAAAAGTAAATAATAAAAACGCGGTAAGTATCTGTTAATGAGTCCCTCTGTAACCGCTCATTACGGTGTTTCGTTACATGTGAACTGGTCGTCATGGTCAGATTACATTGTAGGACATGGCTTACCTACAAACATTTTCTTCGGTTACGTAGCGTCGTCCGGGATGGGGACTAAAAGCTATTTTAGCAATAATTCAGTTTGCTCCCCATAATGATTCATTTGCACGATAATACGCGGTGCGACCGAGGCGGTGTCGAGTCGAGACGCCATTTTTCAATCAACTCTTACAAAAAATGCAAGAGAATCACGACACACCACACAATAGAACGTCTACGTACCCGTAAGATCATTGCTCTGGTTATTGGCCGTAACTTCGTCCGCTTACTATTAAAAAAAACACTATTTGTGCTGAACTCGAGGTATTTGAGGGATATGATCCGGAATGAGGAGATCTGATGAAGAACTGGGATCACAGCTGTAAAGTTTTAGAAAGCTTAAGTGGATTGAACTCTCGGAAAGCATTAATACGGCTCTCAACTAGTTAGCTTTTAAAAGACAAGAGCATTTACTTATCTGTAATTATGTATCGAAATTAATTTCAAATAAATTTTTAAGCTTCCTTGAAGATGTAAAAAATCCAAGTTAACGCAATCAAAAGATACGGATATTTGTGTCACATATTTTGATACCTACTCGCAAACTCACTCATCAAAACCTATGGGGTACTTCCCATTATTATCTTGCCAGTATCAGCATCGAAAACAGGCAAAAATCGTCGAATCTCTCGATTGCCGGGATAGATGAACAAGCAACATACATATAACTTTCCACTTACGGAACCCTGTGGGCGCGAGTCCCTATCCTACTCGCACTTGTCAGGTATTTTTATTATGATAGTGTTCTCGCACTTACCACAATCTATCATTACGAAGAACGTTAAGGCATTAGTCCACCTGTTGTGTTGGCGCTATCCTTTATGCATTAAAGTTCAGTGTTTTTGTGTCTTCATGCCTGTACATTACATTCAGTTCAAGCAAACTCACAAACAAAGTACCTGCTATATCTTTATTAATTGAAAGATAAAACTTACACAAAAAATTATAAAATGTATTGTTTACTATATTTCATTTTTAAAGCGCGTGATTCGTTTGTTTGCGTTCGCTTAAAAATGGCAACCATAAACTAACTAATTTATTATTGTTATTTTTAAACGGTTATTTTAGTAGCGTTCAAAAAGGAGGAAGAAGGTACCGATCTTTACACATAGTATGGTGCTTATGTACCTACCCATAGTTATTTTTATTACTTCAGTGCAGTTCTGTCGGCTTAATAGTTATTTGTTATGCAAGGCTGCAAAGTTGGTTATTATTGTGCGAGTACTAGTATTGAAACATGAGCAAGCAAAGAATTCTAGGTAAGAGACACGAGCGAAGCGAGTTCAAAGATAGAATCCTGAGCGTAGCGAGGGTATCAAAGGTACGAGACGCAAAATAACTTTGCTGCCGAGCGTATCACATAATTTTTCACCTCACTAAAGCGAGGAAATTGTGTTTATTTTAAGTAAAATTATTACAATTGGTAATGTTTAAAATTAAATCTTTTTTGGAACTGATAATTAAGCCTGTGACTTGTGAATTGAACAAATCGTACGCTTTTATGTACTTTTCGGGCCATTTTTTCAGAAGAAAACTCAATTCGGCATTATCCCTCAGAGTGTTAAAACGGGTTTTGCGACCCAAAAAACAAGTTCAAATACTAGACTTATGTAAAGTCTAGATAGAGTTCATTTTTCAAAAACCAAAATCTGACAGCCACATTCTAAAGATTATGTACCGCTTGCACTTGCATATTCCAAATTATTAGAATAAATAAATATTCTAAATATATATTTTAGTCTTGTTCTATTTTTATGATTTATGGAAGGAACTAAGATAATTTAAGTAATAAAACCAAAACGTAGAATTATTGTTAATTTAAAGTAATTTAAAATGACAATAAAAGTAACAAAGGGATCGCCTATTTATTAGAATAATGAAGAACCGAGTTTCTAAACGTATCGAGGTGTGTTTTCATTATCTACGAAAGGTTCGAATTTTGAAAACCTCCAAAGATTAGACAGTTTTAAGTCCAAACTGTCCAAACCTTTTGCACGCTAGCGGTTAAAAAGCACTTTTACACGCAGATTTCGACTGACAAAGTATACCCTTCCGAGCCTGTGAGGTGAAAAAAAATTATTTGCTACGTATTTCATGTGAACTTGAGAATTGGTTGGTTACATTTTCATGTACTGATTTGTATGATTTCGAATGGAGCTTATCTGTCGCATATAACCGAACCCATTCATGTCATCTATCTATGCCAACTAAGCCAATAACAAACATGTGAATTTGGTATGGATGGACGAATGCTATGTGTGTATGGGGGTACCCGTGCATGGACCAAATATTCGGTAGTACAATGAAAAACGTTCCCAAATTGTAAAACTCAAACAAAACATAGAACAAAACATGAAGTAAAATATTTGTTACCATTATGCGACAAGATAGGCCGCTTCTTCCCCACCACCACGCCACCAAGCTCTATCTGACATCCCTGTTGCGTATCTTAAATATATATACAAATCACGTTTAAAAATATTAAAAAAGAAAATTAAATAAAAAGCTTTGAATATACCTACTTTTTTCAATTTCTACTTGTCATGAAACTGAAATACAAAATCATAAAAATTGATTTATATTTTCTGAGATTACATAATGTTCCTTCCCTATATAATATTAGTGTAGAATTGTAGATTAACGTCTCATCTAATAGTAGGATACAACAAAATTCACATTTTATGCATCAGCCCAGCAACACCCTATGAATATGCACGAACATATTAAACCATAAAGACAGTAAGATAAAAAATAACACACGAGCAGGGAAGCTGCGAGTCTGCGACCGTCCTGTCCGGCGGGATCTACCATCTATATACCTAGGTTAGGTACCTATATCATCTTGTACTGACGACCCACTAAGTGTAAAGTCAGCAAAAAATATAGGTAAGCAGGCACATTACGGGGCTATACTAATATATCCCCGTAATATGCCTGCTTACCTAACTTTTCTGTTGACTGTACGTATGGTATAAAACGGAAGGACTAAGTTTACAGAGGCAGTAGCCTACTACTTATTCAATTCAAGTTTGTTCTAAATAGAGCTTAATTACAAGTCCTCAGTCCTAGGTCTTCGTGTATTAAGTACTTCGTGTTTTACTAGTGTAGTGCTGTATAGTCTAATTTGGATGGCATAAGACTACAGCGATGGCTTTATATCATTTATATAGCCTACTTAGGTACTGAAAAAATTCAATAGGTGAGAGAACGTCGTCATGTCGAGAGGTTCGAAAAAGGAATTCTTCGTACACGGATGAAAAAAAGTGACATAAAACTATTTTCAATAAATATACTTTTTATTTCAACATGCTATTTGTGATTACTTATTTTAGGAAATCTTCATTTAATATAGGTACTTTGTTCTTCTGGAACTGAAACCGATACACGGTAGCCTCAGTCACGCGACTTTGCTCTGAGTATTTTATAAGATTTTTCAATTTACATAATTATTTAGTAGACAGACAAAGTGTTTTTAACAATTTTAACACCTGTACTCGCCTTCATAATTGCATTTCACATTTTACGAAATAACAGAGTATGATTTTTATTGTTTAATAGCTGTTGCCTGTGAATTAATATGTGTTTGACACCATCTTATAACTCTAGGATATACTTAAACTTACATAAGCTTACTTAGGATATAAATAACCTCATTTTAAACATTAAACTCTTGTTACTTACTTCAGTTTGCAAAATGTCGCTAAAGAGTTACCTACTCTACCATAATTATACCCCTACTTGACATAATGGAACTCTCTTTCCCAGCAAAAAGTAGGTGACTATACTTAGATTCGCCTTTGAAAGCTGCTTTTTTGTATTAGCTTTAGACCATGGCTCTACTTTTGTGTCGTAACTTTAACTTGAAAAACTTTAAAACAAATCATTATGGCCACCGATATCATGTCACATCAGACCACTTATACTTAATTCCTAGACAAAGTTTGTTAGAAGGCGCTCTGCATCCATTCGCCACCTAGCTTCGGCAGGGCGTCATAAAAACTCGAAAAATCGTTTACCACTAATAGAGGAATAATATATCTCGATTCTTGTTCATCAATTTCGAAAAATATTACTCAGGATAATGGCGATCACTGTGCCATCGAACTAATCACAATAACCCGCTTAAACTCGGGTTATTGTGATTTATTAAGACGCAATTTATCTCTTTTTATTATCCTTCGGTGGCTGAAGACTCATAGTACTTATTCGATGACGCAGATTTGATAGGTATCTATACTTATTTATAGATAGCAATAAGAACATGTTTCAGGATAAAATACCTCTACCAAGGTTGACCTCCATCAGTAGGTACTGTGACAACTCGCTAAATTTAGACTGAATTTGGGACGGGCTGGGTTGTGATTTTTATTATGTAGGTACTTACATATTTATTATTACATATGTAAGTACCTACCTAATATATATTATGCCTACCTAATAATTATGTAATAAAGATACATTAATATTAGGTACACTTGTCAAGTATTTCCTTGTATTATCTCTGAAACAACATAAGTTAACTTTTTATATCACGGTGATTGGAATTTCGGGAAAGCTTACGTGATTTATAAGTGTGTGATATGATGACTCCATCACCACATCCTGCTCGGAGAGAAATAACGTGCAAATAAAGAGACCCTGGTCAACAGTGGACGGCTGTCATGGGCTAAACATGATGTGATTTATTCAATTTTGACCAAAAGAGATTTTTGATTTTATTCTCGTAGAACGTCTACGGTCACGTGTGAGTATCGGACGTAGATCTGCATTGATGGACTACAGAATCATTTCATTATATCTAAAGTCAACAACGACAAAAAATAAATTAAAAAATCGTTTACGGCACATAATTCAAACAGCCTCTATAAGGGGACGGCACGCTGATCCCATAAATATAATCCGACAGTAATCTCATCTGATCCTTGTTCCGAATACAATGAAGGCTTCGCCGCTTCACGAAATATTTATTCAACACTAGTATCTCGCCTAGCGGCGCTACCCGTTACATTTTAGGAAATTCTCGAGTCGCGGGAAAAAAATAAACCAAGAAACCAGAAACCCTACTTGGCATTGATAACGTCGTCCGCAGTGATGTGTACAATTTATGTTTTAGGTTTTCAGGAGTTGTCCTTGAAACTCCCTGAAGTATTTTAAAGATGGCTGCGTGTACAATTACCAGAAAGGGATTCCTTTCACCATTTGGGTCTGCTGGTGATTTTTCTACACACTTATTGTGTGGTTCTGTGAGAACATTAGACCTTGTGAGCCCTTATAACCATGCAATAACCCGACACATACTAAAGTAACAAAAATTACCACTTTAAAACTTTTTCGCAAACGGATTTCACTTTTCACACACCCGCAATATTTTTGAAAGACCGATCTAACGACACCCCACACCATGGGATTCACAAAATTCATTTCCATTTTACGTGTATGGTAGGTAAGTAATGAAAAAAAATTTTTTTTTCAAGATTTTATTTTACCTATTACTTTGTCGGCGTGATTAGTATTACCCATGCTAAATTTTCGTCAAAATCTGTTGAAAAATGCGACCTGTAGGCGATTACAGAAATACAGACAGACAGACGGACAAAAGCATTTTTTGGCCAAAACTGAGACGCTTGGCTCGCTCGGTCAACTACACAGTATACGTATTAAGTATGCAACAATTCCCCCTTGTGTTTTTGCATAAACGAGTACAGACAAAATATTTTATTTTATTAAGTATTTATTTGAGGAAGGTATGCAATTAATAGAACGTTTATATTATAAAAAATTGCACGATGTGTTTGACTAGTAGGGGTCGATTAAGATTACACAGTTTGATTACCTACTTATTCTTTTTTATTAGATATTATTATAATTGCCAGGGACATAGCGTGAAGATATGTATGTAATGTATTATTATAATTTTGTTGTTTTCAACGATGTAAAAAATATTTTTTAAATCCATCCACGTGCCGGTATGATAGAGCTAAAAGATGTTGTCGGTTCAATTGTTGGAATTTTATTAACCTTTTAGTAGATATAAAATAGCCTGCTCGTACCTAACCACACTTAATTGACCCTAGGGTATCGAGCTTTTAATTTGATTCAATTACCGTTCCATTCAAAATGTCAAATAAAATGATCCTGTATTTTTTTACTTAGATTAATTACTACCAAGTTAAAAAAGTATATTAATGGAACATGCATTAGTTGACCACAGAATAAGCCAAGTTGGAGCAAATATAACATTCAGTCTAACTATCGAGTTTTTATATTAAAAAACCATGTTATGGTAACTATGATATACACCTTTAGTTGCTTAGATACCTACCGTTACTGTTTACGAGACATATTTGGGAGCGGATGTACCCGTAACTATAACGAAAACTATAAGGGTTCGTTATTTTTACTAAGGAACCCTAAAAAATTGGTTAAATATTATTAATGTCAGATAATATTTTCTAGAGATAAAGAGATAATTCCGGTAGCCTACTAATATCGTAAAGGCAAAAGTTTGTAAGGATGTTTGGATATTTGTGAATTTGGTATTTATTCAGTCCTATATTTGGATGGCCGGAGCGTCTTTATTGTACCTACCAAGTTTTATATCAAAAGTTTTGGATGGGTTGTTTGGATGTAATTAGGGTTCCGTACCTCAAAAGAGAAAAAAAGGAACCTTTATAGGATCACTCCGTTGTCCATCTGTCCAGAAAAATCCAGTCCAGTGTCAGAAAAATGGTCTTGACAGACGTTTCTCAGGAGCGCGTGGAGGTATCAAGTTGAAATTAATATCAAATACTTAGGTCTGCAGTTCCTTGGAGCCGTGAAAGAATCAGACTTCTAAGTCATTGCAGACAAAACGTATCCCCGTTTTGCCGCATTTTTGAGTATCTTGGTAATCAAAACCTATAGGATACTTCCCGTTGACTTAGAATCATGAAATTTGGCAAGAAGCAAGGTCTTATAGCAAATCGTAAATTTGTAGTTACATCACAAAAAAAAAACTTGTAGCAACAAACTTAACTTACATCAAGTTATTCATAAGTTAGTACCAGTGATATGACTACAAATTTTATGAACGAATTTATTTCTCTAATTAAGTTTATACGGAACCCTTAGGGCGGGAGTCCTACTCGCACTTGTCCGTTTTTTTTGTTTGTTACACTTTCATGAAAAAACTGCGGAACAGATTTCGCTGAAACTTTACAGTACCTAATATGGTTTAATAAATAACACACATGGCCATAAATGTTTCGGGAAAAGCTGTTCCCGCGAGAAGACTGTTCTCGCGGGCGAAGCCGCGGAAAGCAGCTAGTATACCATAACTGTAAGAATTCCATTTGCCGGCAGGCGCTGCGACTCGCACGATGCCTATCATCCAGTCGTGTTGCTGTTGGAGAAGCCTCCGTAAAGGGTGCTACGCCTCGGCATTCTACACAATGGTAAGTTAACCTTTCTACAAGTTCATCAACATCATTATCAGCACTTCAACGTTCACTGCTGTACATAAACCATCCCCAATGACAACCACCACACCTGGTTCTCCGCCCTCCGCATTCTCCGGCCTCCTTCTTTAAGGTCGTCGGTCCACCTGGCGTAGGGGCGTCCCACGCTGCGCGTACCGGTTCGCAGTCTCCGCTCCGAACCCCATCTGCCCCAACAGCCGTCGGTTCTGCGAAGGATTTGACCTGCTCACGGCCACTTCAGCTTGATAATTCGTTCGGCTATGTCGGACACCTTAGTTCTCCGAGCATAGCCCTTTCCAAATTGGATCAGGTCCACCGTCAGTGTCCATGTTTCCCTCCATAACTGTTTCCTCAAGTTAACCGGCTTTATTAGACTATGCCTATTCAGAATAATACATTTTAGACTTTGGCCCGTCCTCAGTCTTTGTACTCGGGTCTTACACGCGAATATTTTTGTTGTAATGTGTATATTACACATAGAATAGTATTCTAAAGTTTGACTCAACATTTTATAAAGGTTCATCACACCTGGTCCTCCCTCCCGGCCACCCCCGGCTGATATACGTATATGATATGATACGAGAGTAACGACTTCTTTCACCGCTTGCTGTTAAAGTCCCAGATACCCTAATTGCAGGCAATCTGACAGATAGCCTATTTATTTTTTGTTTTACAGGTATCTAATAGCTTTATCCGTCAGATTAACCGCCTGATAAACTATCAGCAAGATTAAGTAGCTGTTATTTTTATTCAGATATTTTATCAGAGAGACAAAAATATTATCACACAGATTTATCTGATAGATTAGTTTATCTGTCAGCTTACTATCTGTAACAATATCATCAAGCGGTGAAAGAGGCCCTAAGTATTATAATTATTGCAGAGTATAATAGATTTATACCCGACAGCGGCAAACTGAGGATAGGTAATCCAAAGACAAACTTGCAAAGTTTGATGTCATGAAAGGCACATTTTGTGGGCTGTCAGATTGAGGGGAGCATAATTTTCTTCCGAATTTTAATACACTTGCTGAAGCAAATGTATTTTACAACGTGTACCGAACCGCTTTTATAAGTCATATAAACCTATATTGTATATGTTCGTTTGCCAGGACTAAATAAGGTTTTATGACACATAAACATTGCTTAGGGAAATATATTCTATATTATAGAATAGGTATATTCTATAGTGCAAGGTCAAGGTAGGGTTGAGGGGAATTGGGGGTAAGTAGTAAGAGGGAGTTGGGGGGGAGGGTGTAGGTATGCCTGGTTATCAATTCGCTGATGGCATGAAGCGTCAGTGGCGTGGATAAGACGCGGCCTATCATATCGAAAGGTCCGGAGTTCGATCCCCAGCTGGGCCATGTACCAATGGGTTTTTTCTCGAAACTTAAGTACATTTACTGACTGCTCTCAAACGGTGAAGGAAAACATCGTGAGGAAACCTGCATACGCCGAAGAAGAAATTCTTAGGCGTATGTGAAGTCCACCAACCCGTACTGGGCTAGCGTGGTGGACTATAGCCCGAACGCCCACGTGGAGAGGGTAGGCCTGAGCCCCAGCAGTGGGGACATTAATAGGCTGTTGGTGATGATAATATTAGAGCATATAGTATAGAATAATAATTGGAAAAAAAAACGATCGAGTAGAGTAAGCATGTTAAAAAAAGTACTGTTAAAAAATCAAGTTAGCTAATGACTAAATAGATACCTCCCACGTACAACATAATAACTGAACAATTAAAAACTACCTAAGTGCATTTCAGACTGAGTTTAAGAGAACTTTAACGATAAATCTTGATCAGTCCCGCTGACTTGTTATATCTAATTAATTTCTGAAGTTTTCCTTGAAGACATTTTCTCGTCTATTTTGTAGTTAACGTCCCGCCTCTACGCGCTGTTTTTGGAGATCTCGTAAAAGTTTAGATTAGATACCTAAATAAATGTCATATCATACCTAACTGTTCAAATATGCATTATGTTTTAATTAAAGTTTGAGATATCATCTGTTTTATAATTATAAGTTTTCGCGCTGTTCACTCGCTTTTACTTTGAATTTCCTTTAAAAATCCAAAATGCTAAATTATTTATAAAAAAAATTGCCTTTAGATTCCATAGTCCGAAAGGAGCCCTTGTAAGATCGTACAGTTGGTTCGTTTGTCCGTCCGTCACAGTCTGTCACAATACTATGTACCACCCCATTACTGTAAAGGGGGATGGATTTTTTTAGTGCAACCCCTCTCGTGGCGTCGTTTAAAAGGACTTTTCAAATAAGGCAGTGTTATTTATATTATTTTTATTAGTCGTATTTGGAAACTATTATGTTCTCTGTGGCCGTACCAATTGCAAATATATCCTTCCAAAGTCGTTAAACCACAAAAATAATTCAAGTTAGAACTGTGATAAAATGTTAAAATCACTCCAACGACAATATTATTGTTGTTAATTTAGCTATAGTTTATAGAGTTTACGTAACAAAGTAAACGAATGATTGACTTCACGTGTTGGCTATCCAAAACCTTGGCCAAATTAAAAAAAAATCGAAAATAGAGGTGTGGTGGAGGCGTGGTTTATCCGAAAAAGCAAGCAGTTAAAGAGGGAAAACTGTTACCTACCCTATATTCTGAGTGGTCCGACATGCATTTGGCCGGTTTTTTAAATTGCTATATGGTCAACATCAGTGGATCTTTAATGAAAAAAAGTAATTTCGCTAAACTTGCTTGGTGCTTTAGTGACCATGCACACCAGAAATCTCGTAAAATATCTCTACTCTACATACATCCTGTAGATAAAAAATTTGCATACCTAAACAAGGTGAAATTGAATTAAGGCAAAGCCGATTATGGTCCGTATGTGAAAATAAACGAGAATAGAATAATACAGGCTTTGGTCGGTAGGTAGGCAAGTTCAGTTGAGCTTTTGTCTTCTGCTCAGGGACCTAGCTTCGATTTCCAGTAGAATATTATGTAAAAGTAGATAATTGTCTTGGATATTAATTATTAATATTGTGTGGGTTTTTCATTTCATAAAACGCCCCCGAACACGATTTTAAGACCAGATGAATTCGACTTATTCAAATAGTGTTGGTTAAGACACAAATATGAACATCTTTCTTTTGCTTTTCGTTAAATATACCAAGTAGTAGAACGTTAAAATATAGGAAAAATATTTAATATGTTTTATTTTTTTAAGTTTTTTACAGCTAAAATAATATATAGATTTGTAAGATAATTTTTAATACTTACCTAGGTTTTTATACGTGTATGTAAAATATAAATCACTGTCACTTACAGAGAAAATATTTTGTCAGCCTGTCTCTGTCTCTCTATCTCGTAGCGTAGGTGTAATTACCTACGCTATGCTGAATCTTTTTTGAAGAACTTTTATGAAGAAAATTTTCGTAATTAGCTTTCCGTTGCCTGATGGCTATACCGAAACAGTACATCAGAAGCAATCTTGTCCGGGTATATTTCGATACTTTGCGCTCTGTTCTGTAAGGGATAGCAGGATATTTTATATATTATAATTATATCTAATATGTAATATGTAACAATTTATTTTATTAGGTACATTATACTCTATAAGTGACATTGTTTCAGATTTACTTCTCCATAACAATCGTGACAATGGGACATTTCATACAAGTGGAACAGCGATACCTAAACGGGGATATGGTTGAACCTGAATCCGAGAGCTTCTTAGAGCCAACGAAGATTACTCCCAGTAAGTCTTAATCTACTATTCGTCTTAATTTTAGTTTTTTCTACATTCATTTTTTTAATTGTTTTATTTTTTTGTATCTATCCACCGGTGAAACACAGAGGATTATAATAGTTACTACGACTGAAATCCTGAGCTTCCATACCGGAGCATTTATTTGAAATTACCCAACAATATGGAAAAACAAATACACAATAATAGATAACCCACGTTTAGTAAACAGGTGTCGTATAACGTTTATCGCTCTGTTTAAAGCGCGCACAATATCAAGTTACTATGACATGAAAGCCAATTACGAGGGACATTTTATTTTGATTGTGTACAACAAATTATGTTGTTTTAGGCGTATGAAGGCGAGAGGCGTGCCTACCCTCCCGAGCCACCCTTTCTACCCCCTTCATCTTAATTAATCTCGAGTTGCGGGAAACAACTTAAATTTATTCTTTGAACTCAGTTTAAATCTTAAAATTCTTCTGAATAACTTTAATGTAAACAGAATCGGTGGAAAGTAAAATTTTTGAGGCGCAAATTCATTTTCGGAATTAATTTAAACGCCTTCACTTGCGAAGTGGTTAAATGAAATGAAATTATCATTTCAAAATACTTTGTAAGTAGGTTGGAAAAAGACGCGGATATTTTTAAAATTTATAACTAATAAATAACTATGATAAATAGGTAATGGTGACAAAAATCGTAATCGAGTAATTAATCGTAATCTGTTACGACACTTTAATATTATCAGTTTAATGCGACATTTAGGTATATATTTGTTTGCCTATATCCCTACCTTATTTGAGGTATTTCGATGAGTCAGTTTTGTATTTTTATCATACAGACAGAACAATAGGATACTTTATTATTAAACACGAACCTCCCTTTTATACTTGTCATTGCTCAACGTTTCTGCGTCGTCACCACAGCGATGCAATCTGCCGAAACAAGGTAAAAAACATGCCTATTTGTTTCCACTTAGGTAAGTATATGAAACCGTTACCTATACATAATTATATATAAAATGATTTTCCGACTGAATTGATCTAACTGGTCAGTGCACCTGCTGACAACGTTATATCCGCATAGTACAATCACCAATATTATACGTACCTACTTACCTACAGTATGTTCCACTAGAAACAGTAACAACAAGCGAATAAAAAAGACATGCTTTAAGCAGTCGTTCCGTGCTGAACGGGCTTTTCTAGGACCATTTTCAGTGACTAACGTATCTTTTTATCTTCTAAGCATCTTATACATATTTAAAGGTAACAAAATTGAGGTGCTTCGCTTCTCGGGCTGAGAATATTTTTCTAGGTCCATAGTCATTTATGGGGTTATATAAAACTAAATTGTCGCTTTGTCATGGTAATACGGGCAGAGAACTCGTATTATCATGTCAAACGACAATAAAAGTGCCATTATCCAAGCGGGACGAAGTTTCCCAGGTTTCGTGTTCTCCCTGCGGTTGTTTTTAAAAGTTTTGATTATTTACACGTTAATAATAGTCATCTCTCTCCCTCACAGCGATAGTAAACTCACAAACTTTCTAATGAAACGCAACCGAGGCGATCTCAGACCCCCTGTACGCCTACCATGAGTTGACAACGTGAAACTTGCTAGCGACTACATAAATACTTAATAGTGCTATCTCTCTCCGACTAATTACGAAAGAATCGCAAGCGTTTTCAACTCATGGTAGGCGTACTACCTGAACAAACACATGCACAACCTGGGCATCACAGACACTACCTTGTGCAGGGGCTGTCTGCAACAGAGCGAGACAGAGGAGCAGGTATTCAAATTTAAATTCAAAATTCGTTCAAAATTGGAATACAATATTCTCTTTTTGACGTCAATTCTGTCTAAAACTAAAACTAATCTGTTTCCACCTGTTACGTCGTCGAAGGGAAGAAACAGCAACAAACCCAACAGCACAGGGCCCTGCTTTCATACATATACCTTGTTATTTACAATATCTATCTATGTTGGGCCATCAGGCACTCCATGGAAGTTTATCATTTAGGTAGTCATTTAACTTATAATATGCTTTTTTGCACAAGTTTGATTTTACGGAAGACTTAAATTTGTTCTCAGATAAGTTGATAATTTCTTCCGGGATCTTATTGTAGTAACGCACACAGAGCCCCACAAAAGATATAGGTATTGAGCTTAGTTATATCCATATATTTATTTATTTTCTATTATATAAGAGTTCAGTTATTATTATAAATATTATAAAAATCATCATTAATATATACAGGGTGGAACATTTAGATGCATAAAATAATTATTTACATCACATTCTATTAATTTTAGATACAAGATTTCTTAGCAACATTTACTGCTTACAACCTACACAACCAATATCCATAACAAAATAATAGAAGTTTTTTTTTCAAGATGTCCAGGTTCGATTGCCGAGCAGTGAATGAGCTTTTTGTAAAATCTATGAATGCAGTTTTTCTTTTTACTAAAATCGATGACAATGGTTCCTGAGAACAGATCTTCGTATCTCTTATAGTTTCGGACTTCCCCGTACTGACCCATCTAAATGTTACATCCTGTATATAATATAATTATATTTCGTTTCTCATTATTTTATTTTTTGTAAGTATGTGAAAACTTGGAAAACGCCGGGTGATAGAAGCTAGTAAATACCAAATATGTATATCTGTTTAATTACGATTAACGTTCAAAGGCTTTCTATACCATGAACATTTGGTCCCGAGCGGGTGAATGTGAATTCAAGTGACCTGGAAAATATGTGGGCCCATGAGTTGTGTACAAACGTTACCTGAACTGTAATAATATGGCCGGCAGGGATGTAGCGCGACAGGAGCTTTATATTTTTTCATTGCTACATAAATCGTTATCAATACTACATACGATACGAGGATCGCTTTTCTCGCTGTCACTTTTCTCCGAAAATACTGAATGGATTCGAATGAGATTTTCATTGCTGGATAGCTAACTAAGTTCTTCGCAAAGACTGTCTCTGTATTAATAGTTAATCTTATTATTTTCTTCATACAAAAGTGATTACATAGTAATAATCTAGACCTGTATACACGCAGGGTTTTGAAGCTGCTATTTCAGCAGCACAATAGCTATTCCCCGAGCGGATTTATGACGGACTGGGTGATGGAAAACATTGTGTGGGAAATTACGTGCTTGAGATATATTCGGGAGGCGTACGCTGGCATTCGGTCTATCGACATTGTCCAACACTAGCCTGAAGACCCAAAATTATAGTACATCGGTATTGTTCTAAACTCATGTCTTTGAAAAAACTTTAAAAACAAAACACCTGCAGCACAGGAATAAATTATTTATATCTATGCCTGAGTGACTGAGTTTCAGAGGCACCTTGTATACTTTCCTTACCTACGGTTTTTTTTTTCGATTATTTTGAAGTTGTCCGTTAACTATCGGTACTCGATATAGTTAGTATACCTGCAAAATACTGAACCTGATACCTTGTTTATATGTATAATCCGTTACCTTTCAGACTTTGGTACAAAAATGGTAAAATGCAACTTATGTCCCTGTGTCGGTTCACCCATCCTCTTATTGTTGCACTCAACTCCAAAAGAATTAATTATCTAATAAGAGATTATAAGAGATTAAAAAAATATATTCAGAGCGCGAGCATGGAATTGGAATTTTTGTCTTGCATCTCATCATAAATTATTACATCAAAATCATTTTTGATCACAAAATCGCCTTTAACAGGGAAGATTTTACCATTACTAAAATGTACAGCAGCCATAGTTATATTGAGCTGGCTTGGCTCACTTACACTAGATGCTGTATCTGGACTACTCGTATAGTTACTTGGATGGGACAGCTGACAGCTTAGGTTTAACGTGACTTTAAGCGGAATAACGGACGTTATTGTTAGTGTATTTAACCGTGATTTCACCTGAAGCGGTCGCGACAGCTCTTGATTGGATGTGAATCCCGTTGTAAATTCAATATTCTGAAATTCTATCAAAGTCCATTCAAATTTCAACACTTTTATTCACTATGGTTTCTATCTTGCAGCAGAGCTTTATTACGGATTTCATCATTTTGCCAAGCTGTAAATTTTATTTTTCTATTTGTTACTTTTAGTCCAAAATAGAAAGCAGTAAAGGTTTAGGGGTAAATAAAACTTGGCGCTTATTGTATGAAAGTTCGCATCATCAAGGTATTCATAATGCACGATTGAGTTGAGACATTCAAACATACAAACTTCCCCACTTTTGCATCTGTTAGTAAGTAGGTATATTAAAGTGCTAGCTTTGCATACTTATTTCCACTGACGGTACAAGGTTAATCTCAGTGTCTAAGAAAAGTACGACAACACAAAAAAGGAAATAAAATAAATGAACGAAGAGGAAAAAGTAAACTAATTTATCAAGGTGTTCCAAGGCTGTTAATTCTGTTCTTTCTTCGAAGATCTCAATTCGGTATACGAGGTGTACTATGAGTGTGGTGGCGTTCACAGGGTAAGACATATATGTTTACAATAGCAGCGGATAAAGGGCTGATATAAACTTCAGTTTGGACATTTTTCAGATTGGACATAATTCAGTTTGGTCATTTTACAGTTTGAGCATGGTCGTTGGACATTTTTCAGATTGGACATTATTACAGTAAATCAGTATTTCGTACCGAATAACAATAATTTATATAGTAACTAGATTACATAGATTTTTTTCTTTACAATAATTTTTAAGGTAAAAAAATTATATGCTCTTTGCGAATTTGACCACCTGTACTACCTATAAGTATATATAAAAAAAACATTCGGTATAAATCAAAAATATAATCAATGAAATGTAATAGAAAAATACTATTAAGAACATACGCGATGGTATGGAATTTAAAGTAGATTAAAATTTGGTTGAACCCTTTTGTTATCATTGAGCATCAGGCACGCATGTGGGGGTGTTTGGACAGTGAAGTCAAATGCCCCTCCCCCCTCCCCCACCCCTTTAGCCCAAATTCCTATTCTCTCAAAGCGCGTTCCAGTGTCAGTCTTCAAATTCAAAACAATTGACGCTTATTGTATTTTGAGACCAAACGAATCCTTTAATTTGTAAAGAAAGAAAAAGAAATCTGTCCGTCGGTCGCGTCGTAGGTACACATTGTGCGGGAACTTCAACTTATTTTTCCTCAAATTACTTTATTCACGGAATTCCCATATAGTTTTCCCCACATTGCCAGGCCATTTTACATTATTGTATAGTTTTCAAACTTTATAGATCCCGTAGTTATTTAATTATTCTAAGTACGGATAAATAAGCTCCTCCTTCCACACCCTGAGACAGAAACCATCAGATCTCACCTAAATTATTCTCTGGCAGATATCCAACGGCTCAAATTGACCTCGAATGAATAAAAAAGTTACTACGATCAGATATTTTCTCTTGAATAGCAACAGTATTCATATTTAAGTCAAATTAAGGAGTTATAAGTTATATATTATTAGCTTTTTGGTCCGCTCCTAAGAGTCGTAGCGTAGCTTATAATCTTCCTTAAGAATTAAATACAAAAATAAATTTTCCAATCCGACTAAGTAGTATTAGTTCCAGAGATTAGCGCGTTCAAACAAAAAACTCTTCAGCTTTATAATAAGTAAGCTTATTAGTATAAATTCTAGTAACTATAATAGCTTAGAAAAATCAAGCTTATCATAAGTACAAGTTTATGTCTAGCGCGCAGCCTTCGTTGTTTTAATAAGATCGTTCAATTCAATACTCTTTGTTGCACAAAAAATAAAACAAAACACAATAATACAGTGGATTAAGGAGGTACATCTAAGCGGTCTTACTCTAAGAGCGATTTCTTCCAGACAACCTTTCTCAATAAACAATTTCTTAATCGTTTACCCAAAAAAAACGAGGCGTGTCTGACCACGCATAGTGTTGGGTTCCGTGATTTACAGTTATCCTTCCAAAGCTCGAAAAGTGTCACAAGCTGGTCACCCGAAATAATTTTCATTTAGAGTTACTTTACGAGTACTGCCAATCAGTTTTGATATTACTATGGCACAGACATTGTCAACGACTTTGGTGGGATATCTCCCCAAATGATACAGTCGATAAAAAATGTTTTGAAACTCTGTCTCATTTGAAAAAACCTTTTTAGGCGTTTCACAGACACACGCGGCCATCGGTGGCGGTGTCGGTGGGGCGGCCAGTTGTATTCCCTTGCAATGTATGTGAGTCTTCAAACACCCGCCGTCAATTTGTGTATTGTGACCGCTGGGATTACTACTGGAGAGCGACACACGCTTGTGCGATAGTATCGTTAGTGCGAAATACATTTGGTACCGAATGGTTCAGCAATTCACTGTGACAAAAATTAAAAGTTTAGATCTGTAGGTTACCGAAAGTTCCTTGTTCAAAATGTCATGCATTTCGGTTTAAGTAAAGTAATGACGAGATGTTGTGACAGACGGACAAACGCTTTGATCTTATAAGGATTCCTTGTCGGTACGGAACCATAAAAATGATATGAATCTGCTGCGTAATTCCCAATATTGGTGAACTTTGTTTGTATATGGGCGAGTCGCTGCGAATACCACATTCTTAATTAATCAATATCCGGCATAACTTTGGTCTACAGATCACGTAGACTCGCACCTATTGGTTTGGTAGGTACGTAATCTATCGCACTTATTACATAATAATTATTGGCAAGTGCCCGTGAGTTCGTTCGTATCTTATCTTCTGCTTATCCAATTTTAATACAACAAAGTGCTGGGCACGTTTTAAGAACACTAGGTCATATTTTATATGGAGGCATGTTTTATTCACCCACTTTTCTTAAGCAGATATAATTTAATGATGACAGACCCTGAAATCCTAAGTTCTTTATTTCTAAAGTGTAATGATTCCCACAGGGACAGACAAATTTGTACGTACGACTAGATAATACCTATATTTGTGAATTATCCTATCCTTGCTTAATTCTCATGGTACTGGAGTAAATCCTAATTTGGGAAACATTACAATTAATTATGTATATCTTGTTTAATTAGTATATATATATCATTTAACCATTTATTATAATTAACGCGAAATTGTAAGGATATTTGGATGTATGTTTGGATTTTTGTTACACTTTCACGCAAAAACTACGGAACATATGTATTTTATGAAACTTTACAGTACCTACCTAATATAGATTATAAATCAGAATAACACATAGGCTATAGATACCTCGGGAAAAGCTGTTCCCGCGGGATAAACTTTTCTACTGGGGCGAAGCCGCAGGAAACAGCTAGTATAAATATATATTGATGTGTGATCAAAGTCATATGTGTCACAAAAGTGTCTTTGTATTCATGTACTGAAGTGTATGTTTGTTTTCAGTAACGGTTTCGTTGAACATCACCCTGCTGGCGTGCAGCACCTTTGGGCTCATCGCATGCATGCTCTTGCTCTTCGGCGTATACAAGGTAATTTTTTTTTTAATTTCATCTTCCGCGTGAGGTGGATCCGAACTATTCCGAACCGCTTAAAAATGTCGAATTTTTGCATTTGTTAGTGGTTGGTTCTATATGATACAATTTTATATTGAATGCTTTTACTGAGTTTAATGTCACCATGTATATTCAAGTTGCTACAGGCACTGTACATATGAGCTCGTTCGTCAAAGAGATAGTGGAGAATGATTGTGTGACACTGTCACTGGACAATCCGTCTTATTCCGTAGGCGTAGAATCGGTTTTCGCACGATTTTCTGCTAGCAGGGCTCACGTAGTCACACAGTGTTTTCGTTTTTTAGTCACGAAGCATTTCATTCGCGTTTTTTTGCGATGAACGCATGAATGGGCGATAATTTCACACCAGGATTCCATTAATAATTGATTTTGTGATTTGCATGTAACTACCGAAAGTCTGCCGTGGCTGTTTATTTGTTGCACTCAGAGAGTACCCCTACAGGCGTGGTGCAACTTCAACCTCACTGATTGTTTAACAGCTGTGCAAGAACCAAATCCAACATAACTTTAAAAATACAGGAACGTAAAACACTAATCCATGTAATTGTTATAGATAGATATTAAAATCCTGCTACGTGGCTGCTGTATTCACCCATTTAATTTGGTCTCTTGATGATTAATTTCATTTTGGCGCATTTGCCCCACGAACGCATTTACCAAAGTTAACCTTACTTGCTTTGTACGACATCTACAGTTGGTTGGTGCTATTCATATTGGGATTTACACAATTTACGAAGGCTTACGTCGAGCAGCGGGCTCAAAATGCTGGATGATGATCCAAGTTTACACTTTTCAAAGGCACAATCTTAGGATCTGACAGCACAGTCGCCATACTCCGGGGTTCCCTCACATACTCCGGGTTATAAGTCTTAGGAGAGACCTGTTGGCTTAGTTGCTAGTTGACCCTGCCTACTAAGCTAGAGGTCGTGGGTTAGATTCCCACCCGGGATCAACATTTATGATGATGTGATGAGGACCTTATCTGTTGCTTTTCGTATTCTGGGCACAGAGTAAGTAATTGTTCTGGGTGTTTGTATGTATTTAAGTATTTATATAAGTGTATATAATATAGTACTTTTATTAGTTGTTGAATACCCATCCACAAGTTTCAGCTTAATTTGTGACTGTCGTGTATGAATTTGTAAAAAAGGGTTGTTCGATTTATTCGATTAGTGCGTGGTTTCCCCTCGCGAATAATGACAGGGTTTGTCGCATAGTAAAAATTCGCTATGGCATGTCCGCTCCGGGCCGACTCACGTTGATCCCAGCTCTTCAAACATGCTAACATAATAAAATTCTAGTACAGCAAAATGCCGAACGCTAAAGATGTATTTCACAAGGCATCTGAATACTTTCATTCACGCCCAGCTACGAGCCTACGAGGCTACGAAGCGTAGCACCTCGTAGCTTCGGGGCCTTGTAGCGTGCGATGCCAGCGTCTCTGTAGGCAACCCATTTTGATTGTGTTCCACACAATAATAATCTAATAAAAAAGATGGAAATTGTGTTCCTACTACGAGGAAATGTAATTTTCAGCTGCTGTTTAAAACAATATTGTTTAGCAGGCGGTGGAATTTGATCTCGCGGCGAGTCATATTGGCTACAAGCTGTCTCTTTGCCTAATTTTTCAGACTATTTATTGAACGAGCGAGCGATCTCAGTTCGAGATTGGCGAAAATGCTTTTGTCCGTCTGTTTTTCTGTCTGTCTGTTCTCGCCTACAGATCTCATTTTTCAACCGATTTTGACAAAAATATGTCATGGGTATAGATATATTAATAACGCCGACAAAGTGTGTAATAGTAGTGTGTTTTGCGCCTACCATGCATTATCTGCATGATCCAAAGGTCAACTGGCAGAGAATGGGATACTGGCTTGAATCAAAAAATTTAGCCACTCCCACGCGCGACCAAAGAGGTTTGAAACTTCTTGGATACTGGCAATGTTCGTTTTTTTGTACTATCGTGTGCAGTAAAGTTTTTAATGTAAATTCCCTATTTTACCCCCTTTGCAAAAATGCGTACCTAGTTTTTAAGTATTACTTACAGCCAAAGCCTAAACATGAATACTTATTTCCCCTCACAAATGATGGGTTTAACATACAAACATTTTTATCCCCTATTTCACCCCACTGTTTCACCCATAGACTTAAAAAATTTTCGCTCCTAAATCTATGGTTTCACCCCTTCAATTTTTTTGAGATTTATAGCCTTTGATAGCTTGTAATCTTCCTAAAAATGCAATTTATCTCCTTGCCAAATTCTATCGAAATCTGTATAGCGGTTTAGGCGTGAAAAGATAACAGACAGACAGAGTTACTTTCGCAGTTATAATATAATTATTAGTATGGATTCTATTCCCATTATATAAGTTTGTTCGCTTCGCGAGGCACAACTAATAATTAATGAATGAATAAAACACGGCATTTTCATAGGTTTCATGGCAGTTTCAATGGACTTCTTGCACTTTAGAATGTTCCTTGATTAAAAAACTTGCTTCTGCCCACGGTTTTTTCCGCGCGGTTTCAGCAGTGGGAGTTTTAAAGCTCGACAAAGATGGCGCCACTAGCGTATGCAGCAAACATTGCGGTCCTCTCCTTAAAAGATAGTTAAAAGGTCGAATTGAAGGTTCGTTCCCAGTAGTAGTACTGTAGAACTGTACCACAAGTTTTTTGTCTCATAGTACCATGAAGTACCTGTGAAACATTTCTGTCTCACTAGTACTACGTCAGAGAACCATGAAGTACCTACCTACGACTCTTTTAGCGGGAGCGAAGTGTCATGGTCGTCTCTTGTATTTTATTTTCCTAAATTAATGTATTTTGCGAGTTCCAATGTGTAATAATGATAGTATTTTACTCATTAAGTGCTTGTGGTTGTGCATATTGTGCGGGAAATTAAAATAAAAGCTTGTTACAACTCTTTCAGCTCGTACCAAAATTGTCCATTGGAAATCTTCGTTAAAGTTACTATCGATTTAGTGAGGTTAAGAACCTTAGTGAAAATCGCTGACTTACTCTAGACGTGCTCTGTTTTTGTGGAGGCCGTGCTACAACCGCCGGTTTAAATAGATTTAAAAATTATGACTTTAAATTCAAAATAAGATATGGCATAAAGGTCTAATTACCAAGCCAAAACCTACTTTAAAAAAAACCATGAAGTACAGAAGCCAATCTAAATATTGGAAGTAATTTTTAAGTAGTCCATAATTTTTGAAATTGTGTAGGTACAATTACGCTTTCGTAACGTCTTTCAGGCAGGGCAAAAAAAATGATTTGTTTAGATATCCAGGCGCTGGTATTTCTACCGTTCCAGAACCTTTCTCATTGCCATGACGTTGTAACGAAATAAAATAAAATAACGAACATCCGGTATGAAAATGAACCCCATCAAAATCCATCATGTAGGACTTGCATGATACAAACAACAAATAATTCTAGATAATTACGTCTGTAGTTTATTTTCTATCGATAAATTTGCCAAAATTATTATATTTTTCGGGTAGGTTATTTTTTTCTTCTTCTCCGTGCATTTCCATAAAGATTAATGATTAATCATAAAAACATAGCGCCATTGTTGTGCTATAAATAAATTGGCGTTTTAATCAACTTCATTTTCTAGACTCTAGAATTTATACTTAATTAAAGTCTTTGTCATAATTTAATTAAGTAAAACGGATTTCTGCACTATCTTTTGTTGTTCGCTTTATTTAGCTTTTGAAAGAAATATTCCTTGAGCATTATTAATCTATTCGTACTTAAGTAAGTTCATAATGAGAACTAGGTCATACACTGAAAGATAATATTATATAGTACGGTATCACTTACTGATTAACTAATCTAATTCAACCCGCCCTAACCGATTCGTTTTCGACCCACAAACTACCTCGAAATTTTGCATTGTTTCCCTAAATGACATAGGCAACCACTAAGAAATTTGAAATTCCAACACTACGGGGTTGAAATTTCACTTGTACGAATTTGCGGGCAAATTTCTGCTAATCTTAATATTATTCTATACTAGCTTTCGCCCGCGTGGAATAAGTTTTCCTGCGGGAGCAGTTTACCGCGGTATAAAGTACCCTAAATGTTATTCTAGCTAGGATATAAGCTATCACTTATTACTTATACTTGGCCCAACCGGGGATCGAACTCCGGACTTTTCGATATGATAGGCCGCGTCTTATTCCCGACGCCACTGACGCTCTTTATGTTATATAATACGACCTTATCAAGCCATACCTTATTAGGTAGGAGTACGCCGAGTTCAAAGTAACCATGTTCAAAGTAAATATGTATTTAAACCGTTCTGAGGGTTCTAATCTGGGGGAATGGAAGAGGAACCTGTACCTACCTTAATATACTAGGTAGGTACATTAATCTATTTATTTCTTCTTTTCTCATCGCATACTTTTAAATGAAACTGCAAAGCCTGGTGAAGTTGTTTGTGGTTGATATTATGTTTGAAATTTGAATGCCTACACTGATAAGCCATTACAGAACATACAATAAAAATTAATACATACTGTATACAATTATTTCACTATGTAATTGTATTGTTATATTTCGATCACTTTGTGCCAGCGGCTTCGTTGGAATTTTTTTTTCATCGATAATTTCGGAGGATTGTTAACCCCTGGGATGGAATTTTTTATATATTTATTAGCGGCTTCCTACATCATTACAATTTGTTGGACCTGGTCAGGTATTTTTTTATTGATAATATTTCGTAAAAGTAAAATAATCAACTTTTTTGGGACTTTCGATCTTTTTGAATATTTAAATTAATTAAGATAAAATCATTAAATTGTCTTTTATTATTTATCATTAACTTCTTTGGTAATTGGTACAAAATAAACTTTCTCAAAAATGTCCGGAAAACATGTATTTGTAAATACAATTTCATACATTTTATTTCAAATTTCATTTCATTTTCGAAATCATTTTTCCATCGAAGTTTCATTAATGCAAAGTTTGCAAAATTTTATTATCGCTCGCGTTCGCCCGCGGCCACGTACATAATCGCATTACAAAAACAAAATGCTCGGTAAAATTCGAAGCGGTTTTCGTTTCGTTGGCAGATCAAGGTGTAACATAGTATTTTAATTTTGTTAGTAAATCAGGTAAAAATTAAGACTTATCGATTCGTTGTATTCTATAAAAAATAACACCACGATAAAAGGTTTTGGTCAAACCACAAGAAAATTAACGCTAAGTAACACAGAGCAAGCTATTTTAGTGCCTAACAGTACAGCGAACTTTCAACTCTACAGTAATTTAAAAGGGGACCGAGAAGGACCTTAATTAATTCGGGCTTAGATTGTGGTTATCGACGTAGTAATTATGTAAGAGTTTAGAGATAAACATCGTTTCCATCCGATTATTAGTTAAAGAAATGCTCACGTCGAGATCATAATCAGGCATTGCATTTTTATATTGTTTTTTAAATTATATTGTGTATTTTTATTTCATTGTATCTATTTAATATCCTGAAATAAAATATTTATTTTATTATAAAAACTAAGTCTGAGTTACATTAAGATTCATTCATTTTCCTGATGATTACATACTGCTGATGACAACATCTTTGTCAATAAATACAAGTTATTTAAATAAACTATCATGTAGTATTTCTCTTATCGCCAACCACCTGGATATAATAATAATAATAAATTTATTTATTTATTTCAGTAACTTATTTATAAAAAGTTTTACAGGTTCTGGATATATGCCCTGCAAGATGAAAACAAAGTTGGAAGATACAGTACCACGTATTAGTACTCTTATATTGCATAAAAGAAAACTAGGCTCAGTGCTCGACTACATTGCACACACATTCGCACAGCTAAATTCAAAGTTAAGTTCGTACACTCACTGACATACATTAATATATCCACTAAAAGCAATATTATCAAGAGAATGTACCTATATATTGGCATGCAATCGAGCCGTCTTTCTGCGCCGGACGGACCAAAACCTAGGAATTTTGTTTTAGTTTCATCGGACCATTTTCAGTGATTAACTAACAGATCTTCCTCTTTTTAGTTTCATCTAAACCTTCCGGTGAATGAACAAATTTAGCCTCCATTTTCAGGAGTCTTTGCTTTGTCTTCTAACGCATTGGTCTTTACTGAAATTAATGTACTATTTCTAAATTGCCTACTTTTAAGTTAGTTATCCAACGTAAATAATGACAGTGTTACGCTGTATATTCCAAGTTCCAACCACCTACTTTATATTAAGTAGGCTTTTAGGATATAGATATTTCTTTCCGCGGATTTCGTCCCGGTTATTTATCTTCTTGAGAGAGATTCAAGGGGAGTGACATGCTAACATGTAGGTTTCGAGTGCGTAAAACATAGGTACATAAATGTTTTATGGGGTGCGTGCGGTCTATTTGAGATTGTGCGACATATGGTACTTACATAATACTTAATAATAATAAATAATAAGAGCGATATACATACTAGAGACCTACTTATGGAACAACTATGAATCTGAAGATGATTAAATGAAATAGTGCATCCTTATCGTACGGCATTAGTGGCTTGGGCATTAGACGGCAACTCAGTACAGTGATGGCTTATACCCAGAATTAACATACACGATGATAATTTCAACGCGGACGAAATCGCAGGGCGTCTGAGATAACTGTAACAGAACACATGTAGATACCTGTCACTGAGTTTACTTTACATACAGGGTGTAGATCTGCATGCTCGCCATATTTTCAGAGACAATAGTAAGAAAAGTTAAAAAATAATCTAGATAACTTAGAAACTCCTATGTTCCAAGTCTACAACAATTTTAAGGTAACATGGTCTTGGAGTGTAGATAAGAATAAACCAATTTCGTCTGTAATGACACTAATTGATTTCGTAAATAAATAAAATAAAATAAATTTTATCTATTACGCAATGGGAATAGACTTTTTGAATCTTTTTGAACCCTTGACTTTGGGAATCGCGAAAAACTTGAGAAAGTATGATATTGAATGTGCAATTTTTTTATAATAGGTACCGAAACAAGTTAAACTTTAAGTTTTCGGACATGTTTTTATTTATTTATTTGTGTTCAGTATAGCACTAGCAGTATTATATTTACCTCCGTGAATATGGCAGTGATGCAAATTTACATTATTTATACAACTTTTCATTCACAAATAGGTCCGCGTCCAGATGTACACTACCACAGAACACGGAAAAAGCTCGCTACGCTCCCGCTCGCTAGTTTTATATTTCTATGTACACTCAGTAAATCTTTTATTTATTGTATCCCGTGTTAGTTGACGAGCGTTGAGATAAGAAATAAACTTTTTCGTTTTTTTCGCGAATTTCAAGGTTGCCATCCAAATAGCTGATCAGTGACTGATACTGAGTGCCCATGTAACCGGTCACTACGGGTATTTTGTTGCGCTCTGTACTTAATTAATATTTACTCCTTTCATTATTGTCACATAGTTTGTATAATAAGAATTTAAAATGGTATTTTGTTTCCAGGACGTCAAGTACATGTTGGTGCCGTGGTTGGTTGCTATGGGGATGGAAACAGTGGTGGAAATGATTAATGTCGTCTACCTATTCTATTTACAAACGGTAAGTACTCTGGGAAGACCTAGCTGTGTCTAAGTAGTGTGCCAGAATTATAGAGCAGTGCAATGACCTCCATAAATAAATGTATTCGAATTTTAAAATAATGAACGGTACATATTCGGGGTTGATGATTCTCAATGTTCCTAGCACATACATTATCAGTCGCGTGGCGAGGCAAAAGACCTAATGTAGTAGAAGAATAAGAATTTGGCGAGTGAACAAGGCGAATATTTCTGAAAGTGATGCGGTTCTGATATGTAGGTACTATTTTGTTATCTTTTATAGTAATGTATTGGACTTTAAGGTAGTAGAAAAAGTATCGTCCGTACCGAGCAAAACAAAATGGCTTATCTTACCCTCGGAATGGAAGCTTCCTCCCTCAGGTAAGAAAAAGCGTCATTTTGAACTCGGTACGAAATATACTATTATTATCTTTGTCTATTATTAAAATAGAATATACGTAAGATAATTTTATTTATGTTCAAGTTCTTTAATGCATTTGACATATACATAGATTCTGATAGTATAATGACACACTGTTAAGGTAGGTATAGCAACTTAGAGAGCGCTTATTAATTGTAATAAGCAAGGCTGCAAAGTTGATTATTATTGTGCGAGTACGGTTATGGTCATATCGTCTAAAAGCACTTTGCCAAAAAAGCAAATCATTCATCATCGTCATCAATTAAATAAAAATAAAAAGAAGTTAGGTAGGTCATATTCAAGAACATCGATGGCATAGTCGAGAGGTCCGAGTTCGATCATCATCCGAACCAATGACTTTTTCTTGAAATTAAAGTTCATGCTGGCTGCTCTGGAACGGTGAAGGAAAAAGTGAGAAAACCTGCATACGTCGAAGAAGAAATTCTGATGTGAAGTCCACCAACCCGCACTGGGCTAGCGTGGTGGACTAATAGCCCATACACCCTCGGTGAGAGGGTAGGCCGGTGCCCGCCCCAATAGTGGGGACATATTAATAGCTCTTACAAGGGTTTGCACATCGATTACCACTAACGTATCCAGGATAACTGATTTGAGAGGTTGCTATAATTTCGCTTGAGTTTGTCAGATGCAACAATAAACAAAACTCTAGACGTCTACAAGTGACCGTAACATTTTAGGGTACCGTAGTGAAAATAAGGAACCCTTATAGTTTCGCCATGTCCGTCTGTCTGTCCGCGGCTTAGCTCAGAGACTATTAGTACTAGAAAGCTGTAATTTGGCATGGGTATAGGTACATACCAACAAAGTGGTAAAATAAAATATTGAAATTTTTTTTTGAGTAGGTACGTTCCATACACGTAAAGTTGGGATGAATTTTTTTCTCGTATATCCCTTGGTGTTGGGTATCGTTGGATAGGTCTTTCAAAAATAGTGCGTGAATGTCATTTTTCGATTTAGGGAACCATTTGCGAAATAATAAGCTTTTATGTGCTAATTTTTGTAAGAGTCACGTGTGAGCTAAATAGTTGCTTCTGGATTCACGGCAGTAGCTTATATAACGAAGTTAAAAGAAAACAATGACAGCTAAGAAGGTTCTATTAGGTTTCGAGTAATACTCGATCAACTTATAACAGTACAAAAAAGGAAAATAAGTGCATAGAACAAGCTGAACTAGACTACGCTTGTTCTAGTTGTTGTTTTTGAACTAGACTACGGAACCCTATCGCGTGGCCCGACACGCACTTGGCCGGTTTTTTTACCCAAAACTCGAGCTTGGTAACTTGCCCTTAGGCTTCCTTCCCTGGATCCGCCCTCTGTGCGAATGAGGGAAATGAAAATAAATATGTTTAGGAATCTAATAATAGAGATCATAAAGCTGGGGATATAGAAGGTGAGCCTTAAGTACGTACTTATGAACCCGTAAAATGAAATTCGTTCACAATATATGTATTTTTGCTTCCCAAAATAACTCATTTGAAATTGCCTCGATTATCGTCACGTCGTTGAGTTATTTTTATTTCAGGCAATATAAAGGCTCAATATTTATAAATTGCTCATCAGTACCATATATATATATATATAGCATGGGATTGAAAATAAACCTAATAAATACGTAAATAATTATTTACCCACATACGAATCGAATGATCAAAGTAAATTCAACGAATTAGAGAAAACCCGACTTACGTTATATCCAGGTTAACACACACATACGTATACCTTAGGCCTATAGTAAGAGCCGGGACCATATTCTCTAAACATATTAGTAAAATTGTACATAGAAAAGTTGCGTCTGTATAAATATATATAAAAAAAACAAATCGAACGATACCGATACCGAATATGCATTTTTATCAGTCTGCTCAGGGATCACGCAAAAGCCACTGAACGAATTTTGATGAAACTTTGAATAGTAATAATATCTCTGGCTAACATATTATAATATACTAGCTGTTGCCCGCGGCTTTACCCACGTGGAATAAGTTTTTTCCCGCGGGAACAGTTTATCGCGGTAAAAACTAGCCAATAGTATGTCATTCCGGATTTAATTAAGCCATCACTGTACATACAGCATAATAGAGTACAAACAGCCTTACAAATATTCGCCTTTATAATTCAAATTCTTTAATATCAAACAAATGTCCATAATACATAGATATAAGTACAATACACACATAAATTTACACTGTTACATGTAACATGTTGTACACAGTAACATGTAACAGTAACATGTAACAGCAACATGTAACAGCAACATGTTACATGTAACAGTGTAAATTTATGTGTGTATTGTACTTATATCTATGTATTATGGACATTTGTTTGATATTAAAGAATTTGAATTATAAAGGCGAATATTTGTAAGGCTGTTTGTACTCTATTATGCTGTATGTACAGTGATGGCTTAATTAAATCCGATGCATCGAGTGGTCCAGTATAGGACAGTCTGGTTAGTCCGCTTTATCCGCCACGTTGCGGCTGCTGCGCACGCGATGCATCATGGAGGCTACTCTGGAGAGTACATGACACTAAAGCCATATTAGTAGGATAGTAGATATAATATTAATTGGACAGAATTCTCGAAACATCCACAAAATTAGCCTGGGAAACAGGGAGCAGCAATAAAAATCTCTTATTTCCTAACCTTTTTATGAACTTGCAGTTCAAAGTAGATTGGTTGTTATTAAAAATGCTACAGAACGCTTTAAATTCTAAATAGGGCTAACCCTATATAATATATAGGTGTCTTACTATCTGACTGACTGGCCTGTAACAAAATACTGCAGCCACGGAGGAGGAATACACTGTAGCGACCGGTTACAGGGGCGGCACTCGGTATCGAATAAACAGCGAATAAATTACTTTTCACCTAAGCAGCTCCATCAGGCCAATATATATCAGCAGCAATATTTGCTGCGAGAAATGCTGAGTGAGGCAAAGTGATTTGAATTTGAAATGTCGCAAATAGTCATATCTCATGTATTTATTAAGTTTATTTTCAATCCCATGCATCATTGGTACTGATGAGCAATTTATAAATATTGGTCTGACTAACAAATTCGAAATATTTAAACTTTTTGCTGTGTCCCTTTCACTTAGCTATAAAAAAGCGAGTGCTAGAAAAAGAACTCATTCAGGTATTTGGACATTTTGTACAATGAACATGTTAACAACCACAAATCAACCAGTAAGTTCAAGGCCAATAAATGGCGTCGTCGGGATCGAACTTGGACCCTCTGTGATAGGAGACAGCGTATTTGCTGTGCCTGAGTGCCAACGCCGGCTCGTTGACAAAGAAAGTAATTTCGTGCCATAACGTCGCTCGGATTGCGCAGATCGGGGAGTGAGGGAACGCACAAATTGGTAATCAGACGCCTTCACTCTTTTTATATTTTTCCATTACCCACCGATTCTTTTTATTGCTACTCTGTGTACAATATCTCCCGGAATACTTTGCTAAATTCTTTTCATTTTTTACATCGCTCTCTCCGGCGAATAGGGCAAAATGTCACATCAGAAAGGAGAAGCTTTAAAGGTACCTTAATAAATAAGAAAACTTGAAGTAAGTTGAAAAACGTATTGTTTTAGTCGCCAGGTCCCATCGAGACAAATAAAATTTTCCGACTCAAAATTATAAGGTAGGTACGAGTGGGAGTGTACCTCTTCTAGGTACAACCTAACCGTATAAGTATTGCATATACACCGTTAGTGTTCACAGTTAGTTTTACCGGCTATCGCTATGTTTATGAAACCAGCAATATTAAGTAATCGAAATTCATAACCAGTCATGATATGAATTTATATTTTCTCGTTCATTCATTGTAAATAGTTATCACTGAAACTAATAAAAGATTTATTTTTTAATATGTATGATTAAGATTATAGAACGACTTAAACTAGTTTATTTACGATTACTTACTAACTTACGATTTAAACTAGACGAGTTCCGGGGCAAGAGTCTGAGGGCTATTATATTAATTTATTTTTATTAATAGCCTGTCGGAACAATATTAAATAGCTACGTGCATTGAAATTAAAGAGCGAAATACTTTAAATCCAACATTTATAAAATAACTTCTGAGAAAAACAATAATCCTAATGACAAGACAACAACTGACATCATGTATGTCATTGGCACAAATTAATAGAATCTCCACAAGCCTATATATTTTTTATTAACAGTAACAGCCGACTTTGGCCTTTTGAAGGTGTCGCTTGCCCGCGCCCGGTTGCGTCCTCCCGATTAAGGCCGGGTCAAACCGAATGCAGCACGGCGCAGCACAGCACAGCGCAGCACGGCTTATGACGTTGTAAATGTATGGGTTATTACGGGAGAGGACACACCAACGCACGATGCTGCACAGCGCTGCGCAGCTACGCGCGTACCCGTGCGTCAAGCCACGCAGAGACAACCCGAGCGCACGCGGTCTGGCAACGTCGCGCGACAGCAGCTCGCGGTCTGGCAACATCGCGCGCGTGCTGTGCCGTGATTGGTCCTCACTAGTTGACGTCACACCGCGTGCGGCGATTGCGTTGCGGCACAGCACGTGGCGACAACAGGCCGGTGTGACGTGTGACCCGGCCTTTAAGCGCTAATGCTCACTTCTAGTATTTGGGGGGAGTACTTCTAGAGTTTAGGGGTAGGGAGATAGTTTATTTGGGGGGTTTTGTCACTGCTTTTATTGACGACGCAATGGCTACGAGCGCTCCCCTAGCGACAAAAATTTAAGGTGCCTTCGAAAAGACGACGCTCTGGCAATTGACAAGTCTGGCAAATCAAAGCCCTCGTGGAGAGGGTAGGCCCGAGCCCCAGCAGTGGGGACATTAATAGACTGTTGATAAAATAATAAAACAGTAAGATATACTTACTAATTATAGTATTTAAATAATACTGACAAAGTTTACATTTTAGACCGCTAGGGGCGCAGGTCAGAATCTTTGAGTCGCCAATTACTGTCTGACTAGCTCTTCTATCTACCTTACCTACTAATAGCTGATTTCATAGTGATCAAAGTCAGGCTACTTAAGTCAAATCACTGGATCAATGTCGCCAGCAAAAGCTTTATATGATACTGGTCCCATTTGGTTTACAATAATGTCAATTTCACACAAATTATTCGGAGAGAGGACGAATGGTCAGTGCCATCGTGGAAACTAGGTTAGTTATCAATCACACATGGTAATTAACGTGAAAATCAAGCCTTCATTTTGCAACTGAGCTCAACGCCTGTTAGCACTTGTATTTTGAAATACTAGCCGCTGCCCGCGACTTCGCCTGTGTAATATTTCAAAAAGTCCGTTCTAACTTACTAGTACCCTATAGGAAATCACGTCATTCATGGAATATGTATGCAAAATTTCAAATTTGTAGACCTAGCAGTTGTGTGTTTTATAGATCAGTCAGTCAGAAAAATCGATTGGGCATAAGCGTATTGTGGGACGCCCCCGGCCCAGCTAGATGGACGATCTGCTTAGGGCTGGTAGTGACTAATGCAGAGAACCGAAGATCGGATTCAGTGGCGCGCTTTCAGGGAAGCCCATGTCCTAGTGGACTGGTGCAGACTAATGATGATAATGAAAAATTGATACATCCTTGTACTCTTATTTTAAACAATCCAACAATGTTTACTTTCTTGGCCAACAACAAGTCAAAATGTTTAATAACTACTTACTTGACTATCGATATTATAATTTTAATGGATAAAAACAATTCAATATCGTTTAAGGGCACATTGTCTTCCCATCAGGTAGTTTGATTTTTAAAAATGATTTTATCAAGTGAGAATAGTGAGGACAGTTTAGCACCAACCGAAATACACGTAAATAAATGATAACTTGTTGGCACCAAAAACCTGCGAGAAGTTAAGTAATAAGGCCTTATCGTTCACTTTCCCGCCTCTCCAATAATGTAAGGTACTATAAGTTTATCGACTGACGTACCTACCTATTCTTACGTCGCCGTCTAAGTTAAGTATCTCCTTAAAATTCGCACAATCTAAAATGGTCCTCGATTTTGTTCCCAGTTCCCACTCAAAACCTTTTAAGCTCTCGAATCAAAGAGATGACACATCTTTCTGTGTTGCCAACGTTAATTTATCTGGAATCTGGATACATTGAAAAGGACATTCGCTTTTTAAGCCTCCTGTTGCGAGTGGTTTGGCTGAAAAGCGGGCTTTTTCAATGCAAATGATTAAAACCACACTGTGAAGCCACAATCATAATGGACGCCTCTTGTACATTAGCCTGTATGTTTCAGAACACGTGTGCAATGTTATTAGTGTTCAATAAAGCACATTTCAATCATTTATTCATTCATATAATGTACCGAACAAGCTATAACAGACGAGCAGAGCTTTAGTTAGAGTCAGACATTAAATGAATTGAAATTAAATGTGTTCGAATATGGTCACACAGAGGCGGAAATAACGAAAATGTTCAACATAGGTATTAGATTATAATCAATTAGATTTTTGTAATGATTAATTTATTGTTGTGGGCGGTTGCTATTTCTGTTGGTCAATTTGCGCCCTGGTTTATTAAATATAGGTACCTTTAGATTTTATATGTCAACAACCTAAACCTATTCCAACGCAAAATTATCCGACAAGTCAGGTCAAGTGCATTGAGACCCTTAGCGAGGCCAAGGCGCTGTCTTGGCACTCGAGGTCATTGATTAATAATTACTATGCCAGAGACGCACGCAGGCTCGAACTTCGGAGTTTGTCCAGAGGGGGCATTTAACAAATAATTTTAGCGATGCTCGGTGGTACGGCTCAGGTATTACTTGGGCTGTTTTACAAATCAATTAAAGGCTTGCAAGTGTTTAAGGGACGACAGTGTCCGCTTACCATCAGGTCATATAAATATATCCAGGATTTAAGAAATGCAAAAAACTGTACTGTCCGATTGTCGCAGGGGCCTAGAGGCTATTTAGCCGTCATTACATACTAAAATAGTAAATTCATCACAGTACTTACGTTTATATCTTGCACAGTATTTGTTTTAAGTGTAACGGAGTGTAACAACCCATCTTAACCTCGGATTATATTATATTATATTATATTATATTATATTATATTATATTATATTATATTATATTATATTATATTATATTATATTATATTATATTATATTATATTATATTATATTATATTATATTATATTATATTATATTATATTATATTATATTAGCGTGAAGATATGTATTTATGTATATTATTGTATATTTTATTTTCGGAGTACCTATTAAAGCCTCCGTCCTGCCGTCCGCTATGACTGCTACTGATTAGGAACCATTGAAGTTACCGGGATAAAAATTATCCAAAAAGCTTTTACTGTAACAAGGTTCAATTTCAAATAAACAATTTCTGCATCTATTACATTAGTGTAGATAAAATATTAAACTAATGCCACTTTGAAGAAGAGGGCAGAAACAGTAAGCCCCTCTAGTTGCGGCCCCCTTAAAAAACGACGGTCATACTCGTATTATGCGGAGTCGAATCGAAACCCTTCCGAAGAGCCCCTCCAAAGCCCTCCAAGTATGGAGGGTCTGTTACTCTTCATGAAATATGTATGAACCTGCTCAGAAAATTGAAAAAGAAAATTATGTTAGAAGGATTAATGCAAGAATTAATACGTAGCTTTAAGGCTTCCCTTGCCTTCCCTGGATACTGAACGTTCGTTAAAGCTTAGTCTTGCTGTCTTTAACTTTTGAGTTGGTCATAATTATGTTATGTACGACTATAAAATAAAAATAACTAGGCTGAACTATTATAAAAATAAATAGGCAGTGGCCTGGTCACATCTGCCTGAGAACCGACAACCGCTGGGGTAGACGAGATCTCGAGTGGAAACCACGACTGGGCAAGGGTAGTGGGGGACGCCCCCCGGCTAGATGGAGCGACGACCTGCGTAAGGCAGTGACTGGATGCGGAGAACCGAGGATCGGGTTCAGTGGCGCGCATTGGGGGAGGCCTTAAAGTACTGACTGATGATGATGACTATTTAATATTATTATTATTAATAATAATTATCCCGCACAATATACAGTTTGAGATTTATCCCTTACGGGAAAGACAAAGGAAGTTGTCCATATAGCCAAGTCAGAGGTTATGAAAATTGATATGGGAGCTCACCAATTCGTTCTTTTATTAACGACTAGCTGTTGCCCGCGACTTCGTCCGCGTGGATTTTGGAAGTAGGTACCTATCTCTGCTATGTACAAACATACATCGTCTAGTTATAATTTTCCAATGGTAAAATGGATCATTCTAAGTACCTTCACCATAATTTAAGGTATACGGGGTATACCATACCTTCAGGAACAAACTATGAACACCGTATCCAATTTGGTGAAGACAGATAAAAATTTAAAAAATTGTTGTTTTCACTTCTATTGCTCATAAGACTTCTCATATCAATTTTTATTATACGTGTGTATTTTTTAACTAATACAGTATGGGCAAAACCAAAACCATAGGAGATACAGGGAAACTGTCTTAGGAACCTTTAGGTATTTTTTCGTGATAACAATTTTGACATAGTAATCGGAGCAGCTGGAGTTCGGGTGGCATGCATGAATAAGTAGTAAGTTCCTAAGTACATTGCACAGTCTGTTTTATAAGAAAACATTTTATTAAATTTGACTAACTTCTGCTGCTTGGATTTTTTTCTTCCGATACAATAAAATGATTCTAACATGAAACTAAGTCGAACCGCATTAAAAAAAATATGTGCAAATTGTCTCATTTTTATGGACAACACACGCTTGACCAAAAAATTTCTATGTCATAAGACACTTTCCCTGCATCTCCTATGGTTTCGGACTTGCCTATACTGTCCCTGTTAAAAAAAACACTGATATCTCCTATGTCTATGACATCGTCTTGTTACGTTAAATGATTTATCTGTAAATGACGATAACTTTTTTCGCTGTCATCCGATTTCAATGAAACAAAGCCTATAAGTTGCGCCAGGCTGTGCTTAATCTACCTGTGAAAACCGCAAGAAAATCCGTTCAGTAGTTTCGGAGATTACCGATTACAGACAAACAGAAAGACAGAAAGACAGACAGACAGAAAGACAGAAAGACAAAAAAATTTAAAAATGCTATTTTGTGTTCTGTTACTCTTTTTTTATCGTCCACACTCATTTTTTTATAAATTTATTCAAAGTACAGACACACGGTTTCTACAGATTTATTATAAGTATAGATTTTCGAAATAATTGTTTAATTAAGTTTGTACGGAACCCTCAGGGCGCGAGTTCCACTCGCACTTGTCCGGTTTTTTATATCATTGTCTTTCTATCTGCTCTTTACGGAGAAAAGGTTTATCCCAATTTCTCCCACTACTTCCTGCTCAAGTTTTCTTTGCTTCACGAATCACGTTACTCGACTATTAAAGACAACTTGAAGTCAAGGAATGTTAGAACCCCTTATATCAATGTCTAAGAGTTCTCTCTCGGGTATTTTTTTGTCGCAACGCAAGCACCAAGTAAACAACCTTCGTATCGCTCTAAACATTTTTTTCTAGACAATCTGAACCATAATTGACATCACATCAAAACGTTTTTCAATGACACCCCAACCGGGAGTAATGTGCATAAGTTGACTGGCCCTGAGGGAATATAACCCACGCCCGACTACTTTAAGCAAACTGCCGAATCACTAGGCAAACGAGGCCATATTATATTAGTACACATTTTTGTCAATGAACTTGGGCTGCTTTTAACCATCTAGATTCTATTCCCGCATTTGATTCGGATCCCGCGAGAAACAAAAGTTAATTGCTTGAAACTCTGTTGTAATGATGTACCTTTATTATTTAGGTATTTAAATGCGAATAACTGTGAATGTTGCACAATGGGTGAAAAAGAGAAGGGAATTAAAATTCCTTTACAATCGGATGTAGATAAGTATTATGTCTCTCTCACACCCATGACGTAACTTTTACAGTTTCGCATTTCACATTTCAATAAAAAGCAAACTTAGTAAGCTATGGGGTCTCATACGAGCAAATTGTTAACTATTGTTTTTATTTTCAGGTAAACTTCAATCCGATCACCTCGTTTCTATTCACACTGGATTTCTTCCTCATAGTCCTGAATGTAAGTACCTAATTTATAAGTTCCCAATTACTTAGGTTTTACCGCCCAATAATTGGTCATAATATGGTTGATTAGTATTTTTACAACTAACGTAGCGTCTAGAAGACAAACAAGTTAGAAGACAAGCATAGGCCTTTTTGTGTATATTTTCCACAACGTGGAATTGGCGGGAATTATGGGCTTCAATAATGTATACAGGAGTGTATTTTCGTATCATACAACACATCCCAGCAAACCCGACCGTGCAGCCCGCCAGACCCACGGTTCTAACCAGATTCGACTTAATATGGAATCCATAATTCTATAACTTTTAAACTTTATACAGCAGTTTCATCTTTATTAGTAGTAACATTTATATAAATGTTACTAAATTAACTATGTGCTAACAATGTTTATCTAGACTGACATTTATTGACATTTTAATTTCTCCCGCACCTTTATTTGATATTATTATAAACAACCTGACATACTGCCTACCAGTACTAGTATGTAGGACCAATTCATAAAGGCGAGTGAGAGTAGGTTAGGTACTTCAGTTGAGAAAATATAGGCCTGAATTCGACCTTTCGACCTGACAAAAGAATAATCCCAATCTATACCCCCGCTGCCGTGACTGTTCATAAATAATTTTGTATACCACCTACTTTCCCACTCATAAATTAAGTTTCCACAATGAAGCTGTCCGGAACATCCTTAGGTATATTAATTTACTCTCTTTTGATTTAAAAATGCTTGCGAGCATTTGTAGTTTAAAGAAAGCTTTTTCAATGTTAGCTGCCGCTGCAGAGATAGGTATGTATACTGACTCCGCCTGTAGTTTTCATAATTCGTTCGCTTCAAGAGAGAACAAAGGTTTATTTCTAAAGTAAATAAAAAATGACGCAGAAACGTAACAAGAAAGAAAATAAGTTGCCCGAAGAGCAGGGCATTACTCGAAGACAGGTCCTAATTAATTTATAGTAATTTTTTTCGGGTGGCGTTCTTACTACGGGGAACGGTCTCCAGCCCTGATGAAAAAATATGTGAAAACCCTACTATAAAAAAAGTAAGTGGTTGATAATAAAAGTGACACGATGAACATTTTTTCGCGGGCTATGATATACAAGAATTCAATAGTCTCAAAAAAAGTTATACGATAATCTAACAGATACGAGTATCATTTTAATAATAATAGAAGTGCTGTTTTAATGTTTTTTTTTACGTTTCCTCCCAAAATAATTTGTTAAGTAGTTGTATTTGAATGGTTCCGGGACTCAGTGGCACACATGTCAAAATGTCTAACTCATAAATTGGTCTAATTGTCAAAACGTGTGCGTGGTGTAATATACCTACTAATAGTCGTTGTAGGAATTGCAAGATCTGTTTGCTTTCCTATTTTGTATAATATATTTCTCCTCGTATGTCTTTGCTTCATCGTATCAGCCTGTAGACGTCCACTGCTGGACAAAGGCCTTTGCTTAGAATATTCTTATAGGTATTGAGGTTAGAGTACAGTCTTGCATAGGTACAAACTCGTTTACGGTTAATTTCGTTGTACCCGGAAGGACACCCGCAACATACAACCTATATGCTCCGGAATATAGGCTACTTTTTACCGTGAACTGTTCCGCGGGAAAAAAGCTTATTCCACGCGGACAAAGCCTCGGGCAACAGCTAGTAGTAACTATAATAGCTTTAAAACTATGCAAGTTTCCTGAAAATTAAATATTCCATGTTATTCCAGGACAAAAGCTCATCATAAAATCCGTTCAGCCGATAAAGCGTGATTGTTCGACCAACAAAAATTGCGGCAAATAATATAACCTCCGAGTGGTTCGCTGAAGCTCTAATTAAAACATGTCGTATCATAATTATATCTTATCTTATCATTACTTGTAAAAATGTCACACGGTTAATAATAATGTAAAGTAGGTAGGTACTATTCACTAATGCATTTCTTAATCACGATGAGGGAACCGGTAATATTATCATTGTCAATATTTTAGTGATTAATGATGTTTTCGTTACCGTAATGAATGACGGAAGTGGGCCAGTTCGGTACTGACATGCCTATTTTCGCCAAAAAGCTATGCATGCATCTCTGTGTTCCAGTTTTATGTGTTACAGCTACACCCGCGTTTCATCTCATAGTCAACTTCGCAAAGTGCCAACCGGAAGCAAAACGCCAACTTCTCAAAATGCCGACTTCTCATTATGACAACTCGACTCTTTCTCATTATTCTTTCTGTCCAATGAGTAGTTTGTTGTCAGTCCAGTTTCACAGACAAAATTATTCGTTAGGTAATCATCATCAGTCCAATGTGGACGAAAACACAAGCAGTTAGTACCTACCTAACTACGTACAAATCTTGCCAGGCTCATGAGTGACAGAAACCTTACCACTGCATTACCATCAGTAAGTGGCATGCTCGTTTTCTCCTAAACACCTTGGAAGCGGTGGTAGATAAAAATATTGACGTTATATAATTATGTACCCAGTGTACTTACATGCAATAAAATATTTTTGATTTGATTTGATTTGATCTCCTCTTTACCTGAAATAAATTGTACGGCTGTCCGCACTAAACTTTCTCGGCAATTCTTATTTATTTTATTTTTATAGAAAGAAAGAGTAAATGCAACTTCGTCATTTTTCTTACAAAAAAATATTTTTATACAATTTTTAATGATACCTAAATACTGATAAAGTCATGTATTATGGCCATAAAATACCTATTTATTCGTAATACATGACAATTCAATAGCTGCAACCATTTGTGAGTAAATCGCAAGTTTCAATTTCAGTTGTAGGGAACTATACAAACTAGATTTTTCCCAGACCAATGGATTGCAGTTACCATGTTCTATATACAAACATAAGCAACTACTACGAGGAAAGTTTCATCAAAATCGTTAGAGCCGTCTATGAGAAAAAAAAACATATTTTTGTTGTGTGACAGCTACTCTTCTGTTTGTAGGAAACAATGAAACTGTTGATAATCCGTCGATAAAATAAATTAAAACTCTTAAGTTCCAAATTTGGCCCCTATCGGACTAAAGGTTTGGCCTCCAGAGCCAAGCGTGACATACGTACGCACGGACGAACGGAATTGAGATATTCGGTATTTCGGTATGTGTAAATAAACACTTTTCGCGAAAACTGGAAAAACTTTTTTTTGAGATAACAATACTTCCTCTATACCCATAAAGGGGGTAGAGAACGGGTTACTAATGCCTATGGTACTTACTACGGTCGAGAAAGTAAAAATCATGCCGATCAGTTGTACTGTTGTGGAAGTATAAAGTTGATTACTCAAACCAATTGGACTTGATTTTCCACTTCGCCAAGCCAATGGTTATTCCAGTTTAACTTCATTTCAATATTGCGCTTTTCTTATTACTGCACAAATTGAGAATTACGGGGCTCACTTTGAAGAAATTGTGGGAGAAATGCATTTCAGCATAGTAAAAAGCTTATTTTATTTAAATGCAATTCTCCGAACATTTACTATAAGGCATGGCACTCCTTGATATATTTGTTATCAGCTAGGTTTAATTAAGAGGATTAGGTTATTATAATATGTAGGTACTTCTTAATTTCAGGAAAGTAACAATGTAAAATTCATTAATTAATTTTTGATGAGGAGCCTATACGTAATAATTTGAAGCCATTTTAAAAAACATTTCTTTGCGTAGAAGGCATTAAAAATGTGTTAAGTAAGTAGGTACCTACCAGGCCGTAGGAAATGTGTGAGAGAAAGAAAAAAAAATTACATATCCGTTCCTTTATAAGATTGGCAGTTTTTAACGACAATATTACTAATAAATTATTATATTAATATAATTGACATTAAAAACTAAATATTGTAAATTTTTTCTTGATATTGAAACATTAATAAGAAAAGTTATACAATATTTTCTATGTGGTTTAGGAATATCAAGTGAGATCACATATCGTTTTGACCCTGATACTAAAATCGAAATAGCCATAATTACCTACGAGTCAGCGCTATCCAGTTGATAAACAATAAGTTTCAAACCTCTTTGGTCGCGCGCTCGCTCCCAAATTTTTTTGATTCAAGGACAATAAGGACGTCCATCACATGAAACTACGCAAATTATTTTGGCAGAGGGCTGATCAGGCAGTGGACTGATATAGGCTGTTCATGTTTTAAGGTCCACGTTTACATGGACCATCAAATTCAACATCCCACCAAACTACAACTCGACCTTTGCCTTCCTCATCTAACCACTTCACTTCAGCTTACTAATTCTCCGTCTATTGCGATTACAGTATTTACGAGAAGACATTTCATTATTTGATAATATAGCTATTGGTGTAACAGCTATAAAAGTCGTAACTTTTTTAGTTAATTATGCTCCAACAGATATTGCGGTTACTAAACAAACTAACTATACACAGAAAATAAACTGTGTTCTCAATCCTCCCACCTCCTAAAGGCGCTCTGCCCGCCCATTTGAGGCTGTTAATAATATGTTACTAAAGCGTAGCACTTAGGATATTGCGTCCCCTACACTACGCCTCGTCTACAAGGGTATTTCCAGCCTCCACGGTCTTTCTGTATTAGGCCCGATTTACACATCTGTAAGTAGGTACAGTAGCGAGTTATGCGCGAAGGGCGAAGTAAAAACCCTCATGTTGACGACAATTTTGTACTTAAGGATGTGTAAATTCTTCTGTCTATGAATAATTTCTGTCGGAAACTTGGCGTTTTGAAACGATGTCGCGTGATTGAAAACCAACACTCTCTCACATTTGTGGAAACTTTACATATAATACTTTAACCTTGAGCTGGGCTAGCCTACTAGGGAGTTTCAATACTATGAGAGACCAGTTTATAATGGTTTTGTTTACTGACGTGCGGTCGACCGTACTATTCCACTTCACTGCCGATTATGGCACTCTAATACGCAGAGGTGGAACCTAGTTGGACTGTAATTTAATCTGTACCTAAGTGCGTGTAAATAATCAAGCTAGTTTAGTTTAGCTGTCGCTTTGTAGTAGCTAACATCTTGGAGGAAATGCTACTGTTTTATTGCTACCAACTGTTGCTCGTATGTAGCTAAAGTAGCTAATAAACTAATGTTTTTTACAAAATAAAATTACGCCTTACGGTCACCCAACAGATTTTGATGAAACTTGGTGGTAATTTTTTAAATTAAGATTTCATGGTTTACCTTTCAATTAATTTTTCAAGTTTGTTAGAGAGATTTCATCCTTATAATTGACCCTAACGATCGATGCAATAAAAGTACCTGTACTTGTTAGTACCTGTAGTTGTAGTGTAATTTTTAGAGATTTTAGTCGGCTCGATTCCCGGGTGTGGCAAGCGAAATTTCGAAACTCTTTGAATGCAGTTTTCTTTTCTTTCAAAAATAAAGGAATGTTTCCTTTGCGTAAAATTTTCTGTCTACAGTATTAAGAGTACTTTCCCTCCAGGTGGCATCACAAAATTCCACCCTGTATACCTAGTGACAGTTAATATCCTATTTTTTCCGTCACGGACGGAACTGAGGGAACGCATGAATGGGTTATTCAAGCAATGTTCGGAAAACACTCTATTCAATTACGTTCAAGCGCTTTTCAACATGCATCAATCCGAAAGTTTCGTTTCGATTGCGCTTTCACGGTTCGACTATCTCCATGAACTTCTGCATACAATATAGCCTGTATCATAGAGATGATCATAAACTAATTTAATACAGTTGGGTTTTTTTCTGAGCTGTTGGCTGGCAACAGGTAGTAAATAATACAATAATAATATATAGGGTACTTATTTAATCTGCCTAATTCAAGAGGACAAATTAATAAACAAGTCCCCAATACCGGGACTTGTATAAAGTTATATATCCCGCATACTAATAGAAGGGATCTAAGTATATATAATAATTATATTAAACTGTCTTCCTCCTACCATCTTCTGTATGCAGACTATCTCCAAATTTATTCACAGGCTAGTCCAGGCGATCTACCAACGGCTATCAGCACAATAAATACGGACCTGGCTCAAATCGTCGATTGGTGCAACTCCTTTGGCCTCAAAGTCAACCCCAATAAAACGCAGGTCATAGTTATTGGTAGCTCGCACTACATTTCCATTTTTTTACTGCCGCCTGTCGTATTTGGTATTCGTTTACCATTTAGTGCCACGGTCAAGATTCTTGTCATTTATTTCGACGATACTGAGAGGTCAGTAGGAAGTTGTTTGCAGCTTCGGGGTCGGTTAAACGGCTGCGAAATTTCCTGCCCACTGCTACCAAAATTTCGCTTGTACAATCCTTTCTTTTACCCATCCTGGACTACGCCGACGCTTGCTACCCGGGTCTCAGGGTGGATCAGCTCAACAAACTTGAGCGTGTCCAAAACTTAGCCATTTGATTTATTTTCGGTCTACGCAAATATGATCATGTCTACGACTTTCGTAACCATTTGATGTGGCTACCCATTCGTCTTCGCGATGCTCATATTCTTTCTCTTCTTTATTCTGTCCTTTTCAACCCAACAACTAGCTCTTAGAATCTTATAGAACGTTTTCAATTCCTTTCTCCTTGTCACGACCGTCCTCTTCGTTCCTCGGAAAACCGTCGCCTACATGTCCCTCCTCACTCCTCTAAATTCTATGATAAATCCTTCACGCTTCACACTATCCGTATTTGGAACTCCTTACCTGTCCCGATCAGACACGCCTAGATGCGTTCAAGCGACAAGTTAAACAACTATTTCTCGCAGCCTTTCCTTCCATTTCCTTCTTTCCTATACATATTATGTGATCAATAATGTTATAATATGTATGTATCTATGTATGTATATTTAAAAAAATGTTTGGACAAATTTTCACACGGCTGTTTAGTCCAATATATTAAATTAATAGTAGTGTATGGAGTTTTTAAAATATTTTCATCTATCTGCACAACCTACCTTTCTCTGGTATTCATATCCTGCACCCAAAGGTTGTCTGGAAGAAATCGCTTTTAGCGATCAGACCGCCTAGATGTACTTACTAATGTAATCTACTGTATCAGTGATTTTGTTATTTTAATGTGCATTATGAGAATTGAATTGAATCAAAACAAAAATTTACTATATTTTGTAATAGGGACATCGATAAATCAAAATAAATGTCAAAAATTCAATATCTGGCTTCGCTATCTGCAACTGATTTGCTATCAGTGCGTCGAAAACGAAGGCACAAAATTAATACTCTGCTGTAATGATTTTCTCATTTGAAATACTTTTATAGATAACCTTTTTCATTACGAAATTCGTCGGAATTTAGACTCATATGCAAGTTTTCGTTTGGTACTTAAAAGTCAGCTTTCATTTCGGCTTTCCCATGGCTTCCATATGACTTTCCCATCTTGAAGTATTGCCGTATCGTCGTAGTAGCGAACGAAGCTTCCCGAACGCAGCCCGGCCGAGTTGGTAGAAGGTTACCCTCTTATTCTGTGACTTCACTTTCCCTCCGGGCGCACACTTTCGACTACTATACCTATAGGTTAGACACAACTTTTCACAGGTGCTTAAGGAGGAACGAGAGGGCGAAGGATCGAGTGACCTCAGTCAATGCACAAAAAATGCGTTTGCTTTTAATAGGAAACACACATTACTTAAATTTTTTGTATTCACTAAAGAAAATCAAGGGTTTTAATAAACGATTCCCGTATGTGGGAAATTAGGCTAAATATACAACTAGAATGAGATGAACAAACAAACCACGGATCATGATTAACTTTATTACTGATGTTAGCTAAATAATAATTTAGGCTAAATAATATTTTACCCTGGAAAAATAGGGAAATTTCATAGAGACCAGGAAAGCTAACAATAATACTTATAAGGAAATAATTTTCTTGAATGTCAAATTACCCAGAGCCGTGAAACTTTAGAGCGTTACCTACACAAAAAGCTTTTGTCTTTAAATAAACAAAATGAGGTTTCCAAAGGGACATTTACATACGATGAAACATTCGCGTAATTGTGGGTGGGAGGCAGAAAATTTGATTTAATTAATTAGGTACGGAGCTTCCTTAAACTACGTGGCCAGATTTTAGCCACGTTTTAACTAAGGGAAGTGAAACGCAGGTTTTAAAAGTCACTTTAGGTGCTTAGTTCTTACCTATGAAGTTGCCGTTTTTTTCTTATATTAATTTCCATAAAACAATAGCTATTTTAAAAATTCAAGAATAGACAATTTACAAAATTATGATTTATGTATACTATAGTAATTTTTTCTAATTTATTCGTGTTTTATTTATGTTCATAATTAAAGCTTGAAAACAGTGCATTTAAAGTGCTACCGGATTTATTGCTTCATTTCATCGTCATATTATTATTACGATGGTTTCTGTTTTTAATAAATTAAGACCTGTGATGCTTAGCTTAATGTTATATAAGTAATACATATAAAATATCGCTTAATTCGGATTTAACGAATCCTACGAAACACGTATAAGCAACATAATTTGTATGAAAAATCAACCTTCTTAATTTTATTCATACAAATCATCAACTTCATAGGTGAGCAAGGGCCCAATAAATGAATTTGCATATTATATAAACTACATGCACGCATTTTCATAAATAAACATACTGGGAAATAATAAGTGATAACGACGGCTCGATTTGATGTTTTTTTCCACACTGTGTAGAACCTCGTAAACCATCCCCACGCGGCCCAGCGTAGCATTTTAACGAACCACTCTCGCTTACACAAGACACGCAGTTTATGGAAGGCCTCCTAATGAAACCGCGCTTGCTTCACGAATATTTAATTTAATTGAAAATGTGTTAAGCTGTTTATATTTATTGGAGTTCATAATATGAGTCATTGATATATTTTGTTTGTATTTGTGAGTGTCTTTTAATTTTAAAACAAAATACTGCTACGCAAAAAAACAGCTTCCTACGTATTTATCTGTATATCTCTATTTTAAGTAAATTGCCACATTAAGGCAGATCATCACTCCAGAATGGCCCGACTGATTTGGCATATATATTTTTTTGTTGTATTCCTAATCGTGAGGACAAGGTTCGTATAAAATATATACTGGGCGTTCACCAGTAGGTATACCACTCATAAATACGTATATGTGCCAATACGAAGTACGTTTACTCTATATGTAATAGCCATTCGAGACATCACTTCATGAATTATATCTATTTTAATGATACCTAAGCTCGTTACGAATGTACTGAAATGAACATTATTTCACTTAGATGAGAGGCCGAATTTTTATTGCCTCTTTTATGGCAGGTACGTACGACGAAGCAACAATGGTCTGAACAAAGATTTTCTTGTTTATGTTATGATTATGAGTCTATTTTAATAGAAACGTTCTGAATCCACAATCTGGAAAAAAATTACACACTCACAAAGGGGCAATTGCAATTAATTTTTCATTTATTTTACTTGTCACTGATATTTATTCTCAACTGACACTGCAGGTACTTATCGAACTCACAATGAAGTAGTTCATAAACAAAAGAAGTTTTAATTTTAACGATAGTTAAGACAACAGGTAGGTACATAGTTAATGTAAGTACATTTCTTGATTCAATATCAGTATTTCTAGATATTCTATGGCAGAAATACGTTCCACTGGGAAGAAGTCGCAGGGGAAGAGAAGAGGTGCAGAAGGGGTCAAAAGAGGTTAAAATTGAACCAACGGCAGCGTGACTAATAAACGTTCCCTTACCTACCGGTGATAAGTTTATAATATGCTTAGAGTTTAAATCTAAACTTGTCTAACCGCGTCTAAATCTCTCCTTACTGATTCTATATTTTTTGTATCTGTCAGCCCATGATTTAAAATATTATTGTTGGTTATGTATTTTATAATGTATCTAAGTACTTTCTCTTTTAAATTGGGAAAGTGTAAAGAATCAAATTTTTGTGGTCACATTGCGTTATTTTTTTTTAAAGTTTTTATGTCATTTTATGCATTAAATGACATGTATCTATATCAGACAAGTTTTGTATTAAATTATCGAAATAATCAGCTGGACACACTCAGTTAGTTTATAATACCTCATAGCTGTACCGTCAATGATCGTCATCTATATAGGACCGTTATTACTACGAGTCCAGCTTGAAGTCGTAGCTCACTCAAGTCTGTATACCTACATATAATAAAAGAATTTCAAGAAAATAGGGTAAGATTGGTTGAACAAATTTTTATATTTTTATAAACAGTATCATAGTCTAAACGGACAAAAATAAGTTAACCTTTTCTACATAGGTGTGCCTAGCTTAGATAGGTATAATTATACACTTCGACATTATCCTTTTATAATCCTGTCACGCAATGAACCCATGGGTTTAATATTATTTATAGAGCACCTATATTCTTATTTGGTGTAGTTTATTGATTCGCCCGACTATACATACACCCAAACTTGATGATGAGGGTCAGTGCAGACCTGGCAGAGAGCCGCGAGGCAGATGTTACTCTGACAATTTAAAAGTGTTATACAAGATCAAAGGCTAGCACGCGCGTATCCATACCTTCTGGATAAATTTACCCCTTGTGCGATTTTGAACAGTATTCCAACATTACTTCTTTGAATACTCTCCTCTCATGTCCTTCGACAATTTGATACCATCGTCTCTTTGAAAGAAAAGGTGCGGTCAACCGCACGCCTGGTGAGGGTAAATCCAGTATAAACTGGTCTCTCTTAATATTGAAACTCCATAATAGGCTAGGCCAGCCAGGCCAGCTCAAAGTCAAAGACCATACAAGATCAAAGTCAAACTATTTTATTTCATCTGAGTACACTGGGTACATTTAAACAACGTCAATTTTTATACCACCGCTTTCAAGGGAAGATGAAGCGGCGTAACAAACTTCCGCATCTTTTAAATCAAGTTTGTACCTACATTACTTTTTTTTGTAAAGATTGTGCGAGGTTGAAGTAACATTAACACCAGGCATCTTTCTCATTCAAATAATCGACTATTTTGTAATAAGCTTTCTATTCAAAGTTTAATGCGAGTCTTAAATTTTCTGTCAATCTTAGTTTAAGATTTCTTCTGGTAGTCAGTACTGGTCGAGTCCTGTTTTTGTCGTCAATTGTGGTTTTTATTTTGGTGGTTCAATTGTGGCCCTACATTGTTTTTTTGACCGATGAAATGATACTAAAATCGTAGTAAGATGCATGTTTTCAATCTAATTTGATATAGATAATACACTTTATAGTACTTAAAAGATGGGAAATAAAAATATGTAGGCACTTACGTACAATACAATTTTATTTAAGATAGGTAGATACCTAGATACATTGTCCCAGGTAACCTTACCGTAAAATTATTTGGAAATATTTACCTAACCAACGAATAATATTACTTAAATTATTTATTTACAATAATTACAAAAGTCTCGACGAAAATAGATACGTACAGCCCGGCTATTTTTGAGGATTTTAGGTCTATCGGGATGTAATTGTAGACTCTGTTCGTCGCAATAAAGCATACATTTACATGTACGTATTTCTCGCAAACTCTACTCAGTGTTCCGCTTAATATCCTTGTATGTTCTGAATTAACTCTCTCGTTAAAGTATACTGTTCAATCAAAGGATTATTAATCAATTTTCGATTTTCGAACTATTGGAAAACAGCTGTAACTATTTGGAACTTTTCTGTAGGTATTTGGGATAAACGAGTACCTATTCTATTCTTCTATCTATCTTCTATACATAAATCAAAGTCGTGTTAGTTGTACCATTTTTAACTCAAGAACGGCTGAACGGATTTTGATGAAACTTGGTAGTGATAGCTTATGGCCTGGAATAACATATAGGCTACTTTTACGGCGGTAATCTGTTCCCGCGGGAAAAGTTTTTTTCCCAGCAGTTGTGTCAAAATTGTATTAATTAAGCATTAAACAATGAATAATAAGAATAATAAAAAATGACGCCATGAAAATGGGGGTCGTCGGTCGGCTCAAGCCCATTTGTAGAAAAATGGATTTGATACTTTCCTCGGTAGAGTGTCGGAATTCAATCCATTGTTACTGCGACGACGTCGACATTGTAACACAATTTTCTGTGTCACAGAGATAATGCTGTTTTCTTTAGACTGTGACGCGTAGTCAAGTAACGTTTGTAGACTTGTTTGAAGAAGAGTGCCTTGTTTTAACTTTATTGTTTGCCAAGAAAGTAGCCCAACAATTAAATTCAGTGCATTTACCACAGAGTATTGCATTTACATAAACCTGAGCAAATTGTCGGGCACTCTGTGCTGTCGGTGTGGAAATAATATCACATGACAGTGCAGCATTACAATTTGTAACAATGTGTAATCAATATAACGAAAACGTATAAATTGCTGTTACTTGCAGTTTGTTTGCTAAAGCTATCCTTAAAACTGTTTGTGTGTGAGTAATAAAGAAAGGGAATTTCGTTATCGGTGGTGGGGGGCTGGCGGGTGGTGAGAGAGGGTGGAGGAACCGGGGGAGATGAGGGGTTCCTAATCGCTGCTTTGCTTTTATAACAAGAGTACCGTGAAATATAATGTAATAACGGATCAGAACGTTGACTAAACGATTTTAGACTACGAGTAGGTAAGCTCAGTCTTCGACAAGTTGTCACGACAGTGCTCGTTCCAAACGACAAAATGAAGAAGTGGCAGATGGATAGACATACATTATATTGATGGATTTTTGGACTGTAATGAATTTTTTGAGGAAAACGTTAAAAAAACAGTACCTAATTTAAATTAAATTAAAAATCCTACATTATTCACTGTAGAAAGACGAAACGAGGGAACGAGAACTGAAAAAAAAAGTGCGAATAAGGTACTTTAAATCAAAGTATTTTACTTTTTTTGTGTTTAGCGTTTTAAACAACATAATTACGTGAATAAGTACCTTAAAGTTAGTGTAATTCGTATTGAAAAAATATACATGATGTACGTTTTACCTAGAAATTCTAGTCTGTAGTGGTGTACAACCTACTATTGGCATAGTACTGCACCTGTCTAATCCCAGACTAGAATTTCTCGTGTAAGTCTAGTACTCTCTAGAAATTAAACAAGGATATAGGATATACAATTCACAAATATAAAACACTAGCTGTAGCTCACGGCTTCGTCCGCGTGGAATAGTTTTTTTTCCGCGAGAACAGTACAGCATTGTAAAATTAGACCATAGGCCATGACATCCTACCCCAGGGCCACCCCAGGTCTCTGTATGTTTCCATACCAAATTTCATTAAAATCCTTTCAGAGCGTCAGTGGCGTCGGGGAAGAGCGTCAGTGGTGTCGGGGATAAGACGCGGCCTATCATATCAGAAGGTCCGAAGTTCGATCCCCGGCTGGGCATGTACCAATGGGTTTTTTCTCGAAACTTAAGTACATTTACTGATTGCTCTCAAACGGTGAAGGAAAACATCGTGAGGAAACTTGCATACGCCGAAGAAGAAATTCTTAGGCGCATGTGAAGTCAACCAACCCGCACTGGGCTAGTGTGGTGGACTATAGCCCGAACGCCCTCATTCCCGAACCTCCCCATTTATAATATTGTATGGATTGTACATGTTCTGGAATCGAATCGATCCCACGACCTGTGCCGCTCAAGTCCAATGACCACAAGCCACTAAGCCAATGAAGCGGTCGGTCACGAAATTGAAAAGATACAGCTATCCCATTGAATCGCTTTCTATTCACTTGTATTATACGTATACTCGTATATACATACCTACCTACTAATCAACACTAAAATGTGAGGTGCGTCCACCGTATTACGGCGATCGCAGTCGATGTTTCTACTTTTAGGGCGTTCGCCCTCATTTAGGGTTGCATATACCTACTTAAAGATGAATGTACGAGTACGTATAATGTTGCCAGCGAATAATTGACCGGCTCAAATTATGTAAAATAGGCAACAATACTATAGCTCAATATTGGTGATTCATATTTTTTTTTTACAATAAGTTACAGTACTAGGGGAAATTTGCATCCTAAGAGCTTATTTATACACCATGAATTATTTTTTTGGAATTGTTACTAGTGTGGTTCGGTCGGATGCCGTTCGGTCTAAACTAATTCATGTAAATTGGCAATCATAACCAATATTTCAGAGATACTCCGTAATTTGTAAGGATGCCCTTTTTAAGTTATGAATCATAACTTATGATAAGCTGACATTTGTTGCTAATTTGCGAATTGCGTAAACACACAATTAGTTAGGTAGCTTGTTGATAGTATCCTAGGCTTGCCAGTCAGCGGTATTAATATTTAATACCGCGCTAATATGTAGCTCCAAAATGACGTAAGCAACGTCTAAAAAAGATGTTTTATAATTCACATAGTTCCTAATACTTAACAATATTCAACTGCAACGCCAAGTTGAACAAATATAGGTATTTCTTCTCCTGCTTTAGTAATTCGTTAGGGATTTTTATGATTTTCTAGGATACAGCGCTACTACTTACCTATCCTAGTGTAATCAAGAATGTTAATATGATATCTATCACTATACCAAGTTTCATTACAATAGGCCAGCCGTCATGGCGTGATTTAGTAATGAACATCGAAACAAACCAATTAGCAAACAGTAGCATCGGGTCTTACTACACTTATAGGTATAGATCCATACAACAACGGTATATTTAGATATAATACGTAGATACTCCAGCACTGGTCTCTACCGAATTATTTACCGCTATTTAATTATGAAATGCCTGACCACTTCGTTCGGGCTATATTTCGGACGTTTGCCGCAAACGTCAGTTGGTCCAGGATTGAGTCCCACAAGGGGCCAGCTAGACAGCTTAGTGTTATATTTGAGTATTGTCTTATCTTTTCTAGGGGATTTTGGAAATATATTTATGTTGTACTTATTATGTATAAATAAGTGTTTCCCAATTACAGGAAAGTGACAATGTAAAATTAATTAATTAATTTTTGATTAGGTGCCTATCTATGTAATAATTTGAAGCCATTTTAAAAATCATTTCTTTGTGTAGAAGGCATTAAAAATGTGATAAGTAAGTAGGTAAGTAACCTACCAGGCCGTAGGAAATGTGTGAGAGAAAGAAAAAAAATTTGGACATGCCAAAAACAACTTAAAGTACCTACCTTTATGAAACTCGGTACATTGTCAGTTTATATCCTGGAATAACACAGTTTGTTAGATAAAACAATAAATAAAACGTTATTATTTAACTTAATTCACTCATAAAAAAGGTACTACACAGAAAAAATTTGATGGTTCTTAAGGTAATTAGGTATTCCATTTTGATGTATTATCTCGCTACTTGTTGATTGAGTATTGTATATTATAGGTAGTTACATGTTGCGGGCCACTTTCGCGTTTAGGCGTGAAAATAAAAGATTGTACCTATACCTATGGGTACAATATTAGTATACTTCATCAAATCTCTATATTGGAAGATTATTTAAGAAAAGATTTGTTAGGACAAATTCCCATTAATTTTTCGTTTGAAATTAATTTTCTTTTTGCATTTATCTCCAAACCACCACGATTTTCGATTTTCTCTGAACTATGGAAATCATACAGGGTCATTAAATAGCTTACAATATAAAACACTAGACTTCTCAAAGCTCTCACTATTCATAGTTTGAAGCGGTTCAAAAGTTTTTTAAAAACCTTTTTAAATCTATCCCAGAATCTTTTGTGACAGGTTGCAGAGACCGATAATCCAAGCACCACGAGTCAATCTAGAAGCCTTTTAATTCCATGATTTTTCTATCGCGTTGTTATTTCAATTAGAGGTACTTAAAGGTTTAGAAAGACACCCGCATTTATAGAGGCGGTGAACTATTGAAATGTAATTATCTGGCGGTTACGTCAGGCAGGACTGTCCAAGCCGCTGCCTCTGGGACGGCGAATTTCTAAAATTGACCCGAACGCCTGTGGTTAGGCCAGAGCCGTCTTGAGGCAAGTGGGACAATTAGTATTATTTTGTGTGGATTAGATTATAATTAAGCGTCGAGCTGAGGTTTCCTAGCTAAGAAAATAACCCTAACGATTGGCCGATTACACGCATATAGTTAAGATCTCTTTGGTGCGTGCTCGCGGCCACTTAAAGAGGCGTAAAAGAAGCATTCTATGGGTGTCAAAATCGTGTCAAATGTATCACAATATTGTAACTCACTCACACATTCTCATTTTCAAACTCCATATTAATTTGTATTAGCAATCTCCTCCCGCTACTCTGCTTCCTTTGTCCGCCCCCCCCCCCCTGTAAGTGGCACCATTGGTTCCCATACTAAATATGCAAGATGCAATCTCCATAGGGAGCGCGCGCGCCACCAAAGAGATTAGAACCTTCCTGGTTACACGCATTTCCGTTCCTCTCAGTTTTGGTGAACATACAATAATTTGGAGGAGTTGCCAGTAATAAATTATTAATAATATAAATTCTATGACACCAGTTGCATTGCGTTGTATATGAAATTTTAAATGTTTTATTTCTAACTTACCTAATTAATCTTTATTCTACCACTAATCTACTGTTTCCCATCCTTGGACCTGGGACCCAAGTCTAAAGGCGGCACAGGGTGTGGTTAGGCCCTGACGACTGATTAATGAGCCTTCCAAGTGCCGAACTAACGTAGGTATATATAAATAGACGCTGTCCAAAGTCTACACAACAGTGTATTGGGCGGGACTGGTGACTACACATGGAAAGTGGAGCAGAGGTTGGTATTCGGTAATTGCGTATCGTAATAAATCATATTTACCTAAGATCATGGTTTGTTTTATAGAAAATAGCTTGATAGAATAGATTATAATAACAAATAAGCCAAGTCCTGGGTGTCCCATCTTCGCAAAACTGAGTGCTAAAACAGAAATAAATAATATAGGGTTGGTGAACCCTTACGAATTGGTACTTACAAGAAAACTGCAGCTGTCAACCACGGTCCACGACTTCTTTACGAAATTTTAAACCACTTAGTACTCATAGGTGTGGAATGTAACCATCAAGTTCAAGTCTACGGCAGTTCTTCATCTTGAATTGCCTGTGTCACGCCGAGAAAATAAATGTGCCAACATTCAAGGCCGAAACTATTGAGCTTGATAAATGACCGGCCAAAGAATATGAGAATAATAAAGAGAAACCAATTAATTTTGAAGTTCGTTTTTTCTATAAAGTCAAAGACCGTTATATAACTTAAGGGGGCGTTCATCAACAGCCTATTAAGATGTCACCACTGCTGGGGCTCAGGCCTACCCTCTCAACGAGGGCGTTCGGGTTATGGTCCACCACGCTAGCCCAGTGCGGGTTGGTGGACTTCACATGCGCCTAAGAATTTCTTCTTCGGCGTATATGCAGGTTTCCTCACGATGTTTTCCTTCACCGTTTGAGAGCAGTCAGTAAATGTACTTAAGTTTCGAGAAAAAACCCATTGGTACATGGCCCAGCCGGCGATCGAACTCCGGACCTTTCGATATGATAGGCTGCGTCTTATTCCCGACGCCACTGACGCTGAAGGGGGCGTTCATTAATTACATTATAAGGACGTAATTCTCAAACTGGGCAATTTAAGGACTTGCATTGATATTGCTCCGAAAGATGTAGATTTGGACTTCAGAATTTTTCTAAATAATAGATTTATACATAAATTGATGAATCCAACAACAATACAGAAAGCGTTGACATAGCTCGGGATCTCATATTGTAAAAGCATTCTCAAACCTATTAATTGTGAAGGGTTTTCTTCTATAAAGGCGGTTGTGTGCAAGTTCGCTCGAGGATTTTTAACTCTCCTCGATCCCTTTGACCCAATTATTCATTATGTGTATCAAAATACACCCTTTGCATCCCTACGTCCCAAACTCGGGAAGGGCACGAAAGTTTTCTGATGGAGCCTACTTAAAAATATGAAAGGATTTTCTCGTTGGATCACCGTAGCCTCAAATTGTTGTTCGTAAAAAATATACTACTGTAATTGCCAATTAACTGAGAAGGAAACTAGTCCATGCCCGTTATACATATTTTTAGTTCTTCTCCAGAGCCTCTATTACTATAGAAATCCTACCCCTTATTTATTTATTTATTTTATAAAGCTTTATAACTATTATCCAATATTAAATGCAGGCTCTAGTGTGGCATTTCGTTTCCTGTAGCTACAGACAAGAAAATTTTATCTATTTTGAACGAAAGTAAATTAAATTAATTGGTCAATTTTCTTTCTTTCGCAAAAGGTGAGCAGAGCGGCAGCGGGGCGGCAGAACAACAATTAGGGAAATCGAATCTCCCGTTTATATTTGTTTCATGTGACATTTAGTGCGGTACGGCTTTTAATAATACGCCTTTTAAGTTTCAATGTCAATTAGATAACTCTGTTAATAGCCAATGACTTTACATAAACCAATCTACACCCGACACAGAGAATTCAGGCATCGAACGTCCAATTCCTCGAATGTCCAATATCCATTTTCCGGAACCTCCATTTCCGCGAACGCCCATTTCAAAAACGGAAAAATCGAAAAAAGAACTGAAGAATTATAAGTTGAAGGTTGATAAGTCAAAGGTCGAAAACCTAGGGGCAAGGGTTGAAAGTCGAAATATAATTTATTAGGTTTCATAATTTATAGTATTTATTATTAAATAGATTATTAAATGTTGATTCTAAACTAAGAAATTTATGTACAATTATATCATTATATAAATCATAATATAAATATACATTTTTGTACAATTTTGTAAAAGTGTAGAGATGTAGAGAGAACCTACCTACAATTAATATTAATGCTAAAATATTATGTTTATTTATTTACTTTGAAATATTTATGATACTTTTCTACTAGGCACACTGGATGTATAGGTTTATCCGTTGGCCATATTTCAGGAAAAAAGTTACAGATACTCTGAATTTTTTAAAACATAGAGCCAAAGATGATGGACAAAAGTTATGGGTCTCGCCCAAATTCAGCAATAACAACAAGATATTATGTCAGTACTATTATTTTTTTACACAACGATTTTGACATTGTCGCCATAGCTGTAGGCCATACACAAAAATACCAACAAGCAACCAATGAGAAGATCATTTTTATGACAAAAAAAATTCATTTGCATGAGTGCTTAGCGCCGCTCAAAATTATTTAGATTTACATTATTGTAGAAGCTTAGTTATACTGAAAAGGTTTATTTTTTAAACATTTATAAAATAGTTTTTTAACTATTTTATTATTTTTCGCTTTTCAGTTCCATTTTTTCCACGGTTTAATTTTTTTGTTAAAAAGTTTGACCAGCATATGTTTCTATTCCCATAGCGCAGTTATTGCAACGTATAAATTAGTTAAACGGCCTTCCTTTAAGTGCCGTTGCACCTGCTATCGTACTCACCTTGATAATGAACTATTCAAATGTATTTCACTGTATTAACAGACTTTCTAAGTAGTAATTGATATGATAACTTTGTGATGACAATGCATTGTAAAGTAGTTACGGAACGGGATCTAACTATAAGTACTTAGATGGTACACCTGAGCGTATACTTATTATATTCAATTCAATACTCTTTATTTCACAAAAATACATAAATCATACATAAAAAAAACACGGGACGACTAGAGAACCTCCTCCTCTTTTGTTTTTCGTCGGTTGATAAAGTAACAGGACACTAGATTACATTAGTACATCTAGACAGTCATATCTCTAAAAGCGATTTCTTCCAGACAACCTCATGTATTATATAATATAATTTTCCATTCAAATTAATTAGTATATAATACACTATTTTATGTTAACCTTTGGCAATAAAATATAAGATTTTCCATTACAATTTGTAACTGAAAGACTTTCATAATTTTAATGAGTTAGTTCCTAAAAACGTAAAAAACTGGTCGTTAGATGAATAAATAAACTATTTTCTTCCGCAGATCTATGCCATGGTGTGCGTTTTATCGCAGTACCAGGAGTACAGGGCAGGGCGTGGGACCGCCGCCTTCGACTATTCGGACAGGGTAAGTGACTTTTATTGTAGCAGGCACATCGCACTATCAGCCATTAAAATATGTCAAAACTATTAGCTTAAGTATCAAACTTAAACACTCCTCTTTCTTTTCGTCTGGGGTTTACAATGTAATGGCTTAGGCACATGAGGAATTTCGACCTAGACCTCAGGTGGTAATCAACTATGGGCTGTGTTCTCATTTACCACTGAATTTTGTTAAAAAAGTAATGAGAGAAAAAGATAAAATAGGTACTTATGTAGCTTTTATGTCGTTATGTAGTGTACTTTATTTTTAAAAGGAATCTAAGTAAACATTGAATCGAAACTTCTATTCGAACGCCCCCGTGATTTTATTTCATGAGTAGGTATTTAAGTAAATAATCTCAGAGATCTCAATCGAGAAGGGATCTTCTTAATTTCCGTCAGTCCTTCGAAGACTTTGCGACAAATTCTTACGAAAATACTGTTCATAAATGACTGTTCGATAAGCTATCGTTGAATTTTGATTATCATTTGAGATTTTCGAACGAAACGTAAAGACCTCTTATAATTTTACAAAGCCGATTGCAGACTTGTGTCTTATTACTTTACTGTTAGAGTAACTTTTTACTGTCTCGCTCCTCGTACGTAAGGTATAGCTACCTACTATTGTAATCGCGAAAAATAAAGTTTTTCCAAAATGTGTTCTTTATCGGATAACGCTTACCGAAAAACCGAATATCTCTATTCCGTCTGTCCGTCGGTCCGTGCGTGCGAGCGTCCGTCCGTCCGTCCGTCCGTCCGTCACGCTTGGCTCGGGAGGTTAAACCTTTTTTCGATTGAGACCAAATTTGGAACTTTAGTATTTTAAATTATTTTATCGAGTGATTATCAACAGTTTCTTCGTTCCGCAAAACCTAAGAGTAGGTGTCATACAACAAAAAGTCAAATTATTTTTTTCTCAAAACGGCTCTAACGGTTGTGATGAAACTTTGCATGTCGCAGTTGCATAAGTTTATCTATGACGTTTGTCTTGTGTATGGGTATTGGTCAGGGAAAAATCTAGTTTGTATGGTTCCCCTACAAATTAAATTAAAACTTGCGATTTACTTACAAAAATGGTTGGAGCTATTGAATTGTCATGTTAACGAATTGGCAGGTCATACAACATGAACTCATCAATTTAGGTTTAGACCGTCGTTGTACAATTTATTTACTATCTAAATAGACTAACTGGCAGACAAACCCTCTAATGCTGAACTGTCATCTAATTAACACCTGCAACTTTTGTAGTAAGTACGTACTTACTACTTCAAAATAGTCTATTCCATCCTGAGAACTAGGTTCAAAAGCGTTGTATGCCTGTAATTACCGGAACGTGTAATTACGAATGCGGCACCGGAACACAGAAATGCAATAATAATTGCTTGTAAAAATCAAATTGTAATCGTTTACATTAATCGCCTGATAAAGGCTGTTAAAGTTATATTCTTTAGAAGCAGGTGTTTTCAAAGCTTTTGTGTTAAGCGTAACACAACACGCTAATTTCTGGCGTGTGTAGGTACTGGTAATGGTCTAATTAAAATAGGTACCTAACCTTGTTAAACGGTTTAGATATTATGAGGGAGTTTTTGGGTTTCTGGCTTCTTGTCTGTGTAAGTAAAAAATGAATTAGAAATATGAAAAACAGTTTGGTCCACGACGCGCATTGCGATAAAATTCGCAACTTAGACTCTTATCTCAATTTAATACAACATGTTAACAAACGTCAAACATATTGCATGAGCATCTTGTGTTTACGTCATGTTTACTCAACGTGCCGTCACAATCGACGATAGGAACCTGAGAAGCGTTTTGGTGTTAATTTTAATTTAGAAAATTAAAATGCCGTTTTATTCTGGTAAACCTTTATTTGTTGCATAAATATTGTATTCATTGTAAATAGTAATATTTTTCTGAAAATATACAACAGTTTTTCAAAATCTGTCATCATGCCGAGATTTCTTTAATATGAACAACGCCGCTATACATGCTCAGGCTTTACAAAATGATGGCAATAAAGCCGCTATTTACCGCTGCTCAAGATATTTAATATATCTATGGCTGCAACTGACGTGTGGTCTACTGTATTTTGTTGAGATATGGATAGAATGACAATTCTGCGAATATCTCTTGGGAAAACAATAGAGATTGGCCGCTTAGGATGATCGATGTGATTGTGACCGACTCGTTTTTATCGAAGCACAAAATGCCTCGAATTGTTTAGAATTGTTTTATTCATCGAGGCACCTGGGGCTCGTTGGGTATGTACATAATTGTACAGGGTCCTTTAGAAATGTCTAGAAGTAATCATGATGGAAACAATGTAACTTAAATGGGTACGTGTCGTACCGTAGGTACGTCACGATTATTAGATAGAGCCATTAAAGGTGCCGGATATAGAACAGTGTAGACCCGTCCTTTGAGCTCATCAAGATCACCATCACCATTCAGAAGGGATATCCTCAGTCCCATAACTGAATGCAGGTAATAACATTAATTTTTAAAAGAAAGATTTTTAAAAATGTCATGTTGCAATTCCCCAGTGTTCCCCACAGAGATTTCTCGGGAGAAATACCTAGTAAGGTGTGCTCTTCTGATTAAAAAAACTTTTTCACGATCTCTCAATTCCATTACAACATTGCCAGCGACCAATTATAAAACGAACAGAAACGGCAACTACCACAATTTAAATGCCGTATTTACGCTAGTGTAGTCCACAATAATCTGTGTCTACTGGAAACTAAACACTTATCGCCGGAACGTGAACAAAGTGGGCGAGGGGAGCTCATTTAGGTTTGCGTACACAACTGAACTAATTTTGTGTAAACACCCCGCGGGCAAGGGCTTGCTTCACTACAACAAATTCATTTATTTAGGTAATTGCTTAATAACATTTAAAATAATTCATTAGATTATTGTTTATTTATTTTAAAATACTGTAAGAGGACTGAATCCAAAACTGAAGTCCAAACTGAGCAATAAACTCTCTAAATTCTTTATTCCTCATATACAAAATATCACTTTTTAAACCTTTATATGGCCCCAGTTATACAGATATGCTACGTTAAAGTTAAATACACTACCATGTTTGTAATACACTGGGGAACACATCTACGGCAAAAAAAATCATTAAGAATAAAACATGTGGTCAATATATACACTCAGCCTGTTAGTGCACTTGAGTTTTCAGATGATCTGTTTCCAATACACCTATTCATTGACATTGAATGAATGAGGAAAGAAAGCCTGATATATTCGCTATATAATACCATTATAGTTAAATAAAAAAGAGGAGGTTCTTCTCCGTAAATATTTATTAACTAAGTGGTATCCAAATCGCCTCTGCCTTATAAAGGGTTAAACATTATTATTACCCCCTATTCTAATGGAATCATTTTTGGATAGTCCTGACTAAGCGAGCCAGAACTTGACACCGCTTCGGAAGAGTCGCCATCTGGATAAAAGATGTCCTTCCACATTTGCCGCAGTAACTATGACCATTGGTCATACTATACAAGTCAGTGAAACTGAACCAGTTTTAATAATGGTCAAGGTAGATGGTTGGTTTGTTTTAGGTATAATTTTATTTATTTATTATTATAGTTTTTGGTTCTACCTGAATAAAACACATTTTAAGATTTGAAAAAAGGTAATATATTTAAAAGAATTTCAAAATATTCTTGCCGCTCTTTTGCTCACAGTTTATCAACTGTTCCTAAAGTGGTGTGTGACTCACTCCACAGACAGACAACAAGGACTGGCCCTAGATATATTTACTTTGTACAGGGTAGGCACATTAACTTTTTATAGATTTTTAGGTATAAAATTGATTTAAGTAAATAGGAAGGTAGTACTTATATATGTGAAGAGTTCTTCCGTTTAGTAGAGGTACTGACCCTCCGCAGTACGAAGAAAGAGTTTCATGAAACAACTTAACTGTATAAGTCGTTGAGGCGATTCCGCACTCCGACACGATTATTTTGCCAACTTCACGGCCTTTGGGGATCGGTTACAAAGTGCGGCATTCGTTAAACAACGGAAACTTTAATACCGTTAATACGAACAAACGCCGGCGTATTGGCAACGACACAGCGGTTGTAAAATAAATTCGAAGATCCACTTATAATTTGCTTTATTTAATAGAAGGGACTATTTAGGTATCTGTGCATTATCTTATATATTGTAATAATTCTATTTCATTAGTTTCTAATTTGATTTAACAGTGATGTAGCTATGACCTAACGTCGAATAGTCGTCTTTCTTTCCCGTGGTAAAAGGAAATATTTCAACATATGACTAAATGTAAAAGGAATTTTGTTTAGTATTCAGTATCTAGTTGCCGAATGAATGTTAAATAGTTAAACATTTTAATCTTGCGGGGTGCACCGCTCAGATACACGGCCGCAGGTTTAGGATACCTGTCGAGCGATGAAACAACAATAGCGCCGTCGCGGGTGTTAACCCTCGGCCATTAGGCCTTTTGATCGCACCCGACATGTTAATCAATCCACAACTTACGTAGCTTTACCCGGTGTTATTCTGACAAAGATAGAGCGTCAGTGGCCCAGGGGATAAGACGCGGCCTATCACATCGAAAGGTCCGAAGTTCGATCCCCGGCTGGGCCATGTACCAATGAGTTTTTTCTCGAAACTTAAGTACATTTACTGACTGCTCTTAAACGGTGAAGGAAAACATCGTGAGGAAACCTGCATACGCCGAAGAAGATATTCTTAGGCGCATGTGAAGTCCACCAACCCGCACTGGGCTAACGTGGTGAACTATGGCCCGAACGCCCTCGTTGTGAGGGTAGGCCTGAGCCCCAGCAGTGGGGACATGTTAATAGGCTGTTGATGATTCTGACAAAGATATAATTTTATGACGCTTCTTCATCCATATATTGTACTGTAAGCAATTTTAATTCCGGTCTGTTTGGTTCGTACCTCGTTGTCTCCTGCATTGAAAAAACCAATATAGTGAAAATCTAATCAGCCATTACTTAAATTTTATTTACTATAAAAGAGAGATTCCCCCCACCTAGAAATATAATATTTTTCGTATAATATACCTACGTATTATAACAATATAGGCCCCGACTTTGATAGCAATAATCTGTGGGACCTCCCCTTTCCTTTCCGTGAGGCGAACTGACTCGGATTCACAATTTCATCACGGGATAGTGTAGTTTGTTCCAAGATATGTCGGGCACGTAGTTTGCAGGGTGGGGGGAGCCCCTAGTCTTTGTCTTGTCCGCATAAATTACTGAACCTCATCTAACTGTCCCGCGGTCCTTGAGTTGAGTGATGAAAAGACAAATGTTGCATTTTAGACTATCAATATAGTCATATCCACCAGGGTCTGCCTTCCCTTCCCCACTTACCATCCAGCCGCCTCCAGGTTGTCTTTTACGTGGATTGGGCCACACTAATAAATAATTAGGTAAGATGTTTAATGCCAAAACTGGAATTCCCTGTTCCATAGAAATTAGATAAAGACTTCACAATCACAATTACGAATACAGTACCGGACCGAGACCAGAACAAACTGTTCAGTACATCAAACATATTATGTCTGTCCCATGTATAAAAATCGGGGCTAAGACCTCTGACATTCGAGGCAAATGCCTAAATTCCAAGACCAACAACTTGGTGAATTGACTGATTATGCGTTTTATTATATTAAAATTCTGGATGTGCCATTAACCTAATAAATTGACTCGTAGTTGGCGGCGGTGCAGTACACGGCGACGGCTCAGCAGACCACCACCACCAGCTCAGCTCTCAGCGGCCGCAGGCGATCTGCTGGCAAGCCCATGCCCAGCCGCCATGACCCTGAGGAGTTCTCCGAAGCACCCTCCAAGGTCATCAGTAAGTAACCCTTATTGAACATGAACAAGGCCTATATCCACCGGCAGAAGTCGAAGAGATAATAATGACTAACCTAGGTACCATAGTGATACATTAATTTTTTTATAGTAACTTGATAAGAATCAGAACTTATACTTGTGTTGTAGTAGTTTTCTATCTAAAGGTAGCAGTCGGATCTGAGCAGTCGGCAGCCTGCATCGGACGGTTATCCATACAAATATAGACATGTACGGCCGTCGCTGCCCGGCCGCGACTGCCGGGCAGCGACTGCTCAGATCCGACCTTAACATAGAAGGACAGTTTTTTCCGGACTTAAAACATAATGTTTAGGTTGCTTACGAAACAAACACAAGCATTGGGATTGTAACTATGAAAGTATTGTTTTGAATGATATCAATATAACACAGTACTTTTTTAAATAGACAGGCAGACAAGTCAGTCGTACAAGTAAGTACCTATAAGGAGGTACACGATGAAAGTCCCGATAAAAAAGTAATAAAGCTAAATTAAGAAACTGTATTTCCAGAGAATGATAAAGTGTATTTATCTACGAAATTCATTGTCGGCCTCACAACTAATACACGATCTGTAATCTGTCGTAAACATTTGGGTCAATCAATTCCCTGTTCTTATGGGCGCAGAAACAATATACTGGTCAAATAAATATACGTGTACGAGTATATCGCCATTTCTAGTTTGTTACTGCGAGTATATCTTTGCAGAGAAGTGATGGGTTTGTCTAATTAAGAATTTTGTCTCAACAAACAGATAGCCAATTATCTCGCTAGAAAGTTCGTTGCGATAAGTATAGGTAGATAATTGTAGGTATGTTATATTCTACTCGTGCTCCTTGATCTCTTTGATTTAATCAAAACTGTTAGTTATGTATTGCGAAGCCATAGGGTGAGTTCTATTATCGAGCACTGAGAATAATTATCGTTTACCGGAATCATAATTTGGGTTGTACCCACCACTCGCTTTGTTAAATAAATAGAACTCTGAGATTCTATTCTTGATATATTTATTTATCGCATTTCAATTAAATTAATTTACTAAAATAATTATTAATATTCTGTTATGCCCTTTTATACTGACCGTATTTCCTTATTAAGGGAACACTGCAGTGAGGTTTGGAAGGAATTCTTTGACGAGCGTTCGAAAGAAAAGGGCATCTGGTACAGAACGATGCAACCACAACCTTGGGGCTTTCCGTGGTTTGACAATTGCTCTTTGAACAGACAGGACCTCATTACTGCCTTCAGACTTCGTTCTGGACACATCCCGCTCAACAAGTTCGCGTTTCTGATGCGGAAAGTTCCCTCACCGAATTGTAGCGAGTGTGGAGTCATCGCGAGGACGTGTATCATGCGCTGGTGGAGTGTGTTCGGAACGAAGCAATCAGAAGACTGATTACAAACCAAAATTTGTTTGTTGTCGTTGGTGGATGTAATAGTGGTTTGGCATTCCTCATTTCGGGGGAAGCTAAGCTTCTTTACAAGTTGAATAGATATTATTGTAAGGTGCCGTAGTTTGTTTCAAAATGTAAACTTTACAGAGCGGCATAGTCACAAGGTGACTAAGTTCTTTAAATAAAGATTAAGATTGAAAATCAATTGATGTCAGGTCATGCAGTTGGTCTGTATGATTGGCGATAACATTTAACACTTTGGGAAGGTACCTACAGTAAAAATAAGGCTTTTTGTTAAAAAATCGAGTTTAACCCTCAGTGTTAAAACGGGTTTTGTGACCCAAAAAATAAGATCAAATACTAGACTTATGTGAAGTCTAGATAGAATTCGTTTTTCAAAAACCAAAATCTGACATCCACATTCAGACAAAATATATTACTTACAAATGCGCTATTTATTTGCATACTTGTTACCCAGCCACGACGGACGGACGGAACGGAACGTAGGCGGTATATGCGTTTGGCGTTAGAGGTGGTTTGTGTGTGTGTATTTGTTACCATGTTCCTCGAAAACTACTGGGCCGATTTCGTTGCGGTTTTACGCATTTAAAAGGTATCATTTCAGAGCAGGTTCATAGATATGTTTTATAGCTGCACACCACCAGGGGGCGCTGCAGCAGCCAGGATGGATGGCGTTTTAGGGCTTCTCAGAAACTATTCAGCCGATTTCGATGCGGTTTTTTGCATACAAACCGAAGAAAACCCGTCGCGGCTGCTAATTGCCATCTCTATTCCCAATTTTAATTAAGCAACTATTTATTATTATTTATTGCGTACCTGTGTACCCAATGTAATGTCAACTTATAAAACTGCAACATTCAGGGCAGGGAATGGCAGCCCCGACGGATATTCTTGGGTTTGTAATTATATTAATAGGTAGGTGAATATGTGTAGTGCCTATATTTGATATTCTAATCTGGAAACTGAGACGATTCGCTCGCTCGGTCAATTAATTAATAATGGTCTACATTGTTTTTAAACAGCATCAGTGCTGTCGAAGCCGAATCGGTCTGCTGTCAAGAAGCACGTCCAGTTCCCCGACGAGCAGAGCTGCATTGAGGAGGCCACGGAGGCGCCCACCCGCGCTGAGGCTGAGGACGAAAAACCCGGTGAGTTTTTTTTTCAGTTTTAAAATACGAGTAAAAATACTGACAGGCTAATTATCTATTTCGTATTCATACTTTCATTTAACTTGTAATCATTTTATAGATATGTTATTCTGACAATAGATAAGGTAGACGCTAAGGTAGAACATTAAATCAACAGCTTTTCCTGGCAACATATTTTTGATAACACCTAGAACAATTATGATGGCAACACTAAGTCGACAACAGGTTATTTAATATGCTTTTTATATCATGTGACGACTATAGGGACACTGACGAGTATACGGACGTCTACCTTAAGTTGGCTTAGAGTCATGGCCTTCCATAATGCCTTTCATAACTCAGTCATCTGCCCTCCTCAACCAGCTTCTCCCTGCTATAATATTTTATAGGTATCAACGTTTGGTGTACTCGAGAAAATAGCTGTAAGTACTTAAAATAAGAGACAGGACAATATTGTATTAAAGTTAAATGAATTTTCCGTTAACAATAACTTTTGTCAGAAAAGTAGTCAAAGTGTCCACTTTGGGGATTTTGAATTTATGCACCCATTTCGCCGCTACAATTAAACGAGCAATTTGCATTATTACACTCAATGTAAAAAATTGCTAATTTTCTCGGTTCACTGACTTGATATGTTGCTTTGCGGATATGAAACAGTATTTCGCGCATCGTTTCCGGTTAGTAATAAGAATGACATAATGTAAGCTGAGAGCGGGGTAGTTGAGTTCTGGAGTGGAGACATTCGTGCGGTTTGCGCAGTGTTGGGATGCTCTTCTGCCAGATGGACGGACGACCTGAAGAAGTGCTCGGAAGCGAAGGAGACACCCATTGATGATCGCCGTAGGCCAGCAACAGGCTGATGATTGACAATAAGTCGGAATGGAATATAATATCACTTTTTATTTGATTACCTCCGGTTGAAATTTTTAAGAAGAATCTGTTTGACCCCTGGGTTGATAGAGTAATTATTGTTCTCTAATTGGCAAGTAATTTTGTCGTTTGACAAGCGTCAAATAGAATTAGGTTTAGGATAAGTTTCGACACACAATACCACAAGGTAAAATGACATTAAATTTCTTAAATTAGGTAGGTACCTACCTAATGTAATAACTTTATTGTTTTGCGATCGGCAAATATGCGGAAAATATTGTTTGTTAGTTGCCCTGAAATATATTATTTTCCAGTTCAAATCACATTTCACCTTTCGATCAAAAAGCTTTTAGTGTCATCCTAACTTGATTATCTTTGATCTCACTAGGCTAGTAATGGAATGGAATATTCGTCTATATATACAGGCAGAAGTGAAGGGTGAACCACTTAATCAATATTCCAAGTATAGGTACGCTCAATCTAATCTTCGCTGAAACCTAATCAAATACTTAGGGTCATACATTAGGAATTTGGTTTTGGTTTGCTTTATTGACAAACCAAGTCACTTTGAAATATACAGAAAAGTACCTACAGTATACCTACGAATAATGAAGTGTATGAACATTAATATGTTATGTAGAATAATGTAAATGTCACTGTAAGTATGTAGGTATTAAACAGTGTAAAATTAATACGTTAATATAACTTCAGTATGTTGAGAAACTTATCGAAGAAAAAAGCGTTACCCATGAGACACCGGCGACCGTGACTAGAAACTTATTACTTTTTAATAGCAACACCCGGGTAGTATTTAAACGAACTACACGAAGAAGGTTGAAAGGTAATATTGACTTATGCGGCAACAAAGAGATAAGTTCGCCATTTATACATGCAAAATTAAAGAAATAAATACGTTTCATGTAAATGCTGCGGCTTTACCGAGTATTCTCGAGTGGCGACCGCGTACCGGAAGACGCAGGAGGACCGACGATCTGGTGAAGGTCGCGGGACCCAGGTGCATGAAGTTGCAAGAAGTGTGGCAGGAAACATCAAAGAGTGGTATAAATGAACAACTGGGTATTTTCTGCTGGGTCCATATTTGCAAGAAAGGAAATAAATCTGAAATGGGTACATAAAATGTACGCAGTTTTGATTTAACAATATTCCACAGTGACTTACATAGGTGGGGAAACGTGGGAAAGCAAACTTTTTTAATTGATAATATTTGAATGTAAGATCAAAATTTCTAAACACCAATATAAAACGTAAAGAATATCACAAATGACGCGGATAAAATACCATTAGAATGCAAAAGTACAAAACGTGGAATTTTTAACAAAAAAAAAGTATACAAATTAAAAAAAATTGCACTACTTGAACATGGAACTACATGTTCTCGAACTGTTTCCTTTAAAGAAGCACCAAAAATAGAATATGTATGTAAGAAAAGAAAAATAGAATAATAATTGCGTATACATAATGAGGAAACTCAATGAATATTGACAATTTGCATGATTTATTTAAGAACAAATTACTTTTACTTTTTAATTAAGTATTACCAGGCAGTCTCTATATCCTGCCACAATGTGCGTCGTAGAGATCCTTTGTCCAGCAATGGACGTCTTTTGGCGATATGATGATGACGATGTTGTCCGCAGAGCCCCGCGTGATCAGCTCGCTGTGGATGGAGCTGGAGTCGGAGACGCAGACCCCGGAGCGCTGACGCCGGCGCAGCGAGCAGTTCTACCGGCCGGTGTCGCGCGCGCGCCTCGAGCGCCGCAAGATGTCCGCCGCTGGAATGCCGCCCGCAGACAACAACACCAAGGACTCTTACCTGTAAACTGTCACCTATCGCTACCGGACTATTAATTTTACTTTCAATCTTGTCATTAAGTAAATTCAAATTTCTTTATGTTGATTTCTATTAATGTTTGTCACTCGCCACTGCGGAAGATCGTCTACGATTTAATTCGAAGTATTTAGTACCTACTTACTCAAAACAAAATCACTTTAGTCACGTTTTGAAGCGATGTGAACCTAATCAGATACTCCGTAATGTCGATACCATCAGGATACTTGTCTTTGAAACTGTTGTCGCATGACTATTTTACTTATTTTTTATTTGTAAGCTAATTGGTTGCATGATGTAGACCGAGGTCTCTTACAATAATTAACTATTATTTATAGTTTTGTATGCTATTTTAAGGTGATCAGAATTATTTCCTGCGTAGACAGAACGTCTAAGCCTCTATTTAAACTGGATACTCCGAAATTCCGATACTTCAATAAATAACCACGCTGGCTGTCAAGACGGACTCCGAGAAATGCATATTATAGATGTAATTCAGATTTTCAGTATTATAGGTGTAATTCAGTATTGTTACCAAACAAATACACGTTTATTATAGAATATATTCAGATTACAAAAAAAAATTAGTCAATGTTTTCAGCTGATATCACAGTGGATACTTACTTGTACGCATAAACATTAATATATTTATCAGACACTAACCACGTATATTAGATACGATAGCTTGAGCACGAATTTCATGTTATTTATGTAAGTAGTTAGACAGGAACATTGTGCTGTCGGGATCGCCAATTTGTGTGGAATTAGTTACCATTTAACTAGATGGAGGAAGGTGAGTAGCCGTTCTGTAACCATCAATAGATAATTACCTATAATAACCGGTAGTTATCGAGCCGCGGTGATCGATTGTAGTGACATTTTGGAGACAAGAAGGATAGGTTTGGGTGAGTTTCGATGTTGGGTATTCAGAGTATGGATAAGTGATCTCATCAGATAACCTGATTTGATTACACTAGGATAAAAATTAGAATAGAATTCCGCATTTATTGTATTTCTGCTTGTATGTCTGTGTAACCTGCGAAGCATCAATTAGTCGTACTATGGGCATGAACGGTGCTGTATATCTATCGGATAGTCGAACTAGCACTAACGGACCCGAAAATTAGTGCTAAGAGGAAAGCGAAGTTTAGGATTAAATCGCCTTAAATATCACTGGATTGGTTGGGGCTAGGGTGGCCCAGGTTTACCCCCCTCCCCCCCTTCTGGTATCTATACTTGCATACCAGTTACCCCTTAATTATATGAAGCTCTCAGGTTCACTGACGAGATAATTGATTACAATTTTTTATAGAAAGTGGTAAACAAAGAGTTTGGAATATCTATATAGCTGGCCGCCGGCCGGGCCCGCTCGTTCTGTGCTCTGTGGTGGTAATGTCGATATAAAAAGCTCCCCGGCAGCCCCGTGGTACCTAGTACTGATATGTGTAGAAAATAAAATTATCAATATAGGTTCAGTGATTCTCGAGTTATAGCCATATCGAAACAGATAGAAAGACGTAAACTTTTATGATAGGTAATAATACCAGTATGTAGGCATAACTCAGAATGCGCGGTTTATAGATGAGATTCCCAGGATTTTATTGATCTTTCTCCGACGTTAGTGCTCTTTAGCATAATTGGAGCCCGATTATATATTTTTTTCGTAACACTTACAGCTAATATTTACAAATGCTTACAAACTTTGCCATTGATTAGTGTCCACAGCGATACAGTCAATTATATGCCAACAGAATACCTAAGCTAGTATTCTTTAAAAGAAAAATAGCCTATAAGTAATTACTAATTATTTCTCACTGTTGGGGCACCGGCCCCTCTCAAGGAATCCATTCGGAAGAGATAAGCCTCAAAAAACTGAAGGTGTTGCCGAATAACTTTGTTTTATACTACTCGTATACATACGACCTACTGATATAAAATGAATAACTATAAAAATGAAACTTGTCTATTTTTATACAGGACTGTTTATGGCTGGAACTAGCTAGTTAACTTAAAATAATACTTACACATATAAGAACTTAATGCATACACTCTTACATCTAATCCCAACCTATACGATTCCCTATTACTATTAGAATATTGCAAGAATAATAAAAGCAAAAAGTTGTCGCCATTGCTGATCAAACCTACAACATTAATTTGTCGTTCGAGGCAAATGTCCAACCACTGCGTTGATGAAGCGGTTAAATAGAACAGAGATTAAATTGATTCATTTAAGTACCTTGCAGGTGTTTCATAAACGGATCCGGTTTGATCGGTATCCCAACTTCATTTCCTCGATCAGCGGCACGAGATTGATTAAAACGGAATAGCGGTAGAGCATTGCCTTAATCGAGAGCAATATACCTACGATTTGCCTGTATTACGGGTTAATCTGCAATAGGCTAAAATAACGGTGGCTTAACATGACACACTACAGTTGTTACCTACATTATAATAATCTACGACATTCGTCAAATTCTACATTCGCCAAGACCTTATTTCGTCAAATTCGCTATAATAAGTCATCTTTGCCTAGTTACAGTTCGCGACATTTTATTTTATTTGTACCTATTTGTGTTATTTTAGGGTTAAAAAAACTTCCAGAACAATTTATGAGCAAAAATGTTTTAAGTATTTTCAACATTCGTTTTTGCACGCTGGGTTGCTGTAAGCAAATATTTTATAAAGAGTAAAATGTAAGACGGTGACGTAAACCCTTACAGCAAGATATTTTGTCTGTCTGTACGTGCCTTGGATAACTCAAAAACGACTATGTCATGTACAATTGCCTGGTAAAAAGTGAGAAAAATATGTAATTTTTATTTGTTGTTTTTTCGACGTCATATTTTAGGAAAACAAAAATTGACGTTACGCTACTACGCTTTGCTGACTTTTTCATTTTGCGACACATAATTATTTACTCATCAAAAAAATCCTGACAACAAAAATAAAAGAATTCAAAAGTAGCTAAAGACTTCTTTGTCAGATATTGTGCTATTGTGTGCTACTCCCACTTAGTGGCAATACTTAACGACAGCAGGAAGCGGTTATTTCCCGTGAACGCCGGTCGCGATGAAAGTAAGTCAGACTACGGTGTTCCTCAAGAGCCGGATATGCCGGATATAAGCTGGTACAGAAGTACATAAATGTTACAGGTCGATGCATCCGGAAGAGGTCCGGAAGCGGTTTACATGGCAAATGATACCTACTTACAAGTGTTTATCAACATTATGCAAGGTCATTTAAATTGACCAGGTATACATACACTTTGGCAATTACATCCACAGCCTGTAACAATCATAAAAGAGGTACCTACTTAAATAATAATAAAACATCGTGATTCCATAGAGCCTATTTTCGCTATCTTTATTTCCTAGTTTTCGAGAAAAACTGACTAAATATTTGAGACCTGTATATCTATTTAGGTTTAAATAATAATAATAATAAAAATGCCCTTAATGTTTTTATGGACTTCTTACATATAATGTTGATAATGAGAGATGTCATCGTGGGTCAAATTTATAGAATCAAAACGTAGAGAGATGTCTTTAAAACATTTTTGACATCGCTAATCTCAAATCAGCATCGCAGCGCTAGGAAAAATATATAGGGCCATCTGATAAATAATAATAAATATTTTATGTACGTCTTCTAAAGGTATACGATGAATTTCATATATAATTAAGCTTAACATGATAAGTTGAGAACCCTTCCATTTTAGTTTGTACCGAGTATATGAGTTGGATTCTAACTCCAGGGAAATAATATCGATGGAATTTTAGCTTACTTCTATTATCTAAAATATATTTAAATAATGTTGTACATACCTATGGGCCATAGCGAAAGTGTTTTGTGGGACATTACTTACTATTTTACATTTTATTAAAAGTTACACAAGTCATATAAGTTTTACCAGCCATTACGGCGTGCACTTTGGACCTTGTCAAAGAAAATTTTACTTATAAGGAGACCATCCAACGGATCCTGCTGCACTTTAGTATTTCTACCCAAACACAATCCTTCAACTTCTCCTTCTAAAGGACACCTTCTATTCAGTATTGATAATATATACTTATATCGAAGCCACGACATTCGTCAAACTCTTATTTCGGATATACGTTACATCTGGCGTAAGGTGGGTTGGTACTACTTGGTACAAATTTCCTATGTTACAAGTGGATGAACTTGTATTGGCCCTATAGAGAGGTCGCGTCATATCATGTGTAATCCCATTCAATATCACGTCGAAGTTCTATTGATGTGCCATCATATTCTGATATAATGTACTTCAATATATTCTCTCGGGACGTATTCAAAGATTTTATATATTCGTACTAAAGCTTCTCGCTTCGTAGCATTTACAATGGATATTATTTTTCGGCGTAGTTAAAGTAGCGTAATGTCACTTTAAGTGACTATGACATGCTTTATATTTAAAGGAACCATTCCGGTTTTCGGGTACAGTGTTAATTCAGGATATTATAATTTACTAGCAAACGTCCCGCGACTTCATTCGCGTTAGAATACCCCCCCCCCCCCCTATCCCTTCCCCAAGTATCCTATGTTCACACACAGAGTATTAGCTATCCAACAGCGAAAGAATTATTGAGATCGGTTCTGTAGTTAAAAAGATTAGTCCTAACACACATACATCCATCTAAACTTTACCTCTTTATTATTAGTATTGATTTCATTTTTATTAAAACTTTTCTTGCACCTAGGTTTTTAGTTTTCATAAGAACGCGAAATGTTTTTTCATGTAGTTATACAAAACTTCCTGCACTCCTACAGAATAGTCGTTCGAAAGTAAAAATACTTGTAACATTGCACATACAAATAATTACTCACCTATATATTTATAGGTGTTTACATAAATATCACAAGTACTTAATACATTATTTATTTAAATACTTACCTATACGTGACAGTGCTTCAGTACATCTGTTCAGTCGTTATGTCATAAAAAGCCAAGACAACACTTTTCTCATATAAAATTATCTACATACTTCGATGACGCCCCATAATCAGTAGTAGTTTGTATTTAAACAAGTAAAGCCAGAGTCCAACTCAATGTCCCTTATCACCTAATATTATGTTCCCGAATGCTACGAGACCGATAATACTCGCGTCTTTAATTTGCTACGAACGACTCCAAAAATAAGTTACGTAGCCGAGATTGCTACACGTCGTAGCAATCTATAAGCAATAAGTACAGCTTTTCCATACTAACAAGTATACCTACCTAAGTTAAATTATGTTTCTATAGACATTTTCTCTCCAAAAACTTTTTTCTATAACAGTAGGTAAATAAATATCGAACATGTACATAGGCTACCTGTTATTCTATTCCAGCCTTTTATAAACTCTCACAAAAGAAAAAGTACCAGAGTTGAGGAATGGTTCTGTATAAGGGCGTGCACACCATGATATTTTTTTGTATTGTCGATCGGCGATTATTCTAGTTCCTTTAGAGTAGCTATTTATGTAGCAACAGAACGTCCGCACTGTAGCGATTGACTGATTACTAATAACAAGTCGCTGCTAACAGTGAACTTTGTAAAAAACAGACTTCACAATTAAAAAAACGAAAAACAGAGTTTCTTTTTATACGTACTCAAAAATACACCAGTCCAGCCAGATATATAGACAAAACGCTAATTGCTGCTAGCCTAGCAGTACTTATTACCAGAGGTCGGCGGGGGTGTGCTGTTTATAAGTCATTAATGTCATTTAATTGTGTCTTGTAGATATTAATATGGATAATATCCTTATAGAAATATTAAAAGAAGACATAACTGAAATTATTAAACTAGAATGAAAATGCATTACAAAACGAGTATTAAGGTTTTTAGGGTTTTTATTTATTGTAAATTTTCTGTGCTATTGTTATTACAATAGCACAGAAATGAATGATGAACTAGAATAATGAACTATAGGTTTTTCTATATTTTAAATTTTTAGTGAGTTTCGCCTTGAGTTTAATATCATTAATCACATTCCGTAGGTTCTAATAAAATTCATTTGTTTTGATGGCGACGTAAAGCTCGTAGCAGAAAGGCAGACTAAATAAAATCATTTCATTAGTTTATTATAATTGCACATGGGGCATTTACCATTGAATGATAAGGTATGTCCATGTTATGCAAAAACTGAAAACAGCACACCCCCGCCGACCTCTGCTTATTACCTACCCCATAATAATAAATTTATATTATATCATCATCATATCAGCCTGTAGACGTCCACTGCTGGACAAAGGCCTCCCCCAAGGATCTCCACGACGACCGGTCCTGCGCTAACCTCATCCAGCTGGGTCCCGCGACCTTCACCAGATCGTCGGTCCACCTTGTGGGAGGCCTGCCTACACTGCGTCTTCCGATACGTGGTCGCCACTCGAGAACCTTTCTGCCCCAACGGCCGTCAGTTCTACGAGCGATGTGCCCAGCCCACTGCCACTTCAGCTTCGCAATTCTTTGAGCTATGTCGGTGACCTTGGTTCTCCTGCGGATCTCCACCGTAAAAGAACCAAAAAAATCTCGGACCACACTCTCATTCTAATGGAGGAAAGACGACGAATGGTTCTGCAGTCTCCGGATGACGCTTCCCAACTTCGGTGGCTTAATAGACAGATCTCAAAGTCTCTGACTCGCGACCTACGCCAATTTAATACTACCAGTATTAAAGAGGCCATCGAGCGTAATAAAGGCTCCAAAGTGTTCGCAAGAGATATGTCTATTGGGCAAAGCCGGTTGACGAAGCTAAAGACCGATGATGGCAGAATCGTATCGTCGAGACCCGTGCTCTTAGAGGAGGTCGAGAAGTTCTACGGACAGTTATACACGACAACACGGCCACCTGTTAGTAGTCCGGCTAAAGACCCAAGAGCTAGACTGACCCGGCACTATACCGAAGATATCCCGGACGTCAGCCTGTACGAGATTAGGATGGCTCTCAAACAGCTTAAAAACAACAAGGCACCGGGTGATGATGGAATTACGGCTGAGCTTCTGAAAGCCGGTGGAAGACCAGTACTAAAGGCTCTTCAGAAGCTATTTAATTCCGTCATACTCGAGGGCAAAACGCCAAAGTCATGGCACGGAGGTGTGGTGGTGCTCTTCTTCAAAAAGGGAGATAACACCCGGCTGAAGAACTACCGACCCATCACACTTCTGAGCCATGTCTATAAGCTATTTTCGAGAGTCATTACGAATCGTCTCGCGCGCAGGTTCGACGACTTCCAGCCTCCCGAACAAGCCGGTTTCCGTAAAGGTTTCAGTACCATAGACCACATTCATGCGCTGCGGCAGGTTATACAGAAGACCGAAGAGTATAACCAGCCACTATGCTTAGCGTTCGTGGACTATGAGAAAGCCTTCGATTCGATTGAGACCTGGGCTGTGCTACAGTCTCTCCAGCGGTGCCAAGTTGACTATCGGTACATCGAAGTGATGAAGTGCTTATACGAAAACGCCACCATGTCAGTCCGTCTCCAGGACCAGAACTCGAAACCTATCCAACTGCAGCGAGGTGTGAGGCAGGGAGATGTCATATCTCCGAAACTGTTCACCGCTGCACTGGAAGACGTCTTCAAGCTTCTGGACTGGAACGGACTGGGCATCAACATAAACGGCGAGTATGTCACTCATCTTAGATTTGCCGATGATATCGTGGTCATGGCTGAGACCCTGGAGGACCTAGGCACAATGCTCAATGGCCTCAGTAGAGTCTCTCAACAAGTGGGTCTAAAAATGAACATGGACAAGACGAAAATTATGTCGAATACCCGTGTTGTACCCACTCCTCTGAAGGTTGGAGACTCTACGCTCGAAGTTGTAGACGATTATATATACCTGGGACAAACGGTCCAGTTAGGTAGGTCCAACTTCGAGAAAGAGGTCAATCGTCGAATCCAACTCGGCTGGGCAGCGTTCAGGAAGCTACGCAACATCTTCTCGTCCCAAATACCGCAGTGTCTCAAGACGAAAGTCTTCGACCAGTGTGTGTTGCCAGTGATGACATATGGTACCGAGACGTGGTCCCTCACTATGGGCCTCATAAGAAGGCTCAAGGTCACCCAGAGGGCAATGGAGAGAGCTATGCTCGGAGTTTCCCTGCGAGATCGAAATTTATATTATATACAACAAAGTATTTATAAATATTATGGCGTATGATGAGAACACACGACCACGGCGGTATTTTTTCGTCAAAAAAGAAGAATACTTTCATAAATGTAACTTGTTTTCTTGTTCGTAAACTTAAATCAGATATTTAAGTTTTTTAACTGCCTTAACTACTTTTTACGGTCTGAAGATGGCAAACGGGTAGATTGTCCTCTTACCGGTTTAAGTTATTCCTCCAAAACTCATCCGTTCCCAGACTTCTGCGAGAAATCACTGTCACTTCAGCTTAGAAGTCAGTTCGTACCTATGTCGGTGACGTCTCCTATTGTAAACACAATGCGGATCACGTCCGTCTCTTTAAAAAATGGGAATTATAAAATCGTCAGAGGGTTAAGTGTACACTGAGCCTATGGAGAGTAAAATGACAGTTGTTTGGCGTTCAAGATTTATGAGTCGGAACCGGATCGCTTAATAACAACTTTGCTCACTTTCTGGCCCACGTTCGATAACCGTGACATTTACTAGGTAATTCTTGTCAAATAATTAGGTACTCGGAAGGCATCGGAAATATTGGGTGAATATTGAATAATTTCCCTATTGATTATTTCTCTACTTAACTCAAGCAATAAGAGATTTTACATCTAACCTTATAGTTGGTTATCGCATTCATATCCCATTTCGAATGTCAAGCCTGTAATATCGCATTAAGCAATAATCAATTGGTTCGTTGGTTTCTTTCTTTAAAACGACGTGTCGTCGGCAGATATTTCAATCCGTTTTGCCGTGGTCGAGGTGTTTTTAGGGTTTCGTACCTCAAAAGAGGAAAAAGGAACCCTTATAGGATCACTCGGTTGTCCGTCTGTCTGTCCGTCTGTCAAGACCATTTTTTTTCACTACTACGAGCTGCCGCTCTAACACCTCTTACGTTTCTATAACCCTGCTGCTTTCTATGACATAAATTTTCAACCGACTTAAAAAATTGGAGGTTCTCAATTCGACATGTATGTTTACGTTGAATTACGAAGCTAGTGCAGAAAAATCCATAAGCTGTCTACATCCACTATTGGGTATAGGCCGTTTCCACCGCACCCCGCTTTCCGTCCTCCATGGGGTACCCAGTCACCATACACCAATCGAATACACAATAGATAAGACAGAGAATTCACCATTATTTAAGGCGATTTATCGATTCTATAGCAAACAGGGTACAATCAAGTCTTGTTGTAAAAAAGATAGGAAATAATTGAGGGACGCGTGCATTAAGGAATGGTGCCAACTCTTCGTCTATCGACTGAGTAGCTATTATAATAAGTATATTAGAAATGAATTGTGTGTATAATATTAAACATAATTATTAGTTAATGTTTATGTACCAAGATAGGTATATACTTATATAAGGTTATAATTACTGTTAATTTTTTTTCTTTATGTAGTATTATTGAAAAAGGACATGTCCTGATATTTATATAAAAGTTAAACACAATATTTAAATTAGTTATTTAATATTGTCCCATAAAATGGAAATTGAAATAGAAGTATAACTTTTATTAAATTCGTTCGCTTAAGGTATTTACCTAAGTACTTATTTTAACAAAAACGCATAAAATTGTAAACTAAAGTCGATTTAATTTTATAAAGTCCGGCTCCGCGTTTGAACTTTTAGGAACCATTTTATTTGATAGGGTTATTATTTTTAAAGGCTTTGCGATATTACCAATAGAAACATTCACGAACCTTCATTCATCCGTTATTTTTCACACGATTTAAATTCACCGTGCATAGCACAAAATGTAAAACAAACCTTTCTGGAACAGACAGATGTTACCTTTGATAATGTATTTTCGTACCGACGCATGTAGTATATTATTATGTATAACAGGGGTGAATTCAGGTGGGCCTGGAGTCACGGCCTCAAAAATGTCTAACTCCACAGATATAGAAAAAATAAAAGCAAAATTTCATACTTAACTTTTAAAATGCAACTTTACAAAATTTACAACTTTCACAAGTTTAATGTTCATTGCTCTAGGTCCTAAAATATACATAACGGAACTGAACGGAACTGAAATTGAGAAATCATAAGTTTTATTTAGTTCAAGTTATTCTAATAAAATATATATATATATATTATACATTGCGCGCATTACCACGTTGAGTGCTAAATAAATTCGTATAATCTTGTGCGTACCGGGCCGGACCTCCGGCGCGCCAGGTTCGTAGCCCACGAATAATTACGAATTACTTTAATTATGTTGACTATTAAAACTGTTTATTGGCACTTAAAAGCCCCAATTATTCCAAGTTTTAATACGTATTTGCCACCTGGCGTATAAATTTCAAAAGAGGCGGGACAGTAATACCTATTCGTACCTACCTTTAAATAAGATTCTAGATCCCTATTGCATCCCTGTAACATCCGGGTAACAGAGATTTACATTAGGACTGTTACGTAGGTACGCTTATATTTTTTTAAAGAATTGGGCCAATTTGTATAAAAAAAGACGCACTGACTAAACGAGCGTAATTTTAAGGTGTTTTTTCAATCCTAAGAATTTGTTACCGTCGAGTCCAGTTGGATATTTTGTATAAAACTCTATTATTTATAAAATTGTAGGTAATCGTTACAACATTTAAGTCGGGGGATTTGTCTAACCCTTCTTAAGGACTGATTAAAATCGTGTTAAGTATATTGTGTACATTATAAAGTGCGGTATTCCGGCTATCGATGCGTCAAATTCATGAAATGGTACCTATTAAAAATGTAGGGAAATATACTGCCACACCACACCACACAACACTCTCTCTCTGTTATTCATTCACATAATCTCGGATTTATCGCTGATTATTAATCGGTGATTTCGGTTACCGTTTTTCGTCGCCATTTTATGTTTTTATGTAGTTTTTCTTATTGTAAATTAAACACATAAAAACACAACTATGTCACTTGCTTTGTATAAAATATTTTTTTTTAATAAGTACCATAATATTATTGCTTATTAAAAGGTATTGTTCCACAGAGATGTTGTTTAGGTTAATTCAATTTTATTTATTATTAATTAGTTAGGTAGGTAGATGTTAAGTAGGTACTACCTGTGTTAATGTAATAAAAAGGTATAATTAATATTATGTGTTATACTATGACTGTCATATTACGCATAAATACAGGTGGACATTGAAAGCCGTGGTTGGTGGGAAAGTATGTAGGTACCTACCCTAAATACATAATTGATCATAGCAAATTTTCTGAAATAGAACAAAACAATCTTTTATTTTCAAAAATAAATAGAACGGTTTTTTTAAGAAACCACTGGTCTGATCCGGACAAATTAAAAAAAAAAAAACATTGTACATTTTTGATACCGATCAAAAGGGTCAATCATAAGAATCAAATACCTTCTAGTACCTAACATTATTAGGTATTTTAAGTTAAAGAAGACTATGAAATGCATTCAATCTTAAATGTTCAGGTAAACGAAAAGTAATAGGCTTTTAATTTCCACCCTGTATAGCACATCTAATCAATATAAGTAGGAATTGTGTGTAATAAAATGTTAGTGCAGCAATTGTTGTTTTGTTCTAAAAGCCAAACCAACCCCGTCATGGACATAGCGTGAAGATAATGTATGAAACCTACTTAAGTAGGTGTAGGTATTACCTACTGCCTAGTAGGTATACGATAAGTCAGTCGTTTTATTTTCATTCAAGCCTGCCTAGATTGATGTTGTATTAGTATATTTTGCTGTCACAAGCGAAGCAAGGTTTAGAATCCTTTGGACATAGTCTAAAGGTAAAAAAATCCGGTGTTTTCTCGTAGTCCTACTAATTTCACATGCCTTGCGCTAAGTATGGCTAAGTCCTCCCTTGTCAGACGGAATACCGTCGACCATAGAGTAACTTATATACCCTCGACTACCGTTAGGCGTATCGCAGACACCAGTATACAAATATAGACCGCGCGTGTTTTAAAGTCTCACATACATTGCAAGGGAAAACAACAAGCCGCCACGGCCACCGCACAGGCCCCGTATATGTGGGATACGCATTAACCTAAGACCAATGAAGTACAAGTTAATGTCATCATCAGTATATAATAGTCATCACAGAAACATTAGGAGCCGCAGGAGCCGTCATAATAATTATACATTAAGTACTAGCTTTTAAATACTCAAGGATTAAAGGCCAATCAACGAAATTATTGATACTTAAATACCTATTCACAATTTATAATTAATTATTTTCGCAGTCGGTGCCAGCTGGCGCGTTTTTACTTTTTGAAGTCGTTTTTTTTCTGAAATTAATTGAGTGGGTATACTCCTGAAATGGTCCCATTGTCCCAAGTTAAGTCCAACCACCAAGTCAGGATCTGATGGAAGTCGAGGAAAATCCTCAAATTTTATAGATAAGCATATACCTACAGTTTGTTAAGGTCTTTCAAATTATTCAGGTGTTTACGTGTGGCTGGTAGTAATCATTACATGCTGCTGAGCTGATGTGAAAGCCACAACACTCCACAACGGTTGGAAGTTATGAGAAAATACTGCAATATGTCGACAGAAACTGCTTTTTGACCTATACCCAATTATTTAATTAACTAATGAAGTCGATTATTGTTTACTCGTCTTAGTCTTTCCATTTTCATCTTTCATGATTTGTGGTAGTAATTTTCACTACCTACCTATTATATATACACCTAAAATTTAAAAACAAACTTTTCATAATAAAAAAATACTAACAAAACGAAAAAAGAAAGTCAATTTTAAGTCATGTGGAAAAATCTATTCCGTTTTCGTGAACAATTTTTGACGTAAATTCGATATCTTCCTCGTCGCGTCGTCTCGGGGCGCCCAGCGGGCATTCCGGAAATATTGCATCTTAAATTACTATATATGCAGTTTTGCTGTTGTGTTGTTGTCCCTATAGTAAAATTTGCTATCTTCAATATTTAGGGTATTTTTACTCCAGGTGGCGTCTGAACTTTCCACCTTGAATACCTATTGTATTGTATTTTTAGGTACGTAGATAGGTACTTGGTGGATCGAATAATTATATCTTCAGGCATACCTGGAGTGCATACACTTCGTGTTAAAGCACGATAAAATCAAAGACAAAGTTGTAAATAATAATGATTATATTCTTAAATTATAATGGATACACTGTTAACGAAATTCGGTTTTAATGCAGATCTCGTTATACCTTATCTTTTAAATTGTTACAAAACCGAGAAAATTAAATATGGTGGTGACATTATTACTTACGTCTATAATTTATATAATACTCTTTCACATAAAATATTACATCAGTACACTTCAGTGTCTACATAAAATATATAACATGTCATTAATATTTTTTATTCATAACCATATTATTGTGTGCGTAATTATTAGACTAAGCACAAATGAAATAATTAGAAAGAAGTTTTTAAGACAGCCTGCCTTTTTCCTGCAGAATCATCCACTTCATTTCGACATGTTTCAATAAAATCGTTACTGTTTAGCACCTTTTTGCCACAGCTAGATGGTTAGTGCACTGAAACTTACATCGAAAGATCATTGCATTAAAATCTGTTCATCAGTTTTCGAAATATAAGCGAATAGACAGACTACGTATTTTATAATAATAACAGCGACTGAAATAAATGTATAACTATCAAACATTACTTAATGTAAGTATTTGCTTGACATAAGTACCTACATACATTTCGAGAAAAAGCCACAATACAATTTTGTCCCACTTCTATAATTAAAAATAATACGTAATATTGAATTTGTGCAAGTCCTCACAATTAGATTGCATTACATTTATTAATAATATTTATACAGAGCGTGTCAGCGAAAATATAGCATTTATGACATGTACCTACCCAGGAAATTGAACGATTTTTGAATCGGCTTATTAAATATCGATGCTCGATGAATACTCCCGAAGAGGACGCATCTTTACACGAGATCTGATTCAATTTCGATAACAGTAGTCACATACATGTAATAAATGTTACGTCTTCATTACATCATATATTTAAGTATCTAACGTTAATCTTTAAGATTCATAATATGATTTAATACTTCCACCACTGGTCTTATTGTAGTGAAAAGGCAACCAAATAGCGACTAATTGGTAATTCTAGCGTATTAACGGTGTGTAGATTTGCCCAATTACTAGGTTTATATTCTGTGACGTAACCGTACTTAATCTAAAGTGGCATACATCATACCAATAAGCTCTCATATCTTCAAAAAAAACGTGGCATATCGGAAAGTCCAAAGCGAAGATTCACAAAATGCCATATGTTAGTTCAATATTGAAAATATTACGTTTGCCTTTACATCTTGCCACCAGTGCATAAAGAATTTTGAAACAAAAATGACAACTTTAATATTATTCTACTGGGATTTAGTAACATTACAATTTTGTAACAAAATTAGTTGTTCTTAAAAAAATTATAAATAGATGGAACGAACGTAAGACAAGAACATACGACAAGGAATTAAGAATACCTTAATTATAGTGTATAATTTTTGCAATTTTTGTGACGAAATTACCACTTCGCAAGGCCGAATAGGTGAGAGAATTTTTCGCTTATTCCTTGTAGAAAACCAAGTTAACCAACTTTCTACGAGGAAAATAATTCCTGCTGGTTAAACAGTTATCTAGTAGGAATTATTTCCTCGAAGAATGCTGGTTAACTCTATCTTGGTTTTCTACAAGGAATAAGCGAATTTTTGTTTATTTAAAGCTTTTATTTGTTACATTATAATAAAAAGAATAGCTAAGAAGCTTAGTTGTTTTGTTACACCACAGCACAATGTATCACAAACACATTCTTATTATTGGAAATCGAATAATTAAACCTGTAAGTCATTTATACACATATATAACTCACTTTCAACTCTAGAAATTAAATCGTAAAAAATAACACATTAATATTTATTATGAATTAACACAAACTTTTGCAATTACTGGAAATTTAATAATAAAAATATCCTTATTGTTAATCAATTAATAATGTTAAAGAATGTAAAAGAATGTAAAAAAATTAACAACCAGAAATCAGTTGAGTGAAAGCGATTAATGTTTCATGGAAATGATGTCTATGAATAAGATTAAATTAATATAGTCATCATCTCGCTCACGACATGTTAACACCACATAAATGTTTTAGCTTCAATTCCGCATTACGATCTATTCATGCGTGGCGAATGGGAGATTAAGTGTATGGTAAATAAACGGGCGGCAAATAAGATACTTTTCCCAATTCACGTCGTTCAACAAGGAAAATGATTGATTGAGAATTATTTCCTGTTCTGTTTATTGAATATCAAGCACAGGAAGACGAAATATAGGCAGATCAATTGTCCTTTGCGGTAACTGCAGGCCTAATTTAGATCGGAATGGCCTTAGACCGCTCTAAATGGTGTAGAGATCGAGGTCCAAGAGTGGACAAAGATTTTTGTGTTGCAGCCGTATGCATGTATAATAACACCGCAATAACTGAAGCTAAGGTCTTTGGGGTAACGGGTGGTTGTCTTAGCACCACATGCACCAACATAGTTACATACTAAAAACACTACTAAAAACTTGGAAAATTATTTAGCGAACCCTAGCCACGACCATGAAAGTGTACAAAAATAGATATCAACAGGGAGGTAGCAGAGCGGCAAGTGTAAGAATCCTCCTGTTACGGGCACTACTTGACTTTGCTAGCGTGCGATTAGAATCTGACAGGAGTGAAGAGTGGCACATCTATTGGAACTGTACCTTATTCTATGGCCCCCGTTACACGGTAGGTTTTGCTGTCAGTTTTACCATGGTTTTACCACAGTCAGGCAGCGACTGACGGATGAATGATGGTCTAATGCGCTGACTGACGAAAATCTGCATATACTATAATTTTTGCATCATGCAATCAACAGGCATTACTAATGGTGACTGACGCTTGCATGATCGGACCCTTGCATGATCGTCTAATGGGGGCCTAGTGTACTAAGTACTACCGCCCCACAGTGATCCAGGAATTTTAAAAGGCAGTGTACGTAGGTTCGAATGCGACTGTAGACGGAAAAGTATGTTCAGATTTAGGTGTTCTTATTATGAATTACGATGATAACGCTTGATTGTGATTAGAAAAAAACGTGTTGTGGCGTTACAAACACTCGATGCGCACAATACTTGGCTTCCAATCGAAGTAAGTTACGAAAATGTTATGCATCTCGCGCGCACCAGGAGAAAATCACACCATTTTATTGCAACAACAAACATATTCTAGTAAGTTTGTAGCAACGTGCTAGCCTAGCCGGCGGTCGCGGTCGACCTAGACGGGCGGTATAGTCCACAGCACGGCGGTTTTGTCAGCTGACGTGGAGAGAAAAGAGAAGTCGTCAGGATGCCATCGCGCTGAGATCACCTTGTCCGGATGTCTTGCGACTGGAACGCTTGGCAAGGCGCAGGTGAGGTCACCTGACAAATAATTGAGAAATTACATAATTTTCCGGCTTTATTCAATCTGTTATTTAGTGATGTCTCTAAAATTTAAATATATGGAATACAATATTATCTTTTTGACGTCAATCCTGTCTAAAACTACTCTGTTTCCATTTGTATAGCCGAGGGGTTGGAGGGAGGAGTTATGTAGCTGGAACAAAAACTTGGTTACCTACGTGGAACAAACCCTATGTTAACTGGATTGTTCCCTTTACGTTGAGTCCCGTTACGGCGAGCCTGAAAGGCTATTGTTCTGCGACGAGTTGCGATTTTCCGCTTCTTATTCCCGTTACGTCGAGTTTATTGTTTTGCGGTCGTTTGCGCTTCTATTCCTGCAGTCTTGGTGTTGTACTCTGTTTGAACTGACCTTGTAAATCTGTGAGAACGACACGTCCGTCGTAGCCGTAGCCCTAGTGTTGTACCCTGTTTGAACTGACCTTGTAAATCTGTGAGAACGACACGTCCGTCGTAGCCGTAGCCCTAGTGTTGTACTCTGTTTGAACTGACCTTGTAAATCTGTGAGGACGACACGCCCGTCGTACCCCGCGGTGAGTAGATAGTATGCGCCGGGCGAGAAGCGCACGCTGCGTACGTCGCCCGCGTGCGGCGTAAAGCGCTGCAGCGCGCGCGAGCCGCGCACGTCGTGCAGCGCGCACGAGCCGTCATCGTGCCCGCACACCAGCAGTCGCCCGCTCGGGTCCACCGCCAGCGACGCCACCGCTGAGCCCTGCCACGTTGGTAAATAATAAATGTACCTAAGTATATTTTGTACACAAAATTGTTACTTATATCTAAACTATACACTATGAAATATATGTTCTTGTAAATATATCATTTTCATCTCCGTAACTAAGTTGACTGGCCTGTTGGCTTAGTCTTAGCTTAGTGAACCTGCCTGCCTTCTGAGAATACGCCGTGAGTTCGATTAACGCCCGGGGCCAACATTTGTGTGACGAGCATATCTGTTGGTTTTCGAATTCTGGGTATTTGTAGTATTTATTATGCTTCGATACGATACGTATATTATAAAATTATAAGTCCGTACAACAGGGCTACCTACCCGTAAAAAATATACCCACCTGTTTATTCGTAGCCCAGTTTGATGTATGTTTGCACAGAATAGAAGCTGCGCTCATACACAGTAAAAGTATGAAATTTGAAACGTGCATTTATGTTATTCTAACCACTTTTCGAAACTCAGATTATGTAGTTTTGTATTTCTACTCATGATATTTTTTACTCTGCTGAAACATGCGAACTTACATACGAGTACTCGTTGAATTGATACTAGACTGTTGAAGAAAAAGCGATCAGTACCTTGCTATGGAGTCCTGTTGGTGGCGATATGATGTTGACGCAGCCGCCCGTGCGCAGGTCCCAGAAGCGTACGGCCTTGTCTTGGCTGCCGGACACGAACATAGCACCGCCCCAGTTGTATAGCGACAGCACGTGCCCTGAATGACCGCTTAATGCCTGTAAATAAACATATACATGAGCACATCGATGCATTAGCCCGTAACTCCTGATACTACCAATTCTACAAACAAACAATATAAGCCAAAGTGCTTGATTGGTGCGGTCCAGGTGTGCTATGCGATTATTGGTCGGAACTAACATGACGAAATTATATTATTCACGCTACTTGAAAAGTATTATCGAGCCAATACAAACACAAATACAAAATATATAGAGGACATGGGCCCCGACCGGAACCTCAATTCAGTAAAATACCTGCCTATATTGACTTGTGCAGTTCACCTTACAATTCGACCTATTTTCTACCTAATAAGGAAAGGACCGCAATGTTTACTACATACGCTATTGAAGTAGAGTCCATCTGAGTAGAGCTTTTAGAAAAAACCTCGTATTACAAGCTAATTACCTGGAAAGTCTTGCCCGTGGCGCAGTCTGTGACGTATATCTTGCAGTCGCCGGCACCGCCGCTAACCAATAAGCTAGTCTTATTGGACGTGTCTTCTATGAAGCACACGTCGCGCACCGTGCCGTCGTGCATTGTCAACTCCACCTGCGAAATGTCAACGTATCATTAGGAAAGTAAGCAGGTACACCGAGACCGTATAGTTCTAGTTACCTTTGCCTTTTCGTATAAGCTAAGAAATGGAAAAAATATATATTGTAAAATATTATTTTAAACTCTTACACTATCCATACGTTAAGTAGAGTCATACTTCTCATAACAGTATATCCCATATTATAATCGTCAGTACGAGTCTACAAGTAGCTGCTGGAAAAAACTTTTCAAACGATAATTTAACAAAAGAAAATGTTTACAGTTGAATTCTGACTGGGTGTTATGAAGAATTACGTTTGGTACTTGTATAAAAGAAAGTATTTGTTTTATTTTTATAAATAAGGTTCGTATTTTTTAGTTTCTCCAGATAAATTAAGCTATAAAAAGTAAAGGAAATAATATGGTAATTTGAACAATTGTGATTCATGCACGCTGCTAAGCAAAATACAGTTATAAGACATCAGAAATGTCCTTTTACTTAAAGTGAGTATTGAATACTTGGAATTAGAAACGTTCTATGAATTTATTTTTATCATTGCCTATAAAATAATCATTGTTATATGACTCGACTCCTAATTGCCTACACAATATGGAGAAGTGCTGAAAGCAACATACAGCGTGCAACAAAATAATTTGACGGACGTAGAGACTTGACGGAGCGTAGAGCACTTCGGGAACACAAGTTAAGAGTTCATGTTACAACAAACACAGGTTGAAATGTCAATGTAAATGAAATGAAAATCCTAAGATATGCGTTCGACTTATCGCATGAGCGTATACCGGGCACTTCGGTGTAGGCACCTCCTGAATAAGATGGGCCTATCAGAGACCGTCAACTGGTAGTGTCTGTAGCGAGGACATGCTAGCTGTGCGAATGCAATGCACGAGCTACAAGGCAAAATAGTGTTCTTGGTACAGCTTATATCTTGAACCCGCGGACTACAGGTTCCTATTCCTAAGCTGCAAAATAGCTTATACAGCGAACAATTGGGAATGGGAGCAACAGTTAAACACAGGGGCTGACACAATAGATCCCAAAGGATCGCAGTGCCGTCGGGTCTAAAGTAAGATAATTATAATCTCGCTAAATTGTTTCTATGTAAAAAGCTAGTCGTTAATATACAAGAATGTCAATGCATTTGTACGCTATTATCCAAATACATAGTATTGTCACACACTGTATATTAAGCTTTTATCAGTCGGATTACGAAGGTCGATTTAGGATAAGATAATACGTGTGACAAAACTGTTTACATACATAACATAATTATATGGACAATGTCTGAAATAAATAATTTGAATTATTATTTACGTATTATCTGTAATCCTGATGATCTAACTTGTTTTTCCTATTATATGTGTGGACCAGTATTATATTTAGAATGTGGTTGTATTACTTTCTATTTGTATATGTTTTTGATGGCGATCATCAGAGGCCTATGTCCAACACTGGACGTCGACAGACTGATGATGATGAAGCTGTCTTGCGTCATTGGTGTATTTGAATGGTAAGAATTAAGTTCTTAAGATCTTAAGTGTAATTTTAACTACAATATGTTTTACAAATAGTTGAGTACACATAACCATAATGACTTGTCGCATGATTTATTTAAATAAGTAGGCAGAATAATAATTCTAATAATAAAAAAATGCAATTGTAAGGCGTACGTGAGTAAAGTCACCAACAGTAAAGACTGCGTAGTGAAAGGCGCGGGCCTTCATTATTCTTAGGGTGGACTGTGCCTAATAGTACCTAGTAGATAAATACATATACGCCATTGATGTTTTGGCCTATTACGCGATTAAACATATTGGTCAATAAAACGCAATTGCGGAGCGTAGATTGGTGTTAAGTGGTTAAAATAAATTGTGTATCCTCGATTCACATCAGAGACTGGCATCGAACGTGGGATGGGAAGCGATGTTTGACGCTACACAGCTACTATTGACATTTGAATTCATTCATACTGCCGTGTTCAAACAAATAAAATTACTAAATCGAATGCCGGTGAATGAATAAAAAAGTTAAATTACTAAAATTAAACAGCATTTTAGCAACGGTTATTAAACATTAAGTTAATGTATTTTATTGTAAGGTACGGCAAATATGAAGTCAATAAGAAGAACTAAACAAAAATGATGGCCGCAAGCAGATGGATGCGGAGGACCGGGTGTGGTGGCGTTCACCGGGGAAGTCCTATGTCCAGCAGTGGACGTTGAAGGGTTGATATGATGATGATACAAGTTTAAAACCTATAGCAGGTAAGAAAGATTCAAATCCATACGAGATAAGAAAGATTATATATGTTTGCAGCAGATAATAACAATATAAGTTTAAAACCATACATGTAGCAGATAAAAGGACTACCTACCTAAATTTATATAAGTTTCTAAACCTAGGACTGGGGATTTCAACGACTAAGTAGTAGTTGTTATTGAAGAGTAGTCCAAAATCCACTTTGGTTCTCTATATCAAGGAATTACTAAAATTAAATAAGACGGAAAATATAGAAAGAAAATTCACCTCCTGTCCCTCCAGATTGCACGTTTGGCTATTGAATCGCATCAGTTTGACGGTTTTGTCGTTGGAGCCTGTGGCCAGCAGGTCTCCGGCAGGGCTCCACGCGAGGCAGTAGATACTGCCTTTGTGGTGCTTCGTGCGTTTGAGAAGCACCGTTGGCGCTGTGGGGGCACTGCTGTCCCTGTGAAGTAACTATACTGTTAAATATACAGAATAATCTTAATCTAAAGTATTTGCAGTGGGCAGGCCAGATCTGTCGCATTAGCGATCTAGCAGACATCTTCTAGAGAGAGAGAGTAATTACTGCAATGCACAGGATAGGGTTCAACATTAAATAGTGGATGTCAACAAGGCCACTGAACCTGAGCGAAGAGGTGTATAATCGACCAATAGGATTTCGTTATTGGAGCTAAGCAGAGAGGAGCTAGAAAAATAACGTAATCTTACTGGTCTACAACACTTCTCCTCTCCGATCAGCTTTCGTGGTTATCGGGCCTTAATGATTAAATCTGAATAATAACTATATTTGGCGTGTCTGTAGGTACATTAGCACTTTCGTTATTGGCCAAATATTCATATTTACTGTTACGTAAATAGACTAGCGCACATTCGAAATTACCATCGCAATTTTGACCTTGAACGACAGTGACCGCTGACCTTCGGCTGTCTGTCAGTCCGTTGGCACTTTAAAATGTAAAAAAAAGCTTAGTTCAAAGAAAAAAAAAAAGTATGACCACATTCAGTTCAATTCCAAAATATTTCCAAGCCATTCTACTAATATCAGTTCGTTTGAATAATACGTTTGTAAGAATAGCGTGCAACTAGTTGACATTGACAAAATAGCGTATTATTTTAAAAAAATACTTCTACAATAATGACTTGGCAATATTACTAACTCTGCGTTTGAATTAGACTGACAAAAGTAGCTGGCATTTTATTCTGATGAGATCAAATGCTACCTTTGTAATCAAATGTCAATATCATTTACATTACATTCACAGATTACATTACTCGTAAGTCAGGCGGCTGCGGGTGATAATGTTTACATTTTCGTCTCATGACGACTTACATGAGAGAAGTGTGTATAGACGTGTGTACAGATAAACCTATTTAGGTTTCCGCTAGAGGACTGTTATGTGTTACTGTATGTAATGAATGATCAATAATAAAAAATCCGGCAAGTACGAGTCGGACTCGCCCACGGAGGTTTCCGTTCCGTCAGCCACACTAATATGCTATCACTACAAAGTTTCATCTAATTTAAATATTTTTCCCGCGGGAAAAGTTTACCGCGGTGAAAAGTAGCCTATATGTTATCCAAGGATATAAGCTATCACTGTACCAACTTTCATCAAAATTAAACTTTCCCGCGGGAAAAGTTTACCGCGGTAAAAAGTTGCCTATATGTTATCCCAGGATATAAACTATCACTGTTAGGTTAGGTTAGGCTATCACTGTGCCAAGTTTCATCAAAATTAAATATTTTTCCCGCGGGAAAAGTTTACCGCAGTGAAAAGTAGCCTATATGTTATCCCAGGATGAGCCACTGTGCCAATTTTCATCAAAATTAAATATTTTTTCCGCGGGAAAAGTTTACCGCGGAATGTTGCCTATATGTCATCCCAAGATATAAGCTGTCACTGTACCAAGTTTCATCCGAATCCGTTCAGCCGTTATCGAGTTTCCCGCGGGAACAATTTACCGCGGTAAAAAGTAGCCTACATGTTATTCCAGGGTATAAGCTATAACTGTACCGAGTTTTATAAAAATCCGTCGAGCCGTTCTTGAGATAAAAATGATGTTTAGATTTGACATTTCTTCAAGTTTTTGGCTGTATCTTTTTTGGGTTTTGACTTTTTTAGTATTTGTTGTTATGAACGGTATGTGGGCGCGTATTGTGTGAAAATGTCAAACGTATAGGTGCTACCGTTGGGTAGATACAGCCCGAAATGTCGTATTTTTAGTTTTTGGCCCCCCACCCACCTTAGATTTTGACTTTTTTAATTTTCAGTATTTTTCGTTGGATGCGCCGCAGGTACGCGTCTTTTATGAAAATTTCAGCTCGCTACGTGTCACCGTTGCGGAGACACAGCCCTTAGAACATCGGACGGACGGACAGACAGACGGACGGACAAAAGGATAAATTCCCCAAGATCAAAACTTTCAAAGACACAAAAGGCTACCCCAGTGTGGGCTAAAATAAATATACACATATATTTTTGTGTCAGGTGTTGTAGAAACCCGATGTTTGACCAGAGTATTCTCGTTTTTCTAAATTTAGCTTAATTATATCTAAATAGATAAACGATGAACGTGACATTATGTGAAAATATCCGACTCGGTTGCGGATCTATGTAATTCCGGTGCCCACTGTCACGGTAAAAACAAGCTATGTTATGACCATTTCGGTGAAGTTTAAACGAGCACTATGTACGCTACTTTCTTGTCACACCTACACAGGTTTTGTGCTGTCATGCTTATTTGTTTAAATGGCTCTTCTCAGGGTTACCACTATCTGCTGACCATATCTTCGCATGTTACAATATTTTTAAAAACATTTCATTTAAACTATTATTTATACTTTTGTAACCCCAACCCAACGTAAGGTGAGCAGATTCCCCAGGTATTATAAAAAGTACTGGGAAGTGATCATCGTGAACCTAAAGAATCAATAGATAAGCTTTGAAGCAAAAAGATAACATATACATATGTATTACGCTGTTACAAAGTCACTTGAAAGAAAAACAGCAATATCAAACCCCGCAACCTTATAAATGCTTGACTTTAGTAATCGAATACGGAACCATTATCCCTCCATTTACTTGAGAGAGCACACATTGCTTTGCTGATATAATGCTGTATCACTTTATTTAATGTACGTTTGTCAATTTTGTAACATGAATGGACACCTAGCGTAATCTTGTCATGTATTTCGTAAGATGTCATGTTGACGAGTGAGATGCAATGGTTAGAATTTAACGCTTTCTCATGTGGTGATGTGTGTAGACATTAATTTTTTATCATTCCGCCTTTCATTACTTTCGGGGGCAATAGATAAGGACGATCAGGCCGGTTGGTAGATAAAATGACAAGTTACTGTTGCAAGGTGTGTGTGTATGCTCCGTCTGGCTGTTCGCTCCATCACCGCTACTCTGCCTATGCCTTCCTTAGAGTTGGTGGTGATGGGTCGCGACCAGCGGAGACCTGGAACCTGAACCTCACGGGTTGTGACCGTAATTCCAGGGTGCTACATACGGACTGAAACATTCCGACTGCTACATTCGGACTGATACGTCCAGAGTGCAAGGTCCAGAATACTATGTCCAGCTTACGTGCACGGTTTCCACTTCCACGGGTCTCCGCATCTGCTACTCAAGAGGATCCCGCCGGCCCTTCCACCATCTTCGCGGCAGGGAAGTGCAATCGAAAAGTGAAAGCGAAAATTTAAACGGGCTTCACCCTTACCCACACCCACAATATCACCTTAAATAAATATTGTTGACCTTACAGGTATTTTTTATTTTCATTATTTAGATAACCTGTAGGTTACACTGGTACACATATAAACGGTGCAGTCATTACATAAATGTTACCACTGTATTTATTATTATTATTTGAGGTGGGGCTCTTTCAAGGCTTATCTAGCCTTGTATCACTGCGACCGTTGCTGATCTATTGTGATCGCCGCCTTTACTATAGTTCAATGTTGAGCTTTGCATCCGTTAGGAACTTTAGCACGCATTTGGAACTAATTAGTTTTACTTCATCTGGTTGAAGTAGGTAGGCAGTTGCCCAAATGGACGCTTCTTTTAAGCATCAGTGGGCCACATTCGCACAGAAGGTGTAATGGTGTTTCCTCTACCTCTCCACTGTAGGTACTAATACAGTTGAGGGTATTAGAGTTGTTTTGTCACAAATTAAGTAGAGTTTCTGTTGTGACCTCTTAGCTGATTCTTACGTCTAATTCCAACCAAAACTGTTATATAAAATCAATTTGCATATTGCTCTAGATTTTGTGTTTGAAGGACAAATGGGCATAAATTATGCACGTGTAGTAACAAGGTTAGTAATTTGGCTTTGACCGTTTTGGTTTTTCACAATACGTTATTTTTGGTATATTTAAGACGTGACAGTTTTTTCACACAGAAAATAATAATAAAAACATAGAAATATGAGCAGCTGATCTATAAATTATCTGTACCTATCTATTTTTAACTGTAAAATACTTTTAACTTGAATAATTTTAATAACTAACAAAAAATAAGTGAAACCTTAATAATTTTCGATTCTCATGCGACTTACTTCGCTAGAAATTTCAGCCCATATGGGTTGACGTTTTGAAAAAGTTAGTCTTAAGCGGTCCCTAAACGATCATGTGGTATGACATGCATTACGTTTACGTAAATTATCATGCTGATTATGGACCATCATGCTTGCTATCAATCACATAGTACAGTGAAGCAACGGCCAGCACGTAGTTTGCATGTCATGCACGTAGTTAGCATTTCATGCACGTCAATCACTACTACTAGACGGTCATGCATGAGTGACAGCGCGTGATGCATGTCATTCAGCATGATCGTGTACCACTTTACATTTCATATAGATTAACCCCCAAAGGCACGTGATTATACTGCCGATTAGGTTACTGCCGTGTATTTCGTTGCAAATTCTTACAAATTAATGCATTAAGCCCAGCCGGTTCGATCTAGCCAATGAATAAAGATGTCAACTGAATATTAAGTAGATTGATCTAGGCTAAACTATTCTGTGGTGTAATGAGGTACAATGGCATCAAATGTTCTAAATACCAACCTGACCTGCACATGGTGCATAGGTACGTTAGCTAACATATAGCCAGCTTTTAGCAATGTGATGAAGAACACATCCGTCTGCTCTGCCATGTCATTATTGACATTATCCTGCTTACAAAGTCTTAAGCACAAAGGGCAGATATGGCCAACAGTGGACTTTGACTAATATTACAAACGGGGAAGTGTGGCTTTTTGTTACTTAATCACGTCACAATTGCAGTACCGCTTTTTAGAAACATGTACCTAAGTAATATTTATTTGCGTATTTTTGCATGGTAAAATGATAAATTATATTCCGCATTAATTATGTTGTATTATACCTAGAACATGGAAAAGTAAACTTTTATGTCGGAATATCTGTTTTAGTTATAACGCAAATGGCATCGAAAACAAAATAAACAATAGACATCATTCTATTTAGAATGAAATTATAGTTATTCGTCAAATCTAGCTCACATTAAACTGAAAGTAAAGGTGACGAAAGGTTGACGACCTCTAGCTAGGCGACATAAGTGACAGTGAATTTCACCGTCTGATGTCAAACGTATCCTTCATCAAACTAATATTAAATGCGACAGTGAGGATGTTTGTTGCTCAAACACGCTTTATGAGCAGATTTTAATGAAACATGATACATAGCTTTTATACGCTGGAATAACATAGGACACTTTAATAAAGGATAAAGAGTATAAATGAGATATTTAAAATGGTAAAGGGATGGGCGTTTTACCATTCGGTGTATCAGTGGTATGTAAGGTAAGTAATGATAATTTAATAATAGAAATATCTCATCTTTTTGTTTGCTAAGGAAAAGCGAGGTCTCCTGCTACATGTATTTTTATACGTAATAGGTCTCAGTCACGTTTGTTTATGTAAAAAGCATAAAGTAATATTTGTTATATGCTCCGCGCCGCCTACTATAAACGTGGCCGAGTCACGGGTATAAGCTAGTGACATAATATATGCAAAACAACAAAAGTGTATCCCGCGCAGAATAATAAATCATCAACGCAGGTCGTCGGCTTCAACTCGGAGTCGCGACAGAGCCTCCAGGAGGCTTCTGAATATTAACTAGACATTATTTACGTAATCGATTGGCAAACTTTCCTAATTTCATCCAGATTTACAGGAACCTTCCAACTTGGGAGATATGAGGTGATTAATTAGTCTTAAGTGGCATTTTGTTTTCCTTGTATATTTAACACAATTAGTTAATAAAATTTAGTTATACATTATAGGTACCTATTTAAACTAATGTCCTAATGGGGGTTTAAACCTAGTCAACGTCAACATGTGCCATAATCTTTAACAGCATATTATGATTGTGGCACATGTTTACGCTGACTCATCATCATATGTCACGATTCATCTTGGACAGATGTTTTAGCCAGCATCCTGGCGACGAAAGGGTTTAATTAAAACCTGACTGGCATGTTGGCGTAGTGGTAGTGACTCTGCCTACTGCGCCAAAGGTCGTGGTTTCGATTTATTTATTTAATCGTATGGCGTTCACTTAAAAAATAGGTAAAATTAGCGACGAGGGTTCGATTCCCACCCGGTACCAACATTTGTGTGATGAGCATAACTGTTGGTTTTCGGATTCTGGGTGTTTTTATAAGTATTTATTTAAAAGTATTTATGTATGTTTATCTGTTGTTGAGTACCCATTTACAAGCTTCGGCATAGTTTGGGACTAAACAGCCGTGTGTAAATTTGTCGAAACATTATTATTATTATATTAAACCCACTAGGACATTAGTTAAAATAGGTACCAATTTTCAATGTGATCGGTTGGTTCAGTCGTAACGGAGTGATTGAGCAACCTATCCACAATCGCAAATATAAGTTTGATTATTTTGCTATAAGCCCTAAACGAGCAAACTGTATAAATTTCCTACTGCTATGAGAAGTTACAATCATCGCGTACATGCATTCATTGAATGGCGATCGTATCTTCGCAGTAGCAATGTAATGTGCTGTCATTAAGATTAGAAATTCAGGAATATGTACCCAGACAAGAATCTTTAGTGGTACGTATTCTTCTATTGAAAAAAGCATTAAGTAATTTATTTTTGTAAAGTTTAAAAAAGTTGAGACCTCCCTCCGCTACGTACGATCCTCTGTGAAATCAGAGAGGAACTACAAATCAAAATTGAAAATGTTCAATTACCATTGAGTATTAACTTACAATTTAATTACAACACTTAATTGAAATGGTTATTTCAAAAGAACAAACTGTTGAGACCTGTAGGTCCAGAATTTCCACAAACAAATATTCAATATAACGATCAATAACAAAGGGATCGCGTTTCATTAATTTTCATTTCATATTTTAGTTACACTGTTAAGACTGTGACGTGTGAGCCATAAAAATACCAATTTATTATAAAAAAACAGAGGAAGGTAAAGGTTGGCGGTAATAAAACGAGATCGGCGCGAAGAAAGTCCATGGCCGGCCGGTAAAGTCGCCACAAACTTCTGAGACTATAGGTCACATTTAGTTTAGCGAATATTCCGCATTTCGAAACGTTTCTGTCGACACACGAATAAAACTGGGGCGTGTGTAATTGTGTGACATTTTAAAAAACATGCATACTATACAGGGTAAACACTTTCCAATCAAACAAACAAATTCACCGTAGATCCTAACAACTACCGATACTACTACTATCAATCATGATCGTGCTTGGAAAATGATTACTTTTTAATCAAAAAACTGATACATCTGTCGCAGCGTCGGATATTATATTATAAAGACGTTTGCCACAACTGGGCCGAGTTTCATAAGGAAGATTGTATAATATCTGTTTTATGATACTTATATCTGACAAGGCCGTGACCGTCTTATTATGAAAGTTGTGATAAATCCTAGATATAACGACATAAAAAGGGTACTTACAAAAAAGGATGAAGTGAACTACTAAATATGTACTTTTTTTTGACAGTACTTTATATATACTGATGAATACAAAGAGGAAAAATTGTGCATTACAAAGGTCTAAGATGAAGGTCATTGTACTGTACTGTTGATATCTGTTTACGTGTCGCTTTTGCCTCGAAACGAAGCTTGCCCCGCCAACAGGGCGACGTCTCTGTCGCCGCAAAATCACGGCTCTTGGGATGCCACAAGACCGCACGTATACTAAATTAATGTCGCTCGGAATCTCACCTCCGGATTGCAGAGAGAATTGAATCGAGTTGAACCGCATTTGCATGACAGTGAAAATTATTAACCGATCACAATCAGAAGGGACTGGAACTTCGTCGTAATAAATAAAATTTGAAATTGGAATCGTAGCGCAGGGTAAAAAACCGTTTTTAGGGTTCCGAACCTCAAAAGAGGAAAAAAGGAACCCTTATAGGATCACTCGGTTGTCCGTCTGTCCGTCTGTCAAGACCATTTTTCTCAGGAACGCGTGGAGGTATCAAGTTGAAATTAATATCAAATACTCAGGTCTGCAGTCCCTTGCTGTCGTGAAAAAATCAGACTTCTAAGTCATCGCAGTTAAAAGATATTGCCGATTTCGCCGCATTTTTGAGTATCTTGGTAACCAAAACCTATAGGGTACTTCCCGTTCACCTAGAATCTTGAAATTTGGCAAGAAGCAAGGTCTTATAGCACAAGTAAAGGAAAAAATCCGAAAACCGTAAATTTGTATTTACACCACAAAAATTTATTTGTACAAAAGTACCAACAAACTTAACTTTGCGTATGAGCAAGCCACCCTTATAAATTAGTACAATGACGTAATTAGTACAATGAAGAAAATATAATTTTCATAATTACAAATCTATATTAAATAATTTCGTAAGATTTTACAAATAATACTAAAGGTCTATCTAGGTCTGGAAATAAAATCACTTAAAAAATGAATAATACATTTTGACCATTAACGTGATTTAGCATTTGACATAAATGACAGGACTTGATCTTTTTTTTTATGGTTTAACGGCCAATTGGAAACTAGTAGGTTTAGTGTCGATTTAATAAGGGACAATTTGGAACAATTCGGTAGAGTCGTTACACGCTTTTATTTAACTATCCCGCACAATATACAGTTTAATAGGCACTTGTGCATAAAAAACTATCACGGATACACACCAAAACTTACAATATACATTTTTTAGGAAAACTAAATAAAATAGACAACCGTCTCCGACAAAATCCCGCCAAAAATTCTTTTTTGCACAGGACTTGAGTATTTTTTTTTTCATTCGCTTTATTTATCCCTTACGGGAAAGACAAAGGAAATTTTCCATACAGCCAAGTCAAAGGTTATGAAAATTGATATGGGACCTCGCCAATTCGTTCTTTTATTAACGATTTTCGAAATAATTGTTTAATTAAGATGGTACGGAACCCTCAGGGCGCGAGTTCCACTCGCACTTGTCCGGTTTTTTACGAATGTCCGCCCACTAAATAATGAACCAACAAATAAACGGCATAACATTTTGTATCAGTCCCAAAACGTGTTAGCCCATTCTGATTTGAAAGGGTTAATTACCCGTTCAATGTACTTAGTGATCTGGATTACTGTAAGATGTCAGTAAAGCCATAAAATGATGGAAATGCCGTATACCCATATTATAACCATTCATAACGATATCTATTTATCATGTTTGATATCATCGACTTACACAGGATATTAACACTACAAGAGGCTTGTTTACGTAGGTAGTTGTCAAAGAGATACTTTATAATTCGAAAGACAGATTAACAAAACGTATGCCATATAATAATAGGACAGTCCAAAGTGCAGTTTATCGATAGCTCTAAAATTGACGATTGGACAAATTGTATTTTGAGGTGAATGGAAGCGGCTGGATGCAGAAGGAGGAGGACCGCCAGGTGTGGTGGTGTTCATTGGGGAAACCAATGTACATCAGTGGACGTTGAAGAGCTGATATGTTATAGAAATGTGGTATAGATCTGACACTTTCTACCTAATTGCATTGACAGAATTTCTTCTTCTCTGTTATTAGTTCATAAAGTGAAAAACTACGAATATTGTCGATAAAATATTATGATATGAACGAAATTGCGAAGAGGTACAAAGTCAGGTTTTAGTACAAGCAGATAGTAAGATATCTCATAATATGGGAATCCGATTCGGTGTTTATAATGGATTTAGGAAAGTTGAAGGTGAATGAACATTGTTGGCACGTGTAGAACTTCAGTAGGTAGTAGTTTTCCAACTGACTCACATACTGATACCAAGAGCACTGTCGGTAAGATATTCCTAAAGTTGTATTAACTTTCAAAAAGTGATTCTTTGGATCTTATTTTTAGTTCTAGAGAGAATTCATCTTCATTTCTATCTATACACTACGCTGTTTCCTATGGGCCTCGCCAGCGTTTTACAAGTGATTACTGACACTTTCCTTTTGCTCGGCTCCAAAAGGTGTGATGTTAAATAGCCTATATCCTTCCTCAAGAATTGGGCTACCAAATGCAAATTTATTTTTTCAAATCTGACTTAGAGATATTAGCGCACTTAAGCAAACAAACAAACACAAACTCTTTAACTTTATTGGTATAGATTATGGATAAGATTATACTCACTTGACATCCTCGATCTTGGGATACGTGCATATCCTGAGGGTCTTCGTGTTGGACCCCACCGCGTACAGCTTCCCGTTGGGATGGAACTCCGCACAGCGCACGGCCTGCAGGTCTTCCAGCACCGTCACCGGCTTGAACGTAGGACGGGAGCCGTTCATATCAGCCCCCACGCCGAGACCACTGGACGCTGATATGGGCACGCCCTGGTGTCCGCCATTTCTATTTTGTGCCTGTAGACAAAACACTACAGATAAAATAGGTACTGACATAGAGTTCGGGTTTAGTTAAGGTTAAGTCGCATGACTGGATTTTTGTAAAACTATTTGCGTTTGACTTGGTTTAGTTCGCAAGAGTATTTAAAAATGACAAAAATCTACTACAAATTTCCGAGTTGTAAATCGAGGATAGGTAGAGACCAAACAACGTGTGTAATCTTATCTAATAGGATTATCTAATGTAATCAAACATCGGTCTGAAGATATTGACGTCATAAGGAATAAAGTAACTTCTTTTGACGTATATTTTATGAATACAGTCGGCAACCGCATTATTTGCGAATTCAGTATTGTAGCGAGTAAATACAACAAGATTGCAAGACATTATGTTAGAGTTACACAGCGTAGCGAGCGGGAGCGTAGCGAGCTTTTCCGTGTTCTGTGGTTACACAGTATTGCATACCTTCCTATTCACTTTTGGTACACTTTGTAGGAAATAAAAGCTTACTTTTTGCGATAAATGCAAACGTTTTTTTACGAAATAATAAAATATTTGATAAAAAAATTGAAGAAAAATCATTTTTACCCAAAAACTATATAAATAGAAACGAATTTCATTTTAGACCTTATGGTCTAATGGCATTTCTATCTGCTCCGCGTTGGTAGAAACGCACCCAAGGTTCATGCGTCTCAAACGCTTTAATTATCGTAAACCATTTCTGTGGTGATTGAGTAGACACCTGCGTAACTGTGTGATGCACCGTATATGTGGGACAAAGATGCGCACTCGCCAGCTATGGTGAGCAAAGGCATATAGTTACGTTTGTATTCTCTACGGCAACAACGACAACATTGCGCCTATTACTATAATAAATGTGATTTATCTTTGCTGCCGTTTCGAGTCGAAAACTGCTGGACAGATTTTCATACAGTTTTCACTCTTTTATAGAGGACATCCTAAATAACCTTAATCATCCCGCTACGACAAAAGAAGCCGAGTAGTAAAGAATTTACTGAAACAAGTCGAAGAAGCGTTTATAGCATCATTTTGTCCGTAATTCTTAGAAATCAATAAAAAAATGTCGTACCTACCTAATCATTTTATTTTATGGCTAGCTTATGCCCCGCGACTTCGTTCGCATTAAAAAGTATCGTATATGTTACTGACTAACTGTTGCCCGCGGCATATAAATTTGATCTGTAATTTTTTGTTTCCATACAAACCATAATATCCCTTTTCACCCCTTTAGGGTTGGAATTTAGACCTTCGTTGGACATTCTAAGTCCAACTGAAAAAAGCACAAATTACAAAATCAAACTATGAATCATAACAATAACAACACTCAACATAGCCATCCTGAACATAAAAGGTGTTAAAGAACCAAAAAAATGTTCATAGCAACATGACATCATAGTCTACGGTCCGCGATGCGATAAAAACCAAGTCACTCCAAATTAAACTATTCATCATGGAAGATTCTCGAAAGCGTGCGAGTACCGATGATTGTCATTCATTATGCAACTCAGAAAAGGTTTGCATAGAAATGAACGACATTCGTTGCGATCTTGCGTCTGTGTCGCGGAGTTGTGATGAAATTAGTTATACCGATAAATACCCAGGTAAATTATGAAATTGAAAATGTAGGTAGACTTCCCTTTCTGATTCATGTTATCACTCGCATCACTTGTTTTGCAAAGGACATATATATTTATAGTTTTGAGATATGTGTATAGTTTTATTGGAGAGCCCAATATATATATATAAATTTTGACCTTCTTTTCTGGTGCAGCTGACTGCTGAAGAAAGAAATATACAGAAAAATTAAACATTTTTATACCCATTCGATACTATTTGCCACTCGGTGTCGTCGAACTTAAGAGTAAAAATTCACTACTTAGATATTTCGTGAAATCGACGATTTCCACCGTGACCACTACCTGTTCAATGTGAAATAACTAGTTCTATTACAGATTAGACGAGGTCGACAGAGCGCGGATCCGATCGAAAGTCAGCTAGTTTCTAGTGATAACCAACGCAACTGTGTGACCGATAAGACAGTTACTCACAATCTAATAATATAGATCTATCGAATATTATTACTTTTTTAACATTACTCGTATTTATGGGATAATCTAATCTATCTTTCACTATTTAATGCGTCTAAATCCTCTGAGTAACTTTAAACATGTCGACGTACACTTTTTTGTTGGCCATAATGCGATGTATGTAGAAGCGAAATAGAAGTTTCTGGAGTGGGAGTCGTCTACAAACTAGCTCATTTCGCGAACTGGCGCGTTTCGCCAATTTTCCTAAAACATAATAATAATAAAACTTTTTACCAGAGGCGGAACGAACAGACCTTTCCATATTTTGTATACCCACTGCAGATCCAAAATATCCACTTTAGACAACACTAGGGAAGGGTTATATGTACAACAGTGGAAATAGATCTAGGCTGATGATTACGACACCATGTTATAAAATATATTCGACAGAATGCGATGAAATTTTTACTATTGTAGATATTAGTAGAAGCTTCCAAGTAAGTAGTATTATTTCATCTCCCTTCGACGACGTCAGAACTCTGAGTATTACACGCAAACAAAGACTCATTGAATATAATTATTAATACAACGATGAAAAAAAAACTTGGTATTGCGCTTTTCCCATTTTTTACGCTCGAATTGAGTAATAGCCGTAGCTTTACGCTGTGAGATAGAAAGTATTGCCGGTCATTACCGCTCTTTCATTCACTAGAAATAGTGTATGGTATGACCGAAGTTTCATTATTTTATCTTTTTTCCACCAAATAGTGACTTACGCATGGCCGAATACAAGATTTAGTCGAAATACAATGTATCTTTCGGCTTAACTAAATTTTCCAACATTGGCGATTAATTGACATAGTTATCCTTTATGTTTAAAATTTCAGAGTTTACGAGTTATCCGGCGTGGCGGCGGATAGACAAACCGACAGACAGACGTGCAAAAAGCTTCGCTGCATGACGGCGGAAACGTAAAATCTATTTGAATGCTTTTGTTTGGGTGAAGAAATACCTCGTGTGGCATACTGACACATAATGGCCGGAGTGACTCGTAATTTCACATTTGTAAGAAATTAAGTATAAAACAGACAGGTAGCGCGTTCGGTTTCATCTCTCGGCCCAAAGGCGCTAAAATGCTTAAGCCGATGCTTCGGTATCGGCCAACAGAAAGAAAACATATTCCGGTCGGACACTATAAAGAAGAGTCTGTTTACATTACAATTAATAGCGTCGACAAATTCGAGACTGTTCCATGAATTACCACTTTCCGCTCGTTTTTATGATCTAGCACCTTATTTAAAACGTTCGCGTCATCTCCGTTATTGGCCAAAATGACTAATTGTACGATCATGATTTTACTTTGCGCTTGCGGCTTTAGTCGAGGTTTTCGGGGATTCAAGTGGACATTTTTATCATTCCTTCTAAACAACGCCGAAATTACAGTTGTGGTATAATTATAATAATAAAAAAATTTTTGTAGGTTAACTATTTTATAGGTAGAATCAACAGTCTATTAATATCTCCCCACTGAATATAATAAAATTAAATAATAAAATAACGAATAAAATTTTATAAATTAAAGAGTATATTTAATTTCTTTTGGCATGATCCTCATAATAGTGTTGGATTTTAACACTTCGAATCCATTAAATTCTTAATGTTCCTGGCACATACGAGACCGGTACATACCTAAGAGTGAGCCTGATTACAAGCTACATGTAGTTTAATCTTCAAACAATGATTCGATTGTTAGGTCTAGCCATCAAAAGGCATACCTTGTTGCAACGGCGGCAAATCAAACGTTAAGCACCTGCATTATCCTGAGCGTTTAATGAAATTCTTGGTGTCCAGGTAGCTCCCGCCTTATTGCTCATCGAGCTCATCGCTCACTTTGTTACCTCAATTGATTACTAACCTCTTAGTGTCTCATTAAATAGAGCGGCCGCGAAGCTTATCGAATTATAGCGCTGGGAGCGAACGTACTTACGTACCTACCTATATAAACAACTTCAGTTTCAGCTCTAACTACTACCTACCCCATTTTTTTTGTCATCAGTATTTACCTATGTCTGAAAAACATGATTTGTAGTATTTGAATAGTGAATAAATGTATTGAAATTTTTGAAAAAAGCTAGTAGGTATAATATAAGACACATTAATTTTCCTCCTAATACTACAAGTGTAAGAGTTGGTAAGATGATGTTGAATTTTGTATAAGACAGTTATGCAATGTTTATCGATTCGTTCACGTGAATCTCTACAGCACGGCATGCTATTACCGTCTCTATCTATTGATAAGACGTCACTGGCGAATGAAGTGCAATCGACAACTTTCGGTCCTAAGTCCTAAAAGAAACCGATTTTTTTTCTGCGACCCGGAACCGAAGAAAATATATCTAGTACTGGCCTAGCAGAGTACTATTTTTATAATTAATTATTTTTAGTTGTTCGTCGTTATGATCTGATAATATACTATGGATATACAGATGATGAATAGAGAAGATTAGACCCATCTATCCAAGTTACCTGATTAAAAAAAGTTTACTTATGAGCACAGAATATATCTGTGCTTATGAGACTGTAACAGAGCTATCTTCGCTGTCTCAAACCTCCCTGGACATTCAGTAAACACCTACCTACTTAGCTGCATACGCGTATATTCGAAATATTAATAACCATAAGTGACTTGAGTACTCGATATAACCACCATTAGACCATAATCAAATCATTTACTGAAAGAAAACTAAGGTAAAAAAATAACGAAGACCCATTTTAGGGTTCCGTATCTCAAAAGATGAAAAAAGGAACCCTTATAGGATCACTTCGTTGTCCGTCTGTCCGTTCGTCCGTCTGTCAAGACCATTTTTCTCAGGAACGCGTGGAGGTATCAAGTTGAAATTAACCGATTTTGCCACATTTTTAGAGTCTTGGTCATCAAAACCAATGGGGTACTTCCGGTTGACCTAGAATCTTGAAATTTTGCAAGAAGCAAGGTCTTATAGTACAAGTAAAGGAAAAAATCCAAAAACCGTAAATTTGTATTTACATCACAAAAATTTCTTTTTTCTTTCTTGTACCAACAAACTCAAACTTTGCGTATGAAATTTTATTAACGATTTTCGAATTATTTCTTTAATTAACTTTATACGTAACCCTCAGGGCGCGAATCCTACTCGCACTTGTCCGGTTTTTATTTATTATAGCTTTTGTATTGTTCAACTAGATGACTACCTATTAAAAATCTGGCAGTTTTAATACAATGTGAACATAACTGATGGTATTTAGAACAGTAAAAAAGTACAGTACTTCATTATACTCCGCTATTACAAACTAGCCCCACTTAACAAAATAAATTCACATCATGATCTCTTACGTAATGACAATAAAATGAATTTAGAAACAGCTTTATGAAACAATAAAATCTCTACAATGGAATTCACACTCGCATTGCACAAGTACGACTAGGTAATAGAACAAAAACTGTCCGAATTACCTGGAAACCTAAATTCGTGTGCATCAGATTACAACTAGTCTAGTACGGAAACAGTTGGTACACACATGATGTTCTTTGCGTTGTAGAAACAGGTACATATTGAACACATCCGTTACAACGCAGCAGGACGGTGCGTTGCGGTTCACTGGAGCTGAACGGATTCTGACGTGCCGCGGTTCGAATCCCATTCCCATACAACAACGGACAGTCAGCCCGAGAAGTGGCTCGTCTCTTTAAGGATGACAGACGTATGTTGTGCTTGCTGCATATTGTCCAAAGAAAACACTTTCTGATTGATTAAAATCACAACCGGTTTCATAAGTTTCTTCAGTAATTAGTGTAAATCTGAGTTATCATTTGACATGAGGTAGTAAAGGAACTGGCTAAAATATGGGTTCCGATACAATTATTAAAATTAATAAAATAAGATAATAAAAGAGCGTCAGTGGCCCAGGGGATAAGACACGGCCTATGATATCGAAAGGTCCGGAGTTCAATCCCTGGCTGGACCATGTACCAATGGGTTTTTTCTCGAAACTTAAGTACATTTACTGACTGCTCTTAAACGGTGAAGGAAAACATCGTGAGGAAACCTGCATACGCTGAAGAAGAAATTCTTAGGCGCATGTGAAGTCCACCAACCCGCACTGGGCTAGCGTGGTGGACTATAGCCCGAACGCCCTCGTTATGAGGGTAGGCCTGAACCCCAGCAGTGGGGATATGTTAATAGGCTGTTGATGATGATGATGATAAAATAAGACCAAATACGAACCACCATTATTTATTTTATATACTAGCTTTTCCCCGCGGCTTCGCCCGCGTAGAAAAGTTTTTCCCGTGTACATTATGAAACAGCGCCCTCTATGTAGGTTTTGATACTTAGGGGGTATTAGCGGACGCCCCGCGACTTTGACCGCGTTAAAAAGTAGCCTATATGTTATTCCAGGATATAAGCTATCCCCGTACCAAGTTTTATCAAAATCTGTTCGGTAGTTTTAGCGTGAAAGAGCAACAAACATCCTCACATCCTTACAAACTTTCGCCTTTATAATATTAGTAACATAAGATAAGAAGTAAGATAAAATTCATTTTAATAACTGTCGGAACCCATGTTTTTAGCTTGCCCTTATATTAATTCATTACCATATGTTTTACCCTAACGCTAATAAATGTATTCTTTTTTTGCAATAGATTATAATAGTAGCCATGATTTTAAAGACAAGCTTATTCTGTATATTTTATAGAGCGCACACAATTTGAATTTATTTTTGACAAGCCACTTTCCGTGCCGACCGTAACTCCTCCGTGGTAACAGCACTGTGGATTATTAAAACAAATGATAAAACAGAATCGCAAAAGCAACATAAACCTGAACATATCACTTCGCACTGCGTCAATGAGGTAAATGTAAGTATAGAAGTGTAGAAAGTACGCATTCTAACCAGCACAGTTACACATCAGGGTAATATTAACATAAAACAGCGGTTCCCTTGTCAACGGACATAAAGAAATGCAATACAATCATCTCACAATTAAGAAACGGTCTCTGTAGAAAGTTAGTAAACTACAATTACCTGAAAAGCAGAGATACGTTTGGGTGGCAGTAGTTGAGGTGGTCTATCGACTAGATTTTCCATGGAGTGACGTGTGAGAAACCCTTGCTTTTGGAAAGCAGAGTTAGCTTTGTATGAGGTTCGGTTGAATTTAGTGGCGGGTGCAACGATGCGGTTGCCGTTCTCGTCGTCATCTTCCCATTCCGTGACGACGTCAGTGCGGACGTCCTCGAGAGATCGAGAGCGGCTACAGGGGCAGGCTGCAGCGGCAGGTGCGGAGTTCGGGTGTCGAATCTGACGGGGTCTCTCCCGCCCAAGGTAGAGGTCCGCATGGCTGCTCGGCGTGGGCGCACCCGCCGACCGATAGCTCGGCGACAAGAAGTAGTAGTCACGAGACTTGTTGCTGTACGCACTCATCCCAGAGAAGTCCGAGTAGGTAGAGCCCTTCGAGGATGAAGTCTTAAAATTCCTCAAATCCATCGGGTCCGGCGGTCTGAAGTAAAAGTTGGGCTGCGCCTGTCGGGAAAGCGGCGGCCAGGGTCTAAACGGCGCGTCTACGTAGTGTGCCGGTTTGGACTTCATGTCAGATCGCGATAGAGCATACGAGCGCGCCGCAGTCGGTTCCGTGCGGGTGTAAACGGGGAGACTGCGCTACTGTTGCGGCGAGCAACGATCGGCGCGTGCGCTGGCCCTCCACCGGCGTTGCACCACCACGCCGCGCGTTAGACAGAGATGAGAACATAGAGAAAGGCGAAGCAAACAGCGCGTTCCGCTCGATCCGCTGAATGCGAATACGAGTGAAAGGGGTAGCCCGCGCGGTCATCACGCTCATGCAGGCGCAGCTCGTAACCAGCGAGTAAATATCTCTTCGTTCACTGCGTCGTCGCAAGCCATCGTAAAATGCAATAGTTATTGCATTTACGTTCATATTGTCACCACCGGCTGTGCGCTGGCAAACATCTCGACACTATCTCTTGTTTGCACGCGGCTACAGATACCTGTAAGTATGTACATAGTCGCTAATACTCTACTTTCTCGCGCAGATTTGTAAGAGTTTCATTTTCTAGTCAATAAGTATTAACTTATAAGTTAATACGTTTTATAGGACGCGGATATAAATTCTATAATCTTTTTATACTTGCCGAGTGTTAAATTTTAATTAAACATTTGATTTCGATGTGTTATGTAACTTTAAATAATATCGACTGCTCGTATAATATGCAAGTAATTATCAGTAAATTTATCAGAGAGCTTCGAATCGCAAGTTATCTATAAGAAGAGGTAAAGTTATCTGGGTTTGCGACTTTCACTGTTTGACAAACGGCTTGGCCGATATAATAAACAAACGTTTGTCATTACTCAGTAGCTTCATTGGCAATATTTACTTACGAAGATGATTCGCAGATCATAACAATACATCATCACATAAATATTACGTATTGCACCCACGCTCAGTCTAGAAATAACGATGGAAAATTCAACATTTAATTAGTCACCTTATTCGTAACGAGGGGAATTCAAGGTTATGCCATATAGAGATCACATAATATAAACAAGTTTATGTAGAAGAAACTCATCATATTCTTAATTTCAGCCTACGCATTGAAGAATAATAATAATTAAGACTACAATGTACTGTGGACCATGACCACAAGAACTATGTGGCTTGTCATAACATAAATCATAAGAAAAACAATGGGTGGAATCTTCAAATGAATAATAATTATAATTGAAAATCTGACGTACAAATGTGGAGTCCGTTTGTACGTCCCTCTTTCACACCTTTAAAACTCAACGTATTTTATGAAAAGAAGAGTAGCTAGGTAACTAAAAATCAACTTTATTTAAAAGAAATACAGTTAACCATGAATTTGTATTTATTTATTCATCAGCTTACTGAGTGAGTAATTTAAGATAGAAAATGTGGAATTTGCGGCTATTTTACAAAACACACATGTTACAGAAAAGTATCAAAATCTACAATTTTTCTTCAGTGACCTTTGTATTTTTTATAAAAATGAAAATCTAAGCTGACGTTCCAAAAACAAGTATTCTTGCTGCTCAAGTGAGTTAAAAATAAAAATATACTATTGTTATTTGGAGTTTTTCATTTGACATTCTTGGCGGTGCGATAGATTTCTTCCAGACAACCTTTTTACAGAATCCGGTAGTAATGTAATTGAATCATCTCAGACTTTTATATTTCTTTTCGCGGCAGTTAACAAAACATCGATCAACGAAACAATAGCACACGATAAGGTAATTAATACAATAGAATCTTAACACGAACATTACGTAAAGTTAATTCATAACAACAGTCTATGAGTCCTCCACACGGTCGGTTACGTGGACAAACTTTGCAATACATTACAAATTTTTGATAAGAAATAGTGTAAAATATAAAGTCTGAGTAAATATCCACAAAAACAACTAGAAAACTGGCAAACAAGAAAATTGAGAATATACTATTTTGGCAGAAAAAACCTAAAGATCAAACTTAAGATTCGGGCCGATTATGAAGACGCACTTATGCAACCAAATTATTCCTATCCCTGATAAACAACATTGAAGACAATGACAACACTAAAAGAAGTGAAACCATATTTCACCATGAAGTGACGTGTTTCACTTGTAGGTACTGTGATTACTAACTTTGGATTCCATTCCATGACTTCACGCCTTCATTTATGACTAATTGTTTACGCCAAAAATCTATGTGAAGTATGATTTAGGTAAACATTGAAATAAAACTAGAGATGATCAAGTGTTTATTGTCACAAAATTTGGCAATAAATAAAACAAATAGAGAAATAATTTTGCCAAATGGGTTTTTCGTTGTTACTACTGGACCCATTTAGATAAAATTAGAACATACCTACATGTAGAATGTTTACGCATAGGAAGCGGTGGTAGCTAAAAATACGTGTATAAAAATATACCCGTTGTACTCAATATGTAATAAAATATTGTGACTGATAATTTTGGTAAATTACAAGAACTTTTTCATTTCAGAGATATTAGAGAAAACCTAATATTTGGCTTTTTAAATCCTGGCAGTCATTATACCGAATATTTTATAATACTTCTGATCTATCTAGATATTTTAAGAAAAATACATAAAAACCTACCATCGGCGATCGATTCAGAGCAATCAGTCGCCGCAACAATACGTGTCTTGCAATGCAATCAATTGAGAACTACTCGAATTGACTGATTATTACAATCGAACAAGGGTCAAACAGTAGATTTACGACCGCTTACGACGCTGTAGAGTTTCCGTAAATTACTGTACTCTGTACTTACTGTACACTTGTTTCGTGCAATTAAATTAATTTTGGAGCTTTTCGCGGACATGTTGCCATACGCTTCTTCCGTGCTCTTGTACGACTTGATGTTAGCATGTATGATCGCGGTGCATGTTATACGTCGTAACAATTTATTGCGAGCACCTACAGCGAGCGTAAGTTAACGAGCAATATGAGAATGTCGCTTATCGGGATGACAATTTGCGTTGTACCACTTTACACAAATGTAAATATACTTAAGTAAATTTATTTATTTTATGACAATATTATGTTAATTTTAAATCGAATTTCAACTAAATTAGTAACTAAAATAACGATTGAAAATCAAATACGACTGATGCCAGTTGGTCCGTATGTATATTTAACGAAACTGTGATACCTACAGGTCGCATTATGATTAATTGAATTAGTTTTAGTTTCAATCCCTCCCTACCTACATTATCAAAATAGATCGGTATTGAAATTCAAAAATACATCAATTAGGATAAATAGTTTTAAGAAATTTTATGACTAAAGATTAAACATTTTGGTACAAAATATATAGGTAATACCTTAAATATTTTGTATCCCAAATTATTCAATAAAAAGTAATATAAATATTAATCGCGTAAATTCGGTAATTAAACTAATGGGAGGGGCGGAAGGACGAAGGAAGGACGAGCTTCAGAATAGATAACTGTGACACGGGGTGTAAGACTTCGAGGGCCTCTAAACTCCACATACAAATATTTAGGATAACATAGAAAAAGATCGCTTCAAACATGACTTTTTGAGGCAGTGGTTAAAATCGTTAAATCAAACGTTAAAAATAAGTCAATATACTTACATACCTCTACTTGAAATCGAAAGTTAAAGACGAATAACAAACTAAGTTTTATTGAGCAATCAAAAGGTTTAACTTCGAAAACAATTTAAAAATTACACTTAAGCGTAACACACACCGACCGGCGGCGTTGCGAAAGCGTTGCGGTTTTTTTCTGTAATGTTCGAAATAGTATGAAGCCTACCTAGGTACCTATTAATAGGTACCTATTAAAGTTCGCTGTATGAAGCCCTTTACATCAAAGCGGCGGCGGCGCGGCGCGTTCTTCATACAAACCTTCGCTCGCCGCAACGCTTTCGCAACGCAGCCGCCCAGTGTGTGTCACGCTTTAAAGTTATGAATGGAGTATAAATTAATTCATAAATCAAATGCCATTCACGAACAGTCTTTAAAACTTCTCATGAGACTATTTCAATGTCGCAATAAAATTTAACTGGATCTTTTTGAACCTTGATCTTCTCAAAGGTCCGATAAGGAAAGATGAAAGATTTCAAATCGCTATACAAATAATATAAATTTTATCTCAAACAGCCGTCGTTCGGTTATATATATATAACTCTAAAACCGCTGAACTGATTGGTTTTATTTTATCTGTATATATCTGTGTTTAGTCAATATTCGGGTCACTAATCATTTAGATTTAGAAACCACGGAATTAGACGTCTGAACGTGGTCGGAAGCTGACAACGTTGACAACAGAAACAGATCAAGTGACGACGGGTCTTTATTGAATTTGGCCGTAGGAAAGGAACCATAAAACATTGCGGTAAAAAGATGGGTCTGGTCAGACCCGGCCAGTGGACACTAATATAGTCACAGCCTGTATGAAACGGATACACTACGACTACTTCATTTTTATTCAAACAAACACACAACGAATCGGACAGTGCAAATATTGCATTATTGTGCGAGATAAAATGTAAATACATATAGTAATGATTTAGTCGTGACGGTTGGCAGGCGGCGGCGTCATGCCCATTTATGGCGTTATAGGTCGCCGCGGACCGACCAACTACTCCCTGCTTACCAGGCCATGTAGAGCGCGACCTACTGTAGATAAGCCACTTTGTTCTTTACCAAACTTAAAGGATTAATAGCAGCGAACATTAAAGTTCGCTGATTAATAGAGCTAGTGTATTTACTTAATTATAGTAAACTGCTAGATCAGGCTTCTCCCAAAATAATTGGCGGTTATCATGACGGTGCGGTGCTGGCTAGGCACGCGGGTTGGTAATTGCAGTATGTAAAGTTTTGTGCAAACGATTAATCTGGTTCAATAATATAGGCACACAAATTAAATTCCGAGTCCTCCATGTGGTAATCCAAAGTTTGCAGTGATTCCAGGTGTTCGTGATCGACGACCGCAATTTAATATGATCCGGTAGGTTGTGTGCCGTTGCCCATCGTTTAATAACCGATTGTATAAATATCAATCGGCTATTAAACGATAGGCAACGGCATGTGAATGTCGCTCAGGAAGGAGTTGACCATTATGGCCAGGCTAGATGTTGGTTAAACCATTGTTGCTCGTTCGCCACATCTCTGCGTGTTATGGAGCAGCAGGTCAGATTGGCATTTCAAACACTATGTTAACTTGTTCATCAATTATTTTTAATTCATTTGCAACCCATCTTGTTTGACATTAACTTTCGCCCGTGATATACTGCCAATACAAGTTACGCATATCAAATGTTACGTATATTAGAAATTACACTCGTATCCGTGGCGTGCTGGTGTTGTATAAACCGAACGTCATGCAAGAGCAGAAAAAAGTCGATACCTACCTAAGTCGTTACGATCGCAAAGTTAATGTTTCACGCTCATTGAAGACATAACGGAAGAAAGAATATTAAAAAACATACATTTGTCGTAATAACATGTAGTACTCGTTATAGTACTTAGAAACCAGCAATAGAAAAAGCTATGATATTCCCTATGTGACTACATCAGGAACGAGCTGACAAGATCTGCAGTTTGGTCGATACATCTAATGCACTGCCAGAATCGGCAAGAAGTGGAGTAGTAAAATAATCTGTAGGTGAAGGACACAATGGAGTAAGATGACTGTATAGAGGAGGCCGACGTCGTACATTGGAGGACTAAAGCCTGAATATTAATGAATTTTTCTGTGAATTTTGTGGTATCGCATCTTGTTGTATATATACGAGTTTATAGCTTCGTTTCGCGTTTGTTTCCACTAAATTATGAGAGCTTCATACGCAATATTTTTAATATATTGAAAAAAACTTATGTTTATTAGGTTGATGTACAAAGTAGATATGGATCATGAAACAAAAATGAATGACTTCATCTAACCAAGCAACAAACAAATATGAAATGAAGAGAAACAGTAAAAAGGTACGTTAAGCATGAATTATTATGAATAATGCATTTACTTATAAATAAATAAAAACACTGTGCCATATCGCCGAGTGAGACCACAAATGAGTATCATTCGAATAAAGAACAATTGTGCAAAACTTAACAGTAATATACTGTTTAAAATAATTACCTTATTATATCCGTACGATAATCTGTCGTCATGCCCGATAGGCGACGCCGAGTTATTCCTGTCGGAATCCCAGGTCACATGCCAGTTGTCTAAGGAATCCGTTGAGGACTTCTTTGTGTCAATAGAACTCTTCCTTGACAACGAAGTGGTCGAACCCACATAATCTCGCTTCATATCTCTAATACCATTGCTGGAGACTGAGTCACGTCGATTGTAGTTAACAATATTGCTTCTGCTGATATTTGGGTAGGATCCCATGGAGTGGCGCTTGTTGTTGTATTTATGGGTGGGGCTGGGGGTTTCCCGGCGAGGGGGGGTTACCGACGGGCTGTGTCGGTCGCGGCGCAGCAGGCTCGGAAACGTGGAGGGGTGCTCGATCTCACGCGCCGGCGACCCCGACATACCGAGCGAGTCCCGACGCCTGCTGCATTCATATCGTCATTAGAAAACAGTCGATAGGGATAATTGAAATCGTGTAAAAGTCAGATATTAAATAGGGAATTTCATCCTAAATCGGGAATATTTCTTTTTTCCTGAATTTTATCATAGAATAAGTCGTTCTTACTAAAGAACGCACCAAAAATTTGTCTTTTACACAATTTCAACACCAAAAATGTTGTCGTTCTCTAAAATATACGGACCTGATGTAAAGCCCATTCGTAGGGGATACGGAGTCCCTGTAATATCCAGGCGTGGACTCCCTACTGTGGAGATAGAGCGAGGAGCGGTACGGCGTGCCGCACCGGCCGTGCACGTCGCAGTGGGGGTCGTGTTCGATGATCGAGCTCACCAGCGGGGAATGCCGGCCCTCCCCATCCAGACCCATATTACCAAACATCGAGTCCAGCTGTCGCATCGCCAACGCCTTCTTCACTGCTGTCATCTTCAACGTTCACTTTTCTCCACAGTTTAAGTCACAATTTAAGTTAAATTGATTCGTCGATCGTAAGTACAAATGCTTGTATTAAGTGACATGTATGTCCTCTAAGTATGCCGCGGCGCGACTGGCTTGCTCAGGCGGCATTGTGCGCAGAACGACTACCGATGACTCACTGGTTTGAGCGCGCGCGCAACAACACTACATTATCGGCTTGTCCTACAATTACATAGCAGATATAAATATAGGTGACAAGGAGGTAAATAATGGTCCAGTATCTACCATAGCCATCAATAATAAACAAGGACAGATTCGCATGTAGGCGTCACTCAAGACCATGCGAAGGTCGCTCCAAGTATGACTTGAGAAAAGGCATTACGATTTTTATTAATTTGCGACCACGTAATAAATAAACGATTGAAGATAAAGGTTAGAAGAAATCACTTAAAACGGTAAGACCACCTATTCTACTTAACAAACAAACAAAAAATGAGTCAAACTTAAACCTTTAAGTTTGTTCAATAAAGAAAAATTTAAATGAAACATTTTTATCAATACAGGTACTATTTAATAACTACTACTATAACTACCTAATATAAGATTACTAAAACTATGTATTGTGCAAATTTATGCTATGTATAGTTCAGGCATTAGTCTACCTACTAATAAATTTTTACTTTGTAAGTATATGTTATTTCAACCTTTGTATGAAGAACCTAATCAAGATATTTATTTATTTTATTAACACGATGACCGGTTGTAACTTTTAATAGGTACCTATGACAATTATAACATTTTTATAAACGTACAAAACGTTTACAGGATGTGGCAAGGCTCGTAAATAAACGTTAACGCTTTCAGTACAACAAGCTATAGTCATTATAGATACCTACATAGAGTCAAAACTTCTTAGCCGTACCTACCTACATAAAACAAAAGTTATCATCATGCTGAATGCCTCTGTAACTAATCACCAAAGCTACGTACTTTGTTACACACTGTATAGGCAGTAATTTGGCTGGTGTATCTGCAAATGTAATTAACTAGATTAACTGACGTAGCTAATTGAGTTAACTGGTCGTTTTCACGGCTCCTTAAAACAACGGGCTACCAGGCTCCCAGTAAACAAGAGCAGACAGTTTAGTCGCGGCTTTTTGCGCAATTGGGAATAACAAGCGGATGATTAAATACCCAATGTCCCCGAACTAGTGTCCGCGTGCGGCTTAAGCCGGATTTTCGACTTGCGCCTGAATTTCGGTTTTCACCGTAGTGTCTCCATTGTCCTCAGCGAAATACATTTAAACATATCTACAGATTACATTCTTAATTTCGTCTTATTTTGTTTTTATTTTTTATCGCCATTAGGCATAAACTACATAAATATATTGAGAGCAAAAATCTGTAAAAAATAATAGGTGCAAAGTATAGTGAGAAATACTAATACGTAGGCAAGTACTTATTTCACTTACAAAAACAATGTTTATAATGAAAATTAAGACGTTCTGCTTTCGGTTTCGGCTAAGGGAAAAAAACCTTTCGGTCGGACACTACGTCGAACTCGTCGAGAGCGCACGGAGCCATTGCGCAAGTCCGATTAAGAAAAATAATAGAGTTCATTTATTCAATGACGGGCTGTATGTCAACTCAGGGATCGTCAATGTTAGAATTGCAATACTTAACATAGGAGGTCGAAGATCAAATCGACATCCGGTTTTACAAATTGGAATTCATATAAAAAAAGAAAGTAAAATACTTAGCTATATTAGGTAAATATTAGGTATTAGCTCAAACACACAGTGAAGTACTACAAATTCAACCAAATTGGCAAGATCTATTGCAGGTCTTCAAAAATAGAACCTACTGTAATTACGTTACAGTCGCGATTTTATTCCAACGAAAATATATATATCAAAAACAACCTTCAACTATTAATGTCCTGAAGTTTCGGGGCGGAAAATCCGGCGCGGGGGGTGGGGGGCTGGGGTGCAGGTCTTATGATTTATGCGGCGTCATGTGGGAGTTGCTTCATTTGCTTTAGAACAGTATGTAACAGTACAGTTGCGGGTAGCCTTATTTTATCCCATAATTGTGGTAGAGGCCTGGTAAAGGCCTGTAAATCATAGGCTGTTGGCTGATGATGATTGTGTTAACATTTCAACAGATAAATAGTTAAAATGCTAGAAAAAAAAAACGATTAAAGCGCCTACATAAACTGAAAGAGCAATAGTTGATTATTAGTTAGTAGTCTTAAAGTCTTCATGTTTATGTGAGTGAAATGAATTATTTTGGTGAAAAATATTTATAGATATCCTTCGGAATGTCATTAAGCAGCTTTGAGCGGTCATCGCGACTTTCAAAATACATCAATCACGTCAATGGTCTAATAACTTAGGTCCAATTTACACTGACCTCCACGCAGAACAATTTCGGACTGCGTATGAGATCATTATATATAAGGCAGTTTGAGATTACTCCGATTCTTTTCTAAAACAAGTTTTTTTACCGTTTAATGGTCATTTTTAAACAGTTTAGATCGTGTATCTCATTATGACTTCCGTACAAAATGTATCTCATTGCGTCTTCATTATTTTTAAGCGGTAAATTTTTGTAGGCTTTTGTATAGGAATGAATTTCACTATTCCCATCATCATGTTAGCCTTTTAGCGTCCACTGCTGGACATAGGCCTTCCCCAACGAACGCCACCACACCCGGTCCTACGCTCTCCGCATCCAGCCGCTTCCGGCCACCTTCTTTAGGTCGTCGGAACTATTCCCATGGAAAATTTTATTTTTAAACACTGGCTAAACAGACTCAAATTTCTACAAACAAAAATTGCATGAGAGTTTGTTAATATAGGTACGTAAATAAGTTTGTTTATAAAGCTATATGATAACAGAACAGACAGACAAACCAATCGGACATCATTAAAGTGTTGCAAAAATAAAAGCCTATTAATCTCCCCACTGCTGGGGCTCAGGCCTACCCTATCAACGAGGGCGTTCGGGCTATAGTCCACCACGCTAGCCCAGTGCGGGTTGGTGGACTTCACATGCGCCTAAGAATTTCTTCTTCGGCGTATGCAGGTTTCCTCACGATGTTTTCCTTCACCGTTTGAGAGCAGTCAGTAAATGTACTTAAGTTTCGAGAAAAAAAAACCATTGGTACATGGCCCAGCTGGGGATCGAACTCCGGCCGCGTCTTATCCCCTACGCCACTGACGCTCTAGTATTAATAGGCTGATGATGAAAAATAAAAGTATTACTTACTCGTACTTAAATTTTAGTAAGCCTTCCTTCTTCAATTGGTACTTGTTGTGCAAAATGAGACCTGGACACTTATCTAAAAAAATCTGATAACGTAGTACAATTTAGGCGGTCTCTTCGTTTAAGCGATTTCTTTCTACATCACATGCTATGTCACATATGCGTCATCTTGGCAGAGCCACGGCCTTCACCACTACATCCAGCAGTTTGGATACTGCGAGGAAATTAATAATTTTAGATAAATACATACGCACGAAAAACACAACCCTTCTGCCTTGACTGTCACGGAATTAGATAAAAATAGAAACAGGTACTTAGTAACTACACTTACTTAGTAACAATTTTGAAGTATAATAATACTTAAGAAAGTATATGTATATGTGTTATCTATTCGCTAAGCAATATCTTAACCTAAGATGTATTGGCCCGAGTCGTCTAAATTACATAATTTTCGGAATTTGACAGTGGGTTAATAGCGAAATCGATTTCAGAGATACGCCGGCCGACGATTAGCGCAGAATAAAATTTAAAGGCAAGTAATCTTTTATATGAAACACTTTAATCATACGACATAATATCTATGACATTTATGTGAATATGCGTTTTATATACTGCAAGTGGGCGTGAGTCAACTCAGGCCGAAGGCCATAATTATTATAGGGCAATAAATTAGATCAGTCGTTTTCTGAGCCGATAGAGAATAAATCAAGCTGACATACATAACTCTGCCTGCAACCACAAAATCATCGAATATTAAACAACTTTTGTCTCGACTTTTGGTGATTCGTATGAAAAATAAATTTTCTGTCTTCGTATATATCCGTGAAGTCAGAACAAAACCGTACCCTCCCGATTAAAGAATTAATTCACATGAGATGGGCAGCAACACCTTCTGTACATTAAACTCTTTACTTATTTTACTCTATACTTGGTTTGTTTTGGGAGAAGCCCAATAGGGAACTTACAAATAATTTTAGACCCCATAGATATAGGTATGAGAGCCACTTGATATTAAACGGGATACCAACACAACCGTTGAATTAACGTTATTTATTTTTAATAATTAAGTTAAATATTTTTCTGTTTGTCTGTCCTTACTCCGATAACACAAGAATACCCGAGCGAATGAATTTTAAGTGGACTGCACTGTATTACAAAGACTTCTAGACTTACTCCTGCGCTCTTCGCTGTGGAAAACCTGCACATGTGCACTTATTTGCTCTTCCCCGGTCAAGCTGCAGAAGTTCGTCTGTCAAAAACATCAAGTTGAGTATCGAGTCGTTATGTGTATTGATTATTTTTCAACTATTTCATACTATTCCTTATTTGACCGAGCGAGCGAAGCGTCTAAGTTTCGAGATTGGCCAAAAATGCAATTGTCCGTCTGTCCTTCTGTCTTTCTGTCTGTAATTCTCTACAGGTCGCATTTTTCAACCGATTTTGACGAAAATTTGGCATGGGTATAAATTAATCAAGCCGACAAAATGAGTATAAAATCTTGAAAAAGATTTTTTTAGAGTAGTACCATACTCGCAAAGTGGGAGTGAACTTTTTTTTCTTGTGAATCCCATAGTGTGAGGTATCGTTGGATAGGTTTTTCGAAAATATTGCTGGTATGTGAAAACCATTTTTTCGATTTAGGGATCCGTTGGCGAAATATTAAGCTTTAATGCGGTAATTTTTGTTAGAGTCACGTCTATTATGTCAGCACCGGTGTTCACCTGTTGCTCTCCTCCCGAAGTGTTCGCTGCACAAAGGCTACAAATAGCTTAGTGCCTGTAGTGCTCGGGTTCAGGTAAGGTTGTACCCATGGCACTCATTCGCCTTCCAGCTAGTGCATTTCATTCGTATAGCATATCAAATCTATATCGCTGTCCTTTCCACAGGCTCTACAGATGACGGTATCCGATAGTCCCATCTTATGTAGGAGAGTTCTTAATCTGTAGGCAGAAGTATACCGTACTATTAAACCAGGTAAACGAATGGCTATAGGGCTTCTTTAGGGTTTTGTAAAAATGGGTATGGATGCTTTTTTGTCCATCTGTCCGTCCGCCGGATAACTCAAAACTAACCTACCGAGTTTATAAAGCATCTCGAATTCCTCGTAACAGCCGCGCATGCACTTGCAAAATAATAGAAGTAGTACTGACGTAGAACTGACGGCCGTTGGGGCAGAAAGGTTCTCGAGTGGCGACCACGTATCGGAAGACGCAGTGTAGGCAGGCCTCCCACGAGGTGGACTGACGATCTGGTGAAGGTCGCGGGACCCAGCTGGATGAGGTTAGCGCAGGACCGGTCGTCGTGGAGATCCTTGAGGGAGGCCTTTGTCCAGCAGTGGACGTCTACAGGCTGATATGATGATGATATCAGAACTGAATAATGGAGATTGTTGTAGTATAAAATCACTTGCTAACGGTTCCTTTTATGGTGAAGAACCATAACCAGGCGGTCGCCGGTAACTTTCCTGAAACAATTTTTGCCAGGACCGTATTATAGTGACTCTGGTCCTCATTAATTCAAACGCTCTTTTTAGTTTCGTCTTGTTCAGGTAATATGAATTAACTGCAACAAAATTATTAATACCAGCATGATACACCTCGTAATCACAAATTAGCAAATAAAATCTCAGTCAGAATGACTTCACCGATTTGTCCCTGGTCAAATGGACACAATCCATAGTACTTGATGCAAGTTGAACGTGCTAAGATGTGAGCATTGTCTACATAATATTTCTACGCGGACAAAACCAAGGGTAACAGAATATACATCAACTCAAAACAAGTCTCAACCCACATAACCACACAGTATTATGACAAAATTGGAGTACGGAAAACAAAGTTAATGGATCAATAATTAATACGAAATCGTAAAATACTAGAATTTAACGACGCAACGTGAGTGGGCACTGAGACGCCAGACATAAATTAAAATAGCTAAAGTTACGGAAACTTGTCTAAAGGATAAATTAAAAGACAAAACCTACTATTATGTTCTTTCGTATACCCTTGAATATTTTGTCACACTTATATTGATATTTTTTTCAGATTCATTACAGCAGCTAACTTTAAGTAAAGGAAAGAATGAGTCCTTCTTAGGGAATAGGGACTGCGCAAATCAAGCGGAAAATTATCAAATGAATCATATCACTATAGCCTAAAGAACAAAATCGAATGAATGACTTCTGTACGTCGGCGTCGCCTCGCGTTCGATGTCATACGATTTTGTTCTTGCGCGGGCGATTTACAGCTTCGTCTGCGCATTCCCTTACACGTGGCATCGGTAGGGTACATTTTGCGGCGTGTCGTAAACCAAAGATTTCCTTTGGCAGGATTGGTCCTTCGGACCCAAAAATAGATTTAAGAAGTGGAGCCACCAGGATTTCTGATTTCAGTTTTGTGTGTGTGTGGGGGGGGGGGGGCAGTCCTCAGCCTAATCTTGATACCTACATCAGTTAAGCTACTAGGTCAAGTTTAGTATCATTTTCGTATGAATTAAGGATGCCGAATTCATTTATGGAATCATATTCGTACAATTCAGAAATAAAAACGTCTAAAATGATGTTTTTCCTTTTTTTTGCTTGCCCATTTTAAACAGAAATAAATTCATAACTTAAACATAACTTGGAATAATTGAAAAAAAATTAAGCTTTCGGAGAGCCCTACTATTCTTTTATATATAAAAAAAAAATGAAAAATCTATATGAGTGTAGTAAAAATATATAAAAGTCCATTGACGGTCCTAAATACTCAAATAAAAAAATAAAAAAAAACTTGTTTATTAACTTGGAATGGTAGATTTCGGTTTGCAAAAATATTAAATACGTATAACTTTAATAAGAAACGGTTGTGTATTCTGTATTTAGCCAATTCAGGCCTTTATTTTTACTTGTCTCTTTTGAAATAGAAAAAAAATCATAACTTAAATATAACTTGGAATATTTGAACAAAAATGGTACTTTCGGAGAGCCCTACTATTCTTTTATCTATAAAAAAATAAGAGATAAATAAAATCTGCATGAGTCTATTTAAAAAAAAATGGCAATTGACGGTACTAAATTTTAAAAAAATTATAATAAATTCCAATAAAATAGCAATAAGTATCTTCTTCAAGTATTGTACTATCAAATGCAAAAATAATTTTACAAATCCGACAAGTAGTTCTAGAGATAAACGCGTTCAAACAAACTAACTCTTTAATTAGTAAATTACGCTCCATTCGCACGTCTTTTGACATCTTTAACACATTTGTTAATAAACGAATGTTGTCGATTTTTTTTATATATAAATTAGGAGAGTGTTACTCTCTATCAACATTTTTTATTATTTGAAATATTACGATTTATAGATACAAAAAATTAAAAACTCAAAAAAAAAAAAAATATAAGATTATTTTTTAAATGCCCGCGTTTTTACTATAGGTAGATGCAAATATAATTCCAGAATTGAATTCCCCATCTTTGATTTATACGAAAATGATATCAAACTTGACTTAGTACCTAAACTTACGCAGTTATATGCCTAAGACCTGGCTAAGGCTAAAACCCCTCCCCCCTACACCTGCATCAAAAATCCAGGTGGCTCCACTTCTTAAATCCATTCTAGGAACACAAAGATCAATCCTGCCAAAGGAAATCTTTGGTTCATTAAAAGCCGTATTTGGCCCTTTTTGGTCGTGTACAGATGCGACAATACTAGGTCCATCCAATTTTCTGAAATATTCCAGGTTTTAAAATTTTATAGGATTGACGCGATACACACGTAACTGACAGTTATTGAATCTATACTATTATAAAACAGTAACGGAAGTATTACATACTGTACATTGAAGGGAATTTGAAAAAAACAACTACAGGAAGTACTTCCAGTACCACTACTTCCTTAGGCTTATCTGAGCCCAAAACACTTTTCAAAAAATTTCTTGTCTGTCTGTTTGAACGCGCATCACGCTCAAACTACTGGTCCGATTTAAACGATTGTTTGTTTGAAAAACATGTGGTCAGACTTAAAATCAGGTGTACTTACTTGCATTATTTAAATTATTCCCGTGGAAAAAAAACTTATCCCTTTCCTTTGGAAAAAGGGCAAACAGTGAACACATCGTTAGCATTTCTGAGTTTTCTGACGAAGGAAGTTTGGGCAGTAGCTCATCTGATGAAGAACTGCTGCTTCTCACGATCCATAATGTCGAAAGAAGAAAAAAGGCAAATGCATGACATAAAAAAAGAAGGAACGGAATTAAGTCACATGAAGACCGGTTTTATATCCATATTTCTGCTGTGCTGTGCCGTGCTGCATCCGGTTTGACCAGGCCCTTAACGTGGACGCAGTCACAGGGCGTAATCTAGTTATAAACTAAGATCATAAAATAATACGAAACAATGACAATCGAATTCGGAACAATTAGGTACTTAGTTTCACTTTACTAGTAACTGTGAAATACCCAAACCACGCTGTATGAAAAAGGCCGGGACTGTTGTTCGTGACAACCATGAAGTTTCAAATCTCTTTGGTGGCGCGCGTGCTCCCTGTGGAGTTCGCATCTTGCATATTTAGTATCGGAACTCTTTAGCGGGCCAGTGCCACCGGCTCGTTCTTCTGCAAGTCCTCTTTCTGCACTAGTGTGGTGCTAAAGAGTCAAAACGACGTCTCCGTAGCCCAGTTGGTAGTAAGTGACCCTGCCTACTGTGCTCGGAGTCCCGGGGTCGGATCCCGGCCGGGCCATGCTCTTATCTGACCATCAAATGCTTGTTCTCGGGTCTTGGATGTTTGTGATTGTGTTTGTATGTGTCCATGCCTCCCACGAAACAGAGAAGACGGAATCCTGCGTTTATTAAAAAAAAAATTATACTCTGCCACTATGGCTTAGGGATTTACCAGCATTAGGTATCCAACCGTACAAGCGGCCGGATGTTGATGAACCCACGATCTGTAATATTTCCTATCACAAGGCGTAAGCGAAACCTGTTGTTTCATGAGGTATCCTTGTTAGCTCACTTTTGTGTTGGGTGCCGATGCGTGGGTTTGAGGACAGTCCTGGCGTGTTATCCATAACCTGCCATGTGCTACCTGAGCATGTTTTGTTAGAAGCTTGAAGCTTTCGTAGATGGATGGCAGAAAATAATATTATGTTCCGTGAAAGATGCATGAGCTGCCTGATTATCACGCTCGTCTGCTGTATTCACACACACACAGCATGTACACCTCACATACAATCACATATACATATACAAACTCAAACACAGTAATACGACGGGAAGACGACTGCAGTAAAAGGACTGGAAGATGACTCCAGTAACACGACTGGAAGACAAATCCAGTAATACAACCAAATCGAAATCCTCTGCATGTGAAGCGTATGCGTAGATCAATTACATATATGACATAAATTTTATCCAGGTTCTTTGAATCTGTGTAAATATCTGAAGCTTTTGTTGATTTTTATGCATACTAGTTTGTAATTATATAAAAAATATAAAATTTATTTAAAAATGGTTTCGTGCGTTCCGCCTTACAATTGACTGTCCAGTCAAGTCGATCTTACAGACTATGGAAGTAAATTTCTTATCTCAACCAACTTCCTTAAACAATCAACTTCCGTAACTACATGCTACGATTTATTACAATTTAATTAGATATTTATACTAAAAAACTTACGTTTGTGGCGTCTCCAACATCCAGTGTGTCGGTTCCGTCGTTATCCCTGAAACGAAAAAAAAATAAATTAATAATTATGTATTTAAATGATAATAAAGGTATGGAATTTACAACTTTAATGTTTCAAAAAACGACTCCAAATTAGCATACTATCGCAAATCACAGACTGTTCAGACAAAAATATCAAGAAACTTATTTGCATAGAGGTTCGTCAAAAGTAAACTTCGTTCGTAATAAGGTTCATCAGCGTGACACTTATGTTAGGAGGTAAAGTTCAAAAAAATTCTTTTAAATTACAAGTTTCTAGACACTACTGTTAGGCCGATGCGTTGTGTCAGTATCATTTTAAAACTTGCAATTTAGAGAAAATCAACACCCACGTTTCTATTTTGCGTTTGTGTGGTGTACAATGCAATTTAATCGGATAGAGAAAACGGCATTCGCGGCCATGATCTAAACATTCAGAGCAAATTGCTTGCTCGCTCTACCGAGGAAACTGCACCGTAAGACAATTACTGCCGTACGATCGACATGCATAAATTGCAAGAGCGTTTCTTGCACTTATTTGTGCAAGCTATTGACCGCCTCGTTAGCTTAGTTGTTCTGCCGTTCGCCTCGAAAGGAATAAGTGGTGCATGTCCATTGGGGACAGACTTGAAAAAATTTACAAGTTGGTTCTTTAGTCGGTCTTGGACCAGGTTTTCTATACTATGTTATACTAGGGTAAAACACACCCATAAATAGTATTTATTTAGTTTAAAAAAACACAGTCGCAAAAATCGCACCTCCTTGCCATTCATCCTGCTATATAAAAGCTTATTTAAAAGCGCGCTTTTTGTACTTCAAAAATTGAATAAAAATATTACTTTTAAAGTGTAAAGACGCCCTTTTAAAGTTAATGACATCCCTACTTTTAATAAAATTTCTGCAATTGACGCTTACATACAGTTTATGCATTTAGAAATCATATTAAACGCAAAGGTAAAAAAATAAGACAGTAATTAATGTTTTCTAAAAATATGAACGCAAGCGCTCAGCGAAAGCAATATAAATAAAGACACAAGCACAAACACATATTACCTGTAACAATATCTAGGTATATTATGTTTATGTACAAAAACCTAAATTTTAATTCACGATCAAAATCAGTGGCATAATGGCTCCACAGACTAAACGATATCGTCAGAATAATTACCTTCCGTATTGGGCGACCTGTTCGCGTGGCTTGTCCATTGGCTGCTGCTGATACTTGGCACCCTGTGATAACTCTGATACAGCATCGCCTCCATGCTCCATCCTAGAAATTGAAGTAACTTAATATTAAACAACTTCACTCACAAGTTTTTTACACTTTAATAATACCATATTTCACTCTAAATGAAATAAAACAGAGAATTGAAATCTGCGATCTGTTCGTGTTTACATCGTCAGGCAATATCTAATTACACTAGAACTAGTAGTGAAGGAGTACGAATAAAGTGTAAAAAATTGTTTATTTTCATACTTAGATGAATTATTTATTCACTTCAAACTCTTACGCAAGGAATTAAGGAAAATAATGAGATTAAAAACCTTATCTAGTTATTTAAAACTTACGTCTTCTGTTGCCTCAAGTCCGAAGATCCGAGATTTCGCAGGTAGTCGTCGCACTCTCGCTGTTTCTGTATCTGATATTCCTTCAGCAGTTCCCGTCTAAAGTCTCCTGGAATACCGGGTACGATGGGCGGCTCTTGCTGCTGCGGAGTGCGGTCGGCGAGCGACGACCGCTCCGTCGATGCCGCCGTTGTCGATATGGATGTGGAAGCAGAGTAGTCCTGCCCCCTGTGCTCAGGAGTAGTTGCGTTCGATGCGCCGATACTGTTCCCCTCAGTCTTCGGCGTTGTCGTCAACTCTCCAATCGGCTTCAACTGTTCATCGATAGGCTTCAACGACTCGTTTAAACCATTAAAAATGCTATCCCCGCTCTTATTATCAAACAGTCTATCTACAGATGTGTTCATTAGTTTGCTGCCTTTTATACCAGTGAGATGGAAACCAGCGAAACATGATGAGGACGGGCCGTAGTCTATGGCTGATAGTGCCATGACGGCGGGATGTCGTGGGGCGCCGTCGGGGAGAGGTCTTAGGGAGCGGGTCATGGCGTCGGCGGCCGACCGTGGCCTTCTGAATGGCATTGCTAAATGTGGGAACGTGCGCGGCTTTATAGGCGTCACAAGCATATGCTCAGTCCACGAAGTGTGCAGTGACGGACGTTCCAACTTTTCCACATCGACATTCAACATTCTCTGTTCGAAAGGAACGCTAAACGTTTCCGCTGGAATCGACTGCAGCCACGATAATAAGCTCAAATCAGACTCGTCGAATCCCGAACCATCTAACAGTCTAGAAAAATTTACTTCGTTCGATTGCGCTTCTTTTGACCCCGTAGCTTTTGCCTGACAATAATTCACACACGACTCGTATAATATACCTTTGATAAGCAATTGCATTAATCGATCGTTCTTTGCGCACTTGGACACGATGCCGCCACTTGATTTTTTGTCACAAGGTAAAAACTGTTCTACAAGAGGATAAACCTCCCGGAAGCATTGCACTCGAGCATTGCTTGGATTCCATTTTTTAAACTGTGCATGATCCGTAATACTCGGTAACGTTAATAGTAAACACAAGTTCGAGTATTCTTCTTTAGAAGGCGATAATTTCTCCAAGTCACTGAGTACTTTCACAACTTCATCTACAATATTTTCGACATTGTTGTATGCTTTTATTTCTGATCTTATGCATAACAACTCTATATACTTGTGTCTAAGGATAGCATAGTTAAACTTGTCTGCTTCAAATGCTTTGAGTGCGCTAAGAGGTTGAATAAACTCTAACACGTCGTCCCACTGTCCATCAAGGATGAGCTGACGCAGAAATAGCACGTCGTCAGCGTAATTTCCGTTGATGACGCCGGTTTCACGCTCCAGCGAGAGCTGAGTGATGTGCAGATCTCTGTTGTGAAGGAACTCCAGGGACAAACGTACTACGTCATCTTCCCGCAAGTTGAGATGTGTCGATGGCATCCTGCCTGATATTTACTCCTTTTTATCTAGAACAAAAAGTAAATCAATTAGATCGAATAACAATCACATTTTCCTTCCTGTTAGGGGTTACTTCCTCAAAAGGGAATGTTTATATGTACAGCAGTGGACATTGACAGGCTGATGATATATATGGTATAAAAACTAAGGTAAAAATCAGCTTACATTTATAAGCACCTCTATGCGATTTTCTTTAGCTTTCACTCAAGTAAGCTCATATGGTATTCGTAAAATTGATATTCTGTTTACATAATCATGCGGCTGCCTAATTATAATTTATAGCTTGTTGCCATGAATTTTAAATGAAAGATAATTGTAAAATATTAATATGTAATATAATTAATAATATAAAAAATAACAATTAATATTAAATTATATAATTTAAATTTGTTTTCATATTAGATATTTATTGTATTGTAAACTTCAACATAATTATGTAGCCTAATGTACTTGATTTCTCTATCCATGAATGTTGTAACTGTCACCCTGTGAGACGGCCAGCAGGTCAGTGCAGGTGACAGAAACCACTTAGTATTTGGACATGTTATATTTTTTTGTAAAAACTACTCTGTTAAGTTCTCAGTCACCGTTTGTCATCCATATGTAACCAATATGTTTTATGACCTAAATAAATACATATTTGTATATTTTAATGGTTAGGAAAAGGGAATTAGTGATAAGTAGGTATTGAATTTTAGTTTTTTGTCATGACTTTAAACAGTAGTTTCTGCTTTCAGAACATGGTGGCAACAACCATTCATATATTACTACTGAAGAGAAAACAAAATAAGGGCAATCAGATTGTTTATACTTCTGGAAAAATGTTATTTTCTTAAGAAATCTTAGCCATGAAACTGAATGCTGAAAAAAGAAAGGTAGCCTTTTTTAGTAGTATTTAAGACAATGTATATGTACGACTGTACTTTAGTACCTACCTATATAATAAAGAGCATGTCTAACATATTATACAGACCGAACTTGCACTAAATAAATTATTTTCAGTAAGTACCTCATAAACTCACCAAAGAATTTGATTCTACGATGTAAATAGTTATTAGATAGGTAATGGTATTTTGCGAGCACAGTGAGCGAAGCGAGCGTTATGCGCGAAGGGCAAGCACCCAGCTTTCATTGCAATTATTTGTGTCCCTTGTCTACCTACCCTACAGTGAACTTCTAAATAAATATATGTTTAATTTAAACCCTAAGGTGGAAAGCTTCACACATGATCCAGGAAAAGAACCCAAAATAAAAGCTTATTTTTTGTCACAAAAATATTTTAAAGGAATAGAATAAAAACACAAATTTTTGTTAGATTCCAAAATAGCCTGTATCAGTTGTTTCTAAAATGATACTTAGATTTATGCATGTTTGAGATAACATTCAGCTAGATACTTTCACATACAAATATGTTAGTGTAATTTATGCTCTGGCCTGGGGAAAGCCCAGTGACTGTGATAGGTGTAGGTATACATACTAATAAAAATTACTGATGCATCTCTGATACTGCACACATACCGCGCCTACAATACAATTTTAGAAACAGACAACCACTTTTGACCAGAAATCCGCTTCCACCTACACAAGTTTTGATTACCATAAATGCCTTCATACTACGCGCGACAATAAAACCGATGTCACCTTGGATATTACACTGAATAAATTTTATAATCAATGTAGAATTTTTTTATTCGCCTTATATTACAGTTACAAAGATAGTCAACTTTTGATTCAACAATATTTATACGTTCCTTGCCTACCTTGTACAATAATGCAGCGTGTCAGTCACACTTGATTAGTTGATTCACAAAATAATAATTCTATAGCGAGAACAACATTATAACGGAACATTTGACAGAAATTTAAGCAATTTTACATTTTTGTAGACTCGGAGAGAGTAGGTTGATCGGACGGATCACTCATTCTCATTACTTATACTCACAAACTATATAGGGATACCTTATACTTGATTGACTCGCTCACAAATTATAAAGAATACCTCCAAGACTCACTCACTCACCTACTCTCTCCGAGCCGTCCACAACTATAGATAGTATACGAGGCGAGCCGTCAAGTCAACCAAACCAACACAGAAGACATATCTTCTAAAAATTTTAATGGATTTTACGGCCTTAGAAACAAAGTCTTTTTGGCCCGACATTTCGTGGTGCGTTCACACGCGCACCGTGCAGCCCCAGCTCGGGTGTCCGTTCCACTAGCGTACACATATGGATTTCAGGATTACTTTTAGTGCCATTAAATAGTACTTATCAGTGCCTAAATAGTACCTAGATCAAATAAATAGTACCCCACAGGGTAAGAAAGGGTAAGAAATATAAACCAGTTTTAGTGTGCAGGTTAGATTTTGATATGGCGTGTACAAAAACGGCTTTTATTACAGCAACGAATATAAACACAAAAAGAGTGCTGTAATAGTGCTCTCGGTATATGAAATCTCATAACGATTGCTCATTAGGAACACGTACCCACTAAAGTCGTGTTATTTTCAGGAAAGCGGACGTTTCTATTTAAATAAATAAATGATTTTATCAAAGTGAAATAGTGGCTCTGCCAGTACAAATATTATGTGAATTGGACGCATTCTATATAATTTGTGGTTGAATATCGCTTCGAACGTGAGCGTGTAAATAATAAGGGCAGACAGGCGCGGGCGCGGGCCATTCACTAGGGGCCCATCACGATAAATGGGGCCTATTACACGGTCAATATTACCACGATCTTAGTATGGCGGTTTTCAAGATTTCCGGAAATTATGTGGTATTATACTGCTTATAGGTTGGAGACTCTACGCTCGAAGTTGTAGACGATTATATATACCTGGGACAAATGGTCCAGTTAGGTAGGTCCAACTTCGAGAAAGAGGTCAATCGTCGAATCCAACTCGGCTGGGCAGCGTTCAGGAAGCTACGCAACATCTTCTCGTCCCAAATACCGCAGTGTCTCAAGACGAAAGTCTTCGACCAGTGTGTGTTGCCAGTGATGACATACGGTACCGAGACGTGGTCCCTCACTATGGGACTCATAAGAAGGCTCAAGGTCACCTAAAGGGCAATGGAGAGAGCTATGCTCGGAGTTTCCCTGCGAGATCGAATCAGAAATGAGGAGATCCGCAGGAGAACCAAGGTCACCGACATAGCTCAAAGAATTGCGAAGCTGAAGTGGCAGTGGGCTGGGCACATCGCTCGTAGAACTGACGGCCGTTGGGGCAGAAAGGTTCTCGAGTGGCGACCACGTATCGGAAGACGCAGTGTAGGCAGGCCTCCCACGAGGTGGACTGACGATCTGGTGAAGGTCGCGGGACCCAGCTGGATGAGGTTAGCGCAGGACCGGTCGTCGTGGAGATCCTTGGGGGAGGCCTTTGTCCAGCAGTGGACGTCTACAGGCTGATATGATGATGATGATGATGATTATACTGCTATACGGCATAGTACACCTACCAGTAATATCACGATATTGTGATAATATCCGGTTGAATGTCGCTTTGAACGCAAGCGTGTGAACCCATGATAAAAACCGACCGCTGTTGCTCGTCGCTAGTGGCGACACATCTGTCAAGTTCAGTGCGGCGGCAAAAGAAACTAATTTCGTCGTTGATCATCCACCGGGCAGTGACCGATTTTTTGACTTTAAAAAATTAATAGAAATATAAAATGGATGAGGAAGGAGAAAATATTTTACTAGAAGAAAATTATTACCAGTTGCTAAATGTATCTAAGACGGTAAATATAAAATTAATTGTATTACAACATATTTCGGTGTTTTTCGTTAGCATTGTTATATAACATGGAAAAATATATCAAAATTATTTGTATTTAGCCAGCTACAGTTCAGATAATACTTAATTCCGTTCAGCGCTTAGATCAGTATGATTTATACTGCTTGTGCCCATTTGGCAGCATGTCATCGATTTTTTAGGTTAAGCATGGGTGCATCTCAATTAATATGTATGTCAGTACCTATTATAATTAGAGCATATCAATAAATTTTCTAAGTATTAGCTGTTTGTTATTGTGCCTGATTGGCTATATTTGAAAGTGAATGCACGAACAAACAAGGCAAGTTTTAGAGATTTTTCCACAAGAAAAATCCATTCAAATGTGGTAGCTACAAAATGTGTCAGAAACTACACTACAAACTACTAAATCGTTGTAGGTAACAAAGAAAAAGCTACATAATTAAAAAATAGCTTATTTGGTTTTTTATTAATTATTTATTGCAGGCGACTACAGAAGAGATAAACAGTGCGTACCGCCGCTTCTCTCGTATGTTCCACCCAGATAAGCACAGCTTGGACCCGAACAAGCAGAAATGGGCTGAACAAATTTTCAACAAGGTGAAGGAAGCGTACGAGGTGCTGTCAGACTCACACAAGAGAGCTATTTATGATACTCTGGGTAAACCGTACTTCTTCATTTTAAGGAACTGGGGTGGCTGAGATAATGGCTGGGAGGGTATTGCACAAAACTTCCAATTTTGTGCAGTAGGTGCAAGGACTGCTACCCTCATGTAAGAATAAGATACTATGGGTTACACAGTGAAGTTTCATACGTCACATTTTTTACCAGGGAAATTGTGGATATTACAGTGCTAATCCATAATTTCACTGAACACCACTGTCGGCAACCACTGCCAGACATAGGTCTTCTGCAATGCAATCTCCTCTGCCACTATCTACTTTGTCCAACTGTAGTCCAACTGCCCTCATCTCACATTACATATTTTGGTTCCTAAACTGACTTTGTCTATTGCTACTTTCTATTATTAATTATTCCAGCTGTATTAGTCGCCTTAGTAGTATCGAAAACTCAGTAGTATTGAAAACTCAGTCTAGTAATAAAATAATAATATTAATAATCAAATTAGTCCTATGAACAAAGTATTTAAGGCTGGGTCAAACCGAATGCGTATGCGGTACAGCGCAGAGCGTTGCAGCGCAGCGCGTTGCGTAGCACGTCGCGACGTGCTGTGCCGCAACGCAACCGCCTCACGCAGTGTGACGTCAACTAGTGAGGACCAATCACGGCACGGCGCGCGTGCGACGTTGCCAGACCGCAATCTGCTGTCGCGTGTCGTTGCCAGACCGCGCGCGCTCGGGTTGTCTCCGCGTGGCTTGACGCACGGATACGCGCGTAGCTGCGCAGCGCTGTGCAGCATAGTGCGTTGGTGTGTCCTCTCCCATAATATCCCATACATTTACAACGTCATAAGCCGTGCTGCGCTGTGCGGTGCTGCGCCGTGCTGCATTCGGTTTGACTCGGCCTTTAAGAGATAAAATAACCAACTATAAAATGATATTTCAGTTAAAAAATACTGGAATATGTGAAACTTGTGAAAGTGAAACAGCAAAAATGTTTTTGCTTTTGTGATGATATTTTATTATGTATTTTTCACACAGCTCTTATTTCAATAAAAATCTTGTTTCCAGGTAAGCGTGGATTAGAAGTTGAAGGCTGGGAGGTTATCTTCAGAACTCGCACCCCCAGAGAGATCAGAGAAGAATATGAAAGGTAAATTGTTCTGATATTAAAAATAGAGAAATATATAACAATAATAGGAATGTTAGGAGAAAACAAGAAAAAATTACCTTGTGGTTCTAAGTGTGTTGTGATTGTCTAGTTCTCATTGGGATAAAACAAGTTAAGTCGTTATTTTGTTATATAATATTATGTGTAATCTATGTCAGGTTAAAGAGAGAAAGGGAAGAGAGAAGACTGCAGCAAAGCGCCAACCCGCGCGGCACAATTACACTGTCCATCAACGCAACAGATATGTTCATGAAATACTATGATGAATATGAAATCCTGTAAGTACCATATGCCACCTTTAATTAAATACTATATCATAAAACTACTTACATTTGGATGTACTTTTTTGCTTCCATAAGACAAAAATATATCCAGGTATCCCCTTAGCTTTTTGAATTGCTTCACATTATGTTTACATATTTATAGGCAGATTTTTACATATCATTATCATTTATTCTTTTTAGGGAAGACACAACTATAATACCAAATATTGAAGTATCAGGCATGACTATTCAACAGTCAATCGATGCGCCAGTAACGCTAAGAAATACTATGACATTATCTGGAAACATATCTACACAAAATGGAATAGGTATGTTATCAGAACTGACAATGATTAATAAACTTCTTTATTACTTCAATCAATCAAGAGACAACAAACAGTACCAAAACCGTCTGCCTGACAGAAATTGGTCTCACCACGCAAGAGTATTGCATTACCGACCTTGGACTTTATAAAGCTCTTACCTTATATGTTGTATATGTACCGTATATGTTGTTATGTCGTTACCAGCCTCTAATCACATATTAAATTTCTAGGTACAGGATCAGTGAACCTATCGAATCGATATCTGTCGTCAGAAAAAGGTTGGACGGAGTGTGAATTTGGCATTGGAAACGGTCCGCTGCTTGGGTTCAAGATATTTCGTACGCTCTCGCGACTTATGTTCCTTAATTGTGGCACAGTGTTGCAGTTCACTCCTCGAGGGATATCGCCGAGTCTCGTGTCAAGTATGCTTATCTATAATTTATTTATTGTCCAATCTGTCCACTATCACTTATGAACCCGATTTCTTAGTTTAATGTTCTAAAGACAATCAATGCTTTGCTTATATGTACCTACTGAAACGTAACTTAGTGAAGGCATAATACAAGTAAAATTTAACTAATCAATAATGATAAAAAACGAAACTAATTACAGTATTGCTAAATTCTTCAAGATCGATGCAGTGAATAATAAACACTTAAGAATTTTCGAGTATTAGGTTTAATTTGTTTTTCATTATTATTCACAGCTCTGGCTCTTCAGTTAGACGCCCACTCAGTAGGTTACCTGACGTACAGGGCTGGAGGGCAGGGCGGTTCCTCGATGACCTCAATCTACGTGCGGGACTCTGAGAAATACCACACCAACACAGCCCTGCAGATCGGCAACCCACACTCGTTCATATCATTCAGTATTATGAAGCAGCTACCACAGCATGAGATGAAACTTAGACTAGCTTTGAAGTTAGTATACCTACATTTATTTGTAATTGTTTGGAGTATTCCGTTGGGAGTGATGATTTAATGATTGTATTATAAAGTTTGGTTCTGCAATGCGATGTACCTATTAATTTTATCTTTTATTTTTAAAGTAATTTTGGCCAATGCTTGCAACATTATTTATGTTCATCTCTTTAAAATAGCCAAAGATTGCCAACATACTTTATTTTGTTGGCTAGTTCTTTATAATTGTCGAAATCGAAATTATAAAAACGTTTACACATAAGCTTGTAAGATGCGATTGTATGGATTTTTTTGCTCTTTGCCGTGGTTTTCTTGCCTATTTGCGAAGGTTACGAAGGTTACTTGTTCAATACAAAATACAAAATCACATATTAACTATGTGACTAAACTCGCATTATTCGTGATATCTATAGAATAAACAGTAAATTACTAGAACAAATATTAGCCTTTGGGATCTGTCAAAATCTCTTACAGCAAAGCTTTTTGTGCGTCAGTCAGTCGCTGGCAGTCTTCTGTGTAACTCGAAAACTACTTAAGTTATGGAAATTCCTGGAAAAGAATTCATTTGCGGGATATTGTACACAACGTATGCTACGTTTTTTTTTTGTCGCGTAATATTTCCAATTTGAGATGTGCTGCCATGCCATTGTCTTGTACCTGTTCTATTAGCTACAAAAAAGATTATAATTAAGGCAGTCCAATGGCTAATAACCCAAAAATTTCAGGTTCGGTACATTCGGTGCCATCGCCGAGTACGGCGCAGAGAAGAAGGTGTCACAAAACAGCAGCGTATCCGCCGCTGTCATGCTGGGCGTGCCTAGTGGCGTTATGCTCAAACTCAAGTAGGTGCCAGTCGAAACAATCTTATTGTTTCCTATCTTACTTACCCTTAGCCGCTTAACACTTCTAATGTATGGAGTACTAGCCGTTTCTCGCGTCTTCGCCCGCGTTGAAAAGGTTTACCCGTGGGAAATGTATCTATTCTATAATATATAGTCTAGTAGCCTATGTGTTATTCTGATCTATTACCTATTGTAAAGTTCCATCAAAATCTGTTCTGTAGTTTTTACGTGAATGAGTAACAAACACTTTCACAAAGTCACAAACATCCTTACAAAGTCACAAACACCCTTACAAAGTTTCGCGTTTATAATATTGTAGGAATAAGGGATATGATGGCACACTAAACGCGTAATGCGTAGCTGCGCAGCGCTGTGGAGTATCGTGCGTTATTGTTGAGTAATTTTCCATACATTACAATGTCTTAATCTGCGCTGTGCTGCATTCGGTTGGCCAGCCCTTTACGTTCTTGAGGTTGCGTGTCCAACTCAGTCCCATACAAATGAGTTCGGGCCTCACCTAGCTTGACATTGCTGCACATAAGCGGTGCCTTTTCCCACGCGATGCTGCAAAATTGATTACTTAATTTGCACGCCGGGATGAACAGAAAACCAGCGCTGCTGACACTATGTCTAAGCTGAGTTGAGACCCTTTTAACGGCAACAATTGGACCTAAAAATGTTACATTTAAAATGTCAAATATTTTACTTGTATTTTTTACTTCTATATTTTTCTTCTTTGTTGTTGTCTGAAATAAACAGATTACTTATTTACTTACGCTGTGATTGGCCGAATTCGCCAACGTGGGAATGTGTATTGTGAATGTAAAGAACGGATTACAGGCTGTATATTTAACTATATGTGAGTGTAAGAGAATTAGTACCACTACAAGTTCAGCTTTCTGATATTAACTGACTTTTTATTTGGCAAATTCTTCAATAAACGATTATCTTCAAAAATGTTACTATGATTTGCAGGTGGTCGTGTTCCACCCAAACAATAGTGGTTCCTATTCACCTCTGCGAGGAGGTGATGCCGTCCCCGGTGTTCTACGCGACGGTGGTGCCGCTGGTCTCGTGGCTGGTCCTAAAAAAGCTGGTGCTGGACCCCTTAGCTAGGGACCGGCAGGAACGCGAGCGGCAGCGGTCGATGGAGGCCAACTATGAAAGGTGAGGTATACTTCTCGTTGTGCCTCTTCCCTACAAAGACTGGTTGGTGACCGACCATCATAGCAATTTGCACTCTGAATAGAGCGTGTAGTGTATAAATCGTTGCATCACTAGCTAAAGAAAACTGGTTCATCCCGGTAACCATGGATAACCTTTACTACATGAACTTTAGTTGATTCATGTCACAAATCAGTCAAAGAAGTCAGAAAAAGAAGCGATGAAATCCCTGTCTACATTTAAATCTAGGAGCTAGATATCATAGGTTCGATTCCTGCCTAGGGCTGATAACTTTATACCCAGACTTGTGTATAAAGTTGTGACTGGGTGTTATATTTGTGAATTGTCCTGTCAACAGATTGCAGGAGATGCAGCGACAGGCGCGGGCGACGATAGAACTTATGCGGGAAACCTACGCCAGGATTAGATCAGACGAGGAAAAGAAGAAGGGCCTAGTCATCCTTCGAGCATTGTATGGGAAACTGCCTTCAGGTAAGCTTGTAAATACAAGCTTCATGAAGGTTAAAAACGCTGCTATCGGATACGAATTTAGTATTTCATATCGATATCTGTAAATATTCCAATGTCGACTCAGAAGAAACCCACGACACTAGTAATTTTTAATATTGAAGTGTGTGACGGTATCTAGCAACCGTGTTCACGGTATTATTTCGCTGACTGATAGTTAAATGCCGCCCATTTTACATACATACAGCCCAGGCCCTTCATGAAACGGCGAAGTTTTACAGTCTGACAGACGTTTCAAGCTAATATCGTACATTCAAAATAATTTTCATAAAATATCTACATTTATTTAGATACGGCTACATTTTACAGACGACGTTTAAAGCTAATATCGTATCGTACACAAATACAAAAAAAAACTTCATACAAATATGTAGACTAACTTCTGTAATTCTCATTTGAATAAGTATTTTTTTTACCTTCTAAGAGTCCGGCTACACGCTCAATCTTGTTTGGACAAATTCAAAGTTTGCACAAGCAAGCATATGTACCGTTTTATCCGTCTTAACCTAGCGTTCTGCCATCTTTTTGCGCAATCAATCTTACATGTAGCTGGGCCTAAGGACTGGACCCGCATTGTTTACTCAATACGCTGGTGGAGCTATCTGTGGCGAACTTACCTCCCATTCCTTGACGCAGGCGCAACGCACCACGATGTGACCGCTGAGCAGACCGGCGACAGCGCGACGGCGGACTCCCCCACCGCATACGCGGAGGTGATTGACGTCACCATCCCGGTGCAGTGCCTCGTCAAGGACTCGCGGTTAGAGCTGCTAGAGGCCAGCAAGGTGAGGCTTCAACTTTGGGAACGATGTTATTGATGTGCAAATAAGTCCTTACTGCACGTAGGACTATGACAAGTTATTGACTTGTAAACAAATCTCTTCTGCATGTAGACCTCTGACAATGTAATTGATGTGCAAACTAGTCCCTTTTGCATGTAGACCTCTGACAATGTTACTGATATACAATCAAGTCCCTTCTGCACTTAGGCCTCTAACAATGTTATGGATATGCAAACAAGTTCCTTCTGCACTTAGACCTCTGGCAATGTGTTTGATGTGCAAACAAGTCCCTTCTGCACGTAGACCTCTGACAATGTTATTGATGTGCAAACAAGTCCCTTCTGCACTTAGGCCTCTGACAATGTTATGGATGTGCAAACAAGTTCCTTCTGCACGTAGGCCTCTGACAATGTAATTGATGTGCAAACATGTCCCTTCTGCACGTAGACCTCTGACAATGTTATTGATGTACTGTTATTGATGTACAAACAAGTTCCTACTTCACATAGACCTCTGACTATGTTATTGATGTGCAAACAAGTCCCATTTGCACTTAGGCCTCTGACAATGTTAATGATGTGCAAACAAGTTCCTTCTGCACGTAGGCCTCTGACAATGTAATTGATGTGCAAACATGTCCCTTCTGCACGTAGACCTCTGACAATGTTATTGATGTACTGTTATTGATGTACAAACAAGTTCCTACTTCACATAGACCTCTGACTATGTTATTGATGTGCAAACAAGTCCCATTTGCACTTAGGCCTCTGACAATGTTAATGATGTGCAAACAATTCCCTTTTGTACATAAACCTGTGACAATGTTATTAATGTGCAAACAAGTCTCTTCTGCACGTAGGCCTCTGAAACCGATCTTTGGTGTTCACATCCAGTCGCATCTTTATGTGGACATATCATCATCCAAACAACGTCTTCACTTTAAAACTCTTCTGCCTCAAGGTAAAAGCATCGGCGAAGATATCGCGTAGGTAAAGTTACATACAGCAACAAAAAAACATTCGAATTGAAAAACTCCTTATTTTTCAGTCGGTTGAATGAGTCCAAAGATAGATAATTCTTGATAATATAGATAGGTAATAAAAACTAAAATGTCAGACTGTGCGTTATTGACATATATGGTATATTTTGCCCCCAGTGCGAGCTGCCCGGCTTCTTCGACCCGTGCGTGGGCGAGGACAAACACCTGACCATACAGTACATGTTCCACAGCAACCTGCATCGCTGCTCCGTCGCCGACCACCAGGCGGTCGTCTTGCCGCGCACCAGTTAGTATCACCTTATTTAACGTTCTAATAAGTAAGTTACAAGTTGTACATATTTACTCAAACTTCACATTGTATTTTATGAAATCAACAGTATTTTTTTTTACAAATACAAAATTGTATCATTTAAACCTTGCTTTACATCAACTAAAATTAAGCCAAGGTCCTCCTCTTGCTAAGCATAAAAATATACCTGTGTAGGCCCTCCATGCCTTCTTATATGCTGTATGGTTATTCAAGATTGTGTGTTAGTAGCCTAACAGGTTTCCACGTTATACGTACGCTCAAAAATAGAATCATAACGTATTCTTTTCAGACCACCGGGTGATAAAGAGTAGATCCTGAAACACAAAGTCGACGCGCAAGTGTAAGTCCCCGCGAGTCAAGCCCGTCGAAGTGCGTCCTGTAACAATGAATGCATAAGTTTCGCTACTAACTTCTGTTACAACGCGTTTTTTTCCTAGAAGACCAACAAAGGTAAATTGTGCCTGGTTATAAGTATTGTTTGTTTTTCTGCCAAATTTTAACATTCGTTGAGATAACGTGATTGTAACACGAAATATTATGTATATGTGTTCATTGACACGGAACGGAATGATATCCATAGTGTAACAAAATCCAGAAAATGTTACTATTTCTGCTAAAGTAAAAATAAACCTTAGGAAATGCTACGAACATTCCATTTTATGTCAACTGTGTAATGTCTCCTTCACATTGTCGATGTTGTGGTCACTAACATCATGGCGGCAAATCTGTGGGTATTTTGCTCCTATCTACCTCGCTATATCGTGCGAGTGAGCAAGGAGTAGTACACTGTCGCTTCACTTTCCAAACAATGTGCGGAAGCTTTTCCACTTAGTTACAATTCGCAGTAGACCGATTTCATTTGTCCGTATTTGATATTTCTATCTTATGAATTGCGTCTATCATTCTTCATTATAAATCCCAGTCAGAGGTAGTACTATATCCGTTTGATTAAACTCACCGAAACGGATCACAGATTGATCAGATCTTCTACGTTTGGAGAATAACCTGCTGAATTCTAAACACTAGTACTTATTGTTTGTGAACATTAATTAAATTAATTAAAATGTGTTTTAATTTAGAACAAAATCTTGTGTGGTCGTCGTCGAATCGTAAAAGAAAAATTTAAATAGTTAAATTATTTATATAGGTACTTAGATCATAATTAAATAATTTGTAAAATTACATTCAATTAGCTATTCTCAGAGCGTTCGCGTCGTTTGAAGCATTTGGTGCAGGTCTACACCACTGATCCAAAGATTAAAATTACATTCTAGTAAATAATGCAATAAACTAACGCAAAATCAAACCACTATATAAAATAACTAGTTTTAGTATGAATACTCTTATTTGTCCAACCAGACGTGCAACGGTATTTATTTATATGATGGCAAGTTCGAATTAGGCGTGTCCAGTCCGGCTGAGCCGCCGCGGCCGCGGCACGCCTCGCGAGGCAGCGCGGTCGGTTCGCCCGCATGCTCGGCCGCGGCATGCGCCTGTCACGTCCACACCGACCGCGCTGCCTCGCGAGGCGTGGCGCGGCCGCGGCGGCTCAGCCGGTCTGGACGCACCTATTGATTCGTGTTTTCGAATGTCTTTTTTTATACATAATGGTCCACTGGTTTTTTTTATTACACATTGATTTTAAAGCAAAATTGAATCACAAAGTTTATATTTTATTTAACAACAATTTTCTGGATTTTGTCTTGGAAAGGTTGTAATGGTGCTAGTACTTTTAGAAGTACTAGAGACACTAGTTAATTGTTGAATATGTTACCGGCCAAACCCGATTTCAAGATATATTTTTTTAGGCTCTAGAATAAACTAGTGCAGCCTAGGCCAAACTATTGTATATTGGTATGAATATGAATGAATACTGCAGTACAAGTAAACTGATTTGGCCTAGAAAATACTAGTTTTGTCCTAAAATCGAGTTTGACCGGTAACAAATATATAAATTTATAATATATGTAGGCATGTAATTACACCTTCGTCGTCGCTATTGTAATTATTAAAGTTAACGATATTTTTGTCATCGTTTTTTTTTCTTCAAATTCTGTCAGTTACGAGGGGCATGCCATTAGTAACTAGATACTGTTTAGTAAAGAATAAAGAATAAACAGTATTTTACTCACTTGTTTGACTCCAACTATTTCTATAATCTTAAAGGCCGGGTCAAACCGAATGCGTATGCAGTGCAGCGCAGCGCGTTGCGTAGCACGTCACACCGGCCAGTTGTCGCGACGTGCTGTGCCGCAACGCAATCGCTGCACGCGGTGTGACGTCAACTAGTGAGAACCATACGATTACAACGTCACCACGGCACGGCGCGCGCGCGACGTTGCCAGCCCGCGCGCGCTCGGGTTGTCTCTGCGTGGCTTGACGCACGGATATGCGCGTAGCTGCGCAGCGCTGTGCAGCATCGTGCGTTGGTGTGTCCTCTCCCATAATATTCCATACATTTACGTCATAAGCCGTGCTGTGCTGCGTCGTGCTGCATTCAGTTTGACCCGGCCTTTCAGGCTGGTGTATTTGTCCATTATACGGCAATTTTGGACTTTTTGGACAAAATACGGCAATTCAAAATTTGTCACGAATTGGTCAGGAAGAATACTGGCGTGGCGTCGTCGGTTCTCTCTGTCAGTTTAACCCTTTATAAGGCCGAGGTGATTTGGAAACCACTTAGTTAATAAACATTTACGGAGAAGAGCATCCTCTTTTTAATTTAACTATAATGGTATTATATAGCGAATATATCAGGCTTTCTTTCCTAATTCATTCAATGTCCATGAATAGTATTGGAAACAGATCATCTAAAAATTCCCAATTCCAGAACAGGAAAACATTAAAAACTCAAGTGCACTAACAGGCTGAGTGCATATATTGACCACATGTTTTTTTCTTAATGATTTTTTGCCGTAGATGTGTTCCCCAGTGCATTACAAACATGGTAGTGTATCCGTAGTGTATTTAACTTTCACGTAGCATATCTGTATAACTGGGGCCTCATAAAGGGTTAAATTAAATACGGTTACGAATAAGTGGTAAGTAACATAAGTACAATTCAAAAGAGAACAAGTGTTGAATTGAGCGAAATTAATTATAATCATTAGAATGTGGCTGTCAGATTTTGGTTTTTGAAAAACGAACTCTATCTAGACTTCACATAAGTCTAGTATTTGAACTTGTTTTTTGGGTCGCAAAACCCGTTTTAACACTGAGGGATATGTACTCCTAATTCGGATAAAGAAAATGTAGAAAAAGAAAAATAATTAAACTTGTGAGATCTGGAGGAAGTTCACGCTTGGCAAATATAGATTTTTCACAGATTTACTTAAAATAAAAAAAGGAATGTTCTTAAACAAGACAAATTGTTGTAAGTGCTGTAATTCAAAAAGTGTCCATACTGTCCAATTTAAAATAATGACCAGCCTTTGAAAAAATCGATACCCGTAATAAATTAAGTATCTACTTTCTTTTAGTGTGACCCACGTAGTAGACTATGTTTACTGCCGTTTGTAATAAATAGTTGTTGTTTTTAGTTCTCATAGAATTTTTGTTAGTGGTCATAGACGAGTTACTTATCATCATCAGGAGGTCATATCCTTTATTTTTGTTACCAGCATAACGTGATGTACGCTGAAAATAAAACATTCTTAATGATTTCTTTTTGTTTCAATTTTTACTGTCTCTGTTTTACTAGGGTAAGAAGAAGTATTGTAATCGCGAAGGATTTTCCAATTTTCACGAAAATGTGTTCTATATCGATAACACATACCGGCAAACCCAGCAAACCCGCATATCTCAGTTCCGTCGGTCGGTCCGTCACGCTTGGCTATTCCCGATCGCCGCTCCGGAGTCTTGTGTCTGCGGAGGCAAAACTTTTGGTCCGATTGATTTTTAACTACTTACAAATTTACGGATTTTTTCCTTTACTTGGCTCTGGTTTTTTTCGCGGCTCCAAGGGACTGCAGACCTGAGTATTTGATATTAAATTTAAGTTGGTAACCTCCAACGTGTTCCTGAGAAAAATGGTCTTGATAGACGGACAACGAAGTTATCCTATGAGGGTTCCTTTTTCCTCTTTAAGAGATACGGAACCCTTAAAAGTCAAAGAGTGTACCTACGTCGTCCAAAATGTTATCCTGATCATTTTCTGAAAATATTCCTGTGAATTTCCGTATATTCCTATCACATTACGAGTATGTTCTAAGTTTGAGCTCAATCGGTACCTCTTAGTTATCCTGTCACACAGAGACGGCACCATTATAACTTTAACATGTAACTAATTAATATGTACTACGGTTGTACAGTCAGGGTCAAAGATATGTATACACCACAGAGTTTCAAAAAGCGTAGTCATCTAAATGGTCATAAATTTTGCAACATATAAAAGGCCATAAATAAGTATACATAGTTTTAGAGATAACTATGTATACAACAGTTGCAATAATATGTCCTCATTTATTAAACCATAATCTTAGAAACACCACAAAGTTCAAAAAAATATATACATTATTAACTTTGATGTTGAATAAATGATTTTTCTTTCTTTCATAATTATACAGAGTGTTTTTTTTAACTGGGACACATATGCTAAAACCGAAACTATAGGAGATACAGGGAAACTGTCTTAGGAACCATTTGGTCTTTTTTTGTGATAACAATTTTAGCATAGAAATTTTTTTGGTCAAGCGTGTGTTGTCTATAATAATTAGTCATTTTGATCAAATTTTTTTATATACGGATATATTGATGCTAGACTACTAGTTTGTAAAGAGAAATGATATATCTCGATGAAGTCTTCATTTCAGATGACAGCTGTCAAATTTATAACCGCTGTAACTCGGAAACCATTGATCCTAGACTACTAGTTTGTACAGAGAAATGGTAGATCTCGTCGAGATCTTTATTTCGGATGCCAGTTTTAATTTTGACAGCTGTCATCTGAAATGAAGAAATCATTGAGATCTATCTTTTCTCTTTACAAACTAGTAAGTCTAGCATCAATTGTTTCCGAATTACAGCGGTTTTAAATTTGACAGCTGTCATCCGAAATGAAGATCTCGACGAGATCTACCTTTTCTCTTTACAAACTAGTAGTCTAGGATCTATGGTTTCCGAGTTATAGCCGTTTCAAGTTTGACAGCTGTCATCGGATATGAAGATCTCGACGAGTTAAATCATTTTTCTTTAGAAACTAATGGTGTAGGATTAATAGTTTTCGAGTTACAGCTGTTTTAAGTTTGACAGCTGTCATCTGAAATGAAGATCTCGACGAGATCTATGATTCCTCTTTACAAACTTGTAGTCTAGGATCAATAGTTTTCGAGTTACAGCGGTTTTAAATTTGACAGCTGTCATCCGAAATAAAGGTCTCGACGAGATCTACCTTTTCTCTTTACAAACTAGTAGTCTAGGATCTATGGTTTCCGAGTTATAGCCGTTTCAAGTTTGACAGCTGTCATCGGATAAGAAGATCTCGACGAGTTATATCATATTTCTTTAGAAACTAATGGTCTAGGATTAATAGTTTTCGAGTTAAATCAAGTGTTTCAAGTGTTTAAATCGAGTGTCTAAGATTTTCGCTGATTTATATTTTGTATAAATATTTTCGTAGCAGTTACCTACTGAATCTTTATTTAATGACATAAACATTCGCCATTGTTGTTCTTTGGAAGATTGAATAAATCAATCTGGACATTATTCAGTTCAAGCATGGTCGTTGGACATTTTAAACGTCCGACCGCATCCTCGAAATTAATCCACACATGGCGTTATTTATTATTCGTTTTTGCCTTTTTGTACCAAAATTTACGTACGTAGCCCGATGCTCCCATCTTTGGCGTTACACTTCCCTTTTGGATTCCCTCGATAACCTTATTAGGGACACACTTGTACAAATTCTAAATTGTCCCTTGAATGAACGCACCTGGTCACAAGCCTCACTCCCCATTCGCTTCGGTGGTCTGGGAATCAGAAAGATCGCTTGCGTGGCCCTAACTGCCTTCCTGTCCTCCGCTCATGGTACGAGCGGCCTCTTCGGAAATATAATCGGCCCTTCCCTGGGTCCCGTAGAGCCGTCGTACCTGGCGGAGGCCAGGGCTGCCTGGTCAACTGCACTCCCCAACTGCGCGCCCCCCACAATATCCCACTCGCAAAGGCAATGGGACGAACCACTCTGCCAGGGTATCCAACAACACCTGCTGGACACCTGCAGTAGCCCCAGTGAGCGCGCCCGTCTTCTGGCAGTCTCTGCAAGAGAATCAGGCTCTTGGCTGCAGGCTCTCCCGTCGGCGAACGTCGGTACTTTACTCGACAAGAACACTCTGTCCTTAGCGGTCTGCCTACGCCTGGGCGCTAGGGCCGTACATCCGCATCGATGCATCTGTGGCGAGTCTGTTGGTGAGCTCGGCCACCACGGCCTTTCGTGCGCCCGAAGCGCCGGCCGCTTATCACGACACGCTGCCCTTAACAATATCATCCGAAGGGCCCTCGCCACCGCCAATTTGCCCGCAGTGCTGGAGCCTGCCGGCATCTTGCGCGGTGACGGGAAAAGGCCCGACGGCATGACAATCGGGCCCTGGAAACTAGGCAGACCGTTGGTGTGGGACGCTACATGTGTAGATACTCTGGCCCCGTCCCACACCCACACAACCTCTGCCAATGCCGGAGCCGCGGCTGCAACGGCGGAAAATGCGAAACGCCGCAAATACGCCAACCTCGGCACCAGTTACCTTTTTATACCTGTCGGGGTGGAGACACTGGGACCCTGGGGCCCGGAGGCGAGAAAGCTCATCAACGAGCTTTCATCGCGCCTCATAGAGGCCTCCGGTGACCAGAGGGCTGGCCAGTACCTCAGGCAACGCATAAGTTTAGCCATACAACGAGGGAACGCCGCCAGCCTTCTGGGCACCATGCCCCGGTGTGACCACCTCGACGGACTTTTTTATTTGTAGGTTTGTAGGTTTATTTGTAAGTAGGTTTATTTGTAGGTTTTAGCCAATTAGTTCATTTTAATGTTACAATAAGTTTTGTTTAATAAATATTACCTGTGTATATTTTATGACATAAACATGACTACAATATTTTGCATCACTTTCAGGATACTAATTATATTAATTTTGATTGTATACAAGTTTTTGAACTTGCCTTATACATATTTATGTGGCCATTGAAGTTTACATATTTATTAGTATTTGGATGAGTACATATCTTTTGAACTTTGTATGATTACTTTTATTGTTTCACATTACTTGTATATATATTTTTGTCCTTGACTGTACGTAGTACATATTAGTTCCATGAACTTTAAGTATGTATGAGGTATGTTCTTTTTGACGGAAGAATCCTGCCGATTCGAAATACGGGCTACACTCACACGGGCTACATTATGTTGTGTCCAAAACGGTTAGTAGGTACGTCGAATCAGCGTCGAATGCGGACAATGGGTGGCAAATCCAATAACGCAGTATATACCTACCTATTATTATACCCATAGAGATATGATCTCTTTGGTGGGTTCTCGCGGCCCCTTAGCAAATTTTTTCATTCAAGATTATACCTCTTCAGGTAAGCACTCACCTGGAAGAGAGCAACAAACAATTATAGTGATTTGATTTACCTATATGTAGGTACTTTAGTTGGTTGTGTTGGCAATAGATGGCGTTAGATTTGAACTGTCATTGTCAATCAAGATTCAAGACGCGAGCTACTGGAAAATCGCTTATTGTTTATTTATTTTATACTTTTGCCCTGATTATTGTAAATTAGGTAATTGACCGAGCGAGCGAAGCGAGCGAAGCGTCTACGTTTCGAGACTGGCCAAAAATGCTCTTGTCCGGCTGTCTGTCTGTCTGTCTGTCTGTCTGTCTGTCTGTCTGTAATTCTCTACAGGTCGCATTTTTCAACCGATTTTGACGAAAATTTGGCATATGTATAAATTAATTAAACCTACATTATGAGTAGAATAAAATTTTGAAAAACATTTTTTTAGAGTACCTACCATACTCGCAAAGTGGGAGTGAACTTTTTTTTCTTGTGAATCCCATAGTGTGGGATATCGTTGGATAGGTCTTTCAAAAATATTGCTGGTGTGTGAATACCATTTTTTCGATTTAGGGATCCGTTGGCGAAATATTAAGCTTTAAAGCGGTAATTTTTGTTAGAGTCACGTGTCCCCCCCCCTGCCAGCTAAACGGTTGCTTCTGGAAATGTGAAAAAATTCATGGCAGTAGCATATATAACGTAGTTACAAGGAAAACTATTACGGCTAAGTAGGTTCTATTAGTTTTTGAGTAATAGTGGATCGACTTAAGAAAGTTGAAAAAATAAATTATGTTCATAGAACTGCATACGTAAAATGGAAAATTATTTTTTTCCGCGTGATATCCATGGTGTGGGGTATCGTTCGATGGGTCTTTCAAAAATATCGCGGGTGTGTGATAAACATTTTTCGATTCAGGGATCCGTTTGCGAAATATTAAGCTTTAAAGTGCTAATTTTTGTCACTTTAGTAGGTACTTTTTCTGTTTCCAAAGTTGACTTTTGTTGGTTTCTTTTAGGTTTGGTTTATAAGGGCTGGCGAGGTCTACTGTTCTCACGGAACTACTAGTTTAAAAAATTGGCAATTAAAATCAACTTTAAAAGGGTTTCGATATGGATCAAAGTAGGACCGTAAAATTCGCCGCCCTGCTTTCCACCATTCTGCGCTGACCCTAATTCGTTTTACGAATTAAAGGTAGGTAGATATTTATTTATTTCGTAAAGGTTTTAGATACCTACTTACTTGCTTATGTAGGTACCTACCTAATACTTATTTCCAAGAATTGTGTCTGGGAAGTCAGTAATTCTCTTGCAAAGCCAATTTCTCTTCCACAGTGGTACATGGCTAGCGTGCAGGAGAACTTATCCTTTTTGCATTTAGAGTGTGCTTTTGTATTGAAGAACAATAGTCAATAAATCCGCGAACGGTGCGAAGCGGTCGTAAGTATGCTATTCGACCGCATGCCGCAACCCGTACGTCTCTGTAAACATGTTCAGAGGAATCAGTCTATTTCAATTTCATAGGTAGGTTTCACACGTGAAAATAGTTATTTAAGCAAGGCTGCAAAGTTGTTATTTGGCGCGAGTGTCTACCTGTATTGAAACCAGAGCTACGAATAAGCATAGACTAAAAGGTAGGTACCTACGAAACTAAAAATAACTTTGCTGCCGAGCATAACACACACAATTTTTATACTACAGCGAGGATTAAATTGCCAGATGAATTGAAAATACAAATACAAAAAGTTTTATTTCTTCAACTAAAATTATTTTAGAATTTACAGTTGTTGGGACCCTCTTTTAAGTATATAGATTATACTTGTGTTGAAGGTATAGATGAATTGAAAAGAAAATTTTAAAGTTGTTTTTCGGGTGCCTTCTGAAAACTTACCCACCATATAGGTATTTCTTTAAAGTTCTTACAACAAAAAATACCTTCTAAATTATTAATTAGTCTTGTTCTATTTTTATGATTTCGGGAAGGAACTAAAAGGTCTCAGTCTTGTTCTTCTGAACAGAATTCTATTGGAAATAATTTTATGGACTTCGTCTTATGGCAGATGCTCCTTGTTAGTAGGTAGGTACGCGTGTGGCCGCGTGACTATAACGCTTGCGATTAATTTTATTTTAATCTGTTTTATTAGATTGTACACACCTATTTACTATTTTTGTTATCACAGAGTTGTTACTTAGGTACAATTCGTTAGGCTTAACATTTATGTATAGCTATGGTAACCTTTATTATTTTTTTGTTGTCAATTGATTTTTTGATTTATTTTCTTTGTTGTAACATGTTAGGGAACTTCCGAAATGCTTAAAAATACTATCAGAATCATCTGTTTTCTTGCCGTTTAGTCGGTGTATTCGGTATACGAAGTATTGAATAGTTTAACTATTTAAGCTTTCGGATCTTTTCGGATATTAATTATAAACCGTAGACTTATTATAATATTAGTTAGTATGTTAGGATTTAGCTATATATAGGACAACCGTAGTCCGACCTAGACTTCGATCACCATATTCCCGATCGCCGGACCTAGAGAAGAAATTGGCAACTCAAGTCTAACAATGGACAAAGAGGAGCAAGAAGATTGTCATATTATTGATCAGAGAGCGGATTTGAGGGAGCTGTCATCTATATCTATACATATAATAAAATCGTAAAGTCCAAAAAGTCTGTACATTGAATATATTCGGAAAAAAACCAACCAGGGCGACTTAAAATGAGTAACTGAACATGTTAGAACAGTTTTTAAAATTATTGTCTGTCTGTCTGTCTGTCTGAACGCGCAGCACGCCTAAACCGCTGGACGGATTTTGACGAAACTTTGTATAGTGACAGTGTATATCCCGGAATAACATAAAAAATCACAAAAATCTCAAACAATGGTCGAGAAATATCAACCATCAATAAAAACCTCTCATTTCCTAACATTTGTATGAACTTACAGGTCAGAGTAGCCTGGTTAATTTGAAAATGTCTGCTCTGCAATCTACCGATTGCAGAGCAGACATTTTCAAATTAACCATTAACAAAATTTAAATAGGTATTCTATACTAATAATAAAGAGGTAAAATTTGTTTGGATGGATGCTTGGATGTGTGACGGAGTTAATCTTTGTAACTACAGAACCGATCTCAATAATTCTTTCGCTGTAGGATAGGTAATACTCTTAGAGAATGAACATAGGATATTTGGTATTGGGTTTTGTAAAAAGGAGCAGCCACAAAATGTAATAAAGTGTAGTAAGTCAACGAATATTTCAGAAATTCATCCGGACGTTAGGCTTTAGTAAGTTGACATTTGAAATCGTAACTTTGAATGTTCTGTATAACCAAATTGATGAGTAAAAAAATATACAAATATTGAATCGAGAACTAATATGCGCAAAATTTGAAATCACACGTATTTCTTAATAAACAAATTAATTATTTACTAGGCAAAATAACAAGAAATATCTCCATGGCAACCAAAATGCACGCAAATCGGCAACTGGCTTTCCATATGAAGAAAAAAGATTTCATGTAAAAAGTAGAAGACTTTATTTATTACTTAGCAAAGAGTACTAACACAAGAAGATTCGATACCATTTGATCTGGTGGCTATCACGGGCAACGCACCGATGCGATGCTTTTACAATTTTTTAGGTTGTCGGGGGTGCTGAATCTCAGTTTATTTTTTGTTTGTTTGTTTTTTTTCGGTTGGTTGGTTGCGGGTTTGTTTTTCGCGTTTGTTCGCGCGTTTGTACGCGCGTTTGTTCGCGGGTTGTTTGGTTGGTTGCAAGCATGGCATGTACAGCTTAGTAGTGTGTCATGTGTATAGCCTTCTTTTAAATCCGCGAATGAGGTCGCGGGGGTCTGCCAGTTTTATTATAAACCCTGACTGACTGACATACAGGTGTAACAAAATCCCTATAGTGACCGGTTCCAGGGGCTCTCGGTATCGAAAGTGGTGAGTGTTGACTATGGGTGGTGACCCTGCCTACTGAGCTAAAGGTCGTGGGTTCGATTCCCAGATTCCCACTCGGGGCCAACATTTGTGCGACGAGCATATCTGTTGGTTTTCGGATTCTGGGTGATTGTATGTAGGTATTTGAGTATTCATTATAAGTAAGGTTGGAAATTATGGACCGTAGTTGTAAGAAAAGAATTCTAAATACTGAAGATAGCAGATTTTACTCAAAGGATTCTTTTATTTTCAAAATTAAATAAAATTGCATTGAAAGATTTTTGAAACGTCACTTGCCTCAGCCGGGAATCGAACCGAATTTTTTTTTAAAAAAAGCATCCTGTATTTTTATGACATCACTGGAAAGGGTCAATCATCAGAATCAATTCCTTCTAAGTAACATAGCATCTTAAATTAAAGTAAGACCACGAAAATTTACATTTAAATAAATAATCGTTATTTTCAGATAAATCATATAACGTAACTAGACGATAGTCATAGAAATAGGAGATATTTAAGAAAAATTGATTTAAGAGGTTATTTAAGAGCAATAGAAGCCAAAACATTAATTTTTAGAGTTTCTGTCTATTTATATTATGTTTATTCCGGCATCATGCAAAAACTACTTAACCAAATTGGATACGGTTTTCAAAGTTGCGTTCCTGAAGGTATAACTTAAAATCTGGTGATTTTACCAACGGAAAATTATAACTAGACGATGTATATACATAGCACAGATAGGTACCTGCTTCCAAAATCCACGCGTACGAAGTAGCGGGCAACAGCTAGTCTATAAATAATATGGATATGACAAGTGCAATTTTTTTTTAATTTGTAGTTTGTAGGTACTAATAAATGATAATTCAGGAAAGTCTTGTATCCATCGATGAACAGTGCTTATTTAAGACATTTTAAAATTATGAAAAGAATATTGCGAACATTAAACAATAATTTCTAATATCAATTGCACTGTCATATTCATTTTATTTAGAGTGATAGCTCCCGGATAGCTCCTTCAAATCCTCTCTCTGATAATAACTCTCTTTACTAAAGGTATGTACGTATACTCAGGCGTATACTACTTAAATTAATAAACCGAGAAGTTAATGGAAGTACAACCAAGGTTTTGAGCTAGAAAACTTTTATTTCAAAGTCTAGTCGATTTAAATAAAAGTTGATTGTTTTTTATTTGAATGAAATCCACACTAAAGATGTTTTAGTTATTTGAAATTCAGGTAAATTCACAAAGTTCCTGGCCTGCGACTACTTTTCAAATGTTGGTTTATGCTGGTGCACCAACTTAGCAAAACAACAGTCGAAGACCTCAGGTCGTTATACGTCGTCTGCCTTTATGTTTAACCATCTGCAATAGGTAATATTGTCTATTATTAACTGACGGTCGCCGCTGTTTCCTGTTTTAGACAGTAATAAAATGGAAGCATCCGACCAAACAAAGTGTTATGGATTGTTGTCGTATAGTTTTTTCTATATATTCATTAGAATGTGGCTGTCGTCATATTTTGGTTTTTGAAAAAAGAATTCTATCCAGACTACATAAAGTTTAGTATTTGAACTACATTTGAGACCCGAACGGGTTTTTTAACACTCTAAGGGATAAGTAGGTAGGTACATACATATATGTTATTTCAGGAAAATTAAAGTACCTATGTACCTATGTATTGGTTTGTATTTTATACAGCAACCAATATTATGCTTTTATATTAAATATTTATAATAAATATTTTCATGTAGATAAATAAATAATTTATTTCCTAAGTGCATACATGACTATACTTACATAGGTAACAATATACAACAAATTATCTAATCCCAAACAAAGATAGCACAATTCACAAATATCCAGACCGGGATTGTACGTAAATTTGTTTGTATCCAGTGGGAATTGAACCCACGACCCCTGGCGCTCTAGTCTGATCACCATGCTACTACGCCATGAGTCGGGATTTAGATGTCTGCTTTTTTGTGCTATAGAGAGTACAGGGTTGAATTCATTCACGTTATGTTGATCTTTTATTTCTATTTAATTTTTTATTGTTTAAAACAATTCATAATTTTCAACTAGTTATTCTGAATTTTTGAGATTTCTGGTTATTTTTTAAAAGTTACTAATTAAAGAGTAGGTAGGTACTACAGGACGTAATAACTATTATTTCCTCTGTTATGTGCCACAGGGCAAGAACCGTCTAAGCCCCAAATGCATAGTTAAAATTATATTGTTACAAAATAAGGAGATAGTAACAATCTATCATCTATCTATAATAAATGTACTGCGTCCGTACGTCACGGTGGCTCCACTGAAAACCAGCGCTGCAGGCCCTGTAGCACATGCTGAGTTGGAGTCTCTTTTGGTGCCACATTGCAACGCCGACGCGTGTAGTCGATCCGTTGGTGGACGCCATGGGCTATGGGTTTCCAAGCCCTGTCCCTGGCAGACGCTCTCCGGGTTGACTGTACATAGGTAAGCTAGATACTAGATATGTGTACAAAATTATTGTAATGTGTTCCTGTGTGTGTGCTAAATAAATTTATTCTGTTCTATTCAAATCGCAATAACATAACAATCCTACAACGACATTAAAATGCAACTGAAATTGAGATACTTATTAGAGGCTCAAAATTAGATGCCTACCTATTATTTTTGTTAGTTAGCCACTTCGATTTTTATAAGCTATCAGAATACGGTTACTTAGCTGCCTGGTTATATATGTACATGCCATTTAAATATGGAACTTTTTGATTTTGTGGCTTAGATCGTTTTTCATCTGTACCTAGGTACTCTTCAAATGCGGCGACAGTTCTGATTTGGCCCTGAGTGTGACAGTAATACGAATGAAAACAGACCGTAGCACTAGGTAGGTATACCTGCAGTCTGTATTGTCATTCCGTCTTTTCAGGAATATTGTTGCTCATTGTCCCACAAAGCGCACTAATGCGGAACTTTCCCACGCCTGCGCAATAATTCCCATTTTAACAAACCATCCGGCTGCTCCGCAATCCTAGCAATTTACGTGCACTATGGTTATGACAGCTCAAAGGTTTGATTAACTACACACGTGGTTATCACGTTTATTTATGTATGGTCCGCCTGGTACTTCGAGTACCAGGCGGACCATACATAAGTGATAACTACGTAATGTACTGTAATTACGATCCTGTTTACCTACTTTATACTCATTGTGTATACGTAGGTAGTGTATATTGTAATGTTTAATTTCAGTAAGGGCATTTCTTACGATTTGTGGACAAACCAAGGGCAGACGTATTTATATAAGTGTGTTGATGACAGGGCTAATAATTCTGACAGGCACAGCAAAATTCAAGCAAGGCTACTCTTTCAATATCTGGACTTAGACAAACGCTAATAGTTAAAAACCTACATCAACCTCCTCAAAAAAATCTAGGATTAACGTTTTAATAAGTAGCAATGTTTGTTATAAAATAAAATATAGTGTTGCTTTTACTTTCGGTAAGCCTTTAGCAACTTTTACCGACTAACTGGAGCTGGGTAATATAGTGAAACTAAGATGAAGAACATAGAATATTTTCCTAACGTTCGTTAGCCGTATTCAAGCATTTAATAAAAGGTATTGATCGAATCCTGATATCTTCGTGCTGTGAAGGTGTTTCATTTCCGATCACACCACACGACACACATACAAACGCACGCATACTCACATAATAATAATCTACTGTTATCTACATAAAATTTGTGATAGTTATTTAATTTACATTTATAAATTCTGTTTTTTTGCGTCTTGTTATTCTGTTTCTGATTTTTCTTTATTTTAATTGTAATGTAATTTAATTTCGTAACGGCATCCTGAAAATTTGAATATGTATGTACTTACAAAATATATAGTTAAGTCATGCTGTAAATTAAATAAATTATTATTAATGTAGATACGCCAATCAATTGAAGTAGGTAATGGTCAAAGTCATCGCTGAGCACACGCAACACATTTTACTTGTTAACACTGACCAATGTCAGGTCTTGCAACCAAGCCACAAACTCCTTAAAAAAAAAACTGGCCAATGTCACCTGTCAACATTGGATGAGAGCTGGCAAAATAAATAACGAAGGACGTGTATTTTATTTCCTACTATCATCATTCATTAGGTGGCATTATAATTTACGACAAGGTTGCTCTGATGTTATAGTCTGTACAAGGTTTTTATTTTGGTGTTTTATTTGTTTGCAATGGCCGAACTTAGCTAAAACCTCTGTCACATATATTATCTGTATGTCTGTCTGGTAAGTTGTGGAACAGAGACACACCACTCCCAGTCTTCCTGTGGATATCGAAGGAGGAGAACTTAGGGATGTTGGAACTAAGGAATATTATCAGCAGCAGCAGCAGCCTATTTACCTCACCCCACTGCTGGGTCACAGGGCTACCCTCTCAACGAGGGCGTATGGGCTACGCACTAGGCTACCACGCTAGCCCAGTGCGGGTTGGTAGACTACACATGCGTTTAAGAATTTCTTCTTCGGTGTATGCAGCGCGATGTTTTCCTTTACTGTTTGAGAGCAGTCAGTAAATGTACTTAAGTTTCGAGAAAAATCCAATTGGTACATGGCCCGACCGGGGCGATGGAACTTGGATCTCTCGACACGATAGGCCGCTTCTTCCCCACGACGCCACTGTCGCTCTATACGAATATATCTTCAATACTTCAATGCCATCACCGACGCCTCGTGGTGATTAGAGCGTGAACTTCCCAGTATAGGATATGACAGGTCCATCTGTGGACTTACAACGATGTCTATTAATACGTGTGTATTTTATCAGCTTAGGTCATTCCGTTGATTGCTGTCCGCATTTTACGTTGAAACTCTAAAATTATGAGTAGTTTTCTTAGTAAGTCGTTTGCTGTATTGTTCGAACTGATGGTATAGGTATTTGATGGTCCATAGACAAGCTTTGCTTTATGGATTGTAGATTTAGTAGACAAAGGAAGTCTATTTATTATTTAATAAGTTTACTAATAGATGATGATGTTTTGAACATGCTACGATATACGACCGGGAGCTCTATTTTTGAATCGCTCTACTCGCTTCGAGCGGTCGATTCTACTGTTTTTTGTATCGGTTGTCAAGACAAATCAGTAGAATCGATCGCTCGAAGCGAGGAGAGCGATTCAAAAATAGAGCTCCAGAAGCTCTATTTTTGAATCGCTCTCCTCGCTTCGAGCGGTCGATTCCATTAATTCCCTTCGACATCCGATACAAAAATCAGTAGAATCGACCGCTCGAAGCGAGGAGAGCGATTAAAAATAGAGCTCCATATCTTGCACAACCTTCTTTGGAATAAATTGTACTTAGCATTGGACCAGAAATTTCATAACAGGCGTGCTCGAGCAGTCGAATATGTAATTTGAAAATGGAACAAACTTTTTTAAACCCGAACATTGTTATCTAAAGAGATCACTTATTTAATTTTGAACTGGCACGACAAAAAGAATACGCCATTAAATGAATTTTATAAAAGTAAAAAAAAAGAATACGACATTTGATCGCGGCGATTTTAACACCACCTGAAATACAAGAAGCTGCAAAATATTATTGATGAAAAGTGTTTACCATCAAAATCGACTTGTAAACGTAAACGTATGACAATTTTATTCAATGGAAAAACGAAAGAAATCTAAATTGTTGTCTGAAAACGTTTTCTTAGCTTATTTTGGTGAAGTGGCTACAAAAGTAAAACCAACTACACTTTGGGTAGTTGGTTAATATGTACTTATCTACATTTTAAATAAACATTTACGTTATTATGTTACAGTTTTCGTCCGTATATGCTGCACTTGCGGGCCGCGGCAATAATATACTATTTATTTGTAGAATTGGAAAAGCAACGTTATAATTTTGTGTGAAACGACCTGAATACTGCCTGAATAGGTTAATGGATACGCAAACGAAAACTTTAAGAGGTTGTCCTGGCTCCTAACACTACCTAAAGGATGATGTCGTTTATTCTTGATAGCCAAATTAGTTTTTAATTATATTGAGTTAAAGCCTCAAATAAGGATAATTGAAGAGGAAAATTCTACTAGGAGTCATCAGACGTGGTTTTAAGAGTCATGAGCTTATCTGGGTCGGTGATGCTTGCGGTTGAAAGAAAAATTGGAGGACAGAAAGTTTAGGTTAGGTTCACTTGAAGCAATTTCTTATTATTTTATAACGACTTATATTTAGGTTTGTATAGAAAATTAAGTAATATCTATGATTTCTTAAAAAGGTACCTACCTACCTACTTACTTTTCAACCGACGAAAAAAAAAGGAGGAGGTTCTCAACTCGACCCGTATATATATATATATTTTATGTATGACCACGCATAACTTTTTACAGAGCAGTCCGATTTTGGTAATTCTTTTTCTATTGGATAGGGTATACTTCGAAGTTGGTCCCACTTAAATTTGAAGAAAAAAATTCAATCCTAAGGGTAGAAAATAAGGGGATGACTGATTGTTCACTTACTAAATTTTCATCTTTGAACCGATTCTGTTGAAACTAGGCATACTTAGGTAGTTCCAATGACACTACAACATGACGGAGACCTGAAGTTGATCTGATGACGGAGACGGAAGACAGTCGAGGGAACTCTTCATAGGTGTGCAGCAGCTACCTCGTGTTTGGGCTATTCATCTTTCTTTGAGAGATAGGATCCGAAACGATAGGTGATCTGCCAGAGAACCAAAGCCTTCGACATAGCTCAAAGGATTAGCACGTTGAAGTGGCAGTCGGCTGGTCACATCTACCGGCGAACCGATAACCGCTGGGGTAGACGAGTTCTAGAGTGGAGACCACGACTGGGCAAGCGTAGTGTGGGACGCCCCCCGGCTAGATGGAGTGACGATCGGGTTCAGTGGCGCGCCTTAGGGGAGGCCTATGTCCAGCAGTGGACAAGTACAGGCTGATGATGGATTATGACTACCATCGATGGTTAATGATGGAGACGGAAGGCTGTCGAGGGAATTAATTAGTATATTTTGGTCACAAAAAAGTAAAAAATAAAAAACGAAAAAAAGGAACTGAAAAGCGAAAAATAATAAAGAGGAACCTTTTAGGTCTAACTACCTACGCTCCTACACTAATGTAAATATAGATATATTGAGTCGGCGCCAAACACATATACAAATTAATTCTTTTATTTTTAGTACCTAATTTAATGATCTTCTCATTGATTGCTTGTTGGCTGCCATCAATTCACTTTACGTAATAACTTTAATTAATTTGTTTGTTTGTTTGGCGCCGACTCAAAATTATCTAGATTTACATTAGTGTTAGTGAGAGCGTAGGTAGTTCGACCTAAAAGGTTCCTCTTTATTATTTTTCGCTTTACAGTTCCTTTTTTTCGGCGGTTTAATTTTTTTGTTAAAATGTTTTTATAGTTAAAGCAATTGGAAACAAGTTGCTGATTTTTTTCGGATACAATTGTTTATGATAGAATTAACTCCTATTACTAGATTTATGGAGTAAGTGCCTCGTAATAGATATTGCAGCCAGCGGAACAATCAAAATACAAAAAAAATCGGACAGGTGCGAGTAGGATTCGCGCCCTGAGGGTTCCGTACAAACTTAGGTTTAAAGAATTTTTATTTTCTCATAAGAACATAGGTTCACTTAAAATGAGATTTACAGTTTTTTATATAAAGTATGTAGATATTCTGATGCTACAGAAAGTTGCAGACTTAAGGTTTACTAATACTATTGTTGACATGTGACTTAAGTTTACGTTTAAATGCAGTTATACTATCACACTCCTTGATATCATTTGGCAGATTGTTATATAATTGTGCCCCCTCAAACATTATGTTCTTTTGGCCATAATTTAATGTTCTTGGAATAGGATTTTAAGTTTGTTTTGATTTCTTAATTTATATTTATATGTTCTTTTCGTAAATGATATGTTTGTGTGAATCGAATTCAAAAGTATCTTTTTAATCAGTAAACATGTGTTATATGTATATATTTGTGTTAGGTTATATAATTTAGTTTTCTTGTACAGTTCTATTGTTGGTGTAAAATAGTTATATTGGAATAGTACCTTGATTATTTTATTTTGAGTAGTTTGTAAGTCCTTTAGGTTAGTTTTAGAAGCTGATCCCCATATTTCTACTAGGTACTCTAAGTGTGATTTTACCAATGAGTTGTAAATCATAATTCGTATTTTGTGTGGTATACAGTTTGCGACTTTTCGTAGTGCCCCGGTAAGTGCTGTGAGTTTGGATCTGATATGCTCAACGTGTGGTCTCCACGTTAATCTATCATCTAGCCGCAGGCCTAGTAGACATACTTAGTAACTTAATTAAAGAAATAATAAGACGATCGTAAAAAAAATTTGTAGTTATTATTACAAATTTACGGCTTTAGGATTTTTTCCGTGTTATAATAAGAAAGGAATTTTAAGATCAAATTTACATGCTGCGGCGGAGAACAATAAGTATAGTCCCCGCTGAGTTTAAAGGCGGCTGCGTGAATTTGGCTGATTTCTGCGCAATGACTAATTTTAGGTGTCAATGGGGGAGCTGTGCGGGGGGGGGGGGGGGGTCAATAGAGACGCTCATTCAATTTCAAAAAATGGTTCATTGATTCGATCAACTGAATCAAACTTTCAAGTTTTTGGACATCTCCATAAACTTGTACATCTCCCGTAATCTCACGTAAGCACTTACGCACACATAGACTAAAACTAGTGTAAATACGAGGTAAATAATTGATAGTGAGCGGTAAGCATAAGGGGTTTTCAATTTTCAATCAGTGTTTCCAAATTAGGTACCTAAGCGGGTACGCGACGTTCTACACGCGGCAGGCCCCATATTAGAAAAAAATATTGACTCAACAAAAATGAATGATAATTATTTTGTCGGCAAGCTACCATTCGCTCAGTCAAAAATCATTAACTTAATTCTGATAATAAGGAAAACTATGGTAGCAGTTTATGCTTTGGTTAGTGGTAAGTAAATTAGTGGGAGATCGCCTGGTTACGTCTGGCTGGTATATTATTATTAATAATTAAATACACACTATAATAAATTACTGTAGTCTTGTGGAGGCCGTGTAAGAAAATGAGGGTGATTATGAAACTGTGATAGATAATGACAACGGATGAGGAAAACTCTTGTTGGAGTATGAGGTGTTTGTGAGTAAAGCAAGACGTTACCTTTACATACTTTTACGGTGGTATATCGAATACCTACGTTTGGTATTCCGATGGATATTATGACAATGGTAGAGAAAAGCTCTTGCTGAGTAGTGGATAAGGGTCTGTGGTAAGTACGGCGCTCCTCTTAATTAATTGGTGTATCGACTAGCTACTTTTGGTAGGGTGGTGGAAACTGTGATACAGAATGAGGAAAACTCTTTCATGAGAAGCTGATTGGTGAGGCGCGCATCACCGCGCGCAGGTTGCGTCTGCGTCGCCGGCGCACCCGCTCCGCTGCTGCCGCCGCGGGGTGCGCCGGCGGCCATAAAGTGGCCCCCGCGCCGCGCGGCCTTCAGTCCAGCCTGAGAGCCGCCGACGCACGCCCGCGACGCCCACTCTCACACCGCACCGCCTCCGCACTACACGCGAGTGACCGCTTGTGAACGAGTTGCGCGCCCTTTCTCTCACGCACTGTGATCGTGCTTCGGTACGTGAATGCAAAACCGGACTACTCTCTTAACACGAGACACCACGGGATCCACAGCGGTTTGGACCTCTCAAACTTTTCTGCAGGTAAGTTTTTTTAGATTTATTTTTGAACAGGCATTGCGAGTGTTTCTGCATAGCGAGTGTTCGTCGGAGGGAAGTGGTTTGATCCTATTTCGGTCAGACTTTCCAAAAGGCCCGCTCCTTGAGTGCGGTGCGGTTGAAACTGCGCGCGCTGCTACACACTCGCAGATTATGCGTTGGCGTTCCGTCGCTACGTTCCCTTTGGTAACGATACTATGTTCACTATTGTTAAGGTTAACAGCTCTGAAGGTATTTGTAAATATACTGTCTCCGGGTGAAAAATTTACATCATCTTACGTTTAAGCTGGTGTATTTTTTTTAGAATAGTTTGCTATTTTTGCATAACATTTCATATATCGATGTCACAATGAAAAGGGGCTCTCGATTCGACGCGTATGTTTGGTTCTTTTGTTCGGGTATTATTCACCAGCGGCGCGGGCGGCGGCTGTGGAACACAACAACTCATTTTAATAACACAGCCTTACTCTACTATGCTGTGGAGTATTGGGTAATATGAAAACTGTACACATCAGTTACATGAAGTAAATATAAACATAAAATTATTGCTTTTCAATTCCTAAAAAATAAACTACCTATTCCTATATTTTTATTACGATTTCCTTTCAAGACTGCAGGAAAATTAAAATAATAACATACATGTAAGTTTTACATTACTTACATTAATCAATAAATCGTAAAGTACCTAGTATATGCAATTCTTTTAGGGTCCCGAACCAAATAGGTAAAAAGGAATCCGATAAGACTTCGTCCGTCAGTATGTCTATTAAGTTACAGCAGCATAAATCGGCAACACCTCCTTTAAAATAATATTATCCTATCGACTTGTTTTTAGAACAGTTGTAAATAACGCTTGCTCAACTCTAATAAAAATGAAATAAAATATTTTTTTATAACTCACTGCAAAAGGGTCCGTGTTGTGATAGATTTTTAATGTTCTTTTCTGAATTGTTATATTAAAACAGTAAAAAAGAAAAATACACATCGTCTATTTCAAGTCAGAAGCTCCTTATTACTGGAACTATGGGAACTAAAACTATGACAAAAGTTTTAGTGGTTTACTGAAAGTTCATAGCAAAACAAGCGGTCGATCAATCTAACTAAACAATTTTAGTGTTTATATACGTTTCCTGCCAAGGTGCGGAACCCAAGGTGCGCGAGTCCGACTCTAACTTGGCCGGTTTTATTTTAATCACATTTCAAATTAAAATTATCTACACGTACACTTTTAAACATTAATTTCACAGTATTACTTCCGTTATCAGTGTAATACTAGTAAGTACGTTGTTTTATTGCATTTTTATTATAATTTCTAATGAAATAGGCAAGAAAAAATGTGGCTTTGATTACTTATACTTTAATTTTAAATTGAAGATAAAATAAATATCCATGTCTAAGTATGTTAAGTAATAATTTAACGGAACGTGCCTATCTAGTAGTTTCTACTCATAGCAATATCACGTAGCTATCAGTTTATTAGGTAATTATAATAATTATAGACACAAACTAAATATACCTTCTACTGGAAAATTTGTTAATGAACTGTACCCGGACCGTACCCTTATACTTAGGTGTATCTACTTTGTCAAATCTCTGTGACAATAGATCGAATCCTTTTTTCTCATAGAGCATGAATGCTTCGAAGAAAGAATTTGCCTATGATTATTTTGCTTATCCCGTTATTTTAAAATATTTCATATATTTAAATTATTATAGTGCAGTGATAATGCAATTTTGAATAACTTATTGTAATTGAATTGTAACTTAGTGAAGAAAAAAATGCAATTTAATAAAATTACACTATTAATCAACCGAAGCAATTAGCAGTCATTTAATTTTGTTAATTTAATTGTCAAAGATTCTATCGATTCATCCTTAGATTATTCCGGTGTTATTGTCATTTTAAACATTAGCTTATTGTGCTAGTTCGGAATGAAATATTATAGGTACGGTCGACCGCACGTCAGTGGAAACAAAACCAGTATAAACTGGTTCCTCATAGTATTGAAACTCCCTAATAGGCTAGGCCAGCTCAATGTCAAAGTGTATCCACTGACGTGCGGTCGACTGTACATTATCATACGTAATGGACGCAGTGTGCAGACAATATGCATGTCTAGGCCCGCCCGCAACTAGTGAAAAATTATTATCATCGATGCAAAACTCCATATCCTGATCCAATTGGCAATCGTAAAACGCTATTGTTATCGATCCGCCAGTCACGGATTCTAGCGCTACACGATCAATCGCATTAGGTTCACCCTTTTTTGTCACTGCTCTTCGCCAGATTATTCGGACTTTGAGCATGTGCTCGTCATCGTTGTAATGGCGGCATATGTCGCTGTCCTAGGCCTTGCTATGGTGACGCTGCTGTCCATCACCGCTCTGCGGAAGTTATTGTTTTAATTGTTAAACAACCTTGTTTGGTCGCCAGAGAGCCGCCCCGTATGTATCGCGTGTAATTGCCTATCTCTTCAAAGACAAGTCGCGGCAATTCAGATACTGCATTTCAAAACGTAGGTACCTAATTCCACGCTTTCGGAAGCCACCCTCACCTTTACGGAAAAAAATATGTCTTAAATTTGTATTGACGCCCCGATGGTCGTAAATCTGAGTGCCAACCAGTTTTTCGTTTTTTTTATCCTTAAAATTTGGTGAAATTTAGAAAAATATCACGTTTTCAATTGCAAGTAAAATTTCAATTCTAGACTCAATATCGGTAAATAAGCTTAATTAATGGAAATTATTGAAAACTGTTAAGTTTACGAGTAACACTGATAAAACCTTTCGTAAAGAAGTTCGTATTGGTAGAGAAGTCACATTTTATTAGTCAAATGCGGCGATCGGTAATACTAAAAGTTATCAGTACATCAGACGCTTCGTTACATTTTATAACGCGCTAAGTAGGTACCTACCTACCTGCGGTAATAATTACTTAGTAATTACTAAATAATCTTGATGCTTGGAATATGGCATGAAATATTATATTCTGATACGACGACGTGTTTACGTCTTTCGCGATTTCGAAACTGCATACCAAGAACTCGCGAATATTTTTCGAAGTCCATCTTGTTTGTCCATCTAATACTCGTACATATAAATCTTTAATAATTACGCCATAACTAGTTTAATAATCACTTCTGTGTTAATTTAGATAAAACTATGAAGTGAGGCAAAATTGTGCAATTGTGTCACGATTAGTAGGTATGATTTCTTGTATATAGGTACTGTATACATACTATTAGGTATACATATATAGTGAACTCATCGTCATCATCTCAGCCTTTTTGCGTCCACTGCTGGACATAGGCCTTCCCCAACGAACGAACGCCACCACACCCGGTCCTCCTCTCTCCGCATCCAGCCGCTTCCGGCTACCTTCTTTAGGTCGTCAGTCCAAGCCTATAACTAATTAACTAATTCTTTACCTCACGTCGATAGCCGATAGCATGCAGTGGATCCGTCAAAAATACCTATAAACAATAACTGAATAAACATTAATATTTTTCCATTCTAGGTTGTAGATCGGTTATAAAACTGTGTGTTTAAACCGTGACAAAAGAAAATATTTATCGGACATGTAGGTTATTTAGAAAAAAATCTAATGATAAAAAGGTGCACTTATCTCTATGAGAGATCTAAACCAGACAACCTCTTTTGACAGACAAGACAATTAATTTAGAAAAAATTATAAACGGACACAGCTTCTTTGCAATTTTATTATTTACATACTTAAGTATGTATAGATTGGCTGGATATAACTAGTATATTCTAGTCGTATATTCGAGTCGTTAGATCTGTTTGTGGTATGGAGAAACATGTAAGGTGGACAGCTGGATGTATTGCATAACTTGGCCGGGGAAGCTTAGACCGTGTTCAAACGGCGCGTTATTTTTGTATCCGTTGTTGACGAAGTTTTTTTGGTATTAAATTCTGTTCGAGGAAGTCACCCTTTTATTCCTTGTTATAAAAGACCGACCAAAACGTAGAGCCCAGCCGGCTCGAACGCGGCGTGCGCTTGCCAAAGCAAGCACGTCATGCAGCTTATGACTTAGGTAATTTGATGGAACCTTATTTGCTAAACCTCGGGGATGAATTCTGAAAAAAAAACAAGCTACCGGTATATTTTTACTATAATTACTTAATTTTAAAAAATTGGTCCACCACCCCTTTTCTACATCTGGAGGTTATTATCTTGAATTCTCATGACCCTTGACACAAACGTGATTATTTAAGAGGGGTTTTTTGTCTGAATATCAGCTTTCCACTTCCTTTACCCTTCTGGGGGTTAAATTTCGCAAGTCCTTTCGTAATTCATTGATGGAATGTACTCGCCACGTTCACGTTCCTATGGAACTACGGTTTAGTTTTTGCTGGGCAATGTGTCAGTGTAATTTACTGTTATCTAAATATAAATACAACTATATAGATCGGAATAAGGAAAACATATATAACAATAACTGTTCACCATAATTGACTATTCATAAGTGACATTTAATAATGGGTACGATCGGATAAGCCTCATTGTAGTGTTTCAGGTCATGTTTGGTTTTTTTTTCAGAATGCATAAATAGTCGAACAGATTGAATTGCTAACAAGAACCGGTCTTAAGACGGATTCTGAGATAAGTAAGTGAAGAAACCGGTTTTCCGTCGGTTCCCCGTTTTACATGCGCTCGGTGCGTCTGCACATTCGACTGGCAGGGATTTGGCAACATAAGCAAATGCATTCTCGCACTGAGATTCTGTCAAGGCTTTCTACATAGATTCGAAATAGCCAATTTTGACGTAACATCTTAGCTTAGGGTCGAATTCTTGAACACACCTTGTTCGTGTTTTACGTCGTCGTAAGAGTTGTTTCGTGTGTAGGTAAGTAAGTACTTTCATCATCAACAGCCTATTAAATGTCCCCACTGCTGGGGCTCAGGCCTACCCTCGCAACGAGAGCGTACGGGATATAGTCCACCACGCTAGCCCAGTGCGGGTTGGTGGACTTCACATGCGCCTAAGAATTTCTTTTTCGGCGTATGGAGGTTTCCTCACGAGATTTTCCTTCACCGTTAAGTAAGTACTTTATTTAGCTCTAAAATGGAAAGCTTGAGTAATCTTTTATAGGTACAATTAGAAGTGAAGTGTGGTCCATCTAGCTATATCTGCTAGTACAAGTGTAGGGCCTCATTTAAAACAAACAAAAAAGAATATTAAAGTCGAAATTTTAAATTATATATGCTCAGTGGTAGGTAAGTATACCAATATCGGTACCTATACCACATGCAGGTAAACTTAGTTCACTGTAAAACTTCTATTTACATAGTTATATAAATACACCTTTAGGTAAATATTATTATTGCTCGGAACTATACAAAAGCAAAACTAACACCGGTTTTATTATAGTGGCAATGAATAACCATACCAATTACTGCACTTTTTATGGTTCACAACGTGATAGTCAGGCAATAATAACAAACACCTTTATGTATTTCTTATGCATAAATCATTTTAAAAAAAGAAACCATAAATATTATCTATGCTAACATATTATACTCTTATAATTGTAGTATAGAGAGATTCGTCAGAAATGCGACATTTGGTTTTTTGGAAATTCTGTACCTACTATAAAATTGGCATGAGAGTTTGTACAGGAAAACTTTTTCTTTCTATTCGATTTTAGTACAAATACTCTACAACACAATCACGCTTAACAGTATTTCTCAAAATTCATTCCCCTGTGGGAATAAAAAACCGTGGTCCTGACTTCAAAAATGACCTCTATTAGAGGACCCGCCGCAAATCCCACTCAACCTGGGACAGACCTGAGACCCTGGTGCACCCCGGAAAGATGCCTGCAGAAAAGCCTTCCCCTCAACACTTGAGGATAGCAACTTATTGTTAGCATAGCAATCATACTACTTAGGTATTTAAGTAAGTTTCAGAATAGTTCAAATACTAAGATGAATAGATAGACATATGATCATAATTTATGCACGTTCGAGTGTGTTGATAGTGTTGCGGTTTCATGCGGTAGGATGTCGACAGTTGCAGTTTCATTAAATTTATTGAAATAACTGATGCTACCGATGGAAATATCTATAAGTATAGTATCGATATAATTGTCTGAGCCCGGAAAAGTTTAAATAAATGTCAGCATTTCGACGTCCACCGCTGGAAATAGTAGGATTTCAATTCACATGTTTGCGCCATTGTTCCTTCTCCAACAACAACAAAAAACATTTTCTTATTCGGTCACTACGTTATATCGATTGAATCAATAAACTAGGTAACTACTAATTTGGTAACTTAATCGATGTTTTTGAGCAGCACTAGTTACGATTATACACTGAGAAGGTTCAAGCGGTCCGTAAGAAATGAGACGAACGCAGGCAATTGTTTAAGTGGCAGCTCGGCTATGGCTTGTTAGAGCATTGTTTGGAAGAGTAAGACTTCGAGGCAACGTTTTGAGCCAACATTGTTTTTACAATTTTCGTTTTTAGGACATAATGATTAAAAACTAAAGTTGATGCTCGCAATTTCGTCTGCGTGGAATTTCCACCCCAGGAGAAATTCAATCCTTCAGGGTGGAATTGTAGCGAGAACGCATTTTAGCAACAAGGGGTGGAATGTCATTTTAAGAACCTTAGTTTCTAGACCTAATATGCTATGCTACCTTTGGATTGTTGCAGCCAAAACTAGGCGCCTCCAGACCCTGTGTCAGATAATTAAAAAATAAAAGGATTTTTTAAAATTCGACCACTACCGGGTTGAAATTCTACCCGGACTTATAGTCCCTAGTTGTAAGATAAAGTAACAACTATGTCGTGGACAAGCACAAGTGATATTAATTATATAATTATATACGGGTTTTACACACGAACAAGTTTTACTTACCTTTGCCCGACGATTCGACCAGGTTACACTGGCCGTGGTCACGAGCTGACTCGAGAGGCGAGCTGTCATTGTTGATCGCTGTGAGTAGTTTCTCAAACTACCCTCTGCTGATTTTGTATTATTGGAAAGTCCCGGCACACAACACTCACGGTATCCGCGGGTGTATTCGACGATAAATCGCGAGATTTAAGTTTATCGATCACTGGATTCCACGATGACAATTTAAAACCATCTTCCCTATTGAAATTTTTGAATTTCTTGATTTCAATAGCTTCTCGCACTAAAGAATTATATTATTTATTTATTTATTATTATTATTTTATTTCTTCTCTTAGCGCGAAAGTCTAAAATGTACTATCACAAGTGATCTTAGGCGAAATTTTGTGATTGTATCAGGTTGTACAGACAGACTGGCCACCATTAATGACACTAGCGTGTTTGTATGAAACGGTTAGATATAGATCGACACGCGACCGTCTGATCCCGGTTTTAGTATCGCTGGAATGATTTTAATGGTTTAAAAGAATTGGTTATTCCGTCCACAGTCCTCTAGGACACCATATTGATTTGAAACAATTTACTTATCTACTTTCATTGTTTCGACTTTTTTTAAAAACAAAGGGAAAAATATATCGATAAAACCTTATCCTAATTCATCTTACACTGTTATTTTTTTAACTACCATCGATATTAATGTTTCTGATAGATATAGAACTTGAAATCAGAACTATCGACCGTTACCGCAGGTCAAAATATGTTATCTGTTGTCTTAATTGGTTTTGCCATTGGACGAGTTTGTTTTGCCACTGACATACCTAGTAACATAAGTACCTAACTTCGAGATGCGTGTAACAATCTGCTATCATAATTATACATCGTATAACATCCAGGTAGTGTTGTAACAATTTAGGGTTACAGGGTAGAGACCAAACCAAACTAAGAAAAGTTGGCCGAAAGTGGAGAAAGGCAGAGAAGAGTGTCTGTTCCGTTTAGTTCAGCTGATAGAACTATACAAAGTGAATTATTAGCTATATATGACCCAGAAAATGACTTAGAGAAAAGAGATTTAGCTTTACGTTAGAACGTCAGGACTCAGGTTTAGTTCGCACGAAAATATTCCGCCAAGATCTATTGATAGAATTATGGTAGCGGCTAGTTGTACTATGATTATCATCATCAGTCTATGCTAGTCCACTGCTGCACATAGGGAGCTTCTTCAGTACTTGCTCTATAGGAGCAATGTACTGCAGGCATGGAGCTAGGATCTCTTTGGTGGGCGAATTCGAATCTTCCTGACTGCAGGCATGGAGCTAGGATCTCTTTTGTGGGCGAATTCGAATCTTCCTGACTGCAGGCATGGAGCTAGGATCTCTTTGGTGAGCGCCCGCGTATGGGAATTCGATCTTTCCTGACTGCAGGCGACTGCAATGCAAATACATCTCTTTTGTTCCCCCGCAACCCGTGGTTTAACCTTTAGTTATCCATGCGATTGTTCAGGCGCAGCCAGGTGCGTCTAGCCCTAATGCTACATAGATAGTTTTAAGGTAAATGCGGAACGAAATGCCGGCATTACACAATTATTAGTTTTGTATTATATAAATAAATTCTAACATTGGGTTCACAAGAATGTTATTTTACTTTGGCCTCAAATTAACGATGTATTAAAAGCTGCAATAAATGAATAAAATTAATGCTACGATATAAAAGTATACGTTAGTAAATATACTAGGTAGATGTTAATTACCTCCTATTAAATGATTTGCTGCAAGGTAGGTGTTTTGTATCTTCGATTAGGAACAGCATTAAGGCCTTGATATTATTATATATACTCTTCAGGATGTACTCATATTATTATATACTCTTGTTTTTATTACTCGTTTTAGATTTTAAAAAGTATGTAATTATTTTTAGTTGTCTACGTCTTAATGAGAGACCTTTATTTTGCTGTATTTTTAATATTATTATTATAAAATTATCTATTACTAATATTATTATTGTAAAATTTCAAAGAAGTATTATAAACAGGGTAAAAATTTCACAACATAGGTAGGGCTCTTAAGTTATTCCGAAGTCGGTAGGGTTTTCAATGTATGACTGAATAAAAAAACATGCAAAAACATTTTAAGCTATTGTTGTGACTATGTTGTTTCACAAAAATGCACTATTAAGATAGCAGAGTAACTGAGTTTATTGTTCGATTCTTAGAAGTCCGTTAATTGAGAGTACATAGGAAAATTACAAAGTATTTGTGTGGCAGCCGATGAGACAGTTTAAATAGTATTTGTTCTTAAAAATACAAAATTTGTTATACACTAATCATAATGTTAAAATGTAAATGCACAGAGCGATAATGATAGTTCACAGGAACACTTCAGATTTAACAAGCATTAGTCACTTTTGTCTCATTAGCTGCCTCGTTACACTGTAATATAATGTGTTATCTAGAAAAAGTTTGTAAAAACCCGTATTGTTCACAGAAATTGGCATATTCTGAGCTGACCATATCGAGATAAAAATAATAAATATACGGGTCGAGTTGAGAACCTCCGCCTCTTTTGTTTTTCGTCGGTTGATAACATAGATTTAGGATGTCAGCGTAGCGAAAAATTTTTTGGTCTGTGGGTACACCCCCATATGATGACAGCTCAAATAGGTACAATAGCGAAAGCTTTATTAAAATCTGTTAGTAGTTTTTTAGTGACACTTCTTACCTCCACCGCCCCAATTTATCGTCGCCCGTAGGTAAATGCATAGCACCAGCATAGCACTGTGTAAGTACGCAATTGTTTAATGTCGCCTTGCTGCGTGCGTTCATGTGTGATTCGCCTGAAGTAAGTCTGTGCTCGTACACTTTCTATACTGACACAGCTCTTCTACATATTAACGCACAGGGGTGTGATTTTGGCGTGATACAAAAAACCGATAGTTGTATAAATAATTTACAAAACGATAGTTTCTATGCTTTAGTTTGCCGACAATAATGTGCCTACAACCTTGTTCACTCCTGTTTCAATATAGATAACTATGATAGAAAGATAATTTGCAGGCAGTACGTCAATTACACTTCATGACAACAATAAAATTTAAATTATGTCCGGTGAGGTGTCCGTGAGGATGTTATATTATAGGCTACCAGTATTGTAGGTATTGTAGTACTTCATCACTCGTAAGGGCTACAACACAGGAACTTGATGTATCATCAGACTAGACTAAAGACCATAATTTACGTGTTTGCCATTACGATACAAGGCCCTGATATTCATCATGCAGCATAGGCATAGTTTGTTGGATGGTTTTTCCGCCAATATTCAGTCGCAAGGGAAGTCTGTTAGATAGCGTCAGGGTGCATCACACGCAGGTTAGTAAACAGACGATTATAAAAATAATAAATTATCAGACACGATTTATTAAATGGGCAGTCACTGGGAACAGTACCGTCGTCGTACGATTTTCAATTTTAGGCTATAATTTTTCTAATGGAAAAAATTTGGCAAAAACTTTTTTTTACTTCGTGACCATATCAGACGTAAATAAAAATTAAAAGATAAACCATGCCGTTCATCACAGTATTAATTGTCTCGTTCGCAGTTGAGGGTTGCATACTTCGTTGATGCTTTTTGAGGTCTTTCTTAGAAGTCTCCTTACACCCTCATAAAATTGTTACCTATAGTTGTACCTAGGTACTTAACTAAAATGAACGTTTTTATTTTTTTACCAAAAAAGATTTCACACTGAATCAGGTGTTTTGTTTTCTACAAATACGTAGGCACAGTTCCATGAATCGTATTTCGTTATCGTATTTTGTAATATTTGTAACATTTAATGTAGAACATAGTACCTACCATAAAATAATGTAACGTGTAACCCGAAAATATAATATTTATATTACAACACAATTTTATTTCAATATGTTAGTAATAAAAATATATACCAGTAAAATATGTGCATGTTATATTTACATACTATAGATACCTACTATACTGGCTGCTGGCAGCATTGAGCCAGGTAGTATTTACGTAGGCATATCCTTAGAATCTTCTCTTGCTGAGGTCAACTGCTGCTCTGGTAATTAATATTCTAATATAATCAGTCCGCAATGTTTCCTGTTAACAGGACATAAATGTTTACGTTAACAGAGCTTTCTGTCAATGTATTTCTTCAAATTTATAACAGGAAATTTGACATTGGTTACGGGTCGTTCTTCTGATGTTACCTATTACACGAAGACTTGTAATTTAAACTATAAATCTAATAATAGGAGTTGTAAAATTTTACTTATCAGGCAAAATGAAAGAAACCTAATGGGTATGAAAGTGTCTTCTCAATCATAAAAAATAATTACGTACCTATTTAAAATAATTTTCACTGTGCGTTCTAAATGTCATCTTTACATTTCAGAAAAAAGCAACAATTTGCTAGGCGTATGACAATTTATTTTTAACTAAATTTATTTTACATTACCTGAATGTGCCTAGAAAGTTTTATAAGAGTTGCAGTTTTTTGTAAACTTACCTACACTTTTTGATTGTTGATTGGATTAAAGTTTTACTAAATAACTGTACTAAGTATTTATTTAAACTGTTTACGTTTTGGCAATTACAACTTATTATTTATTTATTTAAAATCTAATAAGTACGGAGAATATCCGTAAACAAACAACTTGTAAGTAGGTACTATAGGTACTTATCAATTTCACCTATGAGAATTAGGTATATTTGTTTATCTTCCGTTTAAACACACATAAACACATATACCTAACCTACGCACTTACTTCCTGAATAGTCAGGCATTCCGATTGCATCGTGAACCAGGAAAAGAAGTAAATAAGTCACACCGACGCCAGAATGTCTTGATGTCTTCCTTACAAATGTAAATAAACTTAGTATATTAATTATGTGCTTAGAGAGAATATTTTATTTATTCAATTATTAATAAATAAAACTAGAATTTATCATGATGACGAGCGGGGGAACATGTTATAACATTGTGATGGTTATAATGTTATAACATGGTCCCGCCCGTCACAGGAAAATACTTCTATGGAATGTACCGCTTGTTACAAATATAATAAAAATTAAATTTAAAGTATTACGTAGATAAATTATCATTTAATTTTTCCAATAACAAAATATACACTAAAATTGAGTTGAGCCTGAAATTTTTGAAAATTACAAATCAATTAATTCATTTGCTTCAATCCCTGTATACCCATGAATATAATAATTCTTCCGGTCAGGTAGGTATTACGAGTATTTACTAGGAACAGCTAAATTCAAAAAGTTAAAAATCAAAATAATCTTTGTTGTAAATGAGGACTCGAATAAATGAGTGCAAGATTGTTTAGAGATGGACAATGTGTAAATACAAGGAGCAGCACACCGTTAAGTTGGCATAGATAGAGCTGACATCGTTTAGCGAGACAAACGGGGCTTCCTCTTGAGATCGAGAACGGATTGTGGGCCTTAACAGATCGGTCGGCGTCAGATGACCTGTCTGACTGATGTCGGATTTTGACCCAAAGGGCTCTAACACACAGCGACTTTTTGCAGCGATTCAAACGCGATGCAGTCTACCTTTACACGCGTGCGGTCAATGGCCTAAAGGCCGCGACTTTTTGAAGTCCCTCGCAACCGTGATGCAGTCGCGATGCAGCATCGATTCAAACGCTACACAACATTCAGTTCTTTCATTAGTCAAAAATATGTTGTGTCTTGTAGTTTGTTATGTAAACGACACAGAGAACTATTGAGGTACAATAACTAGAGTAGGTACAATAACTCTGCCTAAAACATGCATTATGTATCTCCAAGAGTCCGGTGTAATTAAGTTCCATGACTTAAATCTAGTCACTGCCAGCCGCAAGATCAGGCAGGTACTTACCATGTGTACATTTATTCGGTTCACTTTTACCTTGAATCAAAAAATTTTGCCACTCCCGCGCGCGCGACCAAAGAGGTTTGAAACTTCTTGATTTTGAGTCGTTCGTCAGAATAACATACATAGACTTAGGTACTCATTTATGTAAGTACTATAACTTGTATTCGTTTTTAGTTAGAAACTTGAAATTAACATTGAGTTCTGAAGTCCACTCAAGTCTTGCACAAAATTCATGGTTCTAAGTTGTAACTTAATTCAATAAAAAGATACGATTAAAAAATAAGGCTGATTTTGAAACTCTCATAAGTCTTTATACGGTACTTTCCGTTTACCTAGAACCTTGATATTTGGCTCCAGGGAAGGTCCCATACGACAAGTTATGGAAAAAGTCTTAAAATTATAATTAGGGCTAGGGTTACGTACTTCGAGTTATTCCATGACAAAATGTGATAACTTGTAAGTGACGACATTTGTAGGTATATTATTTTCAAGTTCTGTTAGTTTTTGTTTTTCTAAAAGTAAATAACTATATAAATAAAATAATTTATACTTACAGTTATTTTTGTATAATGTCTATGTAACCAACAGCTTTAGTTAATTAAATTTGTCAAATTTGTTTCATACAATGGCTTAGCGCTCCGTTCTTTCTGACTACCCCGTCAGGGACATAGCGTGAAGATATGTATGTATGTACAATACAATGGCGTTCCGTGTGTCATGGTTCTTGGTGCACACATTTCATACAAATTGTCCTACGTGGCGCATATCTACGTTCGTGTATACCCAACGCTAAACCGCCTGGTTCCTCTAATGGCTCAAAGTTATATCATAAAATGATATCAAACTTATACTTGGAATAAAATTATCTGAGGTCATTCGACTGACCTTTTGCAAAAAACTGCAGACTCCTCCGAATTTGAAGTTCAAAGCGCTTTGGAGAAGGTCGCCAATGTGTGCTATTCAATCAAATAATTTTAACCTGTTCGCAGAAGCATGCCAATTTATACCAACTTATCCAATCATCTAATATTCTAAATGCAAAAAGTGTGGATGTTTGTTGCTCAATCAATCACGCCATAACAGCGGAGTGGATTTTAGTTAAACCTGGTATCCTCATATCTTCTAATTACACAGGATAATTTATTTTAATATTAACGCGTGGACGAAGTCGCGAGTATAAGCCTGTATTATCCTTCAAAGTTCTAATATCATAAATGCGAAATTGTGGATATAGGTATATTTGTATGTTTCTTGCTCAATCACGCTTTATCGGCTGAAATGTTTGTGATGAAACTTTGTACAGTGATAGCTTGTATATATGTAGCATACAACGAACGCCCCCTTTCTACTACGCTAGATTTTAAAATCTAGCTTATTTAGCCACGAGAAAGTTGTATATAGATTTGCGGTGAACACCAGTATACATACGAGTCATAAAAAATGAGTGTCAGTGTGAACGGTTTGACGGTGAACTTGCCTTCTTGTTCCCCGCGAAAAAAATGTAATAAAAATAATACTCGAATCTCTTGCTTGCCTTGCCTAAGTTTAGTCAAATACTGGCTTCAAAGTGTTGAAAAAAAATTAAAACATTGATTTTTAGCTTTTTATTGACAATTTGACGCAATGCGCGGGAATAAAGTGTATAGACGTATAAAAATCTCAAATAACAGTTTAAAAACTAGATCAGGATGAAGACAACAACAACTGGCATTTGTAAAGTTTATTTATTTAGTAGTAGGTGTATTTCTTTATAACACGAGGACATAAGGACAAAGGTTAAATAATATTATGTAACCGCGCAGAACGTTGACCTTTTCGCAAATGATTTCGAATTAAAACGATCTTAACTGTTAAAGTCTGCTAATTTACGAGATTTACCCCATAGCTGTATTTGTATGCAAACAACCACGTAATGTAATGTAATACTGATGCCCTGTGGTTTCTCGTCATAGTATTATAGTATTCACCATTGATGCCAGCCAGCATAGCTATATTTAGCTATAGTTTCCCATAACTGTCAGACTAGGCTCTTACAAATAGGTAAAGTCATATTATATACATCAAAACGGAAATCCTTGAAACGAAGCTTTTTTTCTGTCTGTCCGCCGGAAAACTGATCAACCGATTGAGCTGATATTTTGAACCGGATTTTATTGCCGGCAACGGGATTTATCGAAATTCAGGACATTTTTCCTTATTGAAATATTGCACTAAAACCATAGACCAAAAATTTTTTCGCTACATTCTAAATCTATAATTAAAACTAAAACATATTGCAGGAATCCGAACTTTGTGACGTAAGACTTGGCAAACTTTTTTCTCGGCGACTAAAACTTTTCAGAAACTACCACAGATTAGATAATAGTTCCTACGACTCTATGACTAAATAAATTTGATAAAACTACATAAGTATGTGCATAAACAATGCTATTATTTAATTTTATGACTCGTGTTCACGTCACACACACACATATTTTTCACCAAAAACTGTAACATTTAAATATTTGTGGATATATATTATTTCTCTTTGTTCTGCGACACAATAACCATGGGCGAACAACTGTGACAAAAGCTCTGACGATTTATGATAAATAAATATAGACAATGTCTTACAGACTATAGGCGCGTGTTTTCATTATTTTAACAAATTTCGCACACTTTATTTTAAAACTACAAGTGTTGTATTTAAAATTAAAATGTCATAAAATCGAATCTAGTAACATTACTAAATACTAATACATAATTGATCTCTTGGTTGGACTTGGTGCGCTCTCTCTCGATTGGCCTGTAAACCGTAATGGTTAAGGGTTAAGAGTTAAAAGGAGTTTCCATCTTATACAATAGAAAGATTGAAACCTTTTCTAACATTTTATACTCTGCTCTCTTCAGTTACCTACACGGATTAGTCTACGGGTTACATGGCATACTAAAGCGGTTTATTCTACTTAATCACAAAGTATAGTTCCGACTGTCGGTATGTGTATAGATTATTGTCAATCGACTTGAATTCCCACAATGGTGGTCTAAAGATAACCTAAACAGAAGGTCATAATGCCGGTGACGAGCTGTACTCGCTTCGCTCACTCTAATCGCTACCGCCTTTTTCTTCTAAATATTTGCATCGGATTGCTCCGTCGAGCTCGCTTCGCTCTTTGCCTCTTATACCACTAAGGTTAAATTTATAACATAATAATAATGTCCTCTTTGACAGTATTCCTGCGTCATGTATTACAACCGCAAGTTGCACACAAAAAATGTAGGGCCCTAAATTATGTGTTTGCCAATAAGTTAATAACATTGTGATCTCTAAATTGCTTTCGACAATTATAATCGTTGATGTCTTTACCTTAATATTCGGTACAGTCAGAAACATATAGATCTAAACTAAATAGTTATCACCAGATTCCGGCGTTCAGAGCAGTGTTGCTGATGTTATTGGAGGTAAGCAATAGTAATACCTATATAAATGTCATTGGAGATAAGTCATAAGTCTTATTTGTATGCACTGTTCGAGACCTGTTATATTATAATTATGTTTTTTATTGATGTGTATTACTTACACTATAATTTTTAATATACAGCGATCAGCAAACTTTAATAAGTACATAAGTTCGCTGACAGCGATCGACTTCCGCTTCACACGCATCGAATTCTGAACCATTTTCTCCATTTAATTTGAACCTCTATAATTAAACGGAAAATTCGTAGTTCCTGATACTCTAACAAACAAAAACAAATATTCCTTTTATCACGTAGGTATATAACATTATAGCGGAAATTACATGTATGTAGTATCACGTAGTATTCAGAAGTATGTAAGTAAGTACCTATATTATAATATAGATGTGCTAATATAAATATTCTGGTGGTTGAAACAGTCTGAGGGTTTTGTTCATTATTCTTGACAAAATATTTTTTTTGTTAAGCGATATTGTTATTAAGATGATACAATAACTTTGGTCTTCCAATTTACATCTTATAAAATGTATAGATATCTATTTGAAATCAACTGTACTTAAACTACGTAGCATGATTGATATGACCAAAAAGGAAGCTATTCAGTTATTCGTAATTTTGTTTACAGCTGTACTGTAATCTAACTAATGTTCGGTTTCCGCGCCTGGTAGGTGGAACGACCTGCGATTGAAGTTTCATCTATTGTTGCGGTGTCAGAGCAATTTTTAGAATAACGTGGAATATGGTAGTGGCGATGCATATAGGCACCATACCTACCTACATAATATAGAGATTATTAAGATATACTAGTAGATAACTAGTTAGTGCTATATAAATACGTACGTACGTACGTAGTACCTACCTACTTGCGTGTTGCGGATGGACTGCAATTATGCACCTTAGACCTGAGCGCATAAATGCATTCGGTCCACGGATTCGGAGTGGAGTTAGTTAACGCGCCGCACCGCCGCCGTCGCCGCCGCACCGACACGCTACAGTGGATATAATTCGATCGCGATGTGTTGCTCAAAATCAAGCAAATTTTTTTGATTCATGCTCAAAATACCTACTTCATACTTAAGATATTTTGTATATTCACACATAATATACAATATATCATATTTATCACATACACTTCATCTTAATTATCATCATCGTCCCACTGCGGGACGTAATAGCCTTGCCCGCGCGCCACCACATACGCCCTCCGCATCCAGCCGTATTACTATGTTTTTTCACAACATGATTTTCTACCTCTATACTTCACTAAGTAGATGAATGGTGAATAATGAATATTTTTTAAATAAAATCAATAAATAGGTTCGCAATGAAACGTTCACTAAATAATATTTCTAGCGTTTAATTTGCTTCACAAAAAGGTACTTTTTCACGTAAATCGATTACAAATGACTCAAATATTTCCAAGAATACGTATTTTCAGCGTAAATTCCCTACAGTTTAAGTAAGCGTATACTTATTTTAGTTTTTTGCCACAACATTACCGACAACGACAAGACAATGGATTGTGGCTATCATTGAGCCGATCGGTAGAGAAAAAAACAACCCGCCATTCGAGATTGCGAATCATTATAATTTGGTGGTTTTAAGGTTCAGCACTACCTACCTCCATCCAACTTTTGTTGGATGTATAAATCAAAGGCAACGTGAGAGTATTGTCTGTTTTTGTTAAATGGTTGGGAAATTGAAAATATTTTACAGAAAACATATGTTACAGTTTTTAAAACTTGTACTAAATACGTATTATTGAGTCCAACATCTTTAGTTTAAACATATCTATAAATTGTATTAATGGCAAAATAAACAAAACAAAATACAAAAAGTTATTTAAATAATTTGTTTTCCTTGTTTCCAAATTCCGAGAATACTATCATGAACGGCTTCTTCGTCTTTAAATTCATTAAAATTATTTATTTAAGCGCATACGCATTTAAAAGTGTATACATAATATACATATTATAGCGCAACCCGCGGTAGGTTATTCGCGTCTGTCGGTTCAAAGACCCGTAGTCAGGGAAGTGGTTTTAGGAGGTCCAACCTCCTCTTCTTCAACGATATTACAAAGTTTCCTAACCATAAACCAAAAAAATCATAAATTTCGACATTATTACCCTCTCCAAAGTCAATGATGCTTCGGGTCTCATTTATTTAGTATAGAGTCTCGTAAATTGACATCAAGTCTTAATAAATAGGACTGAGTATTTTGCAATTGCCCCATAACTTATCAATACATAACAAACTGGATCCGCCCTTGTGTCCGGTGTCATCGGATGGGTTCGTATGTCAAATGTTTTTGTACGACCGACCGCCTGCGGTATGCGGTAACGTACCGAAAGAGCCTTGCAACAAGGCTGTTTCGATGCCGTGCGCGGAATCCGTAATAGCCTTGCAGAATACGTCGCCGCTCGCGCCGCCGCCGCTCCCAAACAATTTCTCATAAACTTTCAAGTTAGGACCTTATTTTTATGGATACTGTAAAGTGTTATCAATGGCCTTTTTGGAATTTTATTGTGACTCGTAAGACTGTGAGGAATTTTGTACAGTTGCAATTTAATATAAGATACATCAGTTAAATAATCAATAGGTAGTAGGTTTATGAAGGTGTAGTAGGTTGGTAAGTAGGTTTTTACAATCGAGTTGACGTCCCAGGCGAGGGTTTATAATAGACACGAGGTTAGAAAACCTTACTACCACCATACGACGTGTTGTATAATACATTTGCGAGAAACAGACGTTAATAAAACGCTAGTAGCCTTATGCACCCTATCTTCTGACCTTTGAGGCAGAAGTTCATTTTGGGATCAGTTCATCTTGAGATCTTAATCATTTTCTGCAGGTGCCTACTTACTCAGCGTTAAGTATTTTCACAGCAAAATATCCAACCGTAGCACAATTTTTTATGAAAATGCGCGTTTCTGTACTCATGCGCAAGGTTTTTTTCAGTATAACAAAATTGTGAGGCGAAGACATTCAATCATTCAGCATTTATTAAATGTGTAATGTCAAGTCGGCGGTTTTCAAAAATTTTATTTAATCCTTTTTCAATTACATCCGTCGCGCGCGGGTTTTTTATAATTTTTAATTTTGCTTTTTTTATTATTACAAATCTCTTTGGTAGTAATCTTATTCATTGTAATAGAAATAAATAAAAACGGTAAATATAACGCACGGCGGCGGGCGGGCGGCGGCGGCCGGCGCGGCGGCGCGGCGGGGCGGGCGGGCGTAACAATCTACTTTCGAGGCATGTGTACTTGTATCGAAAGTACACCTTTTCTAGCAACGGTATTGAAAAATAACTTTTCATTACTCATACTCTGAAAGTAGGTCTGAAGTTACCTGAGTAGAGGGTTGAAAGTAATACATCTCAGCCCTAGGAAGAATCGTTTTCAACTGACAGCTGTCAAATTATAAAAAAAAAACTAGTAAGTACTATTTTGACATTTCTATTGGACCATGTTCCAACTTTCTATCCAGCCACTCAATTACAGCGCGATGTAAAATTGAAATAACATAAAGATAAATAATAATTAGAGAATATATTTTTATAAATGACTTTATTATAATTAATACTGTCAACTATTACTTTTAAATAACAGATTTGGGCAAAATATTTACCATATTTCCAATGAAGGAAACTGGATGGAAATGAAAAATAATGGCAGAATAGCTGGCCGGCCACAGAAAAAAAAACAAAATAGACGGGAAAGCGGCAATCCGATCTTCATTTGTTTTTTCGAGTTGTAGAGTTTTGTTTATACTTCCGTATAGCAGACATTTGAATTAACATTCATTTTATGTGTTTGTTTTTACTTTTATTGTATTCGTAATGAAAAGCACAGTGTATCCCTCGGGTTCAAGACTTATTTAGAGTCCCTCGAACTATTGGCGCCCTCGCTACGCGTCGGGCGCCAAACGCCGTCTCGGGACTAAATAAGTTACTTTCACCCCCTGGGGTGATCCCCCCTATCTATCTATCTAACAATGTACTATTTTTAATAGTATAGCCTGCGACTATTATTATAATTAAGAGTTGATTAATAATTAAGCTTGTGTTTATTATCATAGCAAAGAAAAACGTAAGTAGGTATAATAATCCATTTCCGCAATAAGACAGGAAGTTCACATTTTCCGTCAAGAAAATCTATTTCAATCTAGGCATAAACTAAACTAGGTTTAGATTTAATCTTTAGAACATAGCGTAATGTTTTCCATAATCCGACTCTATATAGCAAGGCCTATTCATAGAGAAGTAGTTCATCTTTTACCTAATATACAAACTGCCACAGTCAAATAGCTTTTGACAGAACGACGTCTGTCAGGCAATGATTAAAGAAAAGTAAAGAAGTTTCTTTTGTCATTGGTTTAAAATATTGACATATTTTGATTCTCCAATGCCTAATAAATTAATAATAATAAAATTACATATTTTATTTGCAAGAATCGTTGTATTATCATTAATGTCCTAATGTTAACAGACATACATAGTTCGTGATGCAAAATAATTATCTTATTGAACCCGTAGCACTTATAATTGAAATCCAAATAGTTTATAAAAACGAGGCCAAATGCACATACTTACTTACGTTATGTGTTTGTTTATACACGATATGTGTATAACACGTATAACATCAATGCCAGGTGAGTTTAAGTTCTTTCTCTTTAATTTTTTAGATTTTATTTTTTATAGTTTTTATCCAGGCCGGAGAATAACTAGTTTTAGTTAATAAAATTTAGTAGGTCAGTCACGACTAAGTGAGTGCATCTTCGTTACATGTCTGTAACTGTATTAAGTTATTTTACTGTAATTCCATGTACTTTGAGGTAATACACATCGACATCTACGAATGATAGTATGAAGGGAAGAAGCCGGCATCTCGCAAGCCTGATCTTGCCATCTGTACGGTCTCTTCCTCAACTGAACTCAATTCAACATTATTAGTAGTAAAGAATTTAGTAACGGGCCGATTGGTTGTAGCCTTCAATTGTTTCGAAGTTTTCCCCTTCTAGGCGTGACGTCACATAACATTTACTTCATCGTCTAGCAGCTCAGTTAATCTCCTCCTCTATCAGCTCCTCCTCCACCAACTGCAATGCCCAACTGGTTATTCCACGAGGTTTTTTTTCCCCATGGAATAACTGTTTAATTGTACAAAATAAATTAGTAATATTCGTTGGCCGTGGACCAATTCAAACAAGCGATGGTAGTACATTTTAGACTTTCGCGCGTTGTATTCATAATTATATAATTATTTAAGCGATGGTAGGCTATCAATAACGTTGTGATAAGTCATGATCAATAAATAGTCGGGAAGCGATATTTTGAACAAAAATAACGAGAAATTCGGTTCCACACTAAATTGTCAATAAAGTAAAATAGCTGTTATGTACTATACCTACCTACCTAATTATTTTTTACCTAATACAATTTTAGATTTGAGCAGTATTTGTAAAGAAAGAGTGAGAGCCTTGAAACCCTCATCCTCATAAACCTATTAAGCTAAAGGGGAACTGTAGGTTACAGAAACCTCTTAGTACCATCTTATATTCTTGGGGGGCCAGGCATTCCTGAAGACACTTCGATCCCATGGAATCTGTTGGGCCAAACTGTTGTCCACCAACGCTGCCCCAATCCGTTTTTTGGTAGACTTTACTTATAGAATAGAAAATCAAATTTTTGCCGTATGCACATTTCCTCACGATGTTTTCCTTCACCGAAAAACTGTGGTATTATGATAAACTGTACTTAAGTTCTGAAAAACTCATTGGTACAGACCAAGGTTCGAACCCACGACCTCGTGAACGTGACTCGAGTGCACAATCAAATAAGCTACCGCTGCGCATAAACTTGTGGGGACAAGTATTATAAGTTCGCCAAATGTTTGATTGTATTAGGTTTTTGTATTGCATTTTCCCGTTATCGCAGCATGCAGTGTAGACCGTAGGCCATTAACGCGGCTCGCGTGCGCACGCGCCTCCATAACCGACACTTTATGGCTCTGTAAAACTGACGACTGAAGTTCACATAACTTAGATAGACATAATTTTCCTGTTCTATGAAATATATTACGCGTGGAGGGTGGAGAAACGGCACAACCGAATTCTACTTGGTTATCAATGTAACGGGACCTCGAGTGAGGAAACCACCAGGCGCCGGCAGCATAGTTTAAGTTTTTAAGTGACGCCAAAAAATACATTGCTTTCAACAAAAACTACTAGAGCTCATTTTAGTCCCGACCTTTGCTTTTAGGACTTTCTGAAACGAAGGCATTTATACAACAACTTGCAATGTTTTTCATTCTATCTGGAGAGTTAATGGATTCATTTATTTAATTCTAATATTATATTATACTTAATTTAAGCAGCAGTTTCAGTTAGCAGTTCCATTTTAACATAAATAAACATTTCAGTTTTCCTGGACCCCTCAACTATTACAGCAATACTCCAGGCAGGACTATCGCAAAAGGAAGTAACTGATTAATTTTTCAACAAAGTAACGTGCGGCGCGCGCGCAGATAAGCATACTTACATAGTCGCGTGCCCTTAGGCTGCACGCGATTAACACCTTTGTACGTGCCCTATTGGCGCCCTTGTTACAAGTAAACGCCATGCACAACCGACAAACTTAGAATACTGGGTTTCATGAAAATCAAGCAATACGGGTAGGTTGTCGGTTTGTGTTTGCAGTCCTTCGGCCAATTTCATGAAAATCACAGATTGTTGGAATAAATTATAGCAAGGTGGAGTTGGAATAAATTATAGCAACAACCCTTCTTTTTTCGTTGTGGACCAAAGAGGTTGAAAATCACAGATTCGCGGAGTTAGTTGGAATAAATTATAGCAACAACCCTTCTTTTTTCGTTGGGGACCAAAGAGGTAGACAAAGTACTTTTTCACCTCACACTCAGGCTCGGAAGGGTACACTTTGGCAGTCGAAATCTGCGTGCAAAAATGCTTTTTAAACCCTAGCGTGCAAAAGGTTTGGACACTTTGGACTTATAACTATCTAATCTGTGGAGAAGGTTTTCAAAATTCGAACCTGTCATAAATGATGAAATGTCACAATGAATACGATTAGAAACTCGGTTCGTCATTATTCTTTTTATATAGGTTACTTTTATTGTCATTTTAAATTACTTTAAAATAACACTAATACTCCGTTTTGGTTTTATTACCTACTTAAATTATCTTAGTTCCTTCCATAAATCATAAAAATAAAGCGAGACTAAAATATATATTTTGAATATTTTTTTGGTGTAAGAATTTTAAATGTATGGTGGGTGAGATTTCGGAACGCACCCGAAAAAAACGTTTTAATTTTTTATTCCAATTTTCCTACTTTCTATTTTCGTCGAAGATAAAAATTTAACACCTAAAGAATTAATGCAAGCGATAGGTACTTAATGCTGAATTGAGTTGTCTTCCGAAAAGTACATAAAAGCGTAGGATTTGTTCAATTCCCAAATCACAAACTTATCCGGTCCAAAAAAGATTTAGTTGTAATATTTTTACTTAAAAGTTTTAATTTAAATAAACTCTAATTCACTACGTATTTAAGCTGTTTTTCTTTCACTCCTCCACAATTTCCTCGCTCTAGTCAGTTGAAAAATTGTGCGTTGCGCTCGGCAGGAAAGTTATTTTGCGTCTCGTACCTTTGAAACCCTCACTACGCTCAGGATTCTGTCTTTGAACTACGAGCGAAGCGAGTAGCACCCTTCGCTTGCTTAGTTTTCAATACTAGTACTCGCACATTAATAACCAACTTTGCAGCCTTGCAGCAAATAACTAACTATTTCTCAAACATGCTTCAAAATGTTAGCATTAGATAAATTGATAATGCTATACTATTCAAATACATGCGAGCAGGCGGCCAGCAATGTTCGTATGACAATCTCTGAGTATTTAAACAAAATTAATTGAAAACGGTAAATTGAAGTAATGTTTTAAATGTGGTGTAGTGCAGTGCGTGCATGCCTACACGTTTATTTTGACGTAACGTTAATAATTGATATCGCTATCACGATATAGTAATCAAAAAAAAATCGTGGCTCAACCATAAAAAATATACATTTCATATGAAAATAAGTTCCATTTGTTGATTCATTTTTTTGGGAGGTATTTAACTGCCCTTAATTTTAATGTTAGAAAAAGGATAAATTATACCTGTAAGTAATATATAGATGTCGCATACACACGCACACACACTTGTTTTAGTATCAACTATAATCGACTCTATGTGTAAATAATACACATAAAAAACACGATTTTTTTAGGAATACCAATTTTTTTATTCCTACTATGGGTTACCAACCGTTCACCTGAGTTGTCCACCTGGTTGGTCAGTAACTCAAAGCGATGATCACCATAGTATTGGTGATCGCAGCAGGTAGGTAACATATTATCAACCCTGTATATCTCCTCCGTGATCAACCCACACATTATTGTAGGGGTTTCATATTTTTATGGGATGACCCGTGTTATGTCGTAGGAAATAGCTAGATAATAAAAAGTAAATACAAAAATAATGAATAGGTAGGTACTTACATGAATTTTTTTTATGGGGAAAAGAAAATGAGAGAGATAAAGGTTACTATAATATAGGCGATAGAAACTAAACTGAAGATGACTACAGGCTACATACGTATTTATGTCGCAGATCCGATGGTAGTTGAGAAAGAATGACTTATAATTTGGGTGAAGTCCTTGCGCTAGGTAAGTTTTATGTCCAACTCTGGACATCGACAAGCCGATGATGAAGAAACACAAACTAATCATATTTAAAAATTAATGAAATTATGGATAAATATGATAAATCGTAAAAAAATATACATGTAAAAGTCAATATTTCGCGTTGAACCACAGAGTAAGTAATAGGTTGAACGGTGTGTAGGTGTGTATGAGATAATAAATAAAGACAGGTTTCCTTATTTCGAGCTATTGTTTAATGTTGGTTAATGTATGAGATGTATGACAAAATATAGATCATCGACAACGTCGATTGAACTAAGCATTCCACATAATGACGCGGAGCAACTTTACGGTACGGGCATAGACTTATAGTATAGTGCTACCTAATAAATGCAGCAAGTATCTCGCTAAAAGTGTGCTGGTCCTTAGAAAATTTGCTATACAAATGAAAATATGAATTTATTTATTTTACCTTTTCTTGACAAAAAAGGAATGCTTTGTTTTACTTATTACCTACTTACTCCCCAATTATCAGACTCGATTCCATCCAGCGAAGGGGCGATACCAGTCACTGGAATCGCCATCACTCGACTCTGAAACAAATGAACCGAATATTATCGTGAACATAACCGCAGTTGAAATTATGTGAATATGCGGCGGATTGCCGCTGCAGTTCGTCACACGAATATGAAAGAAGCTTTATTAACACAAACGACTAAAAACCGGTGGTTACTGACAGTTACTACCCATTGTTCGACAGACCGCGGTAGATAAAAAAATATGGTGGTTATTATTTATGGAAAGGCAAACTATTCGTGATGGTCTATATGGGCACTTTGGTTATAAATGAAAATAAGTTAAAATACATAAAGTAGAGATTCAGTCGTGTTATGAGATTGCCTTGAGTTTGTGAGGTTCAAACTGCGAGATTTTATGGAGTTTACCTACCAATTATAATCTGAAAGGCCTTTCAGTACCCAGTCAGAGTCAAAATAATTCTATTGCGGGTACATTATTTTGCGAGTTCTGCCGCTGCAGGTGTTAAGTTAGGTACTGTAAAGAAAAGAAAGAATCTCAAGTCATTTAAAATATTAATTCAATGTGACTTGAGATACATCTAATGAAATGCATGCTAACACCTATCTACAGTTTGAACTCCATTTATCCATCGTACGAAGTCACAAACTCGTTTGAGATACCGTTTAAGAGCGGGCCGTGCACAAGCTGAATAATCTGACAGAGCCCCTTCGATTTGATCGTATACATAACATGCCGTTGCGTTCAATTAAGCTGATATCGAAAGCCGCGTTAATGATGGCGTCAACACACTCAGTCCTCAGCCTTCCTCATTCAATCGCTTCCAGCTACCATTTTCATATCGTCGGTCAATCTAGACGGGGGACATCCCAAGCTGCACTTATACGCGTATCATGTGACGCTTTGCAACAGGTTCCTGCGACAGATGTGGTGTGTTCACTGCCGAACAGCTTATTGGCTACACTGTTGGTAGGCCTTAGTTCCTGTCGGACCTCCTCATTTCGGCAACCAAAGTAATTTTGGACATCTTTCGGTCACCGAAACACGTTTTGTCCTACTACAGTTTCAAGACAAGCAGTGAATCACTCGCGAGTCTTTTCACACCTTCGTTTTCTGAACACTCCGCTCGCTGTCCCAAATCATATGTCACACTTTGGTGTCATGTAAACACTAATAGGTCAATGGCATACAGGCACGCTTCCAATCAGTGTAGTCTTTGTTTAAACAATTTAGAAATTAACGGGACTGTTGTCATAAGAGCGTCGATAACGCCCTTGGTCATTAGATGTGTACATTGCACACATGTTTTAGTGATAATTTTGTCGTCACTGTCATATTATACATAATGTTTAAATATACTTACCGACATACATTTACATTGGTGGATTGCATGAGAGAATAAGGAAATTATACACAGGTTCATAACTGTTATTGTCCGCTTGGAATTAAGTAAGTACCGCGAATAATTCTACTAATATTATATAGGCGAAAGTTTATAAGCATGTTTGTGAGGATATTTTCACGCTATGTCCCTGATCGGGATATTGCGATCGTGACACACCGGATTCGCTTCGCTCAGTCTCATTCATTCGGGTCACACACGCTATATCAGGGATTTAATTTATTTATATATATAGTGACTAGGTACATAATGTAAAGTCGAGTTGCAGTGCGAGTGGGCAGCTTAATTTATATTTGCCTGTGGTATCTCTGTAATCACCGCGAGGTTGGAAGGGCTAAAGGAGTTTCTATTGCATCTGGTCCACGGGTAATCACGGGTCATGGTCACCTGCAGCTTATAGACCACATGTTCGTTGCTATCCTAGAACTATCATAGTTCTAAGAAATACTAATTTGTCATTCACTAATTTTGTTGTCCTTTGTAATGAAATGAACGACCCTAAACAATAACATGAAACCCAATATATAAATTAGTTACAGACAATGAGTTTTATATAAAAGCAGCTCCACAGATATTAAGGTTGCAAACAATGCCAACTACAACATTTTAATTTGTTTACCAATATAATTCTTGCAAATTAATTCCTTGCAATTAGGTACAAGTTTGTTTGCATAAACTACGTTACGAATTAAATATTAAATCCTATTTCTTGAATTTAGAAAAAGGCAAGGGACAGCACAGAGATATAAAGACAATATTTTTATTGTTTTCATATAGTACTTAACATAAAAGCAGTCATATCAGCCATTTTAAAGTTGTAGGTATGCACCTACAAAAAATTAAATTAAATATAGGTAGGACCATTTTCAGTAATAACAAGGTACACTTTTTGCCAAAATATTGACTAAATAAGTCACTATGGTCTTGAAACATTTCTAGATCGCCTTGATTTTATTTTTCGAGTACATGTGAAATCGCCTCAAGCTACATGTGGCAAATATATAGGTAGTTTAAGTCGCCATTAGGGTCTACACACACTTGATACTTCAGCGATCGACGACTTTGCTGCTGCTGTATCAATCGACACTAGAGTAGAGTCACAATACACGTGCCGGATTGTTTGTTAGTCTGCATCATGTAGAAAGAAACTTTGACGCAATTTGGAAGCATTTCAAATGCGCATGATTAAGTCTGTACAACAAGACTCCTAAAAGCAACTAACTAGCCGAATGCCATATGCTAATAGCATCGAGTGTGCGCATTTCCTTATTTTGGCCAGTCCTTTGCAAAGTAAATATAGTTTTGCGAACGACTCTCATTGACAAAGATTTCACATTTTAACTTTCTCCAATGTACTGTTCTTTTACTTTCGAGTGACGATAGGAGTGCGATGTATTGTATTGTAAAATACAATACATTTTACACATACGTTGGTCGGCCAAAATGTCAAGTTTTCTGTGTACCTAGGTACCTAACAAAATGACTGGCATGCTCCCGAGTAAAACACAAAGCTTCCCTTGACCGTCCTCAATAGAGGACAAATCACCAAAAAAGAAAAAAAAAAGTAGTCGGAATCATCCGGACAAGTACGTCGTACGTACGAGATGTCCAACAGAGTAGGTACGTCGACAGACTGATGATAAATATAGATATCAATATAGTATGAAAAATCGGGCAAACTTGCTCAACAGTTTCCGTAGCACAAGGAAGCAAGAACCAAGAGCTCATCCTCTACTTGTAGGTATTGATCTCTGCGGACGTAAGACGATGATCCTTCACGTCACAGTTGAATTGCCTTCTAAATATTTAGAAACGATCGAAGGTCAAGTCTCCAAGCTGACCTCGTCATCGCTTAGGCAGCAGAACAAAAATTTGACAGCAGTGCGACTAACAAAAATTAAAAATCGTGCGTGATTTTTTACATACTTATTTCCAATATGGTACCAACGAACTTTTTAATCGTACTTCTTGTCATCGCTGAACAAGCGACCAAATCGCACTAAGCAACATACATATGTGTATGGTTACCTGGCTATTTCGTATGTAACACGCATTATTATAAACGGTATGACACCAAGATAACATCTGTATGTCATTATAATGATCCTGCTACTGAAAGAAACCTTGCTTAAGACGTGCTCAGTAAATATCTGCAATTTTTTAAGTAAAAACCTGGTTTTAATTACCTATCTGGCTAACGCTTTGTTTGTACCTTTTACATTGATATTTTGGACGATCACTACCCAAATACCTGGAAGAGCCCCGACATCCCCCGGCTCTAAATGTCACAAAATTATGAAAAGACCTAATATCAGACTTCTTTGATCGATATACAACAAAAATAGTTTAAAAGTCGTCTCTCTCGGCTAATCGTGATGTGTCGTGATGTAAAAATAAAACCACTCCGTATTGATGCTATCATCTTAAGCACTACTTCTCTATTAAGAGTCATAATATTTTTGCATGGTCATATGGACTAATGATAATTGTTAGTAATTTTAAATAAAATTGTTAACAACATAATAGAGACATCGTTATCTAAATAAATGTTTCTCGTGGCTATCGTAGTTACAATAATATGTTCCTACAAATATTTTAAATTAAAACTAGATACCTAGTATTTGTCTAGCAAATCCACTTATAGATGATCTAAGTTGGTCTAATTACATTTACTTTCCCATTTTCATTAGTAATGTTTTCGTTGTTTACATTACTTTATAACAATAATAAATTCTTTATTTCGGCCAACTATAGGGGCCATATTACATATACATTACATACTAACATATATATCAAAATAATTCTTACAAAATAATCGTAACTTCACCTTTAACAAAATTGACGTTATAAATGAACGTAACACTTACATAAAATAAGTCATCTAAGTAGCGCCACCATTACTGCAAAAACTATTTGCTGTTTGAATGTGATTCACATAGAACTATTTAATATGTCTATGGTTTTATCGACCTATGTCCGTTTTATGGCATGGAGCGTTTCTGTTTTGAACGTTCGGTATCGGGTACTTACTGTCTCATAGCATACTCGTAGTCAATAAAAACGTTAAAAGTGAAAATTATAATTTAAAAAAATGTTGAATAAGGAAACGTATACAGATTTTAGTCAATAGATTAATGAAATCAATCTTCATCATAACCGAACGACACATGTAAGTAGATTTATTCCTACCGACCTTTTGGGCCAAAAAATAAAATTCTAACTTGTGGTAGGTTAACCTATTTAGGAGATACTAGCGAACGTGCTGCGACTTGGTCCGCGTTGACCTGGCGTTGACTAGTCGCAGGACGTTCATACGTTATTCCAGGATATCTGAACCGGTGACATTTGAACCGAGTTTCTGAACAAAATAAAACAGGATGATGTTATGTTTTTTTTACATCGCCTTTTAAGCGCGCCTAGGCGTTACGACATCAGATAAGAGACTTAGTCTTATTACTGTAAGGCACGCCACTTCGCGCGACTTTTGATAATAATTTTGTTCCAAAATTAGTTTCGCATGTCGTTCGCACAACCGTTCAAATACTTTCCACTCGGCACTGCCAGATAGTTTTTACATAATAAGATAAAGCATAGCCATAGCATCGCGGTCTTTGGTATTCGATAACTGAACCTGCATATAATAATCTATGTATAGGTACCGAGCTATCCTTTTAGCACTTCCAAAGGGTAAATTTAAAGTAAGGTACAGAGAGAATGAACCGGGGTAATCACTTCAATGTTAATTTCCTCAACATACTGAACAATGGCGTTATTACCTACCATTCAAACGAATGAATAAGCTTAAGTTTATTATGTTTCAGTCCGTGCTTATATGTTTTTGATCGTACAAACTGAAGATATACTATACGTATACTTACTATTTCAGTGTGACACGCCGATATCGTGTCGACGGCCAAAACCGTTATCGGGTAGTGTAAAAAGCACTAAAAATCGCGCAAAAAGTAAGGCAGAGGCTAGTGACATTGCAGAGTATGGAGTCATACTTTTTTCTAATTCTTTTTTTCTGCTCCAGCGGATCTGGCTGCCGAGCGTATCAATTAAGAGATCCTTAGAACCACGATTTATAGAAATTGCGTCATCCACACAGATAACAATGTGTGCTTTTGAAGTGGATTAATTTTGCAAAAAATAAAAAAGATATAAGTAATATAAATGATACTACACGTTTGCAATTGGACTTAATTTTTTTTACGTCATCGTATTATGTCGAGCTGTTTACCTTTTTTGTTTACTCGCATATTTGATGGTCCCCGCCGTGGGGGCGCCCATCCGTCTGCTCTAACCTGTCTTGTTTTTTATTCATACATCAACGCATGGAGCTTTCGCCGCTCTGCTAAATGTACCACCCGGTGGACCACTGTATCGAAATGTGTCCATGTATACGGGATGTAATGTAATCGGCGATCGGGAATGTAATACATGTTTCAGAGTAAAAAATGTGCATGTGTGCGTGTTTCTCCAAAATGCAGACTTTCACAGAAGATACAAACTGGTGTCCACGAATAATAACTAGCCATAAATAAATTTAATATAATAAAACAATAAACAAACAAATTAGGAACAGACAACAATAACGTTGTAAACATTATTATTATATATTACAATAATGAAATATCAAAAACAATATATTATATTATCATATAAGTATAAAAAAGGAATATTTTGTTTTAATTTTTTTTTAGCTGTAAATATTTAGATAAGTTTATTTTTAAGTTAGTATTTCTGTTTTTCTAATTGAATTGAATATTACTTCTAATAAAAATAAGATTAAAAAATATTTTATGCTGCTGTAAAGAAGCGTCAAAACATTTAAAAAATACAAAAAGTTGCCAATAAAAGTAGCAGCAATAATACAACGTACAACCCTTAATTAAGTTTAGAAAAGTCATTGGGCTAGATAGATTAGGACTAAAATCAAAACTTTAATTAGAAATTAATGGGTTTTGATAAATAACTAAAAAGTATCCACAAGAATAAGAAGATTTGATGAAGATTTCTCCTCAATAATAAACTGGTTCCTAATTTTCAAATTGTCATCCGGCCGGACTCCGGACTGACTGACGCCATCGCACCGGGTTAGCCGGATCGGACTGGATCGAACCGGATTGCATTGATCGGCTTGGCTTTAATGCTGCACTTATTCTCAAACGCCGCCGCTAACTCCAAACGGCCGCATTATATATGCAGACGAACACGTTTGGTTTCTCCCTCGCGGAATTTCGGACAGGAAACTTTATTAAGATAGCTTAATACTTCATAGGCCTGCAAAGGTCAGTAAATGGGTTTTCCAATCTAATCGATAAAACGAGGAAATGGAGGAATTTTTTCATTTACAACTACTGTCTAGAATTAGTCCAGCTGGACCGTATAATTAAAGTAGGTTTATTTATTTTTATACATTTATCAAAAAAATATTTATTTACCCCAATTCACGGTCTATATAGATCATACATTATGGAGTTCCCATCATGTGGATTATTCTTTAGTCGCCGTGGGGTTTATGCTTGATTAAAATGATTACTAATTTTACTGATTGTCTGTGCGGTGTACTTTACAATCGCTTTTTTTCTTATTCGCTTTTCTGCTCTATCACATTTTCTCATCCAGTTTCACACCCGTTCTCAAAAAGAAAAACTTATTTAAACCCCAATAAAAACATAAGCTAAAGTAGGTCTTCGTCCTCAAAACAAAATTACAGGAAAAGCAGAATAGATGAATGATTATTTCCGACAATATTGCTAAAGTCAATAGTTTTTCAAATATGTATTTTATACTTACCTACACATGTCTGTGTGTGTACTATATGAGTACACAATGGAACTCAATGAGATAAATTACATATAATAATATGTACACTAAGTATGTTTAAACAGCTTGAATTTGGCACAATACGGTGTTAAACATATTTTTTAGACCAGAGAATTTGTTTTTGCAGCCAGTTTTAGGATTCAAGTATCTGGTTTATAAGTGCTGTATAAATACTCGTATTTGTAGTGATGCCTGGCTTTGCTAGGTTAAAAATTGACAAAATTATTGGATCATTTTAATACTTTACGAATTAAATCAGTAAGTAAAATATGATATAGGTTAACTTATTAATTTTAACTACATACATATTACATCTGTTCAAGTGTGTACATAATAGCTGCACTTTCCAATAAAATATTTGAAACAAACACTTAACTGGATGCACCTTCCTTGAAATAACATGTCGCTGAACTTCGTGTCGCCCGACTTCATGTCGCTGGCTACGGAGGGAATTTCATAGAAATACATAGAAACCAGTAGTGTCGCTGCGACGTCGTCTGCAGCTGCTGCGTGCAGTCGGCTACCAACTTGTACCTTTATCCCCGACGCCACTGACGCTCGATTAGGATATTGACTGCCCTTAATTTTGGGAGAATGCAACATTGGACAGTTACAATTGTGCTCTTTCTTGTCTTATCTTAAAGGGTCAGGACTACCTGACGATACTTCGACTCCTGAAAGATCTTTTGTGCCAACCCCTATCCACCTACGGTGCCTCAATCCGTTTTTTGGGGGATTACTCATACGCTTACACCTACGCATCTGATCTTTGGCGTATGCAGTTTTCTTACTATGTTTTCCTTCACCGAAAAGGCTCTGATATTAAGTATAATAAAACGTACTTAAAAACTCGTTGGTACGGTCTAGGTTCGAACCCACGACCTCATGGAACGTGAGGCGAGTGCACAACCAAGTAGGGTGCCACGGCACGGCACTTTCTTGTTTACCTTGCTAGAGTTGTTCAGTTCTGAGTGTTACTATAGGTGTTTTATTACACCCTAAATATAAAGCGAATGGCTGCCAATATGGCATCAGAACTTATTGCAAAAAAGCATTGAGAAGGTGATGTCAGTAAAGCGATCGTGCGGATAAGCTATCGATATTGCAACGTAACACTTGTGTGAAAACATCGAGCGAGCATCACATCACGTTTTCTAAGCAAATTGTGAGACCTAGGTTGCACAAGAATACGGACCACAGAATACAGTACAGGACCAAGTGGGACACAACGACGCACTTTCCTAAAAATGTCAGACTGTGTTGCCTTTACTAGTACCAGTAGTATATAATAATCTGTGCCTTTGTACAAAAGTATTCCCAAAGGAACTATGTTGATATTTTTAACTGTTTTCAAGTTACAGCTTAGTGTTTTATGTAGGTACCTACGTAACGTTCAAGGTAGTGACGGGTATGCTATTGACAAAACACAGTGATTGTGATTGTTTCATAATGAATTTGTAAAAACCCTATTGAATTTGAAAAAAAAACACGATGTTGTGGTAAAGTCACGTAAGCGGATTCGGAAGTTAGCGCCTGACGCTTTTCACACCGTCATTATCCTGTTCAATTGGCGGCAAGAAACTGTTTGTCCGATTAACGAGAACTGCACCATCTCCTTTTTTTAATAACTTCTTATCATTCGGAAATTGGCGGAATTATTGTGCCTTATATACAATGACAAAAGAAACTAAAGGAGATAATACATACATACATATTTTAATTTGTTGAGCGTGCCGATTCGCCATATTGTGTTTAATGCTGTTTACAGTGAATTATCAGTGTTTTCGTGTAATTTAGTGGGAATCGTGAGATTTGGACTTTAATTGTTATAATTGCGATATGGACCAAGAAACATGTCAAAGTGTAAAAAACAGTGTAGTGCCAGGCCAATTGTCGGCCATTTTATGATTTCCCAATGTAAAAGTGTACACGATTTTTTGTACATGTCCTCCTTACTAAAACCCTCCTCCTCCTAATGCTCCTCCTAAATCACCTAATACAAAAGGCCATTAAATATAAATATATAAAAAAAAACATAGATTCGGAAGTTGCAGTTTTTGTTCTGTGTATAGTAATAGCGTCTTCGTTTATCTCAAACCACCAAGCTCTGTTTACGTTTTTGGTCGTTGTTTTTAAAATATTGCGATAGGATTAGATGTGTGACTTCAAATAAATATTCATAATTATTAATATTTTTATATTTATTTTATTTAAATTAGACTTCATTGGTGCAAAATTTTAAAAAACAGCAGGAAAAATGCACGCAAAATAATAAAAAAGATTAATTGATTGAAAAAGTAGAATTGTTTCATTTTGAGATATGAGGCAAGGCAACGAGATGCAATATACTCGCTAAGGATGACGATGACGTAGGGCGGAAGACGGTGTGCAAATTAAAGTAAATATAGGTACATCTAGGTATATAAACTTAGGTCAATCCTACACGACCTGTAGAAGCTGTCTTAACTAGCTTGGTAGCTTGCCTATGCGAACTAGTTGTCATTTGTTACAGAAATTAAATAATATTTCTAAATGACTTAGTCATATTCATATTATCAGTAAGTGTGTATTAGTTCATCTTTCATTGCCCATCCCAAAATTTCCCAGTATTTAATTGCATGTAAGTACACTGGTACATTTATACAACGTTAATTTTTTATCTACCACCGCCTCCAAGGTGTTATATATTAGAGCTGGGAAGAAGAAGCGGCGCAACAAACTTCCGCAACACATCTTTTAAAATCAAGTTTGTACATAACATTATTTTGTAAAGATTGTGCGAGGCTGAAGTAACATTAACACCAGGCATCTTTGTCATTTAGATAATCGACTGTCCTATAATAAGCTTTCTTACAAAGTTGTTGTTTAATGTAGGTCTTAAATTTTCTGTCATTCATATTTAAGATTTCTTCTGGTAGTTTGTTGTAGAAGCGTATACATTGCCCCGTGAATGATTTACTGACCTTACTAAGCCTTAACTGTGGTGGTACAAGTTTGTTTTTGTTTCTTGTAACATAAGCTGTGTTTATGTCACAGTGCCTCAAAAAGAGAGATATATTTTTGCGGACATACAAAATATTCTCAAAAATGTTACTGGCAACGGTTAATATATTAATTTCTTTAAACAAATATTCAAACAAATATTGTCAAAGTAGATTACACACCACACGTACCATCTGCAGGACCAACCGGTTGCGGTAACAAATCATACCGCACATTATGTAGAATCAGCCTAAGTGCGGAAGTTCGTAGATATTATCGCTGTAAGTGCAACAGTCAGTTTTATAGAAGCGGAACTGTTTCGAGTACAGTGTAGTGACGCGATGTGCGATGCATCGGCCGAGTTGGGTGGCTGTGGCCATGGTACACATTAAAATACAATGGTTTCCGCACAGGCCACTCGATGCTTAGATGATGCAGTTGGCCATCATCGCTGATGAGCCCACTTAGCGCGGATATTTCCACATATACACGTCTACAGGCGATAGAAATCAATGGCTTAATTGAAATGCTTAAGTCTCACACTTTTCGCATTTAAATATCATCATTTTAACTCTGTCAAATCATCGATTCAGCTTTAAAAACTAATAATTAAACATTAGTATATTTACCAGGTAATGTAAGTAAATAACTTGCGTTTATTAAAAAAAAATACATACAGCCGAACATAGTACCTCCTCCTTTTTTGGAAGTCGGTAAAAACTACAAAATCGTTCTACTTGGGTAGTTCTCGAATTAAACATCATTGATTAACAACTTAGTAATATAATAACTTTACTATTTCATTAGTAGGTATTAGAGTAGGTAAGTTAATTTTTAGGGTTCCGTACCTGTACCTCAAAAGAGGAAAAAAGGAACCCTTACAGGATCACTCCGTTGTCCGTCTGTTTTTTAAATAGGTACCTACATCAATTTTTGGGTTTCATTACTCATCTTCATACATTTATTTTGCAAACAACAAAAATACCTACTGGCTATTTCCTCACTAAACATTTATGTTCAAACTTGAAAATATTCAAAATTGATTTTTACTTTCTCTGCCCTCGAGGTACGTAGAGAAGAGAGGTAGAGTAAGTATGTAATGGCGAAAAAAAAAAGATTTTCCTATTTTCGCGTAAATGTGTTCTATGTATTTTAACGATAACACTACCTACCTACCGAAAGACCAAATACATCAATTCCATCCGTCCGTCTCGCTAAGCTCTCAAGGCTAAAACCTTTGGTCGATTGGGACCAAATTTGGATCATAATAGTTTAAAATTATTTGTCGAAGGATTATCAACAGTTTATTCGCACCGTCACACCAAAGAGTAGCTGTCATACAACAAAAAGATATTTTTTTTCTCAAAAACGGCTCTAATTATTTTGATGAAACTTTTTACGTCGTAGTTGCTTAAGTTTGTCTATGACATAGTAATACCCATTTAGCGAGCGGGAGCGTAGCGAGCTTTTTCCGTGTTCTGTGCCCATTAGTCTGGGAAAAACTAGTGTGTTTGTGTCCTCTACAACTGAAATTGAAACTTGCGATTTACTCGCAAATGGTTGGAGCTATTGAATTGTCATATGTTACGAATGAGTAGTAAGTGAGTAGTAATATGGGTAGGTAGGTATAATATACAACATGAACTCATCAGTTTATGTAAAAAAATCCTTACAAAAAAAATTTTTCTATGGAAAAAAATTGATAGGAAAATGACGAAACTGTATGAGTTTATTCTTTCCTACTTAAAAAAACCAGACAAGTGGGAGTAAGACTCGCGCCCTGATGGTTCTGTACAAACTTAATTAAAGAAATATAATCGTTAATAAAAGTAGCTGTAGGGAAACCCCAGTGCAAAAATACAACAATTAGTTAAAGCAGTTTTTCTTTGAGTACTACTCGTATTTTTTACTTTTTTGTGTTTCTTTTTCATTTTAACGTGTTTGTGTCAAATTAAGTCAGTTCTGTGGCACTGCGTTACGCCAAGGTCACGTTTATAGTTTTATTGTCAATCAAAACTTTGATGAGAACATAAACCGGATCCAAATGTTTTGTTTGGGTTTTTTAACCAGACATATTATGTACACTTACATTATTTGAACTTAGTAATTTGGGCAAACAATTAATATTTTTTGTTTCCATTTCAATTCGATTTGTTTTATTCGTATTATACGATTTATATTGAATTAAGAAATAATAAGGGTTAAATAGAGCGTCAGTGGCGTCCGCGATAAGACGCGGCCTATCATATCGAAAGGTCCGAAGTTCGATCCCCGGCTGGGCCGTGTACCAATAGTTTTTTTCTCGAAACTTAAGTACTTTTACTGACTGCTCTCAAACGGTGAAGGCAAACATCGTGAGGAAACCTGCATACTTTTTAGGCGCATGTGAAGACCACCAACCCTCACTGGGCTAGCGTGGTGGACAATTAAATTAATAGCCCTAACGCCCTCGTTGAGAGGGTAGGCCTGAGCCCCAGCAGTGGGGACTGTTATTAGACTGTTGATTTGAAGAAATAATACCTATGTGTAATCTGTGTAGCTTTATTCGTTTATAAGTTCTGGTCACATCGGGCTTAGGTAGGTACCTTCATAACACACCAGGGTTAATAATATCCGAGAATGAAAACATTGAATAGTACAGTACTGCAGCGGCCGCCGGTAGTAATTAATTTATCCGGCCGCTAAACACAGACAGATATGAATTTTCATACAACATTGACGGCCGATGCTCGCATGTATTTGAACAGCGCAGCATTTTCGATTTATCTTGAATAAAGCATGTTTGAGAAAAGAAATTTCAATATCTACCAGCATTAGAGCACACGACTTATCTAGAAAATTCATAACACATTGTACATGTGAGGAATAAGATGCACATCTCTTTGACACAAGATCCAGTGGATTGAATAGATTAGATTAGATTTATTTACCACACATTACAAATACTAGTACATAGTGTCACTTACGTAAAAGGTCAAAGTTAATGTGATCGTCAAAGAATCGAAATAAAAGGAAAATACAAAATGTCAATTTTACACAACTAGTGTATGATCATTAATGATAAAATAATGTATTTAAAATAATGAATAAATGTCATGTCAATGTTATAATTTGAATTTAGAACTTTATGTTCATATATTCTTTGACAGAGTATAATTCTTAATAAGTTACAATTTAGGTACAGCAATAAAATAGAAATGTTCCTCCCAGTTGCGGTCTAGCCTACATGTATAGGTAGGTATACGAGTACTTACTCGTAGTTTACTCTACTAAACTAATGGGTAACAAATAATGCTCCTTTCGTCTGGATATCAGCACTCGTACGAATCCGATCACTAACTACAACATTATCTACTGTACCCATTTATGCTATAACATAATAAATAACATAGGTGGTTGGTTGTAGGTAGTATATAGCTGTGTGTATATGCATACACAATGTGACAATTACAGTTAAGAATATTTTTACACGCATTACCCAAAACCCAAATGTGTACATAAATATTCATCAGTGCTAAATATGTTTTCTTAAATTTTTTCTCTCAGAAATCGTAACATAATGAATACGATTTCAAACGACCTTACATAAATGAAGTGGCTAATAATAATGTAATAGTTGGTAAGTATTTACGATATTATTATGCATTATTTTGAACTACATAGTTTAATATCAAATACAATGTAAAAATTGTTTGAATATGAAAAAAATATGAATTTGATAATTTCCCAATTCACACCCTACTTCCAGGAGTCTCGTTCCATCAATAAGGTTTTTTTTAGATATCTTTCGAAACTTTATTTGTGTAACGTTATTTTTTATTTCAATATTTGTTTAGATTTGTTTCCATTAGGGTAATTATATTTTAACATTATAATTTTTCTAGTGTGGTTAAAAACACTAGAAATCAACTTCTAATATCGTTTTAGAACATTCACATTCTTAATAAAGGGATCAAATTCATATTTATGGTAATTATTACGTAGATAATAACAATTAGTCGTCGTGCTGAGCGGAGTCTATACCTGCTAGCGATGTTGTACGATTGATAAACCTGGGTACCTACTAATCAAAATGACCAACGAAACTAGAAGTAGCTAGCATGTTTAAAATATATTAAATTAAGACTAACCGCAAAAACAAGTTGGTATTACCACCTAAACTTTGCCGACTGAATTATATACCTAATCTCTATTGTAATATACAAGTCATTATTAGTTGTTTATGTTGATTAGTATTTATATAGTCAAATCTAAGTAAAAGTAGATACGAATAAGAACATACATACATACCCTCAAGAATTGATTCGTCCAATGAAATATCCCAAACTCACACAGTAATAAATTGATTGTATTATTATTTAATCTAGGCAAAAATCTCAGTTAAAATATTTATCGAAAGCTAATATTTTATTGTTAATTTTTCTTCTCCATTACATAACTCGTCAACCCTTTCCCTCTTTGTCACTTTTTTACATTCTAGCTATGAGGGTTCTCGAGCAATAACGAAGACGCATACCTATACCAAAATGAAAATTGGGATTTTTCTATTAAAGAACATAAAGCTTGGCGAATGCTATAAGTGGTTAGTTAGTAACTGCATTGCGAAGTGTAGAAACCGTTTGGAAGCAGTGCAAAGCTGACTTACCGCTTTGGTCTGGTTGTAGCTGGAAGGGCTGGCCTGCCACTCGCCTGGACCCCGCATCCCGCCCGCGGGGACTCGCTCGAACTCTACCAGTAACTACACAAATATTAGTACGTATTTGCTTTGTTACTTTTGTTGCTTTTGTGAAAGTAATTGTTATTTTTAACAATTTATTTTCTTTGACCTTTATCTAAGCGATTTGATTGTATAATTAACTTAAAGACTATGACCTCAATCATAGTAGCGATATTACATGATTCCCGGGATAATGTATTTTTGGAGCATTTTTAATTCTAATCGTATAAGTATAATTACAAATCTTACCTAAATCCGAAAGTGAGTTGTTTGAATACGCTCGAACGGCTACGGCTGACGATCAACGATCCCATTTTTTCATAAACGAGTACATAGCCTGTGGGCCTATGTCATGAAGTTGTAGAGAGGCAAGATGAACGCAGGCTATTTTTCCTAATATGGGAAAAAAATTCCGCGGGAAACAAAAAACATAGACAAAGTCTGTAAGTTATAATAAGCATTGCAAATTAGAGTTCTATAGCTTTCTGGTGCACAAAACACGTATTTTAAGAAAAAATGTTCTAAATAATTCATATCGTAAGCTTGTAAGTGTACGTTACTACACCGGACTTTTACTGGCGACAGTAACCTTGTAAAATTAAAATGCTCCATTTGACATTTAAAAAACGGTACCACTGTGCACTTGGCTGTCTTTAAATCTACCTCTACTACTGAATTTTGTTTGTTTGATCATAGTGGCAAAAGGGCAGACATAACATGATTAATGGCTACTGTCGCCGATTTACCAATTTCAAACAAAGTTAATGCCAAGACTCTTTATTTTCCTTCTTTTTAATCATCATAACCACATGCTTATTATCTTCGGTGTGTGGGAGAAACCTGATAAGTCCAGTGCAACCTCAAAGTACTTATTAGGTTTCGTAGAGTCTATGCTTAATACTGTAAACTGATGAATACCGATGATGATGACAAAAACTGAATGAATGCGTATACGCCCTGATGACATCGGCCATATTATGTGATAATACTCGTATGACGCTTGTTGAAGGCAGAGCTGCATCAGGAAGAGTTATCGACTCGTTATCCTCGACAAAAAATGTCATAAAAAGCACGACATATCGAATTCCGGGTATGTTTTGTCTATAGCTCTTTATACATTGCGAGTTTCGCTGATCCGAATTTCGATAAACCGAACCTGTAGTCGTGGTAGTCTAGTTGGAAGTGCCCGCCTTATTAGGTCAAAGATCCAATCCCGGTAAAAAGTAAGAAAAAGTGAACCAACAAAAAATGTACAGAAACAGAATTTTTTCAATAATAATATCACAAATGTTGTTATGATAATGTTGGTATGAAAGTGTCGCGTTTATTTATTTATTTACATATTAGGTGTGATTACGGTGTGAATGTAAACGCGACTCACTTGTTTTTAGCAAGTAGGGCTCGTAAATTTTAATAGCCGCATATATTAGGTACCATCAGACACTATATTGGCGCAATACATCAGAAATTCTGTATTGTGATATTGGTAACAATTATGTTCCCGTTCGACGTTTCTGTCATATGTCTATTTTGCTCCCAAATCAAAATTTTCGGATTGTCGAGGCTGCGTTTACTAAGTAGGTACATGTCGCATGCGGATCAATCGCAAACCGTCACGGCCGTGGCAGTTAAAAATTTCGATATGGTACGGTTATGTTTTCCACACTTCCAACCTGTTTGTTTTTACCGAACGTCCATTTTATATTCTATTTTTAAATATTCTAATAGTTTTCTATATTCTTATTTATATTTCGTGAACTGTTTATAAATAACTTACACGTAAGTTATTTATAAACATACGTGTGTGTTACCTAGATAATATAGTGAAAAGGTTTAACTTTTTTTAAATGGCAATACATAATCAAAATTAAATGTAGATTTGCTTCAAATGCTTCAATTAAGTACTTTCTCGAAATAAACGTTGTAAAAGTATTGCCATTTTAATAAAGCTGAAACCTTATCGCTACCTTATACCTACATTACGTTCATTTATATATAAACAGTTCACATTACAATTATTATTCTACATTGCACTCACATTTTTGTATCATTTAGACATTATATAATAAAATTATAGAATACAGATTTACGTGAAAAAGCTTTACGGGGAGAACTATAAAACATTTCCTTGGATTTCAGCAGTTGTGGCGTAAGGGTAAGGCATGAAGCTTGGTAACTACTTGTAATATTGTGAAGTTGTCAGTGTAAAAGTGAGAAAATTTACAATTAGTGATCTTAGTCGTCGAAAGAGAATGTTTGTAGACAAATTTGTCTGTCGTATGTACCTACTTACGCCCGCAAACCGCAGCAGTTTAACCGTGACCGTGACCGTTCTCAACAAAAAGTTCCAACGTATAGTGACAATCCCGCTCTATCGCTCTAATTAATCATAATTATTGGCCCTTCGACGGCAGTAAAGCCCTTCCCCAATGAACGCCATCACATATTCGTACAATACTTATCATACTCGCCAATATTGTGATACAATTCATCATTCGTAATAAAATAAAATATATTCGTACAATGTCAAAATAATCAATAAAAATAAAAACCTCAGAATGTCAGAATCATCATAATCTTACAATAATATTTTTACAGCAATGTCAACATTAGAATAAAAAATACTGGTAATAATAATTAAGTACCTATGTAAAATTAAGATAAATAACAAAGAAAAAATAAAATATGTCAAAATTGAATAATTATTGATTTTCATCTATAGTAGGCCTTTTGGGTGATATGAGCATAGTTTTTAGTTTGCTTATAAGGTGTGTTCAGTTTTCTCGCCTTTTAGAACGAGCGGTAGCATATTATAAATTCGGGAACCCATGACATGACGGAATTGCTTGTCTTCTGCAGGCGGTGACCAATTATTTGTAAGTCTTGCCGTCTCATGGAAGAGTGTTTGTCAGGGAACTCGTTTAGGTTCACACCCGGTCCTCCGCCATCTGCATCCAGCCGCTTCCGACCGACCCTTAGTCCATCTGGCGGCAGAGTAACACGCTGGGCGTGGTCTCCTCTCCACAACTCATCTGCCATAATATCAGCTCCCTTAAACTTGATGGAGGGTTGTTAATTTGACACTGTCCTGCAGTTTTTCTCCCGATTTTATAGTATCAAAAAAAACTTATTATAAAGCGATTTTCAAACGTTCTTGTTTACCGTTAGCTTCCTAAAGTGGTTTCTTATTAAGTAATGAGTTATTACGCCAGGGAAGTACCCCGCATAGGACGGTAGCCGTACCCACATTTATTTAACTATACTAGCTAATCAGTAATCACCGCAGACCTGCCTGCGTTTTTTAAGTTATTTCCGACTTTTTTCTCGACTACTAAGGGTCGTAGCACGTGATGTTAGGTAAATATAACCTATAATCTTAGTCAAGAATCAGGCTATGGAATGCAAAAAGATTTTTTCTAATCCGACTGGTATAGTTCCAGAAATTTAAATTTGAAACAAATAAACAAACTTCAGATTTGTTATAATTATTAGTATAGGGATAGAATATAAAGGCATGTGACGGTGGGCGCCGCGCAGCTCGCCCGCCGCTCATATTGACATTGTTGCTATATGCTTGAAAAGACTCATGGACCTTACCGGCCACCCTGTATATGGTTTCATTATTTAAATTTAAATAAATAAAGCGTCGTGGATGTTACGGTTAAGTGTACGAGTTTTTAGTGAATACCCACAATAAATTGCTCATCTCATGGAAACAAATACTACGGCGAATTGTATAGATATTTTTAGCTCTCGCGTGTACGACAACGATGAGGCGGCTCGGAAATTGCCGCAATTAAAAAAAAAACAATAGTACAAGCCGCAGTGCTGGCACAGGTCGCGCATAATTACTCAGGGTTGCCATGCTAGAAATAAAATAAGATAAAACATGTTTTCCTGAACCACGAATTCAGTCGACAAACATTCGGCCTGATTAAATGTCCGTTCCAACTAAGTACCTACATATTGTATGAAAAATAGTTTAAAGTTTCAGTTTTGTTTAGCGAGCTTACACAGGAGTTGTATTTTGACTCCGTATAACTGTATTTTATTCGTACCCACTCAAATGCGGCATGAAACTTAGGATGACAAATTGGGTTATAATTATCGCACTAATGTTAGACAAAAATTAAACTTATATAAAAGTATACTTACTAACAAAATTTTATGTTGTTATATATTATACGAAGTTCGTCAGGGACTTAGCGTGAAGATAATAAATAACAATGTGTTATGTATGATAAATAAAAACTGCAATTGACAACCCTACATGAGACATATCATAAGAACTTCACAAGAGGAAATCAATTGCGAGCCACTCTTTTTATGTCTTATTATTTTAACTTACCATAATCAGTTGCCTACACCTAACTCCCATGAAATAAACCATTGTCAAACATAACTTTATCATTAGATAAATGCTAATCATGAGTTTTGAAGCAGAGTATAAGAAATATTATACGAAACGAATTTTAATGAATGATTACTCCCAGACGCAAACACATGAATAAGCGCCACGTTTGTCCAAGAGCTACTTAGTAGTTTCTGTCGATATATTGCAGTATATCTCCCAAATCTTAACCATTGAGGAGTGCTGTGGGTTCCATCATCAGCTCAGCAGCATGTAATGATTATTCCCAGATGCAAATACCTGTATAATTTGAGAGAGTTCAACGAACACACTGTGCATCGCTATAAAATTTGAGGATTTTCCTCGATTTTCCATCAGATCCCCTCATCAGGTCCTGACTTGGTGACAATGGGACCTCTGAACCGGGAACCACTGAAGTATGACCTACCGAACAAAAAGAGATCATCAAAAGCAATTCATAATTGGCGGAGTAATCGCGTAACAAACATACAAGAAAAAACATACACGTGTCGAATTGAGAACCTCCTTCTTTTTTTGAAGTCGGTTGATAAGCGCGGATGTCCTGACTGAATGAATTGGTCTAAAATAAGTCACACAATTTACCTTTACACTTAGGCCTTTGCTTTACCTTTGCCGCCTTGTACCCAGATGGTACCAAGCCGATTTCCTGTGGATGCATTTTAAACTAAGGTGGAGCAGTTTAATGTAATTTGTTATTGACAATAATAACGGGTTACCAATAAAACATTTAAAGTCTTCTACCGAAACTAGTCACCAACGACAAATAAATATTCGTCTAGCAATACCAGTTACCAACGAAGAAGAAAATATTCTTCTGCCGCAACGAAACATTACGAAACTCAGCTGTGACGTGTGCGGCCAAAAGGGCAGCATTAACCTTCTCATTCTGCGACCGCACCATTCTGTCCTGCTGCGTTGTGATTAGAGCATGATACTATAGCCGTGCACTATAATTGTTAAGGACCTATTTATAATAATAGGCTGCCTTGAAGAAATTATCTGTTTACTCAAAGGCTGTGGTGAAATACTTAGTGGATATTGGAAAGCGCCGGCCACACCACAGCTACCCAAATAAACACTGTCGTCACACTTGGCCTCTTTTGTCACTTGCCGGTTGTTCGTGACGACATTAGTATTATTACATTTCACGAAACAAATTCGCTTTCATTACCTGCCAAAGTTTATGGCTGGATGCTGTTTGTTGCAGGAATAAAGACGCACCGAAGTATAAAATATGCAGAAAATATGGAACTGTTTGGGGGACCCTATACCACAGATTACTGTCTATACACTAACGCGGTCTGTGGTACAATTTCGTATGATCATCGGTGCGTAGGCCGGGACTTGTTTGTCATCTGAAAATTGACTATGGGACTATGACTACTACGATACCAGTAAATAACTTTTTAAAGTTTCGAATCACAGGTTACCAATCTCAGTTAAGAAATGGGCCCAAATGTTTTTAAAATCAATATACAGAAACGACTTTTTTTGTAGTTTATAGATTAACTAATGAAGGTATAATAAAGGCTTCTCTAAAGGTTCATTAATTGAGTGAATAAAAATTATATTTAAGTGCTAGGTACAGAGAGCGGTACCGGTGGTGCCACGTTAGTGCGAGTCACGCGAATTAACTTATCAGCTAAGCAAATCACGAGCACGTTGCCTAAAATGGTTATTTAGTTAAAATAAAAATTTTAAGAAATCGGATGTTACTAGGCTAACAACAAATAAGATTACATTATTAACGGAAAAACGTGGGTGTGCACGGTGAGTCGGTGACTATTGATTATTTTTGGATAAGCTTAAATATTAATAATAATTAGTATAAAAAGGCCAAGTTTATCAGTTTTATTTAATCTACGAAATTAAACAACCTATCTTAAGAATTCTTCTACCCTCATTTGTTCTAGATTACAATAGGAAAAATTCCGCCTAGTATCAGTCGTCTGGTTTTTCACGTACATACTTAGTTTCTCGCGAAACATTTTGTATTACCTAAGTTAAAAGTTATGTACCTACATTTTTTTGCTTAGAGCGTTACGAACTCGAAAGTGATAACCTTCGTCTGCCTAAATTACCCAACGTACTGTTTGAATTTGAAATACGCTTAAGAAAGGTATACGTGAAGGTACTGGCTAATGGCGTTCTGCGGGGGAATTTCTATTCTTGAGGCGTCTACAGTTTGAAAAAGAAACATTCAGTGTCACGACGATGCACAAATCACAAATGCAAAGTATTTTCGAGAACCTCTTACTATAATTCTTTTCAGTAGTAGCTCTAACATAAGTTACTAGACCATTACACCAAAATAATCTCGTGCTAATAAAGTCATCATAATATCATTATCGGCCTTTCAATATCCGGGTGTAAAATTTGAAATCACAAATAAAATGGATAACGAACTCCATACAAAACCGCCCTTAGGAAATGTCCAAAGTTGTGCATGTGTAAATCTATAAGTACCTACTACCCGTAATGAATCTAATAAAGGTAAAGTTTACCTGTAGATGACTTACTTGTTTGTAAGATGGAAAATCTAAGTGCGTAAGAAAAATATAATCAATGTTTAAATTCCCTTATATTAACTGAGAATTACGAACGAGCTAACCTTGTGTATCTGCGTCAAACATTGCAATTATTTACGGAAACTCTAGGGTTTTATAGTTAGGGAAGGGTACGAATAACCAGAAGTTGCTCCGCTCTTCAAATGATAATGATAATCAATCAGACTGTCTACGGTTGGACAATGAATACGGAATTGACTGAAAAACTTTAAAACCTCTCCCTTCTAATTAAGCACGGTTAGGATAATTCCCAAATATAACATCCAGACCGGGATCTACTTGTACGAAATTGTCTGTCGCCAGTGAGAATCGAACCCACGTCCTCTGGCGCTCGAGTCCAATGACGAAGCCACGAATGAACCGCCCGCGCCCGCAAGCTGGAGCCAGTCGCAGCCGACATCATCCGCGTCACGCTGAATCCAATCAATTACCATGTACCGGTTTAAACTAACATTTTGTAAGGAGGAAAGTGTTTAACATTCCAATGTGGTGACAGGCCCATATATGTACATATCTCACATAATGGTTTATGAGTAAGTACAGTAAAAATACCGGGTACTTTCCTAAACGTAAATGAACGTTCTGAAGCGGCAACCGCAGCTGAGCTTGAATTTACTGAGCTGTGACTATGACATTTGAAAATCCACACAAACTTTTCATCCTTCATATTAATCGCTTCTATTTTTATTCCAATCAATCATTTTATTGCACTCGTAAATCCTTTGATTCACTGTGACGTATTTATTTATTGCCGGTAAAATATTTATGTACTACCTATATTAATGAGCCCATGAAAAAGATTGCACTAATTCAAGGTCAGATAAATATATATTTAATAAATATATTTATTTTGCGCTAATTTTAATTATTAATTTATTATTATTTATTGACAAATATTTTACCGGCAATAAATAAATACGTCATAGTGAATCAAAAAGAGAGATAGGGTATAGTCTGAATACTATGATCGCAGCCAGCGATGTACAAAAAATCTGTGGCTATATTAATTAAGCCGCGAAGAAAATCTACGGGGACTATACTTACCTACATGATGAAGATGACGATGCCATGGCCTAGAAATATGCCTAATATTTTATGTTTTTTTTGACGACCATAAGTGTACTCCTAAGTACCTACATGTAATTATAATACCTATTAATAACATATTTTTTCCAAAATACAAAATATTATAAAAAAAACCGGACAAGTGCGAGTCTGACTCGCGCACCGAGGGTTCCGTACAAACTTGTAGGTACGGTCGACCGCACGTCAGTGGAAACAAAACCAGTATAAACTGGTCTCTCCTAGTATTAAAACTCCCTAATAAGCTAGGCCAGCTCAATGTCAATGTGTTATCACTGACGTGCGGTCGACGGTACCTATGTAAATTAGTTCGTCGTTCACGGGAATCGAGTCAATGTTAAAATATTTTATTGCATTATGAGTAATTTATACACGTTATATTGTATCTACCACTGCTTTCAATATATAGGATGGAAATTTCTGACGCCACCTGGAGGCGAAGTAGGTAGGTACCCTAAATATAACAGATTCCAAATTTTACTAAAAGGAAACATTCTTTTATTTTCAAAATTAAGTAAAACTGAAGGTCAGCGCAGGACCGGTCGTCGTGGAGATCCTTGGGGGAGGCCTTTGTCCAGCAGTGGACGTCTACAGGCTGATATGATGATGATGATGAAGTAAAACTGCATTCAAACATTTTAAAGAAACCACGAGTCTGAGTCGGGAATCGAATCTGACAATAATGTGGAAAAAATACATGCTATATATCTTTATGATACCGATCGAAAAGGTTAATCATTAGAATAACTTTCCCTTCATGTGGCGTCTGAAATTTCCACTCTGTACATAGGTGTTAGCTCTCGGGAAGTCTCGAAGATTTTTCTTGGAAATCAAAGTTCTCTAAGTATACCTATTCATTAAATTTGACCCAGATTTGTAAATGGTGACTAATAAAATGAATAGTACCGAATTGTATATTAAAATTGGAAAAAAACATTATCTATAATTGTGTCAGTTCTTGTAGTATTAGTACTATTATTATTGGTAACTAACATGCCATGCATTCTATAGCAGTATTGGTTAGACATCGTGGCGACCTTTTTAGATTCAAAACCTTTCTTTTTAAATTTCGAACTGGCACGACAAAAAGAATGCGCCATTATATGAATTTAAAAAATAAACAGAAATAAATTGACCAATAACAAGTCAAACAAGTCCTGTCATGTCAAATGCAAAATCACGTGTTTACGTTATTGGTCAAATGTTGTTCACTTTTTAAGTGATTTTATTTCCAGACTTAGCTAAACCTTTAGTAATATAGATCTGTAATGATGAAATTTCTAGACGATAGGGAATTCTTTCAACAATTATTTACGTCATTGTACTAATTTATAACGGTAGCTTGCTCATACGCAAAGTTTGTACTTTTGTACAAAGAATTTTTTGTGATGTAAATACAAATTTACGGTTTTCAGATTTTTTCCTTTACTTGTACTATAATATCTTGCTTCTTGCCAAATTTGAAGATTCTAGGTGAACGGGAAGTACCCCATAGGTTTTGGTTACCAAGATACTCAAAAATGCGGCGAAATCTTTTAACTGCGATGACTTAGAAGTCTGATTTTTTCACGACACCAAGGGACTGCAGACCTGAGTATTTAATATTAATTTCAACTTGATACCTCCACGCGTTCCTGAGAAAAATGGTCTGACAGACGGACAGACGGACAACCGAGTGATCCTATAAGGGTTCCTTTTTTCCTCTTTGAGGTTCGGAACCCTAAAAAATGAATTGAGTTTACCATTTCTTTGGTACCTAGACAAAAATCATCTATCAGATTGATAACATTTGTCTGACCTCAATAGTGATAAATCGACAGGTGTTTCCTTAAAACGCCTTGACAATAATATATTATCGAACGGTTAAGGCTTTCGTAAACTAAGGCGGTCGCTGGCCTGGTCACTTTCACTACTTAAATCGTTGTTGGCGTAACAAACGGTTTTCTGTGCTGATTTTCTTTGCAAATCTTCTCTATGGTGGCTCGTTGCGGGATTACATTACATCTGTAATACCGATCGATGACTATTAGAATTATGTTTGAGTTTCGTTCCTCCCTTCAGTCGTCTTGTGCTTTAATCTGGCGTCTTGCCTTCTCTTCTAACGCTAAATTATCTATAGTAACAGGTATTAGTAACAACCATCCCTTGATTGACATGAATACGGAAACATCTTTGTCAGCAACTTTGACCGTTATATTGTTTCATTGTCATGGCAGTAAATTTCATGACCATACTTATTGGCTTAGATAAAATATGCATTTTATATGCGTGAATGATGCACATGACTATATAGACTTTCGGGGAAATTTTAGGGAAAAAATGACACGTAAACAGAAATAAGTAAGACAGCGAGACCCTCCCTGCTTAGCCTATCCTACCACCCGCACACATATCATCACATACAGAGCAGCCGGCACATCGAGTCGGATTAATTTGCTTTTTACTTCCTCGAACCCCAGCAGGTACTAAAGGTAGAGGAAGTATTTTGTAATCTCGAAAAAAAAGTTTTTCCAGTTTTCGCGAAAATGTGTTCTATATCGATAACACACACCAAAAAACGACATATTATCTCCATTCCGTTGGTTCTGTCGGTCTGTCGGCGTCGGTCGGTTCGTCACGCTTGGCTCTGGAGGCTAAACCTTTAGTCCGATTGGGACGAAGCCCTTCCTGTCACGCGTAATTTGTGCATGCGTGCGCCCGCAATCCAGTCCTTTCATACAAGCCTTTCCTCTCATGCGCGCCGCCCGCGTGTTACTTGTTTGAAATTGGCGGCCCGCTGCGCGCCGCGCCCGCACGCGGGCGCAAATGCGCGTGACAGGAAAGCCGGCTTAAGAGTTTTTTTATAACTTCAAGTTTCTTGTTACACAGTTTCTTTATAACTTCAAACCGAAGCGTAGCTGTCACAACAAAAAGTAACGAATTTGGTGAAACTTTGCATATGTTTGTCTATGACATAGTAGTACCCATTGGTTTGGGAGAAGTCTATTTTGTATGGTTCCCCTACAACTGTAATTAAAACTTGCGAATTACTCACAAATTGTTAGAGCTTTTGAATTGTCATTTATCACGAATAAGTTGGTATTTACAGGTCATACAACATGATTTTTTCAGTATGTATAATTTTTAAAAATCCATACAAAATTATAGGAAAAAGTTTTTGCTAGGAAAATGACGAAGCATGAGTTTACTCTTTCTTTCTTTAAAATATAAAATAATAATAAATTGTCGAGAAAGTTTAGTACAAAAAACTTGCATGCTTTGTTAGTAATCCATCACTTTTTATAAAATAAAATACGCGTCTCTAAAAATATGCATAGGTACCTATAAAATGGTACCTACCTATTACGGATGCATACATAATCTCAATAAAATCTAGATGTTAAACGCAACATGTCTATAAAACTGTCAGTTTATTATTATTGCCGTGTTTTCGAAAAATATTCATAACGACTTTTATAAAAAGCTTTGTAACACGCAATAATCTATAAGAGTCGGGTCCACTTCCGCGACTACTTTTTATAAGCAGTCTAGTTATTTACAGAGCTGTAATTAGTGACTTGAGCGTACAGCGCGCGTTTCAAATTTTTACGCTCCCATCATGTCTTTAGTCTAGAATTATATTAGGTTAGGTTATTTGTGATTTATTTTGTAAACGGGTGCTATATAGGTAGTGTCAGATTTTTTACCTTTCACGATGAAAGTCCAAAAATAATCACTAGTTTGGAGATTTTTGGAGTGACAAATAGGCAAACGAGTTCAACATTAGTGAACGGTACTCTACTCCTTTAAAATAGTATTTCGTATTGTTTATTTCTTTGATTGTTTGTTTCAATGTCTGTCGCCACAAACGTCTGAACCGATTATCGTATAGTTATTAACGAAGACGAAGTCGCAGGTTTAAGTTCACAATGAATAGATGAATTTTCTTTCATCTTTTTACAGTAGATAGGTACTCTGGCGGTCTTTATGGGGTGGGTATCGAGTCGTGAAACCCCCTGCTTATCATCGTTCCCTTAAGAGTCGTATAAAACTCTTATTTCTAATTGTAACGGCGGCAATGATTATATGTAAGTAGGTAGGTACATGGCCTTAGCTTAGTGTGCAGTATTATTAGGTATTCTATGCTTTTAAGTGTCCAATATTGGATGTTTATAAAGATACAGCCAAACAGAGAGCGTATAGACCGGTTCGATTGTCCCTGCATTGTCTGATGGGGTATCAAAACAACCTAACAATGTACACTCACAACCACAATAAAGGCAGTTGGTAGTATCCATACACAATAAGCTATGGCTTAGTTTGTCTTCCATTTTGCATGTCTTCCTTTCTTCTTCTTCGTCTTAATATTACGATATGAAACGGAAAACCTGATGGGTACAGTCAAACTCAAAATTCTTTTTCACTGCACTAACTTTTAAATAGGTACATAAGAAAGACTTTCATGACTCTTCTTCTCGAAAACCACAGAATGTATACCTACGAGTGAGGGTTTTATGGTTGCATAGTCTGGTTCCTCGGCATGATTTTAAGCTGTCCGGTATACTTATTCAACGCCATTCGTGATGACGATGGCATGAAAATATTAGAAATACACACACAAATTTTAAACTTTTAAACTAAATGTGCACATTATAGAAGCCGCTTACAGTATTTAAAACAAGGCACAAGTTGTCCCTTGCCTTTACAAATATATTATAAGTACTTTGTAGAGTGAGTCAAATACCATCGCTTCGTAGCCTTTTATAAATTATCCCTTAGAATGTTAAAACGGGTTTTGCGACCCAAAAAACAAGATCAAATACTAGACTTATGTGAAGTATAGATAGAGTTCGTTTTTCAAAAACCAAAAAGCCACATTCTAATGATTATGTAAAATGTAAAAAAGTTTTCATGTATCACAATTATTTTACTTTAACTGACTTTATCATAAGGTGTAATGATGATGAATCAGTTCGTCGCATCGCAGCATACTTTTTACGTATCGTAGACAAGTGCTATGGAATTACTTCAGCTAATTTCAAGCTAAATACCTCAAGCTAAATATCTAAGATCGAAATTATCTTAATTAAGACCATTGTTTCCCGCCTTATCCGAGGAGAGAGTTATAATCTGAGACATAGTGCAGTAGCGATCGTCGCGCCGTCGGATACGTGAAATAAATGTACCACAGATTAATTATTTGTGAACAATTATACCAAGCATAAGGTTTATAGCATTTTAAGCTCAATTTGGCTATAGGAGGACATAATTTTTAAAATAAATAATAGTTCTACTTCTATTCGTTTCTATTCTTTCTTCATGATTAGATTAGATAGTATACTCATTTACTTCGCTTTTTTTTATTTTTTTTATTGATCATAACATAAAAATATAATGGTTAAAATATAAAATCACGATATAAATAATTGTATTATAATAATATACATGTATCAAAAATTCTAAATAAGTATCTACCTATGCACTGTTATGTTAAAACTTAATATGTAAGTATTATAATTATCTGATTTCATCCGTGGAATTACACTTCCAACTAAATACTCTACTACTAACTTACTATTAGGAGTAGATACCTAATACTACTCTGTCATACAGTGGACTAACGCTTGACATGTTCTTCTAGGATGATGCCTGCTAAATTTTTCCATGTTTTCGCGCATCATCGCCCGGACGTCTCATGTCATTAAATGTTGATCAATGCCGAATTAGTAGATCATTCACTTTACTGTTTCAGTGTTCGGCCGACCTTGAAATGCCTTGAATCACCTCAAGTTCCCAAGTCTCCGTTCCCGTCTTCGCAAAAACATCTCATTGTTAATGCATTGCATGAATTTTTGTTAAGTTTTTGTTGTCTTCGATACTAATTAAATTGTTTTCAAGCAAAAATTGGACAGAACTGGTTAATACCTGTATTTTTAACAATTTTTTATATAAACACTTGAAGCTCATCATTAGTAGCTTTACAAATCCACTTACAATTGTCGGAGTTTGATAAAAATATTGGGTGAGCTTAAGTAAGCAGGTAAGGTCAACTGGGGTAAATTTATCGGTGGGGCAAAGGCGACAACATTAAATTATTTAGTAAGGATCATCATAATATCAGCCTGTAGACGTCCACTGCTGGACAAAGGCCTTTCCTTTTAAGTATGTTCACCGATTTCTCCGTCAATTGTGGACCGATTTAAAATTTTTTATTATTATTTTATGTAGTCTAAACAATGATCTACATTCCAAAAAATGTTCTACGACCTCTGAACTTCCATTCCATTTCCATTCAAACTAAGACAAACGCTCGAATACAAAATTCACAGTACCTGCCTTGCCTAGTAACTATAATACTTGACTATAGTAACTTGAATACTATATAGCCGCAATCAAAACAATAGTTTTATAATACAATTATTTATTATCATGTAAACTTTGCAGTCCACTTCGCAACACCGTCTATTGTTTATTTTGATTCCGTGATGCAAATAGCGTTTTTTGTTTGCCATTTATTTGCAAGAAGTTTCGAATCTCTTTGGTGGCGCGCGCGCTGTGGCTAAATTTTTTGATTCATGTTTATTTGTATTGGAAATTGGAACAGATGTTCATTTAGGAACAGGAAGTTGAATTCCTAAAATGTTGAAATCCCTTCTAGTACCTCGGCGGTGTCATGAACTTGCGAATTTAAGCCACGAGAGCGTTGACCAATATAATCATGAAGCTTTTGAGCTGACTATTAATTTAAAAAATCGAACGTCGTTAGCATACGAGAATGGCAATTGTAGAATTTGTATTCTGAGCGTTTGCGATTGTAACGGGCGGGCTAGCGACCTAGCCTGCGATTCGCAGAAACAGTCCCGGAATCTATAGATACATAGCTACATACTAGATGACCATAATCTCAAAAATTGATAATCACTGGAGAAGTCACTAATGACCTCTATATTTGGTTCTCCGCCATCGCTTCAGCCGGGTTAGGGTCCGTCATCGGTTCTTTGACGTAATAGACGTGACCTTAAATATACAGTTTGTTTAAAATTGAGCTGCGGAATGAAATAAGATTAATTTGATTCTTGTATTTAACTGAATTTGGCAATGGCTCGTTACCACGGTCTGAAAGCGGCATTGTGGCCGATAAATAGAACTTACCCTGTGTGTACGCAATAGCCAGCTATAACTAATACCCTAAATTATATAAATACTATTTGTTTATACTTCCTTGGTGTACGAATAGAGCAACCGTGCGAATTAATATTCATGAGCAAACACTAATTATTAACTCGTATTTTTTTGTATCTCGCACCGTATAAAACTGGTCATAGGAAGGAATGCTCTAATCTCTAGTATACAACAAGGAAATACGTCTACTTAAAACAACAGTTTGTGTTTGTCTCTCCAAAGGAACTGAATGAACGATTTGTTGTTGGGGTTTCATTTCATTCTTGAGGAACTAAGAAAATCCTGCTACTGTCAGTCGGACCGCGGCACGGGAAAGTGTCGTAAGTACGAGATGGCGACGAGAAAATTTTCAACAATACCTAACTAATGTTGCTTAGAAGCTTTTCGGCGATTAGTTCTAAGACAACAAAACGGAATAGATGAGATTGCTTATATACGGTTGTGATTACCGGATTTAGAACATTTACTTAATAGTATACTTACATTAGCACTCGTGACATAGAAAGAAACATCTAAGTATACGAACAATCGAAGGTACTACATATTTAAATGACTGCTTACCTAATGTAACTGTTAATATTTTTTATTATAGGACAAAGTTCAATGAATTCTGGGAACCTATTATATATCCGACAAACTCATCTAAAATTACGGATTTACCAAAAAGCCACCAATATTAAAAATATTAATGTATCACAATTATTTAAACAAATTATAAAATACTTATTTGTCTTTAACCGGTTGTTCGAATAGTATCCGTTAATTGAACAAATGCAAAACTGGATTCAAACGTGTCCAAAATAAGGATTAAGTAGCAGGTGAATTAAGTTTATCCATTACATTCAAAATTACCAAGAATTTTCTTTAACAATAGTAGGATTTTTATAAAGTTTTGTAAGGTTTGAACGTAAAGGGTTGGAGTGGAAGTAATAATAATTATATAAAAATAATTATTGTACAAAATAAACAATTAAGTAAATAACTTTACACAAAGTTATTTACATTAGGATAATCATTAATTATCTACTTGCTTTAAATCGTGAAGGATCGAATTTAACTACTTATTGGGCGCGCCCCCAAAAAGATCCTAGCTTCACGCTTTAAATTAATTTAACAAATTAAAAATTAAATTTTATTGAGTATTAAAAGTTTAGAAAAAGAATGTAATGTAAAGCATTGATCAGCTTCATGTATTTTCCATACAATAATATTCATTGTGGCCCTAAGCAATCATTTGAGACGGCTACCTGAATTCCCTAATGGACAGTTTTACAGATAAATTAAGGTCAGGGCCGGTTGAAGTCAATGTAAAGGCCTCTAAGCAATACTAGTCTCGGGACCCTTTCCAACTTCCAAAAATAGTTTTTTCATTACTCATACTCTGAAAGAAGGTCTGAAGTTGCCTGAGTAGCGGGTTGAAAGTAATACATCTCAGCCCTAGGGAGAATCGCTTTCAACTGACAGCTGTCAAATTATATAAAAAAAACTAGTACTATTTTGACATTTCTATTGGACCATGTTCCAACTATCTATACAGCCACTCAATTACAGCGCGATGTAAAATTGAAATAACATAAAGTTATGTAATAATTAAAGAATATATTTTTTTAAATGACTTTATTATAATTATTACTGTCAACTATTTCTTTAAAATAACATAGATTTGGGCAAAATATTTATCATTTTTTCAATTATGAAATAAAAAATAATGGCAGAATAGCTGGCCGACCAAAAAAAAAACAACATAGACGGGAAAGCGGCAATCCGATCTTCTTTTGTTTTTTCGAGTTGTACAGTTTTGTTTATACTTCCGTATAGCAGAGATTTGTATTAACACTCATTTTATGTTTTTGTTTTTACTTTCAGTGTATTCTTAATGAAAAGCACAGTGTTTCCCTCGGGTTCAAGACTTATTTAGAGGTCCCTCGAACTATTGGCGCCCTCGCTACGCGTCGGGCGCCAAACCCCGTCTCGGGACTTAAATAAGTTACTTTCACACCTAGGTTAACAATGTACTATTTTTTACTCTACAGCAAATATTTACGAGTACATTTTGTAATGTATGACGTTGTGATTGTCAATGGAATGACATTGAGTTTTGGAACTTAACCTATAAAACACGAAAGAATGAAATTTACTTTTAGCTTATTGACGGTGGCTCCTAATAAGCTACGCGGGGCTCATAGACATTTATCTACATTGCCATTAGGGTGATCGCTCTATCAAGATGTATACATAAAGGTACCTACACCAAGAGACAACTTTCACAATGTTTACTGGGATATAATTTACTTGACTCATTAACTACTATAACCATTAGACTTACATTTTATAAATAGGTAACTTGGATATCAAATTCTAACGACCAAATTACTTATAATCTAACTTCAACCGCGTAGAAGCTCAACCCTTTACATTTTTAAAACATCATATAGTAAATGCTTGATAACATCATTTGAGGAACCTCTGTGCAAAATCTATTGCGTAGGTACTTACAGAACAAAACTTATTTCTTTGTTCTTTTACGCCTTTTTATCTTAGTGCATTCTAAACACATGAAGTTTCAGTAACGAACGTTACGTACGTACGGAGCAAAACCAGGCTGATAGCTTTTCTCTTAAAAAGTCTACATTATACTGGCGACGATCTTATAACCCCTCTTTTTTTGGCGGCTGATGTTCAAAGCGATACTAATGACTGCTTCAAATAAACTTGCTTCATTCATTAACCTTAGAGCGTGACACTGGCGTTGATCGACGTATTGAGTGATGAGTAAACCGTTGAAGCGAGAATCGCGTGACAACATTAATTGTGGGAGAGACTCTGCGAGATTTTCCCTGATTAATCCGCCGCTAGATATAAATAGACACTGGCAAGCTAAGCTGAACACAAAAGTAAATATAATAATAATTGTACTTCATAAAAATAACTTAAATAAATTTATTTATTTAAAAAAAATTATACTCGGGTTTGTTGTATTTGTTAACGATTCCTAAATTAAAACTATTATAGGAATTTTGCATATTTGCATAAAAGATACAATAATTAAATTGAGGTCCTTGTGCATATGCATATAACTGAAGCTTGCTGTACGTTGGCACAGAGGAGGTAATAGTTACGTTGGGTGCGAATACGCTAGTATGCTTTATACGTTCCAATCGCAGTTTTTCTGACAATTTAGTATTGCCAGATTGCTCACGAGCTAACGTCTCTCAGATTCACTCAGCGTAGTTAACGAACTTATGAATATAATAACGAGATTATGGTCCCTGGCCCAGATGGGAGAAGAAATTGTGAAACATAATGTTTAAGCATAATAATGATTAGTACTCGTAAGAATGGCTGTAGAATAAAGTTATTGACCGAGTGTTCATAAGAATTATTTATGTATCCTATTACCTATTTTACTGAAATATAAGCTTGTAGCTTATAATGAGCAATTAAATTAGATTCTTCTAGATTAATTTTACTGTAAGGTATCGTTACAATTTTATAGGAAAATAATATAAATAATAATATATTAATTTTATATTTCTTCGATATTCATTCGATATGGTAATTTGCTAAAAAGCAGTTGATTTGTTTGTGAGCTCCATGTGTTCCTTTAATAAAATTAGGCAGGAGACTATTTACAAATAATTAAAATTTAATGATTGTTCACTATTTACATTTTGTTCTCTATTCGTAATGGTTCAAATACGTTATCGATTAAAACTTTTTGTTTCTTCTTCAATAGGTAATAAATTCCTAGATAATAAATCAGTGCTTATCTATGGCATTTCCTCAACTTTTTCTGATGTCTGTAAATGTCCTTACATGATTACAGGAGTACTTCCGTAACATGGTGTAATCATCATAGGATGTAATCACACTTTGTAGGGCTGTGCTCTAAGTTTCACATCTGAATGTTGAAGATGCGATGGTAAGCTTTAATGCTACAATGCTTCATAAAGATCTTATTAGAAAATATGGCGAATAAAAAGATAGATGTTTGTTGTTTTTCTGACGGTGGTGGGTAATTCGTTCCCATAACCAAAAACCAAACTTGGCCATTAATTGCCGTACTAGATTGAAATGATCATAAAGGTGCAAAACAAGTGCTCTTATACAATTTTGAACTCACGACCTCCGCTAGACCAAAGCAGTCAAAAAAGTATTTATCTAAAATGGAATTAGTACAGACCACGAAGGCATAATATATCCTGTTGTCATATTGGTATATGACAAACTAGTACCACGAGGAAACAGTGAAAGCGAAATGTCTGTATTACAGTATACCTAGTTCCCAGATTATTTAATAGCTTGTGCGAAAGATAGTCTAGTTCTACATAATACAAAGAGTCATAATACATTCGTGTGTACGTTAAAGAATCGTCAACGATTCTGCGATTGTTTCTGAGCCAACATTAAAGTTGCGCGTGAGCCTGTGGCCGCCGCTGTACCCATTGTATTTCAACCTTGGTCACCAATTAATACACCATAGTAGGTACCTAATGCACGATAATAAGCCTCCATTTCCGGAGCACAAAATGAAATTTGTGCCATTGTGATTTACTCATCATTCCTTCCTTGATAATTTCAGACTGCGCAGCAGAAACCTGCTTTAAACTCTATTAAAGACTACAGGGGAAAAACATCATTGACACAAATACGTACATTTCTAGCCGTATGCTTCATTTTTGAATTTGTAACAATTATTGTTATACCTTGTTTATGCGTTTGTTCTTTACGTACGTGTACATACTTACCTACTACCTGTTTGGATCAACTGTCCGATAGCGTCTTGAAAGCTCTATAAAACAGCATCAAAACCTCTAAATATGGAACAAAGTTTTTTCTAAAATCTGTGTAGTAAGAAATATTTGGAAAATCTGAGACGTATCCCGCCATATCTATTATCCGGTCCTAAACAGTCTGGATTTGTCTAAAATTTTAATGTGAATATGCTTATTAATTTTCTGATATTTACAAAGTACTGATAGGACAGCAGGACTTTTTTGATAAACATCTAATCCAGATAAATCAAACCCAACTTAAATATTAGGTACGTAACGTACCGTAACAAACCTACTCAGCGCGGCCACCACCTGTTCTTCATAACGATCGATCGTAAATAACGAAAACCGAAAATTCGGTCAAGAGAAAAGATGCGCGGACGCAATCGCCGACAAAGCAGACGTCCTTGCTTGCGGCAACCTTATAGTACAACGGTAATATTGCTGACGATGGTCGACGGAGACTGGCGGGATTTCTTTACTAAAAAGCTACAATTACTGCATGAGGTGATACCCCTGTGCGGATATATACCCCTACAGACCGCCTGGTTGGCTTGTGGATTGGTCGTTGGAAAGATGAAAAAAATCAAGTTTGTTTGATCTGTATGGTTATATTCGTTACATTATGTCTACCCGTATCCATGATCGTTTACAAAAATTATGTAGGTCACCTCTCAGTGTATTAAGTTTGACTAACACCATCAAAAGTCAAATATAATTTCTAAGCCGAAGAGATTCTTGCTACTTTTTGTTTAAGCCTAACGGGAGCTTCGCCTTCCAATGAAGGCCCAATGGTCTACCTGCATATGAAAGGTGACATTATGATCTTATTATGTGACCGTGAGTTTGCAGGACATTTGAATGGATGTACCAACCTCAAATGCATGTTGCATTTTGTTAGCGAAGGCCTCAGCATTCCTCCATGACAGTGCAAAGGACGTCAAGATTTAATATTGCACAGATTACGTGTCTAATATATATATTCGTATGAATCATGGAAGTACTCGTATACTTAGTATTTACAACGAATAGTTCAGAATACAAAATGCACATTACACTGAATCGGAGCAGCGATAACAGAACGCCAGTAACATTGCATTCGATAACAGTGTTACCTGCCCATTCAATGAATCAAACATACAACATGTGGTACCCTGCCTTGTATAGGTACTGAGTAATTATGATCGAGGATTTTGGTAACTTACACTAATCTAAATAATATTTAAAACAAAGTCGTGTTAGTTACACCATTTATAACTCACGAACGGCTGAACGGTTTTTGATGAAACTTGGTACAATGATAGCTTATAATATCCTGGAATAATATAAGGTCCTTTGCATGATTTATTCTGTTCCCATTAATTCTAATTTATTGTTTTGTCTAAATAGACTATATTTCTGTTGGTAAGTCTGTTAAATTTTCTGAATTACTTCCTTTGTGCGTAGACAAACTGCCACAGTAAAATAGGTTTTGACAGAACGACATCTGTCGGGTCAGCTAGTAACTTATAAAAAAACATTGATCGCAACTAGTTGCGAACCGTAGTTACGTACGCGGACGAAGGGCTGGATGCGCACCGCCATAGCCTCCCCCTTCTGCCCTCCGCCATCTTCTGGCTAGGTTTTAACGTTGGCTAGCGGTACGTGGACTCCACTCCAGACCTCGTCTCCCCCATGCCCCATCGCCTAGCGATCCCACTGGGGTCCGACACACCATTCCATCTGCGGTAATGTTTGATTTTCTGTAAGTAGTATTAAGTAACCTAGTGTTATTACAGGTTACTCGCTGCCAATGTAGTTCAGTCATTTTGGCGAGATTGAGTAACAAACTACTATACATATCATAGCGTGTATTCACAATGACGAACTCTACTCAATTCGCTGTTGATTTAGCGATAATTTTATAATTAATACATTACAGACGACAATGAAATAACAAACAATCGATTAGGACCAGTGAAATTTGCATTAGCTTAATTAGTTTTACACTGAGGATTAGAACTATCGATTATACAGGTAGTATTATACAAATCGATTCCGTGCATGGTCAAAGTACCGGCAACAATTGTTTAAGCCTTGACTTTGTCAAATCCATAATTTATCATTGGCTTTGTAGGACCAGGAATATTGTTTGGCTATGCAAAGTTCATGCGAGGACTAAATACGGCGAGCATGTACCTACTCGTATTTATGTTGAGAATGATTGAGACTAAAGGAAGCGTAAAAGTAGTGTGAAAGTTTGAAGATGTGTAATTATACATGCTATGTTAGTGATAAGAGCCGTGGTAGCCTAGTTGTACGTTCATGAGATAGTGGGTTCGAACATTGGCCAGTATCTACCAAAAAGCTCTTTCGGAACATAGGTAGTTTAATATAATACCTGGCTTTTCCGTGAAGGAAAACGTCGTAAGGAAACCTGCATACGCCAAAGATAACAATGTGTATTCTAAGGCGTATGTTTAAAAACGGACTGGGACACCGTTGGTGCATAGGAGCTGCCATTGGTGGATAGGAGTTTGGCACAGTAGATCCCATAGGGTCGAAGTGTCGTCAGGTATTCCTGGTCGCCAGGTATTCCTGAGCCCCTAAGAAGAGAGCAAACTTGCATTGCCTTGGTAAAGTACTTACATAGTTTAAGATTTCTTCTCTCTCACTGCCCAGGCGTGGCAAATTGGGGAATTTCTCCTGCTTAGGGAAGGCTATATTTCCAGCAGTGAGCGTTGTTGACAGACTGAGGAATTTCGTCTACCCTTTTGACGCTTTAGGTACTAAAAAAATATTTTAAAATTTCAACAAAGGGTTCATTGCACCCAAATTCAATGAGCGGGTTTCGTCATTTTTTTTGTTTTCCTGAAGTATCTCGGAAAATATACATTTTCATTATATTCTCACAATTGTCCGCTGTTTTCTCGTGGACCCACTAATTTGACCCACTGGTGGGACCACGAGGAAGACTTATTTCTCGTAGACCCACGGTACTGTAAAAACTATCAAATGGACTAAATTGGACCAATCGGTTAATTACCAAGTTTCAGCTCAATCGGTCCAGTATTTTTTCCGTTATCCGGGGGACAGACAGGAGGACAAATAAGAGCACTATAAGGGTGTATACATATCCGCTTTTGATAAATCCCAAATAATCCGGAGCGTGACGTAGCGAGCGAACTTACGGCGGGCCGCGGGAGCAAGAACCATTGAATTGAATGTGTTCTGTTCATTGAATCAGTGCGACATTGTCCATGTTTTTGGCTGGTACATGACTATGGCAATTTGACGGGGCCTTGACGGCCTCATTATTACGTATGTGACGATGACAGGGATGGAAACGCAGGAAGTGAAAATAGTTATGTTTAGTCGCGGCTAATACCGTGGGAACACGCCGACACTGTATTGTTTGTTAACGTATTCAATTTACAAATTTTTACATTGAGTACGACTGATCTATATATAGAATAGTATATTATGTTCTTAAGACGTCCGGTCATAGTACAGGCATATAAGTACATGATAAGCATCTCCTGTTCGCGCAAAAATCTGTACAATTTCTTAGATATTTGGATTTATGGATTTTGAATTTTAAGTCAAAAGTTGGATGAAAGGAACCAGGATCAAAAGTTTCCTGTAGTTAGTGATGTAAGCCAGCTATCACTGTGCCGAACCGTGATCTAACGAGAAACATCCCCATTTTGCGTTTATAAGGTATTATATTATGTATTAGTTTGATTTCTGAATAATACCTGTGCCCGCGCCGCCTAATCACAAGACTAGGCTGATCAACGACTCCGAGCTATAACCTACATTTACAAAACGTGTTACGCATTTAGCGGTTTTATTTTAGACGCAGATATCGGAGAGGACACTATTCTAATTACATAAAGACTACTTTGGTTTATTTTTTTTGTGTGTTTTGCAAGGTAGACCAAATAACTTGAAATAACGGTCGTATAATCATTGACTTACTATAATTATTTAAACTAGACAAGTTCCAATCAAAATATTCCTGAGTTTAAACATGTATTTTCTTATACGTAGGTTTCATTATAGAGAACACTATTTCGAAGAGTGAGTAAACACAGCATTGTATAGCAACGGATGAGAATGTTTATTTGTTTAATTCTTTTTGTTGTTTTTAGGACTTTAGATACTAAATGTTCGACCGTCAACCGTCTTTTGAAAATTTCCCCTCTATTCTGTTCAATTCGGCAGCGTCTTTGACCACAGTCCACGCCCTGATTGTTCAGTGCTTAGGTCTATCCAGCTAAAAAATCTACTCTCCATAAAAAATATTACTTTCTCTATGCTATGATTGGGTTTATGCGCTAGAGGTCGTGAGTTAGTTAGATTCCCCCTCGATATAAAAAGTCTCGATATTCGTTTATTTTCTTGTACTAATACAATTTCTTTCTTGTACTTTTCGACAGAACAGGAAAAAAATCTCAATTAGACCAGGATTAGTACCTAACTAATTTCCATAAAATATGAAAATATTAATTAATTCATCATGCGGCTAGATTTGTATGGGATATAAATAAAATTTAAGACTATAGTAATAAAGTAACAATTGTTATGTAATACACGAATCATGCATAGTACCTATAGAGATATAGAAGAATAGAAAAGACGCTTTTTATTGAATGTGACATGCGATAGCTAGTTACATCAACAAAATAAATTGAAAAACAATTTTTACTTTATTTTGTAATTCTCAACATGTACCGGAATCGAGAAAGATTTAACATAGTCGAGTAAGTATAAACTAAGTGTAACTAAATAGCTCCGACGGACTTTACATGAATGATTGCGCGTAAGTCACGCGTCCCAGGCGTCTCGACGCATGCGCATGTGACAGATAACATAAATCATGCAAAACACCATGTATAGTGCATAAATATGTCCTGCCCTGCGGACTATGGGAACACACTTATCTAACATAACAATGACTTGAAAATCTCATTAAGTGATGCTGAATTAAATTAAAGCTATTCTGATTAGGTATGTTGTCGGAAAAACACGGGACATAAATACATCGGAAAGTACTTTAAATATTAAAGATAGGAAGTTTAACTTGACTGCATTTTATTTCTTAATGTTAGTTCTTTGTATTCAAAGGTTTTTAAAAACATGCTTAAAATCCTGTAATCGAACTTGCCAAATGTGAAAAAACAATATGTATTATTATTACCCACGACGGAACGGAGAAGGTTTAAGAGGTTGTTTATTTAAGCACAGCAAACGAATGTTGCCACATATCTCCAAAACGGTTTTTATGATAACAATCGAAAGAATAGGAATAAACTTGTATTATATAACGTAGCTTCTTAAAAATATCATGCATTTTAACATTTTAATTAAATGTACCGTGCGAAGCTTAAAAACTAAATCATCAAATCCATTTAGAGGCCTTCAGCCAATAAACGAACAAATGAAACCTCCTCGACTGGTGTTGAGTCTGTGTTACAGATAACGAACTACTCTGCGCAGGCGACGAGTACGCACTCATTAGGTTGCACAATGGAACATTCAATAGCTAGCTGATTTGGGTGTCTACACGAGCAGAATATCTGTGCAGTAATTTCGACATGGCCGCAGCACCTGGCCCGGAGGTCAGCGGGGGGACTTGATATGGACCCCCATAAACGCATATGATGTAGAGTCCAAGGAAGGGGTCCACTTCTATATGAAATATCACCAATCCTAGACCCTCTTCCCTCACATTTGTCACATCACTAATGAGCAGATGTCACCAAAATGCTTATTGGTAAAACGGGGTTTAAACATTATAGGCACGGTCCTCCTCACAAACTATGTTTTACCGTACTATGGTGGCCCCCGTGCGAACAATGTTCTGAGTACTGGTCTGCGCGCGCGGCTGTGTGCGAACGGTCTTATTTTAATTTTGTTCTGTCCTTTCATGACCACTCGCGACCACCTGAGCACGTACGCTCATTTATCACGTGCAACGTCTCTTCGGAATAAACCCTGGGACAATACGACACCTATTGACTATTGGTTGTCGTTGCAAAGTCGCTGAAAAACTTGTCGACTATGGTTGTAAGTCGCGCGCTGGCTTACAGCAGGCTTGCTTTAAGCAAATTGATAAGACGCTTTCTTTCGTAAGATTCCAAGAGCTGAACAAGAGAACTTAATTATGTCAATTAATTATCATTTATTACGTATTTATTTGAAGTTATATTTTAAAATCCTATGTGTAGACGGTATCAAAAATGTGATTAGCGCCATTGCCATGGTAAATGTTGGTAATTGTAATGGTAGGAAAACCAAAATTTTGGACACTAGTGACGAAGAAGTAGTAGTAGTTCTAAGTAGTTTCAATATTAGTAAAAAGATTTATAATAATATCTTGTTTAAGTTTAAGAATAATCGTGTGAAATCGCTTATCGTTTCCACCCTGTATTACATAATTATTGTATGTGGGTATGACATTAATTGGGTATGGACAATAATTATGTTCCCGTAACTTATTCCACGAGAGCAAAGCCGAAGGTGACAGATAGCGCATCTTGTATTAATTTGCCATAGTAGAATAGAACTTTGTATTGTCTTTCGTTGCCAGTTCGATTCAATAACGAAGTTCGCGTCGAGTGTCAGGTTCTCGGGTTGTGGACGCGCAGACAAGAATGTTTGTAAACGGAGGCTCCTAGGTTTCAATACACGGAATAATGTTGTTAATTTCACTGTCACCTACTTCATGTAACGTATAAGGAACTTTTAATTAGGATCGTAATCGGTGAAGGAGTGAAATAGGTCTTTTTAAGGATTCCGTTCTTCAAAAGGGAAAAAGGAACCCTTATATGATCACTTCGTTGTCCATATGTCTGTCTGTCTGTCAAGAGCCTTTTTCTCAAGAACGCGTGGAGGTATCAAGTTGAAATTAGTATCAAATACTGAGGTCTGCAGTCCCTTAAAGCTGTGAAAAAATCAAACTCAGACGCAGTCAGAAGATATGGCCGATGAAGAATTTTTTAGTATCTTGGTAATCAAAACCTATGGGTACCTACGGTTGACCTAGAATCTTGAAATTTGGCAAGAAGCAATGTCTTATAGCACAAATAATGGAAAACATCCGCAAAATCACACGCAACATCACTAAAAAAAGTTATTTTTCTATTACCAACAAACTTAAATTTGAACCAAAAAAATGTTTGAACCAAAAAGGTTACCGCGAAACGATTGAATTCCTGAAATTAACCAATCTATACAGTTCCATATAATGTTAACGTGGTCGCTAATGACCTCAGTTGTTGAAGCAACCTTAAATAAATAATTTAAAAAAAATATATATATGCGTATAACCAAATCATCCATAATTTTTTTTTAATTAAATTAAATTTTTAATTTTTTTAAATTTTAGTTGTTTTTATATTAACTAATTATGTATTGTTAATTAATTTCATAGTGATAAATTGACGTTGTAATAAAAAATAAATAATTTAATGGGAAAATAAAATAGAAAGCAAGATCGTAGAAAAAAAATCATCCATGTCTATGTAGATAATATAATTATGTATATAACGATTTTCGAAATTTTTTAAAATTAAGTTTGTACGGAAACCCTCAGGGCGCGAGTCCTACTCGCACTTCTCCGGTTTTTTATCGTAACTTGGTTAATAGATTAAAAGCATAAAAAAAATCATTATTAATTGTTGATAAGGTTGTAATTTTGATATCTTAAAGCGTTTACATTTCATTAAGACTAAAATCTGTCTAGCAGATCGCAAATTTTACAATTATTACTGATTACCTACCACTACACTAATATATCACTAGTTTTTCAGCAGTGGTGGGATCACACGTTTGAAACGTGATGATTATATCATGACGAAACAGTTTGTGAAACCCACCGCACAATAGTGCGATATTGTACTCAGCCGATGTCCATTGTAACAATAAATGCGAATCAAATTGTAATTGTTACTAACACTTGCTCGATGAGTCCGCAGTGTTCTATCCTCCACAACCACTATTCTATGTTTTTCCTGTCGATGGAAACCGAAACTTATAACTTATTTTTATAAACAAACAACGATTACGAAAGAAGTTTTATTTGTTTTGGTTTGATCCACACAAAGTATTCACAAAATAATCACAAAACTTTTTTTGTATTCTATTGTCATTTATTATTAAAAAGGTGAAATATATTACTTTCATTTTAAAAACGATCTAGGTATGTAAACTTTCGGCTAAATTCGATATATTCGACATTCTGTTTTCTCCAAACTACCATTAAGTGACTTTAACTCCCTGTCTCTATATTTATAAGCATTCAAACTCTCTTTAATACGAGTCAACACGCAAAGATCTAATGGATCTACAGTAGATAGTAATGGTAACATAACAACGCGGAGCTACGCGCACTACTTAAATGCCTGTTGGCAGCTTGCTTTAGATTATTTTGCGTATGACAATACACCGGTTTTGGTTAATGAATAATGCAAAATGCAAAGGAATTTTCACTGTATCGGTGTTACTTTGTCAATGCCCAATGCAGACTCCGGTAACAGTAGTACCGTTGGCGTTCAAGGTCTGTGAACTCCTTGTGACTGTGTCAGTTTTTGTTACATCACTCATTTGAACTTATTAGTTGAGTTAGTTCACTAATTTGGTTCACTTTATCTGTTTAAGGTTACTAGATGTTAAGTACTATACAAGTTTATGGTGCGGTGTTTTTGATAACACTTTTGTTATTATACCAACTGTTTTAACATATTGCATTACATGTTTTAAAAATAATGTGTTTTAGCTACCTATTAATTCAATGTTTCCCTATGTAAGTTGTCTATGTTTACTATTAAGTCCGAACGGTTGGCCCCTAGATATAATAAAGTTATTACCTATCTCAACTTTTGATACTTAATAAATCTTTTGTTCACAGGGCAAAACAGGTAGCACGGGATGACTGCTACGCACGGTGGCGGACGTGAAGACGACCGTCCGGATAAGGATTCTGTGTACACAATCAAGACTGGCTACAAGAACGATGGCTACCAGCACGATAAGGACTCTGACGACATCGTTAAGCCTCCGCCACTACCCATAGAGGAAGACAACTACCCTACAGGCAAAGTGAAACTATCTAGAAACGAGAAATGGAGAATATTAAAGAACATAGCGGCCGTCAGTGCCGCTTTCATGGTGCAATTCACCGCTTTCCAGGGCACTGCCAATCTTCAGTCGTCCATTAATGCCGCAGACGGCCTTGGCACGGTCTCTTTGAGTTCCATTTACGCGGCTCTCGTCGTTTCTTGTATATTTGTACCTACATTCCTAATAAAGAGGCTAACGGTCAAATGGACCCTATGTCTGTCTATGCTCTGCTACGCGCCCTACATCGGCGCGCAGTTCTACCCCGCGTTTTACACCCTGGTGCCAGCGGGGGTGGTAGTGGGACTGGGGGCGGCCCCCATGTGGACGTCAAAGGCCACCTACCTGACGCAAGCCGGTAGCGTGTACGCGAAGCTGACTGACCAGGCCGTCGATGGCATCATCGTCCGGTTCTTCGGGTTCTTCTTCCTCGCCTGGCAGACGGCTGAGCTGTGGGGAAATCTCATCTCGAGCTTGGGTAAGTTAAACTTATTTCTGAAATATGGTCTCAATGTGTATTTATTTATTTATGTATTTCGCCAATAGGTTAACTTTCATGAGTAATGATTGTTTAGAGATATTTGCAAATATAACAGACCAGATTAGATTTTATTTAAAGTACTTATGTATGTTTATCAGTTTTTGAGTACCTATTTACAAGCTTCGGCTTAATTTGGGACTATACAGCCGTGTGTGAATTTCTCAAAACATTATTATCATTATTTCTTTTACGGTCTCAAGTAACAAACGGACTGACAACCCGTCTGATGGAAAGCAGTCACTTTCGCCCTTAAACTTGCATCCTAAAGGCTACAAGTGCATTGACATCCTGAGGACTATGTCGTGTCGTGTGTCACCGCTATGACCCACTGCATCAGAACTTGATTATATGTTAATCGTCTCACCGGTTTTGTTTTACCATTATGCCATTTGCACGAAACTTAAAAACACAATCTGGGATTGCTGATGAAACAATGACGCTGGGGAAGAAATTATAAGGCATTAGTAAAGTCCACTAAATGTCTATCCAATGTTAATTGCTGTTTATTTAGAACATTCAGTTCAATAGAGCATTGCAAGTATTTAACAGTTGTTCTCATTCGGCAGTGTTCTCATCTGGCTCTCACAACACGACTGTGTCCACCGACAACATTAGTAGAGTGTTGCCAACTTGCGGCGCCAACTTCTGCATGATTGGTGGTGGTCACCACGACAACCAGAACCTGCACCGGCCGCCGGACAGTGAGATTTACGAGATCAGCGCCATATACCTCGCCTGCGTGTTCGTGGCTGTACTGATGGTCGCTTTACTCGTCGATCCGCTTTCAAGGTGCGTGGATAGCACAATAACTTCAGATTTTTAGGTTCTAACCAGAGGTGTATAGAGAAAATAAGCATTATAAATATTAATAGATTTATAAGGCATAGAGTGGGATGCTTTATTGCTTTTGTGATGCATTCGATCAAAATCAAACTAATCATAATCATTACTTCGTCATCGTCAGTGCCATATATCAAATGATAGGTATTAATGTCATGTTGGTGAAGCCTGTAATCAAAGTTCGCTGCTGTAATCAAATATCTTTTTATAACAATAACGTCTCAACGATCCACGTTTCCTTTCCCAAACAAGAAATCCCTGAACTGAAGTGTGGACTCACAATATACACAATCACAATTAAAACTCCAACCAAGAAGACTAACTGCGTTAGCGCAGTTGTTAAGAATATAATTCAACAGCTGTAAAATGATAATGATTCAGAATGTACACAGCATTGATAACAATCACAAGTTTAATTCGCGTTGATCTAGTGATTCAGTCCTTCAGTCCTCGTGTGGTCCTCGTCGACTAGTTGGCAAATATTACTCTTTTGCAAGTACGGATTGATAATTGCATTAATTTTTTCCTTGTGAGACTATCTTATTATGTATATCCATATTCTTTACTATAAAAAGACACGCTGACTGCCTGCCTGATCTAGTTTTTTTTTGGTACCCGGCCGGAGCACGGAGCGTCTTTCAATACGTTCTACTTACAATTTCGTCATGTTTTTGCTTTGTTGAAAATCATTTGTTAGTTTGATTGATAGGTATTTCGCCCGGCTGTGGCCGGCAGGACCGTTTTTTTGTTTCGACTCATGAATGCTATGCTAGTCGTCGTGGTTTCATGTCATTGCTTAGTACATTCAGAGTTTACTTAACTAATATACCTCCTGTACATTGCAAAAACTTGTCCAAAAGAAACTCTCTAAAACATCATCATCATATTATAAGTATCAGTTGGACCGTTCAACCGCTCGCTGGTCTCGGCCACCATCCAAGTGGCAGGTGCCCCACGCTTCGCTTACCGATGCGCGGTCTCCGGTCCTTTCCAGAACTCGTATGACCCATCGGCAATCGCATCCGTGTGGCAAGACCGTTCTCTAAAATGCCCTGAATTAAATATAAGTAATACTCTCCAGGTACGGTGAGAAACAGAGGCAGTCGGATCCCTCAAAGGAGTTGACCGGCATTCAGCTGCTGTCTGCCACAGCCTACCAGTTGAAGAAACCCAATCAACAGCTGCTCATTCCTATCACGCTTTGGATAGGAATGGAGCAGGCCTTCATCGGAGCAGACTACACCCAGGTAATTGATAAATATATATATATATATTTCAAAAATGGCCAATGAACTGTTGTCATAATATACTTATAGGTTTGTACCCCTAGTACACAGTTTTAAAAAAGTTCGATGTTTAAACTACTTTTTTCACCAAAAGTTCACAACAATTTGTTTAGCTGTGGCACTGGTTGCCTTTACCACAGAGCACAGAATGCGCATGCGCGGGCATCGCATCGCTGCGAGCCAAAATAATTCCAATTTAATTCCAAATTACCAAATTAATTCTAAAGCGTTAGCACCTAAGTGTGATCATTAGATCGTACTACCTACATGGAGAAGTTGTATAGACGATTCTGCTCCCTTTCACCTCTATTTATGCTTAGTCTTCTTTATCGACAGAAGGAATATCATGCGGAGATTTTTATGATTACCTTTTTTTGTAGGCCTACGTGTCATGCGCGCTTGGTATCCGTTCTATCGGGTACGTCATGATCTGCTTCGGTGTGGTGAACGCCATTTGCTCCCTGGTCTTCGGCTCGGCTATGAAGTTCATCGGGAGGTTCCCAATTCTGATCATGGGAGCAGCTCTCCACCTGGGGCTCATCGTGTGGCTGCTCATCTGGAGACCAAGCCCCGATTCACCCACGACTTTCTTCGTGATATCCGGTCTGTGGGGGGTTGGAGACGCCGTGTGGCAGACACAAGTTAACGGTGAGTGCCGGTTGATTATATTCAAAAATTCAGGTCAACATTTCTCAGAATTTAGAAATTTCCAATATAAAATACAGGTGTAGATGTAGTACCTGTTATAATTAAACAATGCAAAGATTTTTGAGTACCTTCTAAGACCACTAAGACAAAATTGTTTAAGGCATTTGATAAGTGGTGTTTAAATCTAAGCTATTTTTTCATAAAATTGACAAACAGCGTTTCAACCGTTAACTTTATGGTTTCAACCCTATTCGCCGCCTGCGCCGCCGCCCCATCCGCCCGCCAAACACATGTCAAAATAAGTTTCAAAAATTTTTTCTATTCTTATGTATAATGTGTAGGTACATTGATTAGAATCTCCCAGTTATATGTCGCCAAATTACAGGTCACTTTTACAACATGTATGATTTAAATCATCATTTCAAATAACAAAAAAAAAATATTTCATAAACCGATTGTGTAAGTAATATATCCAGTTATCGTTTTTTTTTGTAAACCTTTGGGGGCAAACTGGAAGATGATCCACCTGACAGTAAAGGTCACCGTTCGCTTAAAGACACCTACAACGACAGAGTGCTGCTAAACCGTTGTCGACTTTGAAAGATATATAATGAGAACCCTACATCATAACTTAGGTATACAGTAGCCACTTGTATCCATTTATTGAACTAAACCGCCTTGCCTATACAATAAATGCAGTATCTATTTATGTACTGAGATTCGCTTCGAGTCATCAAATGCACGGACGGACGAGCAGACTGCCTTGCAAAACCAGTTTCCTAGCAACGTTTATCTACAAGGCGCCGCCCCAACTCACACGTGCGATATTAATATTTAACCATACAAAACAAAATATAATTACATAAAAATTTTACTTTTTTACTTCATTATGCTATGCTAAAGTAACAGTGTTACACAAGTTGCACTTATCTGTGTGTAACATTGTGTATTTTATAATTAATTATTATTAAATACGACTTCATCAAGTCATGCAGATTAATTGTTCAATTTTCGATTATCATTTATCGTTATTGATAGGTATTGGGTCATATTCAGATTATCCTATCTTTCTGTGGTTACCTATATAAGATATTCATCAGAAATTTAGTAAGTAATTATAAATTTCGGCCTCTCTGTATTTTTGTACAGGTATCGCACTAAAAGATGTCAGTCAATCTAGTAGTAAAACTCTTTCATTCATTTCACTCGCTCGTCATTAGTCCTCTGTTTATCTCAATCAATCAACAATTCAACAGTTCAACACCCACGTAGTAAAATCACACTAGTTTACGGGACCCAGTGTTTTCTTGGAGTTCAAGAGTTTCAAAGTTTACCGAAATCAGATAGACCTATCAGTAACCTCCAGCGTATATTCTCCATACTAGTTGGCATTGGCTGACATATAGAAAGGTCACAAAAATACATAAACAAATACATAAGTTTTATTATTTTAGTGTAAGTTGATGCGGCTCGTCTGAGTTGGCATGGGATTAAAGAGTGAAAAGCGGTTCCAACTTTAGCACACTATTTGTGGTTATTATTGGCACGGTAACTGCGACTGCGCATTTAGAATAGAAACTTATTTATAAGTTAGTGCCAATGCACCTTCATGTGCAATTTGGTGACTAATGCACTTATCGAACTGGTTTTAATCTATGGGGGTCATTTTTATTTAAACTATCATAATTTTATCATTGATTTTATAGTAGCTTAGTATTTGTGTTTAGTTTTAGGATAATTTACTTACTTTATTTTAATAAGAACTTTTATTACCATAAAATAAAATTAAATTACTGTATATTGTAAGTTCTGGATTAAACATATCTGCTAACTTGCATTCAATTTATAGATACTACTAATAAGTACCCTTTAACTCCAAATTGTAACTGATTTATGTACTTCAAGTGAGTATTAAAAATATTTTTGTATGTATGGTCGAAGTATGGGAGTGTCGAATATGCCCTTGAACCACCTGAACCACCTTAGGAAAACTATGTCAGACTATGTTGACCATCGCAGTTATTATTTAGGCCTCGCATCGGGTGGTGTTCGCCAGTCTAGAATTTGCCCTCCGGTTGAGATCGCCGCTGGCCACGAGTAGATTCCGACATCATTTTTGTCACTTCGTCATCACGTCAGTCTGTAGAATTAGTGTCCTAGCCTTAGCTAGTCGTAGGTTACACCGGTTTCGATAGCTAAAACATACCCGCCGCCGGCGGCGCGCGCAAATGCAAACGACCAGAACGGAACCCTATTTTGGAATCGCTCTCCTCGCTTCGAGCGGTCGATTTTACTGATTTTTGTATCTGATATTATGTAGAAGGAAAATAAGTAGAATCGACCGTTCGAAGCGAGGCGAGCGAGATTTTTTCCTTACTACTACACAGAAGCACCACACTGTCTGCATTATGCTTTTGTGTGCGTGCGTAAATTGGTAAGCGAGCGTGCGAGCATAGCCGAATCCCAAGCGCACGGGCGTCAGTCAAGTAATGCGTTCTCTATCGCGCTACTCGTTTGCGGGTGCCGATAAACTTGGCGGGGCGAGATAAGTGTCGCTTCTTTATGTAGTAATAGACAGTTAGTATTTGTTTGGAAAAGGCCCATCCTTCAGCCAGGGAAGGGACCGCCTGCTGCAGATGAGGCTGACATTTAAAACACATGTTAAGTATGTTATTTTATGCACATCGATGCCTAAAAACGATTTAAGTCAAACCTTAGTTCACCACGTAGGTAGTGTTACCAAGTTTTCTATTGTATCATTAACACAAATACTAGTAGGAAGAACGTAGATCACGTGCTGAGAAATAAGCACGTTTTTATCTATGGCGCCCGCCCTGCAATTACCAATATGGCTCATGCATATTTTAACATCCTCGGGAATTATCCGACAACATAACTTTAACTGAAAATAACATTGTTATATGTAAGGAATGACTTTGTGTACTACATAACAATAAATAACTCTTAGGGCGTGATGTATCTCCAACGCCAAATAAATAAGTAGGTACACGAACTCGCACAGATGAACTATTAAAAAATATATTACCATAATAACTGCCCTCGACTACAAGTGACATAAAGTAGGTACCTAAATACGGTTTTCTCATCTAGACTATAGGATAGATTTGGATGCCCTTATACCCTCGTTGTAGGCCTGTTGGTTTTGATAATACAACGCATAAATGGTACTAGGTTAGGTACTCCTAAAGATAAGAGAAGCACCTAGAAACGGGAGTTTGAGAAAGCAAATATTATCATCATCATCAGATGATGGTAATGTGCTTTCTAAGCTGGTGGCTGTACTAAGGCGAAACCTGGGCGAAACCTAAGTAAGAAGATACGGTACTCACACTCTTACATTATGTAAACGAAAACTAGGCTCGGTGCACGACTACACGCATACACCACTCACTCAACTGAGATGTAACCAAGCCGTTAGCCGTTATCGTCGTCATTGTGCGGAGCTGGACTGAGCAGTACCTATCTGGTACTCTGTCTTGGGTGGTCTTGGGCCATTTTCTACGTCTAACGGCTATAGTGGATATTCCTTTCGGAGTGAATCGCGACCTTCATACCTTACCAATCACGCCCAACCTTAACAATACGTCATTCTAACATAGACTACCTATAACAAATCTTTTTTTATATATATATAGTTTTACGCCCCATTGGAAACAGGCCAAATCGTAGTTTAAAATACATAAAACCGCAGCATCGCCTCCAGGGCACAACTAGTGCCATTCGGTGATCCACACTGCACCTTACACCGCACTAAACTGATAGTAGGTTTAATGTCGATTTATCAAGGGACAATTTGGAACAATCAGGTAGAGTCGTTATACGCTTTTATTTAACTACCCCGCACAATATTTATACACTTTAATAGGCACTTGTTGCATAATAAAACTACTACATAAATACTTACTATAAAACTATCACAGTTAAACACCAAACGTACAATGTACATTTTTTTCGATAACTAAGCAAAAAAGACAAACATGTCTGTCAAAATCCCGCCAAAACGCCCTATTACACATCCTTTCTAACCATAGATTAGCTTTTATATTTCTAACTTCTTTTTCTTTTTCAGGCCTGTACGGTGTTCTCTTCAGGCGTAACAAAGAGGCAGCGTTCTCCAACTATCGTCTCTGGGAGAGCGCCGGCTTCGTTGTTGCCTACGCGTACTCTACGCATCTCTGCGCCAAGATGAAACTTTACGTTATGATGGTGGTATTACTGATCGGAGTTGCCGGCTACATAGTCGTCGAGATACTGCATAAGAGAAAGGTAATAATAATAATAAAAACTACATGATGGTTCTACGAATAGAAGAAACGTACCTACGAATATGTACTTACTTGTACTTCTGTCTGAACGCATTTCTTTATGTTGAGTTGCCATTGCGTACGTACTAGGACTCATGGCGGTAACGCTGCTGCCTGTCATATTGCGACTTTCAGGTCATACGTAACTCTTTTAACCATTTGCAATATTAGGTAATTTTACATTAGTAATAAATAATTAGATTTGTCAGGGAAGCGTCAGTGGCGTTGGGGATAAGACGCGGCCTCATCATATCGAATGGTCCGAAGTTCGATCCCCGGCTGGGCCATGTACCAATGGGTTTTTTCTCGAAACTTAAGTACATTTTACTGACTGCTCTCAAACGGTGAAGGAAAACATCGTGAGGAAACCTGCATACGCCGAAGAAGTAATCCTTAGGCGCATGTAAAGTCCACCAACCCGCACTGGGCTAGCGTGGTGGACTATAGCTCGAACGCCCTCGTTGAGAGGGTAGGCCTCAGCCCCAGCAGTGGGGACATTAATAGGCTGTTGATGAATTAGATTGTTTCTAACACAATTCGTCGCCGGCATCGCATAAAAGCATCAGGGTGTTCGCAGGTGGCAGAACACTGGGTCTCTTGTATTCCTTTACACCTCCAAAGGCATTTAAGTATACTATATATTTATATTCTTTAATTCCAGGCTCGGCGGCTGAAGGCAATCGCCGAGGATCCATCAATAGCCGCGGAAGCTGCAAAGCAACCGCCAGAAGAAGACGACGAAAAGGACGAAATTGACGACGAAATCATCATCACGCACCTTTAAGGCCTCGCACCAAGAACGGAGGGTCCAGCGTCTTGAGACCCGGGGAACTGAGTCCTGGGACCTGTGCACTAGCTCCTGAAATCTGGGCCAACGCTCAGACTGAGGCACTAGATTCTTAGCCTATAAAGGCGACCAACGACCATCTCCGCAAGGTCGCGCATCACTAATGCCATACATAAATTCGTAGGTACAAATATAAACCACGCTCGACGAGCTGAACGTCTCCATTAAAATCTCGAATTTAATTAGAACTATTTATGTATCCAATAGCTAAGTAAAGTAAATAAAATAAATAGGGATCGAAGCGAAAATTTAAAAGACTTTACAAGTACAAACATTTAAACCAGCCGAAGCCCCGCAATAACGTTTATTTCAGAAATTAGAAAAAGTTTTTAGACATTATAATAATTCAAGAAAAGTTATAAAGTAACTTTTAAATAAAATTTCGTACTTTGCTTCTATACTTATGTAAGTAAATATTTGTTTGTATAGGTATAGAAGTCCGTAAGTGAGATAAACAATTATTTTTATTATGGTATAGACAGTTGTTTGTCCATGCCTAAATAGTTATTTTGTAAATTGTATTGGAGGGCATAGCCGCAATTTGTCGATAGCTTAATGTCCTAGTCGCTTATGTCCAACTGCGAAAATACTACTAAAATTCGTTTCGTCCAAATCGCGTATTGTCTAAATATTTTGCATTGCGTGAACAACATAAACCGAAATAAAATGAAAAAACATCAATAAGTATAATATAATTACTGTAAATACTGATAAAGCTAATTGAAAAACTTTTTTTACGTAAGCGACCATATAAATACGACTTGGGCATAAGGCGACTTCGACAAAGTAATATATGGACAAAATGCAACTATACTTACTTACCAAGGAGTCTTAGCACCTATACGTACGAACGGGGCCGGGGTGTCGACCGGCAGTAGGTAAAGTGCGAATGCGTAAACACAAATAGATTATAATGAACGAATTTTTATAAAACCATCTGTGTTTGCATTTCTTTCATTGTAATTGTGCGCTTTGTTTTTATTATTCGACTCCATAGTCTTATAGTTCGACTCTTTATTTTATATTTTAAAATAAGTTAACAATAACAAGGTAATAGATGAGAATCTACGTCGATCAGGAAGCAGTATGTTTGTGACTTATTATTATTCATTTAATTAGGTACTTATATGAATGTACAGTTTATGTTGTGTGTTATACGACGTACCTTAGGTGACACAAAACTGTAAACTGACGAAAGGATCAAACATGTACCTAGCACATTTATTGATCTAAAATACGAGTTGGTAGTTAGGGTTAATTATAATTTCTATACTATATGAATACATGTATAAATTAATATTTTTGTACTTGACAATATTTAATAAAACACATCAAGGAAGTATTTTAAAAAATTACAATAATTGGTTGTATTTTTTATCAATTGTTATATAATCGTAGCTACTCAAAATTACTTTTTATTAAAAGAAGAGTTCTAAAATAGGTACTTACCTATGTTATTCACATAGAGTAAATCGGGTAAATTGCGTAACTGGAATTTTGTGTTTCTGGTAGGATGATGTGGCTGAACGGTTTATTCTACGAATAGGTGCGTACCTACCTAGGAAAAACTATATTCGGTTTTTTAACTTGAATAACTATAATTATGATACTAATATGCGTAGAATTTCAACTCCGTGTTTAAAAGTTGTTTTGGCGTTTATCAATTTTAAATTGCAATCCAACCCAAATAACATTTATGTTGTCATTTCCTATAGAGTTATTTATTTATTTGGAGTTCATCAGAAGACTTATTCAAAATAACATCTTAGTTTAATGATAACTAACTCGGAGGAATCAGATTCCTCCGAGATAACTAATGATATACGTATTCGTTCTTAATTTCATAATAAAATATGTAAAAAGACATTATTTATCCCTGTAGAGAATTTAAAGTTGTATTTTTATAAAAACCTTATTTTAAAGTTATTATATTACACTATCAATATAGGTAATTATAACCACGCTAGGTTAAGATTTAAGTAAATAGTTAAGTAATTTACCTAGATCAAATACATAAATATTATTATTATTAAACTTATACATAAATAGTACCTAGTTAAGATACCACAGAGACACCGTTTAAAATTGTAATGTTCTTTATAAGCAAAAAGATTTGTATTATGTTTTAGATGTGTTATCGTGATTTTGATTTACTTTCATTGCAATTTTAAATACGTCGTTCTTAGTATTATACATAGCTTGTTTTATATTAAATAAAAGGTGTTCAAATTTGGACTTTTTTTTTGAAAAATTGGATATTTCAAAAAAAGACCATCTTTTTAAAATTTGAATTGAAAATAATAAAAATCGGGATATTGCTGTAGTATTTTTAATGTAAACGAACTATTGGTTCCGGTTATAGATGAAAAATATTGTCTGGTAAATGACCTGCTTGGGAATTGCGGCAAGTCACCATCTTTTGGCAAAAATTTGTATGGCGTTTCGGCAGAGTACATAGGTTTGAATTATTGTCCAATTTCACGGATAATGTGTTCCTTGAGGTGCAGAATTGTTTGAGTTTTAACCGGAGCCAACGTTTATTCGTTTACATTAAAAATATTTCAATCACCACGGTTTTCTATTTTCAATTCAAATTTTAAAAAGACCATCCAAATTTGAACACCCATTATATAAATATTTGAAATATTTACTTAGCTACATGCGTCTGTACTTATTTAAACAGTATTATGACGTAGTTCATGTCTGAAAAAATTTCATATAGTTATATGTACAAGTCTGACAAGTTCTGAAGTTGCAATTGTAACAAACCTGATTTTAACAGTGAGCGGTTCTTATTAAAACTGCTTAAATAAAGGTACTAAAATATATCACTTGCAATGGCGTGATCTTACAATTAGTAAAAATGTTTAAAAAGCATTTACCATGCAACATTTAAATCAATTATATATACACTCCTCATAATTAAATTATTATTCATGATTATTGATCGCAAGCACTCATTTTATTCAGTATAAATAAAGTCTTAGATTTCAATTCTTTTAAGACAGTAAAGTGTATTATTTTGTACGTGGGCTGCTGAGCCATTCGTACGTAGTACCTATATATAGTACCTTCTCGTATATATACAAATACAGGATGTAACATTAAGATGGGGCAGTATGGGGAAGTCCGAAACTATAAGAGATAGAAAAATATGTCCGAGGATCCATGTCATCGATTTTAAAGATATGAAAAACTGCATTCATAGATTTTATAAAAAGCTCATACACTACTCGGGAATCGAACCTGGACATTTTGAAAAAAAATACTTATATTTATTATGGATATTGGTTGTGTCGGTTGTAAGCAATAATTGTTGCTAAGAAACCTTGTATCAAAAATTAATAGAAAGTGATGTAAATAATTATTTTATGCAATTCCGGAAAAAAATGTATTGGTACAAACGGCCCTATCAAATAGCCCACGAGATTGTCTGTTTTAATTCAACCAGATTAATTATTTCATGTGGGGTTACGTTAAATGAAGTCCACAAAACAAACTTCTACACCACTGAACATCTAATAGCAGCCAGAGGCCATTCTTACACAATTACACGCATAACGCAATAACAAAATCGTTACCTACACGAGTTGATTAATTCGAACATTTGTTACGTAAATAATTAACAGAATATTAAATACAAGGCATTCTATTAATTTTAGATACAAAGTTTCTTAGCAACATTTACTCCTTACAACCTACACAATCAATATCCATAATATAATAACGTACTTTTTACGACAGTCGTGTCGTTTACAAAAAGTCCGAGTCACCGGGTTCGACTCCCGAGTTGAGTAGGTACAAGATTTTTTAAAATGTAGTAGTTCGTATCTCTTGTAGTTTCGGACTTCCCCATACTGCCCCATCTTAATGTTACAACCTGTATATGGCAGAAGTGCACATTAATGCCTGTAAGTTCCAAGAAATAAATGCACAGAAACATACTAAGCATACTATTTTATTTAATTGAGTAATTAGCTGTTGGATAAGGTTTATCATGTTTGAAATAAAATATAAATACCTAAGGAATCAAAACAGAATCTAGGAACGTGAATTTGGAGAATATTTTATGTTATGACTATGTTACATTGTTATAATTTTATAATGCCTAAATAAGTATAAGTATAAAATCCAAAGGGAATTAACAGAAGAATTTAGCAAATGTTTCTTGGCACGGACAAGCAGTCTAGTTAGGCGGTACACGCGGTATGTACCATTGTTAGGGTAACTAAACCACGTGATAACAGTAGAAATGTAAAAATGTAAGCATTATATTAATGTATAAATTAAAATTCAATTTAGTGATAATATAAGGCTATTAAATAAATAAAAATTGCTCTATTTTATTTGCGATATAACACATATTATATTTGTTTGGTTAAATAAAAATATTATGTTATTTTATTAATTACGTCATAATTACGAGTTTGTGATGAAAATAAACGTAGAAATTGTTTGGTCTTTGTCTTGTATTTTATACAAAACATTCCTAACTAAACTAAGAAAATTATCACGTTAAACACTTTGTATTATTTAGTACCTGTAATGTAGTCCATTCCGGCAGGGAAGAGCTGACGATGATACTTATATAGAACTAGAACACGTTTCTATTCTACCTACCATGAAGTATTCCTAGGATTTGTTAAACATTATTATCGGACAAAGCGGCGTTTACGCTTTTAGTTTTTTTATCAATCACTTATTTGTGATTTATCTTGTCAGACTCTGACATCTGACTTCCGATGTGTTGAGTGGCAGTCGCACCCAACCTCAGCACCCAACGTTCTATTATAATTATAAATATTTACATATACACACGGAACAGAATTTTCCTGTAAAATAAAAATATTAAATCTATATCTAGCACAGGAATAGAAACGCAAGTAGCCATGAGTCGCCCGACAAGTTGTCTACTACGTTGTATGATGGCTACTTGCGTTTCTATTCGTGTGCGGCGTTAGTATGCGTGCTAGGTGAGTGGGGCGTTTTGTCAAGTGGGGCGTATTACCGAGTTTTAAGAAGATCTTGTCTAATAATTATCAGGGCACTGAAAAGCGTGATCTAAAAATAACATCTAGAAGAAATATAAGTACTTACTTACATAAAAAGAACTGTGGGACCACTTTGCAAAATGCAAAAGTAATTATAAAATATCTGCTCGCAGCACTAGACTGTTTTTTAACTAACAGCTTACAAAGTTTTGTTAATACAGTGAAGTTGATGAGGATACCTGTATAAATGTAATTTTAGATTTGAAATAAGAATAAAGTCACCCCTCGCAATGGTTCGGTGACGGTGGCGAGCGGTGGCTGCCAGTTTGTGTTATTATTATAGGGATTGTTTGGATGACCCCACAATGACCGGACTTATAATTACTCCTTACAAAATTATACCCAAAATTCAAGTAGGTAGGTTTAAATAAGATAACTACACAGGTAAGATTTTTGAGTCAGGGAAATAATAGAACCAGACGTCTTCCAGTCGTTCAGTGGATGTCGGGCTTATAGGATTTGCTTAGGAAGATAATTTTAAGCCTGTATTCTCGGATTCCAAATGATGATAATAATAAATAACTGTTTTTGATAAAAAGATAACCAAAATAGGTCAACCATCGTTTGGCTAAAGGTACAAATACACTACATCTAGATATCCGATGCGAAAATCTTGATTGGGATTATCATTAAGTTGCCTTATTCTGAGAGTCGCTAAGATAGTTTACTACTTTTCTATAAAAAACTACCAAAACACATTTATTTTAGTGCAACAAAGAGTATTTTTATTGTATTGAATAGTCCATAACCAGACAGGTAGAACGCCAGAAAAAGATATAACTAGGTACGTTTTGGACTTTCGCGCCTTAATTAAACATGCAAATCTTTATACACAATTTTATTCCAATTTGTTATTGTTGTTTTTTTATTACTTTATTCTTACATAGTATAGTATTACTTTACATTGTTGCTATTTTTGGTACAATAAAGCGTTTACTAAACGTAAAAAAAATTGCTTAAGTAGTCGTTTACACAAATACTTTAAATAGGTAACAAGAAAAAAAATCTGCTGGAAATTTTTAGAGCGAGGGTAGCAACACGAGTGCTGTACAACGTTAAACGGCAATAACGACGAGACAGTCGCAAGACCTTTGATTGCAACGGATATTATTGTCTGTTACCACCTTTACAATCGCGATTAAATTCCGAGTAATTTTGCCTCTACATAAAACGGAAACAAGGCATTTTCCCCGAATCGGTGTCAAATGACCTCGACCTGTATCGATTTACGATTATCACTTCTATACTTATAATAAATCTGTAGAAACCGTGTGTCTGTACTTTGAATAAATTTATAAAAAAATGAGTGTGGACGATAAAAAAAGAGTAACAGAACACAAAAAAGCGTTTTTAAATTTTTTTGTCTTTCTGTCTTTCTGTCTGTCTGTCTTTCTGTCTTTCTGTCTTTCTGTCTGTCTGTAATCGCTAATCTCCGAAACTACTGAACGGATTTTCTTGCGGTTTTCACAGGTAGATTAAGCACAGCCTGGCGCAACTTATAGGCTTTGTTTCATTGAAATCGGATGACAGCGAAAAAAGTTATCGTCATTTACAGATAAATCATTTAACGTAACAAGACGATGTCATAGACATAGGAGATATCAGTGTTTTTTTTAACTGGGACAGTATAGGCAAGTCCGAAACCATAGGAGATGCAGGGAAAGTGTCTTATGACATAGAAATTTTTTGGTCAAGCGTGTGTTGTCCATAAAAATGAGACAATTTGCACATATTTTTTTTAATGCGGTTCGACTCAGTTTCATGTAGGGATCACTTCATTATATCGGAAGAAAAAAATCTGAGCAGCAGAAGTTAGTCAAATTCAATAAAATGTTTTCTCATAGAACGCCAGTGAAAAATAATTTTTATTATTTTTTAAAAAATGCGTATCGACTTAGTTTCATGTTAGAATCATTTTATTGTATCGGAAGAAAAAAATCCAAGCAGCAGAAGTTAGTCAAATTTAATAAAATGTTTCCTCATAAAACAGACTGTGCAATGTACTTAGGAACTTACTACTTATTCATGCATGCCACCCGAACTCCAGCTGCTCCGATTACTATGTCAAAATTGTTATCACGAAAAAATACCTAAAGGTTCCTAAGACAGTTTCCCTGTATCTCCTATGGTTTTGGTTTTGCCCATACTGTATTAGTTAAAAAATACACACGTATAATAAAAATTGATATGAGAAGTCTTATGAGCAATAGAAGTGAAAACAACAATTTTTTAAATTTTTATCTGTCTTCACCAAATTGGATACGGTGTTCATAGTTTGTTCCTGAAGGTATGGTATACCTTAAATTATGGTGAAGGTACTTAGAATGATCCATTTTACCATTGGAAAATTATAACTAGACGATGTATGTCTGTACATAGCAGAGATAGGTACCTACTTCCAAAATCCACGCGGACGAAGTCGCGGGCAACAGCTAGTTATAAATAAATGTATCATATTATTATGATTGAAAATGTTTAGTTTATGAAGTGGTTGGATGTTGAAAAGGCAGTGGACTGTGCCCCGTATGGTAACCAATAGCAATAGCTTCAATGGCTGTTGGTTGATGTCGTACTAGAACAAGGCGACTCATGTAAGTACCTACATTTCCAATTAAGGTCTAGCAGTAAAGTATTAATAGGCTGCTTTTGCCAGTTCATACGATTCTTTAGCCCATTGTTTTAGTGATTAATTGTGGCTTTTTTGTTCTTTTTATTTTATTTCTTCTTTAATTATTGAGTTCTTTTCGACGATGGAATCGCGAGGGAACCAAAGTTGTTTTTTTTTATTCTGAAAGTTACCACGTTGAAGTATGGACTACCCACCTGTCGGGGAACCGACAACCGCTGAGATAAACAAGTTCTCGAGTGGCGACTACGACCCGGCGGCTGTTAGATGGAGCGACGATCTACGTATGCAGTGCGTAGCAGTGACTGGATGCGGGGACACCGAGGATCGGGTTCAGTGGCCTAAGTCAAACACTGATGGTAAATATTAATTTTCTATGTCACCTTTCATTAGTTTTATGTTTGTTTATTTGTGTGCACTTTAATATTAGCTAAGAATTTGGGGATGAAATCTACTGTAGGGTGGGAAATAACGACCCACTTCCCTGAAAATATCTATCCCAGCCTGCCTACTATGCTTTCGGGATTTAAGTAGGTCGTTCTGTAGCACGTGTACAGTCATTGTTACCGTTATCTTAAGTTTTATTAATGGGCTAAATTTAATTAATTTAGTGTAATCGAATTAACAGTCGTATCGACCCCAGTGATTGAAGGGTATCAATAATCAATCAATCATACCATTGCGGCGGTTTAGGGCCACAAATAAAAATGACCACTTTTATAATTACCATTGCTTATAATGCCCACATAGTAAAATGCCCACTTCAAGTAATACCTACTTCTTACTCCTGGAATGGCTGCTCAGGGGCATTAATGAGGAACTTACCATCGTCAGCAGAAGCTGTTAAATATTTGTGACCTATTAAAGGAGCATTGCCACGTTGGGAAGACTGATTTCTGAAATTTTCAGATTCACACTTGGGAGCAAATCATCTAACACAAAGAGTATATAATACTACTAAACTCTATCTTGTAATCCTCTGAACAAAGATAACAAACGACGCGCAATATTTAAGCGTTCGCGAGCGCACGCGAAATTTAGATAAAATGCTTATCGGCTATCGGGCGAGCCGAAATGCCAAACGAAATCAGTCAATCAGTAACACACCGGTGGAACGTAGCGTGGCGCGTCGTGTACACTGCGTACAGACCTTTGGAGATGTCGTACGTAAAGATAGCAACCGTGTCGGACACTGAGAGCAGTAGCGACGATGAGCTGCCTGCTGCCGAGTTACAACCGTCCACTTCCCAAACACCATGTATACCGACGACGTTCAATAACACACAGCGAACGCTCGCGAAAGTGAAGAGTGTAAGGATAGACCACTCGCATGACGTCAATGTGGGCGACACGTTCATTCAACAGGTTATAAGCAACGGAGATGTTGTCCAAGGTAAGAGAGTTGCGAAAAGCGGTTTTCAGATGTAGGACAGGTTCCAATTGTCTTTGTAGTCCCACGTCGAAAAGTTTAGGACACTCCAGCCAGAGGGCTGTTCTGTGTTTTATATTATGTGCAAATGACTTTATTGTCAAAATGTCTAGTATATATACCTACCTACTTCTTCGAGTTGTTTATTGTCCCTCCCCACCGATTAAGCGAAAACATTTTGGTGGGCATTTGTCCATACATTCGACACCATTCACCGTTCGACACTCTACTATATAAGTTTTTCATACCACAAGGTCGGGGAACTTTACCACCTTTTTTTCAATTTGAAACAAATTATCTTTCAACCTGGATGTGTGTTTTATGTGATTACATGTGCATGTATATGAAAACATGGGCAAGTGATCGTGTCTACAATAAATTTTACAAAGAAACGTATATAATGTATATAGAGTTTAGAGTGATTTAGTTCTGTCCAGTTTCAAATACGTAGCTAAGGTATCTTGTAGCGAAAGGCAAATGCGAAATGTTTATGGATCGACATTTAGTTTCAAAAGCAAGCCAAAGTTTTATAGAATTATTACAGAATATAATTTTTTGTTAAGAAGCGGTCTGTTCCCCATAGAGACTGCAGGGGTCCGTTTTTCGCTCACCGACAATAGTTTGTTTTAAATTTATTTGTAGGTACCACCAATTCAACCACTCAGTCAGTACCTAGTGCTACTGATCCGCAGGGTAATTACCTGCCAACATTTTCAATCGTTTATCGGCGGCCGGAAGGAGACGCGCCAATAACTTTTATATGACTGTACTACGTGAGAGCGTCAGTGGCGTCGGGGATAAGACGCGGGCTATCATATCGAAAGGTCCGGAGTTCGATCCCCGGCTGGGCCATGTACCAATGGGTGTTTTCTCGAAACTTAAGTACATTTACTGACTGCTCTCAAACGGTGAAGGAAAACATCGTGAGGAAACATGCATACACCGAAGAAGAAATTCTTAGTCGCATGTGAAGTCCACCAACCCGCACTGGGCTAGCGTGGTGGACTATAGCCCGAACACCCTCGTTGAGAGGGTAGGCCTGAGCCCCAGCAGTGGGGACATGTTAATAGGCTGTTGATGATGACTGTACTACAGCGCGAGCGCGATGTATTCAGCTGTACTCCTAAGAATAAAGTTCGCTGTAAAAATGATTGTATTGACATATAATATTTTGGCGGGATGTTTTCCTAAAAACTGAATATTGTGGGTATTGGTGTATATCTGTGTAATATCCAACAAGTGCCTCTAAAAGTGTCAATTGTGCGGAAAACCGTAACTACCTAGGTACTCGTAACGTAACTTAACAGTTCGTTCCAAATTGTCCCCCCCCCCCCTGCTGTCACTTTGGGAGGTTGTAAACTGGTAGTGTGAATCGCCAACTGGCACTAGTTGTGCTTTATTTTTGTGAAAGCCAAGTTTCAAGCGCGTTTTTGTACTTACTCTGTTGTTTAAGATTGTAATTACAATTAAATTCATAAATAATGTATACATTTGCCTTAGCAATTCTTCAACTTTGTATATAATATTTGCTATAAAAAATCTGTTAGGAGCTAATAAGAATTTATCACACTCACACAGCTCATGCCTATTCTACCGGGCTTTGACTAGAATATAAAGTGCAAATATAGACTATAGTTATAATTCAATCAAACTAATTCTAAATGCGAAAGTGTAGATGTTTGTAGCGTTAATTGCTGCTCAACCATATCAGCTGAACGGATTATGATGAAACTTTAAAGTTTTGAGATGAGGCTTATTGCGCCACTTTTCTTCTCAGAGTTAACACCTAGGACGTGTATAAATGTGTCCAGTGTACTTGTCTCTTAAAATAATAGTACATTGTGCAATAAGGGAAGTAAGTAGGATATTACTAACGAGAGTCTATTAGAAGCCCGACGCCGAAGGCGGAGGGATTTTAATGACTCGAGTTTGTAATACCCTTACTTCCCGTGATGCACACAATGTTTTTCATCACATTTGCGAGGAATTAATACCTACGACACAAGGGAACAAATCTATTTTCTTTAGACTTTGCTGGTAACAAATTTTCAATAAGCAACTGAGCCGCATTCACTCTATCCGGAGGTGTTAATATTGTTGTTACACTTTCAGACTCCGATTCTTCACATGACAGACATATTTTAAGTTTGTTTCTCTCTTTATTTATACTGATAGGTCACAACTACAGGTAGTTAATAAAATAGTTTTATTGTCAACTTTGTCAATGAAGCTTTAAATTTTTTTCATATGTAGTTTTACGGCCAATTGGAAACAAGTTCTTAAGCCCAAATCGTAGATCGTAGTTAATAATCACGAACACATAAAACCGCAGCACGGCCTCCAAGGCACAATCAGTGCCATTCGGTGGACCACACTGCCACAGATAATGATAAAAAATGCATTTAGAAACTCCCAAAGGCGAAAGCCCATACAGCCAGTTTTTATCGAATTTCAAAATAAAATTCACTGAAATAATTGCAAAGTAAACTAAAACATTTTTAAAACACAAAAAATAATGCATTTAATTAAAACGTAAATGTTTAAATTACCATTTGTAAAAGTTTCGAAGACATAAAAACCATGTTTGATTTAAAATCTCCTTAGTGTGGAATGTCATACCTGTTTGCTATAAAGTTCTTTGCCTTCGAGTGAACGCCATTTTTTAAAACTACACATTATAGTCCCTAGGGGTGTAATATTGTACTGATTTTCATTACTCCCGCGGGTGTATATAGGCCATTGTGTTTCTGTATGCATGCATATAATAATCCACATAACGAGCAAGTGTGATGAAAAATATTTTGACTTTGACTTGGCACAGTGACAGGTACAACATACTTATGATATTATTTACTTTTTCACTTAATTTTGATATTATTTACTTTATTTAATTTATGGCGACTGGCCTGTTGGCGTAGTGGTAGTAACACTGCCTACTGCGCCAAAAGGTCGTGGGTTTGATTCCCACCCGAGACCAACATTTGTGTGATGAGCATAACTGTTGGTTTTCGGATTCCGGGTGTTTGTGTGTATTTATTTTAAAGTACCTATTTAAGTATGTTTATCAGTTGTTGAGTACCCATGTACAAGCGTCGGCTTAGTTGGAACTAAACAGCCGTGTGTAAAATTGTTCAAACATTATATTATTATTATTCAACGCGGACGAAGTCTGAGGCACAAATTAGTTAATGAAAAACACTGTAATTATTAGATTCCCATTTTTCAACCTATCAAGAGGTACAACTATAAACAATACCTTTTTGCTTTTCGCAACTTTTCTGTCGTCAGTGATTGTATTATGTACTTACCTACCTATACCTACAATTTGGGCGAATGGGATCAAAAATAATACAGCTGATTTTCCTATAATAGCCAACATGAGGTGAATAGCTAGGTTGGAACAAGGGAACTACCTAAGTAAATGCCAGTCCTCTAAGATCAGCTGTAGTGAGTTTTATCCTTTCTCTTCATACAATCAATACAATAGCAAGATAGTGAAGAAGATGCCACTTACATTGACAACTAGTATACATTTACTAGTTCAAACCAGTTATGGTCGGTAAACAACTTCCCATGACAAGTGCGCAGTGTTTGATCCAATTCATACGTGTTGTTTATCATTATCTACAAATAGATAAATATTTCTTTCCGGCTCAACACTTTCTTGGAATATTGCGATCACAGTGCTTTGACCTGTTATCGCGCTGAATGCATTCATTCACTTTTATTCGAGGGTAGGCGGGTTTTAAACCATTTATTTTCCTCACCATTTTCCCTCAGTTCTCAGTTCTTACCTATTTGCTCGTTATTTGCTTGTATTTTAATATACATATTGTCTTTAAAACGTTCATAAATAATAATATTTTATACGTTAACACCTTGACACACGTGTTAAACAGTTACAACTTGTAAAAAAAACTTACTTTATATGTTTGTTATTTATTTCCTACCTATACTTACCTAGTGGTAGTTGGTCAAGTACGCGAGTAGGTATATTTCATATCCAGTTTGTTTATACCGATTATGAGCCCCCTGATATTTTTCGACAAATGATCTTAGCTGAGGGTGTCCGTTTTGACGGATCTCTAATAAATTATCCAGCAATTCTGAACAAGTCAACGTGGGAGAGGGAATAGGCTTACCTTTAAAGTTTCAAATTACCTATTTGGGCAAATTATAAAACCACGAAAATTGTTTCAGCTCGATTTCTGTGCCTGAAGTTCAGTTCGACTTTAAGCATGAAAAGGTTCCGGTGTAGTCTCGCTGTGTTTCTATGTTGGAGCCTCATAGTGGCGTCCAGTGTCGCCTTCTACGTAGTCATATTTATAATACCTCAACACCAACCACGAATGGACTTAGGTAACTGGTCATGTTTATTTGCTGCCAATTTTGGGCCAAAATCCATTCAATATTCCCTTTGTTAGCACATTCTTCGTTTTATCAAAGTCTTCTACTGCACAATCCTTATTTTCCTAGAAGATCCCAAATGATAGAGTTGTTATTCTTCTAGATCTGTCGGTGCCGTGGTACCTGCGCCGGGAGGAGTGGCAGCCGATGAAAGATTACTCCCAAAAATTCCTCCATTTACCTGTTAAATACGTCCTCATTGGCCACGCTGCTACCAAATATTGCAACTCAAAGTACTCATGCATGGAGAAAGTGATTGCATTGCAGAAGGATCAGCTGAGGAGAGGCATGGTAGACATCGGGGCGAATTATCTGGTCGGTGGTAATGGATGGGTGTTCGAAGGAACCGGCGCCAATATTCAGAGTTTCATGGTATTGGGTTGGGAGAGCAAGAGCATCAACATAATGTTTATTGGAAACTATGTGAGAGACACACCGGACCAGGATCAGATTGACCACGTCAATGTACTCCTGGATGTTCTGCTACAGAAAGGGGTTTTGACTTCGGACTATGAGCTGTATGGAAGCTGCCAAGTGGCCACCCATATCGTCAGCCCTGGTCCGAAATTAAGGAAAAGACTTCGTTTGTTTAAACACTGGAACCCGGCTAATGAGACCACGTGTCTAGTCGGAGCTTTTTATCCTTAATTATTAAAAAAAGGCATGTGCAGTCTCTGAAATGCGGCTAATGAATTTACATGTTGTTTAATAAACGAGACAATAGGTATTTCATTATTGTCTGAATTACGGCTTTGCATTTGAACAATATAAAAAATTAGGTATTAACAATTTATTTATGTAACAAGATTTAGGAGAGCTTGTGAGCTTGAGCTTGCTTTATGGTACCATAGTACCTAAATTAATTAATGTTATGATTTAAGTAACTTTTAGATCTAAGTTACTGATAAATAGGTACTTAATACTTACTACAATGTGGTTTTCATAATACGTGGAATCATAAAATACGAATAGAATATAATGATTTTTGTATTTATCTACATACCTAGGTAATTAGTTTTGGGTTTTTTTCTATTATCTAGATTATACAATGTAGGTATATACAACAACACTTAAACACAACATACATATTATTACGCGATATTACTGGCATCTTTACCTTAATCTTTTTATTGTAGGTATTGCATGAAATTGCATATTTATAATGATTATTTATAATGATATATTGGTATTTATAATGATTATAATAATTAAAATTACAAACGCGACATTACACAAAATGTTAAGAAAAGAAATCACAATTAGGTCACAATAATATAAGTCTGAAAGTACGTAGTAGGTACCTAATTAAAAGTACTAACACTAAATAATTAATGTAGGTATAGCGAACGAAAAGGGAAACGGATCCGTGGGTCGAGTATATAGCTTGACGCTGCTTGACGCTGCTTGACGCCTTACGTAAAGCGGTCCCTAGACGATCATGCGGCATGACATGCGTTACGTTTACGTGAATTATCATGCTATCAATCACTTAGTACAGTGAAGAGTACGCTCGATTGTCAATCAACGGCCGTTTGCATGTCATTCGCGTCAATCACTACAATTAAACGGTCATGCATGAGTGACAGGACGTAACGCATGTAATGCCGCATGATCGTGTAGGGACCGCTTTAGGGGTTTCTTTTGTCATTGCTACTACACATTGTTGGTACAAATCAAATTGAAACTTGCGATTTACTCACAAAATTAAATGGTTGGAGCTATTGAATTGTCATGTATTAATAGTAAATAGGTATTAATTACATGGTCTTGCAAAATGTTACTTAACTTTATCAGTATATCTGTAAATATCAGTATAACTAAAAAAAATTCACACAAAATTGTATGAAAAAAATCTTGATCCTTACATATAATATTAAAACTCTTAAGTTCCAATCGGACTAAAGGTTTAGCCTCCAGAGCCAAGCGCAACAAACGGACGGACTGATGGACCGACGGACGGACGGAAATGAGATATTCGGTGTTTCGATATGTGTTATCGATTGGAACATGCGAAAATTGATTTTTTTTTGCCATGACAATACTTCCTCTACCCTACGTACTTTGGTACGAGGGGCAAAAAATAGAAATGGCGAGAATGTTTAGTGCGGGCCGCCGTACAATTTATTTTACTTACAACGAATCCCTAAACATATTAAATATTTTTAATCCGTTCTTCTTTTCCAAATTTTGGTGTCTAGTTGTTTTTTTGTACCTAATTTAAAACTGCAATATGTAAATGACTTTAAAATGCTGCAATACCGAGTACAGCCTACCCCATGGTTTTCACTTCTGCCTCCCACAATCTTTACAAACAATAATAGTACACAAACTTAATTTTAAAAGATGTGTTGCGGAAGTTTGTTGCGCCGCTTCTCAACGCTAACACCTACAAAGCGGTGAATGGCGGTGATAGATAAAACATTGACGTTGATGTACCCGTTGTACCATACTCATTATGCAATAAATATTTTGACTTTTCAGATATTCCCTTGCCGCAGTACCTGTGGAAGGTGATGAAGAGCACGACGCGGTTCGAGAGGATATCCTGCGCCGTCGTGTCCCTGCTGGTCGTTTTCAGCATCGCCATCCTGCTGTACTACTTCCTAGTCGTGGCGCAGCCAGATAGAGACCAGGACCCAGGTACACTACATAAACTCACGGATGTCCCCTAATAGACACCGTAGGTATACAGGGCAACTGCCATTCATTAGGTATTTACCGGACCTGTATCATCATGATTATAGCCTTTCAACGTCCACTGCTAGACATAGGCATTCGCCAATAAACGCCACCACATCCGGTCCTCCCTCCGCATCCAGCCGCTTCCGGCGGCCACCTTCTTCAGGTCGTCGGTCCACCTGGCGGATGGGCGTCTAACGCTGCGCGTACCGGTGGTCTCCAGAACTCCACTGCTCCAGCTGCCACTTCAGCTATGCTGATGGTAACTTTAGTTCTCCGTCGGATCTCCTCATTGCTGATCATGTCCCTTATAATACGTACCTGTATTTTTAATTAAACTGTTGGTTGTGGTGTTTAGCGCCGGCGGAGTGGTACATAACCCGTCAGATGTGGCTGGCTAAGGACTGGAACGAGACGAAGGCCACCATCGACTTCGCGCCCATCAAGCTGGTGATCGTTCAGCATTCAGTCTCCCGCGTCTGCTACAACTTTATCGACTGCGCGTCAAACCTTCGCACTCTGCAAGACACCTTCATGAAAAATCACAATGAAGACGTACCGTAAGCATTCCAACAGCGTCAGAATATAAAGGGGGTCCCACGTCGCGGGTTGAGTTATACTTGATGGCGCTAGCTAGTAGGTACCTAGGTACTCGAAAAAATTATGTTTGAATTTATTTGGCCACAAAATACGTAAAATGTTCAGTTTGCGAACCTTCTACAACACCACTCAAAATGTTCATTCATTTGTAATGAAATTTTATGAACGTTTGTTAATTTCATCAACTTAACTCTTAAAAATGACACTGAAAGTTGGTGGACATTAAATTAAATGTTATCATTATTGGACTTCTCTAGAAGGTCCACGAAATCGATATTTATGTAGGTATTCATAGAATATTGTTGACAAATAAATTCAGAAAAATAATATAAAACTTTTTTCACCTCTGGCGGCTAGCGCCAACTTGTTTTAGTCAAACGTGACGTAAGGTAAGGTAATAATATCACTGTTAGGCAGCAGAAACATTTCTTCAATAAGCCATATAAGTACTTTGATTGTTTTTGCACATAAAATATAATCGGCGAAACCAAATTATGTCTTAAATACAATCCAAACTACCATACATACTATAAATAGAGTACCTACACTGCAGCATTATTAGTAAATAATTATATCTGGGAGTTCTGGGACTCAATTGGTTAAATTTCTTCAGGTATAATTTCCTCATTGGTAACGAGGGCCGTGTGTACGAGGGACGTGGTTGGGGAAAAGTGGGCGACCATAGTTTGAGGTTCAACCCCTGTTCCGTCAGCATTGGATTCATAGGTAAGCTTTGATTCAAATACCTATACTAGACAATAATATAACCAATGAATATTTAATTATGCATGAGACCAATGTCCCTTGTCGTCTCATTTACTTACTTGGTTTTATCACCAGATATCTCAGCAACCAAGATTTCTCCGTTTAATCGTGTTATACTTACCTATTAGTGCCAGCGTTAATCGTTTAATCGTTTGAAATATTTTCTACAAGATTAATTAGTTCATGTCCTTTTGTTTTATATCGTTGTTCTACTCTTTGTTTTCCAACCCTCTCTGTTTTTTGGCCCCTCTTGTTGATAAATTTTCTTTGGTGTTGTTGAATTTTATTATTGAACAATAATGTGTCGTTATTACGTTACCTTACCCAATCCTTACTAATTTACCTTACGTTAAATGCCTACCTTTGAAATCCAACACGTGTGCTGATTTGTTTGTGGTTAGCTGGTTCTACTAGCAACGGTACTATTGGCGCATTCGTTATGGTAGCTGTCGGATCTGAGCAGTCGCTGCCCGGCCGCGCTGCCCGGCCGCCTGCATCGGACGGTTCTCCATACAAATCCATATAGACATGTACGGCAATTGCTGCCCGGCCGCGACTGCCGGGCAGCGACTGCTCAGATCCGACTGCTACCTTTATTTAAAATTGCAGCCCGATTATATTGATTGAATTGACTGATTACAGGGGACTATCGCTACATATCTGCCACGGAACAACAACTCAATAGGACCAGACTTTTGCTAGCTAAAGGCGTGAAAGAAGGCTTTCTGCATCCCAACTATGTCCTGGTGGGTGCCAAAGATATTAGAGATTCAGAGAGTCCAGGCACTTTGCTCTACGACGCCATCAGGAAACTGGCGCATTATGACCATGAGAATAGGTACCGGGACATGATCTGTGAACAAATCTATGCGCCAAGCGGATTCGAATTCCGTGATGATGAGGGTAAGTAGTGTCACAACATATGAAAAGTAGATTCACTAAGTACGGTCAACGTCATATTAAACATGCAATATAAGGGTCCATTATTTCATTTCGTGCAAGCCGTCATTGTTGACGTCATTACCGAGTTGACCCTTATTGCATGGTCGTACTATATCATCACTCAACAGTCGAAACCAGGAAGCAGGAGCTGTAGATACCATCTAAAAATGTGTTTTTATTAATATTTTTCTGGCTTTTGTAATCTATACACCAACCAAGCCAAACAAAAGTATTTATTCCTTTGAAAAAAAACCACGCAATAAGAGGTTAAAGAATGACTTTGCCAAGAGGGTGGTCATCATCGATAGCCTGTTGACGTCCACTGCTGGATATAGATAGGACATCCGCAATGAGTTCTCAGTTATTTAGTTTGTGTTGCAGCCCCGTGGTTCATATCCCGCAAGCTGTGGGATGCGAAGACGTTCAATGGCACCAACTCCACTGCACGTTACGAGCCGCTCCGGCTGGTCGTCATCAACCAGTCCGAGAGCAGGGTGTGCTACTCGTACGCGGTGTGCACGATAGAGTTGCAAAACCTTCAGAATTGGTTCTTTTTGCTAGACCAAGATATTTAGTAAGTATATATACATATGCCATACTTATTATACACAACATAATAGATGTGTAGATTTAGTCACCTGCGATAAAATTCAAAATTCGTTTATTCAAAAATATACGGGTCTAATTGAGAACCTCCTCCTTTTTTTTTGTCGGTTGAAAATTGGTATACATATTCTGTTTTTGACGTCTAAGCTGTCTTTAAACTACTCGGTTTTCCACTATAGCAGAGTATTGGACACAATCAATATTACATTTAAGTATTATTATTTATTATAATAAATTTCAACCCTAGTGTGTTGAAACCGGCGACAGGGGGCGGTCCGACTAACTAACAATTAAGCATTAGGTCTTAGCGCTCAGATGATAATTAGTCCTACTTTCTATTTTCAGCTACAATTTTGTGATCGGCAACGATGGACGCGTGTACGAGGCAAGAGGGTGGGGTCTTGACGGAGGACTGAAACACCCTCAATATCGACCCTGTGCCCTCAACATAGGATTCGTTGGTGAGCAAACTTAAACACATTTATTGTATTACCATCAGTATCTTGAATAAACAGATGAGCGAAGTGAAAGACGCGCTTTAATATCGCGACACTTGATACTCCGATCTCTCTGCCTACCCTGTCACTGTCAGGGACATAGCGTGAAGATATGTATGAACCTTGCTGTACCAGTTACTGATCATCATCATCGTATCATCCCATAAACCTCTACACTGCTGGACATAGACCTTGCTCAGTGAACGCCTCCATACCCGGTTCTCCACCTTCTATTATTCCAGATGCTTAGGATGATCTTGGAAAGAATACCGTTTATTCCAAATCGTTTCAATAAACCACGATAATTCAAGAAGCTACTAGGTAACAAATTATTATTGACCTCGCTGTTTCCCTTGGTTTCGCCCGCATAGATATATGTTTCCCGCGGAAACAGCTTTTGTTGAGGTATCTATAGCATTAGTGTTATTCGGATGTATAATCTATATACCTAATGTAAAGCTTTATCAAAATCTGTTCCGTTGTTTTTGCGTTAAAGAGTAACAAACATATCTTTACCAACTTTCGCGTTTATAATATTAGTAGGATTAATTAAAAGTTTGTTTACACCACCAGGCGACTACTCGATACAATCGCAGTTCCAGACCCGAGTCACCGAGGCCCAGTTGAACACCACGCAGATGTTGTTAGCCCAAGGTGTGGCTGAGGGACATCTTCATCCAGACTATGTAATAGTCGGCGCCAAAGACCTGATAATGAACTCTACCAGCCCTGGTTACTATCTATATAACGCCATTAAACAGTGGAAACGGTATGAATCTGACTTCCGGTATCGAAATCTCACTTGTGATCAAATACACTCTTTGCCCTAAAGGTGTCTATTATGGTCATTGAAAAGGGATATACATATTGGCTTCGGAGGAGAAGTGAAATTAAAATCAAAGACCCACCTGTTATCATCGAAGCGACGGGCTGTGATCCTACCTCTAAACATTGGTGAAGGCCATGTCCCACCTAGGTATATTCTTTTAAATTAGAGTACTTTTACCCACTACTAAAATGTATCACACTACAAAAACATTCGCAAAATAAAGAGTCAAGCCAAGTACCTACAACTCTGAAAATTTTATTTGACAAACAACTGAGATTAAAGACTACCGGTTATATATCGGACGGATATTTTTGACCGTTCTATTAACTTATTTTTACGTGTTCCTAACAGACGATACACATAAATCAAGGCCTATTTCAGAAGCGACACGGGAAATGATCTTAAACCATTCTTGAACGCTTTCCGCACTGCAATTAGGTGCCGTTATTTATGCCGTACTTCAGTTGTATAAAGGTACTGCAAGCTTAAGGGGAGAAAATAGTCAGAGCTCCCCATTTGGTCAAAAAGTAAGGCCCGAACCCTTCCAGTAAAACACTAAAACCTGTCTCTATTTTCCAAATTGTTAACAAAAACGGGGTATTTTTACAAGTTAGTTAGGTAAGTTGAGTTAAGTTAATGTAGATTAAGTGAATTATGTTATAGACGTCAATATTCTTTGTAATCGCACGTGTTCGCGTTTAAGATTAGGTTTTATTGCTTTTATTGTTAAGAAGCAATGGGTTCGATTCTATATTACCTACTAGATGAATATTTAAGTTTAACTTACCTACAGCCTCAAAATTAATTAGATACCTATAGGTACTTAATATTGACTGAAAAGAAAACTATTTTGGGGCTGCCTAATTGTATGTCTATCAGAATAAACTTTAGTGTAGCTACTCTGTTCTTTTAATAAAATACTTACTAAATTAAAACTATTTTTTACTTATATCTTCACTAATACTTACGAACTTACAGTTATTGACAGTGGCGTTTCGCCTATAAAAAAAGTAGAGTGTTCGAATGTGATTTTTCATTACTCATACTCTGAAAGTAGGTCTGAAGTTGCCTGAGTAGCGGGTTGAAAGTAATACATCTCAGCCCTAGGGAGAATCGTTTTCAACTGACAGCTGTCAGTTTATTAAAAAAAACAAGTACTATTTTGACATTTCTATTGGACCATGTTCCAACTTTCTATACAGCCACTCAATTATAGCGCGATGTAAAATTGAAATAACATAAAGTTAAGTAATAATTAAAGAATATATTTTTTTAAATGACTTTATTATAATTATTACTGACAACTATTTCTTTAAAATAACTTAGATTTGGGCAAAATATTTACCATTTTTTCAATGATGGATGTCACGGAGTAGCTGGCAACACTGCGGTGTGCACAGCTCAGATAAAAAAAATGGCGACCGACCGAGCCATCGCTTAAACTGAAAACTGTTCTAATGACTCTCCCCATACAATAATTTCATCGATGTATATAAAAAACAGTTGCAAAATATACTAGGTATGATTACTTACATAACCAAATTTATTCCAAATGCTTCTGATATTACACATTCATTTCGTGATTTATTAAAAAATGATGCTGAATTTATATGAGAACCAATACAAAAACATGATTTTAATAAACTTAAAGATTTTTTGAGTTCACAGCCAGTGCTACAATATTTTGACCGTAGCCTACAGGTAACCCTAAGTGGATAGTAGTAGTACTGGTCTCGGAGCAGTTATCTTGCAACAGAATATGCCCGTGGCATATGCATCAAAGGCTATAACTGATTGTAGCGAGAGCAGCGTACACATTTCTTCATATATGCTGGACAATGGAAATGAAAAATAATGGCAGAATAGCTGGCCGGTCACAGAAAAAAAACAAAATAGACGGGAAAGCGGCAACCCGATCTTCATTTGTTTTTTCGAGATGTAGAGTTTTGTTTATACTTCCGTATAGCAGAGATTTGTATTAACACTCATTTTATGTATTTGTTTTTACTTTCATTGTATTCGTTCGTAATGAAAAGCACAGTGTATCCCTCGGGTTCAAGACTTATTTAGAGTCCCTCGAACTATTGGCGCCCGACGCTCGGGACTAAAATAAGTTAATTTCACCCCTGGGGTAACAATGTACTATTGTTATTGAAGGTTAGCTAGGTTCTTCGACATATTCAATGCGGGTGAAGCCGTTAACAATTGCTAGTTCATACATTACTAGTAAAGACCTGGATCGTATTATAATTTTCTATTTCTATTATAAAAATGTCCATAAAAAAATGATTAAAGTCCTAGAAGAGTACAGCAGGGAAAGAACCGTTCCGGCCGTTTTCGCAACCACGTTTCGTAACCAGTTGCGAATAAGGAATTCTTATTCTTTGTTCGCAAACAGTTGCGAATCAAGACAACTTTTTCCTTATCCGAAACTTGGTATCCTGATTAAGAACGGTCTAAATCACACAAATAATAAAGTTTAAATTATATCACAAAATAATAGAGAATCGCAATATATGGAGCTTACTTGGAAGAGTTGGAGTTGATTTATTTTGAAATAACTTTACATCGAGAATGGCATAATTGTAACATAAAAATACTAGTAGGTTAGGTATACCTGTAAGGTATAATAACTCTATGATGTATACCTACTGATTTTTAAAGGGTTGTACTCGGTACGCCAGCGTTTTACATATAACGTCTTTAGTTGTTGTCGCTTCTGTCGATATAATATTATAGCTTACCTACGTCTCCCGTCTCTTTGCGCTTTTCTGATATAAATTTCTGAACAAGTAGCCAAAGTTACGGGCTGGCATTTCACGTCAATAATAAAGCCCATTTAAGGGCAACCCCAGGCCCGGGGGCCGGATGCTGTCCGATCTGAAGTATTTTCAAATCGCGCGTGAAAAATGATTTTAATCCTCAGTTCACACCAACTTTTAAGACGTACTAGCATTCGTCTCTAGGACCTAGACGACTGCTAGTCTTTCTTAATAGTTTGCCGTGGTAAATTTCAGTAAAAATTAACCCCACCAAAAAAATTTGAGGCTCGCGCTCCTCGCTCGCCATGTGTCGTAGTTTTCACAGAACACGTAAAAAGCTCGCTATGGTTTTATAATGATCTGTCGCAGAACACGAAAAAAGCTCGCTTATATGATCTGTGATAGTTTTCCTTTAAAGTATCATCATTTTGACAGGCCGCTGTCATCACTTCCGAGTTGGTATCTAACATCGCTGAAGGGGACGACGACTTTACTGTCAAGTGCCTAGTGGCCCTGGGTCTCTAAGTCTGGACATGTACCTATGGCCCGTGACTTCAATAGTATTTTAAGGTTTGGCCCGCAACTTCCCAAAGTTTGCCCATCGCTCATAATAAGCCCCCATGCAGCTAGCACGTTTTTGCGCACCGGTCAACGAGCGTTCAACACTAAATCTTATGAATGATGTAAGTATACATAAAGTACAAAGCTAGTCATTAACAGACTGAAAACTGAAAAGTGTTACAATGACACTCTATACAATAAAATTGCATGCATGACTAATAATAAATAATGTCACTGATTAGATAAAATTACGATGTTGCAATCTTACAAGAAATTAGTTTGAAATGAATTTGATACCCTCAATACAAATCATAATCAAATGTGTTGTAAAAAATAACTACAAAGCACCCAATATCCGATACTGAACCACTTTTGTTCTTTTAAAGTTAATAAATAAAAATACCTATCATTTTACCAGGTTACAAAGTATTTATAGATAGATCCTTCAATAATACATTAATTTCAAATACAATTTAAATTTAATTGCTGATTACCTAGGTAGGTTACCTACTAAATTAACAATAAAAAAATTCAAACACCACTGTTTTATGTAAGCTATGTATGACGGAAACACGATATGTACAGGTCGCAAATTCTTCATCAATTGAATTAGTTTTGGTTTCAATTTCTTTAAACAATAACAAAAATAGATCGATATAGAAATCCAGAATGAAAAAAAAATAGCAAAAGCCCACACCTAGCGATTTCCATATTTATGTGATCATACCTATACTTGTGTCGTTTATATCTTGGCATCTTTAATATAACCTACATCTAAGATAGCAGGCCTGAATGAGAGTAATTAAAAGATAAACGACATTTTCTTTATGTATACCGCCTCGGGTCTCGCCTGATTTGTACTGATGCTTGTTAGACTCAAACGCCCAGAGGTTGTATGTTCGATCCCGCAGGGACAGACCACTTTGTATTAGTAGATCTCCTGGATAGAAGGATTCATTTGGATTTATATTCGTTTCGACAATAAAATAAAATAAGCTTATTTAATTCTATAATTTTCATAGGATAGGGAAAATTCTAGTTAGGAATTAGACAAAAGATTTTTTTATGTTATTTTATTATTATGTATTTTGAATTTTTCTCATTTTATAATAAAACACAGTTCAGTAATTTGAATCTGTTAATGATCATAATGCACAGTAGTTACTCTCATAACGAAGTATCTATCAATATTATCCCAAAGAATTTATATTTGACCAGAGATCGCTTGACATATTTCTGTAATGCACATAAATTATGGGAAAGTTAAGTAGGTAGGTACTTACTCGTATTAGTTAGATACAGCAAGTGAATTATGTTTCACGTTTGCCTAAAAATCTTTATAAACAAGTTCAAAAGTATTAAGAGGTACAAAAATCGCGTCTCAGCATTCGGCGCGTATCATTAGTGCTATATAAACTAAACAAACTTTAATTTAATTTAATTTTAATTTAATACTTTATTGTACACACAGAAAATACAAACAATACAAAAGAACAGAGAATTATACAAAGGGTTAAGCTTATTTCAATGAAATCTCTTCCAGCTAACCCGCGGTTGAGATACACAATGAAAGAGAGGCAGTAGTCGCGTGTACTATTTAAAACAATATATATAATTATATGATCATTAACATAAACATTACACATATAAACTAAGCATACATACAATACTAATAAACATAATAAATATACTAATGTACAGATACTAAATATATAAAATTATTTCTAAATTTCTTTTAAAAACTTTCATTCATAGAGATTGTTTAATTTCTATGTGTTGCACTTCCTGGTAATGCTAAACTGAAATGCCAGAGTGTATTGATGTACTGTAACATAACAACATAGATAAGAGACTCGTTAATACTATAGATGTAGGTATTGACTGAACTGTAAGTATATTTATATACTTAATATTAAACGGAGTTGGCATATTAGCACTCGTACAACAAAGGATACGAGCGCCATCTTGAATGACTGTTTGCTGGTGTGAGTGAGACATAGCGAATTCGCGAATTCAACCTTCAACATCAGATGAGGGCGCAACCGACCGACCGACCGGCGTCGGGCTGGTGAGTTTATGTTTATCACAGTCCGCACTCGACGTGTGTACGAAGCCGGTCGTTAGTAGAGCTCCGCACGATACAGCGACTCGTCGTCAAACCACTTGTTAATCACCGCTGACGTCATTGAAAAACCCGAGTTTTTATGTTTACTTAGTGGCAGTGATGTGGCCGGACAGTGCGGGGCCCGAGAGTGACCCCGGGCAGGAGAAGCGACCGAGCACGAGCTCGGAGGTGGCCACCCTCGACGACCGGCTGGCGGCGGCGATCCGCGGCGCGCCCCCTCCCGCCAACTTGAACATCAACAAGTCCTCCAAGGTCCACGTCGGGCCCAAGCTGGTCACCGTCACACAGAACATCCAGAGCAATGACGTGGTCAAAGGTGAGAAACACTCTTTGTTTGTGCTCGCGTCAACGCGTTTTCCGGGAAATATTTACTGGTCGCTTTATTTATTTTGACCATGTTGTTCGATTTGTACTGTGCGTTGTGCCTAGCAACTGCCGCAACCTGTCACAAACTTATACTTGTTTGCCTTCAAAACCTTGTGGTAGTCGACGTCATTTCAGAAAACTCTATTCGAGATTTCAAGTTTCTAGACCTCATGCCCTGGTCTAGGGTATCTAATATGTATGTTAGTATTTATATTAATTTATGTAGCTCAAAATTCCTCAATAAATATAAACATGCGCGATGATAACACAGAGCTGCTAGCGACGTTACTTAAGTGCCTATGCTATAAATAAATTGATTTAACTGCGTATTTGCTTTAACACTGATTTTTTGTCACATATCGTGTGTATACAGCGTGTACCTAAATCGGCGAAACCACACATATTTGAATATTAGCGAGCGAGAGATGTTTAGGTAGGTTTTTATTTTATGGAGAGCGCGTTAATTGAAGCGAAAACAACATTAAATATATACTGTACAGGGTCTTACTAGAAATATTAATAATAACATTTCATTAACCGAACAATGTAGGGACTTACTATAGGTTCTATAAAGAGTTTTAAAAATGACAGTAATAACTAGAGTCGGGAATAGTCCGGATCCAAGCGAGCAATCCCTGGTAGCAACCATTTGTAAATATTATTTGTTTGTGTATTTATTTACTTACTTAATATCTTAAACATATAAATATATCTTTTACCTGAAAATAAGTTCGTATTTCGTATCCGAACAAATAACTTACATACAAATATTTCCATTAATTGCTGGCTCTATAAAATACACATTTAAATCCATTAATTACGTCATAATCAGAAAGTATTCAACAGGAGCTGTACCATTATTTATTCTGTGGCAGTAGTAGTAGAACATAGACGTGTAATTTTTTAACATTGATATATCATGGACTTACATAATAGAAGAAAAACTGTTTCCAATCAGAGTGAAAACAACATTTGAAAATAAGTTTTTTTTCTGGGTGTACGTGCATCTATACCCCCACCTGTAGATAAAACCTGTAGCGACGGCCTACCTGTAACATCTGTTCCAACACAAACGGTACACGAAAACAAACGCATTTGGGTCTCTGTCACGGATACAAATTAAACAATATATTCTGTTCCGATCCGATGTGAACTGCAAAGTTGACGTGGTAAATATAAACTTGGTTTTGCTGCTCATGTAAGCACAAATAGCTTTGTTCTCTCTCATGTGCCATTTCATTTGAAATGAAACATGGTTATTTTTCCGCATGATGCCCGTGGTACCACCAGTTAGTACCACCGCCGGTGGTACCACGCTCGTGCTGCCCGCGTATGCGAGTGCTAGCTAGCGAGTCTTGCTACAAAAACTATAATAGCTGAAAACGAGTGAAAATTAACACCTTTATTAGGAGGTTCTTTACCTTGGGGTCTTAGCTCAAAGAACTGTGCTGTAGTGTGTTTATTTATACCCATATATTGCCGCCAGCCAAACAGGATCATTCCTGTAGCACCAGATTCTACGGTGGTTATACAATAGCGATAAAGCGTACAGTGTACAAGTGGTCCAGAGCCCTATAAGGTAGGCATCCTTAGTACATACATAATATCTTCACGCTATGTCCCTGGCAGGATAGGCAGAAAGAACGGAGCGCCAAGTATTGCGACCCTGACACACCTCACTCGCTTCGCTCAGTCTCGCCGCGGGACACGAGTGCTCATTACGTGTCCGTCTGTGAGCACCCGCTTTATCTGATCCTCGTATCAGTCTAGGTCGTTCCCTACTCCTATATATTACCAATCACATTCGTTCGATATATTCGCGTCGTCATTCGTTCATCACTATTCGTTCAACATGTCCGAATAAACGGAGCATACATCTTTGATGACACTTTCATCTAATCAAAATATCTAATCACGTTATAACGGCTGAACAGATTTTGATGAAACTTGATACAGTGACAGCATAGGTATCCTAGTATAACATAAGCGATATTTTTAATGCAGACGAAGTCGCGGAGCGTCCGCTAGTGTGTATATAAAATCATCCATTACCATATCCGTACAGGTATCTCTACATTATACAGTAATAGATAATAATGAACTTTATGTTGGCCGTCATGACAAGTAATTCGGCAATTTACGCTAACTCGTTATGGTAATATATAATATACTACTACCACTGACCGCCAAATTTGGTATACTAGTTTGCTTTTGCCTCATTCGGCAGAAGCGCATCGTATACATACTCGTACATCTACCATATTATGTATTTGAATCATAGAGCTAGCTATCAGAACCACAGGTAGTATTTATAATTTGAATGCCATGCGGGCTGGGTGTTTAGTGTATCATCATGCGTATCAGTCTTTTAACGTCCTCTGCTGTACATAGATCTTCCCCAATGCCGCCATGCGGTCCGCATCCAACCGCTTTAGTTTTGAATAGAAAATGAATTTTGTTGTGAATTAAATAGGTAGGTATACGTGATGACCGAAAATGTGTGCTTTTGCATTTTGCGTTTTTGTCACTATGCGTATTCAAACAATGGGAAAGGCCTGCTGCGCCTCTATGTGGATAAAGTTCCATTCCGGTTTGATATGTATGGAGATCAAGCCGGGAATCGGCTTCATCATTGTCATCAGTCCTTCTGGAAGTATTTACAGGAAATAGGGAGGGATGTAGGTACGACTCTACAACAAAACCCTCCAGTCTAATTTCACTGATTCCTGATTCGCGATCTTTTTTGGGTAGGTAACGAATGACAGGTAGCAGGTATAGGTAGTGGCTCACACTGTGGATATTATATTATCAATAAGATCACCTTCTACCGCACCTACTTCATCACATACTTCACCGGGGCTAAGCCCTTATTTGACATAATTTTATTAAAACAAGATAAGGCTATCTACTAATATGCCTTGTACTTAGTTGTCGCGTGTAGCTATTTATGCTGATAAAAAATCAATTATTTTTTTAAGGTTCTATTAAAACTAAAACCATTTTATCGAGGCTTTTCACTTAAACGTAAACGGTACATAGAAATATGAGGAGTAGGTATACTATAGGACGCCCCGCGCGCGAGATCGATCTAACAACGCGATCTGGAGCTCTATTTTTGAATCGCTCTCCTCGCTTCAAGCGATCGATTCTACTGTTTTTCTTTTGACATCCGATACAAAAATCAGTAGAGTGGACCGCTCGAAGCGAGGAGAGCGATTCAAAAATAGAGCTCCTGACCACGGATACCCGCCCGACTCGTCAGCGTATTCGCGTTAAAAGTATCCGGCGTAGTGTGTGAAATGAAAACTTAAAAAAACAATGGTACAACAACAAGTAAAGAAAACTAATAGAGAGAAATAACTTCCCGTTCGAAGAGGAATAACTCTATACTATATGTATTTCTGCATTAGAACTTCTGATTCTAGAGTCTCTCTACTCAACTCAACTCTAGAACTTTAACCACTAGAGTAATTATTTTACTTGTGTATACATGTTACCTGTTACTACAATTTAAGTCTGAACAATTTTATGGAAATAATAATATAAAAAATGCCTAATAATTTAAAAAAAAAAATATTATTAGGCAGAACCCTGTGGTTTCTGACTGAGTTCGATGTAAGTCACTTTCGCTGAATCCATTACGGATAATATAACTATACTCATATATTATATACGTACGAGTACGTATATAATCCAACCAACTGCTATTTTTAGCTTGTACTTATGGTTTATTATGTTCTGTCCTTCGATCACCATATCGAAGGTTCTGTCTGATTAAATCCTTTATTTCGTAACCTGTCTTCGACAGCCTAATACAGTCGGAGAAATAGTACATTGTGCAATAAGGGAAGTAAGTAGGATATTACTAACGAGAGTCTGTTAGAAGCCCGACGCCGAAGGCGGAGGGATTTTATTGACTCGAGTTTGTAATACCCTTACTTCCCGTGATGCACACAATGTTTTTTATCACATTTGCGAGGAAATTAATACCTACGACACAAGGGAACAAATCTATTTTCTTTAGACTTTGCTGGTAACAAATTTTCACTAAGCAACTGAGCCGCATTCACTCTATCCGGAGGTGTTAATATTGTTGTTGCACTTTCAGACTCGGAGTCTTCACATGACATAGACATATTTTAAGTTTGTTTCTCTCTTTAATTATACTAATAAGTCACAACTACAGGTAGTTAATAAAATAGTTTTATTGTCAACTTTGTCAATGGAGCTTCAAGTTTTTTTCATATGTAGTTTTACGGCCAATTGGAAACAAGTTCTTAAGCCCAAATCTTAGATCGTAGTTTATAATCACGAACACATAAAACCGCAGCACGGCCTCCAAGGCACAATCAGTGCCATTCTGTGGTCCACACTGCCACAAATAATGATAAAAATGCATTTAGAAACTCTCAAAGGCGAAACCCCATACAGCCAGTTTTTATCGAATTTCAAAATAAAATTTACTGAAATAATTGCAAAGTAAACTAAAACATTTTTAAAACACAAAAAATAACGCATTTAATTAAAGCGTAAATGTTTAAATTACCATTTATAGAAGTTTCCAAGACATAAAAAACCATGTTTGATTTAAAATCTCCTTAGTGTGGAATGTCATACCTGTTTGTTATAAAGTTATTTGCCTTCGAGTAAACGCCATTTTTTAAAACTACACATTATAGTCCCTAGGGGTATAATATTGTACTGATTTTCATTACTCCCGCGGGTGTATATAGGCCATTGTGTTTCTGTATGCATGCATATAATAATCCACAGAACAAGCAAGTGTGATGAAAAAGTAGTATATCTGTTAAGAGAATGACAAGCTTTCAGGTAATTGTCAATATGGAATTTGCAATAGGGACAGCATTAGTATTGTTTAGACAACGAAAATAGACCATAATGTTTTATGACACCCGTTTTATGACCAACTGTACGTCCAGTGCTGGAGTCCAGCAGTTGGACCAGAACTTTTACAATAAATTAGGATCACCACGGTACTATACCACTAAACGCTCAAACTATAATATGTGTATTAATGAGGTAATTGAAACTAACTAAATGACCAATAATAACCTATTCTTAATTTATTTATTAATAAAAGTCTTAGAGAAATTAGATTTGTATGTAGTTCGTAAAAATATTTTATAACTTATTTGCTCGTAAATCGTCACTTATTTTACCAATTTCAATATCGTTTTGTATCTCATTACGCACTTGTGCGGTAATGTAAAGTAAAACGCACGTGTGCGGTAATGTAAAGTAAAACGCACAGTTTATCAAGATGCTCCGTCTAAAAACGACCGATTAGCAATTAGTACATTACTGCCGCGGCCCGCAACAGAGGCATTGATGGATGAGCGTGAGTCCATCAATGCCTGGTTGAAGCCAAGGCTTGTATAGTGCTTTTCTCAAATAATGCGCGGAAATCCAAAATATCAAGTTTTATTAAAATTGTGAACCGTCTGAACTGAACGATCACGACTTAGGGTTGTCACAATACTTTGGGCAAATCAAAATACTTTTGGCCATATCTCCGGAACGGCTAGTGCTAGAACCATGTTCATGTACTCAAATGAAAGGGCTCGACGAGATCTATCTGAATATAATATATATAAAAAACATCCTGTATATTCATATAAAATTGTATATACAGGGTGTTTTTATTTTATATTATATTCAACTAGATCTCGTCGAAACCTTTCATTTGAGTACAAACACGAGGGGTTTAGCACTAGCCGTTCCGGAGATATGGCCAAATGAAAAATAATACTCTTTTGGCCATATCTCCGGAACGGCTGGTGCTAGACCCTTGTTCATGGTACTCAAATGAAAGGGCTCGACGAGATCTATCTGAATATAATATATATAAAAAACATCCTGTATATATAATTTTTTTTTAAACAATTTCCGCGCATTATTTGAGAAAAGTGCTATACAAGCCTGCAATCAGTGTAATTTCATGCGCTTTTTCTTTTTGCTGTATTGTTTTTATTTGAAAATGTCGTCAAGTAGTGATTAAGTCAAGTAGTTAAAGCAGTTATGCTTTAACAAGTACCTATTAAACATTTATTCGTTTTCCGAGTTTTGTTTATTTCCTCGCAAATATGTTATAAAACGTCGTATGACATACGTGCGCTTTGAAAATTACCGCACTTATATCATAATGTACTATTAATTACCATAAAAAGGCTATACAGTATGTTTTTTACTAGGACAGTATTGGCAAGTTCGAAGCCATAGGAGATACAGGTAAACTGTTATAGGAACCATTAGGTCTTTTTGTGAAAATAATTTTGACATAGTAAATTTTTTGGTCAAGTGCGAGTTGTCCATAAAAATGAGTAATTTTGACTGAGTTTCATGTTTTTATGTTTATTGTATCGGAACTAATCATCACATCAGTAAGTAGTAGGTAATGAACTTATGACTAATAATAAGAGGTCATGCATCCAATATAATATTTCTGATGTTTTGCAACAGTCGTGGTGCCTTATCAAGAACAACATATAGCTATAAATATACAATTTGTAGTTGGATACATGAAGATAGTTGTACATAAACCGTTAAGTATAAATGTGTAATAAACGAGTAGTAGGAAATAGCTGTAATACATACATAAATCGATCTAGTTTCATGTTTAGATCAAATCGTTGTTGAAATCTGACCATTGGAAGAGATTCGTGTAATATTGTTTTTTACTTTTTAAGGCCCAGAGGTATAGGTTAAATTAATAATTGAAAGTAACTCTTATTGTAGGTAGGTACCTCTTGTCGATTTACTGTAATAATATCCAATCTGAAAAATGTCCAACCGTTGAAAAACGTCCAATCTTAAAAACCAAGGCGTATTGTGTACTCAAAGAGGTTTGAGTTCATCAGGAGTCATCCTTCACCATTTTCCACCTCCGCCGCGGACTTGTTTTATTGTATATTTATTACTATAGGTAGGTACCTAGGTTGTAAGGTCTTTGAAAATTAACTATAGAATCTACGAGAGATTTATTATAGGCTGTTTCTAACGTTATAGAAACACAAATGATTTTTGAATATTTTTTAGTCTAAAAAGAAATCTTTTTGTTGTAAATAAATTGGATAGTATAAACGCTATATACTATATTACGTTAACGTTAATTTGTTCGTTACTGATAGTATACTAACTACGTCATCTCATAGATTGATTCTGCATTTACGTTGAACATTGTAGAATTTTTAAATTTAGACTGTTTTATTACTTAACTCTCGAAAACCAGTTAGGTAATTAGATGATAAAAAAAGTTATTTCAGTCTGTATTTTTAACTGCCAAAGCTTGTGCTTGGTCATTTCTAAAGACCTTGTTTGTAAGTACCTACGTCTATCTCAACTTGTGAACAGTAAATTTTACACGACAAGTTACTTATGTTAGATAATGCGTAAATACTGGAATAGTCTGGTATTTGTGTTTCTCATACCTGTTGCAAATTGATTTTGTTTATTAGTTTTATGTAAGTATGACGTTTATAGATAAGTAGCAGTTAATATAAGTTGTCTGCAAATTTTCTTTTAGAGACTGATTTTGATCAAACTGAAAACTTGTTTGTAATAACATGTGTATACATATAAAGTAAGGAAAAACTCGCTTCGCTCATGGTACAACAATGAAGTAAACGAGAATTGTTTTATCGCGGCCATGCCAACCACCAAGTAGTCCAGACAAATGCAGTTTCACTTCAACAAACTTCAGCAACCAAAAGTATTATTTATTAAGTATTTAGGTTGCGGCCCAAGTTTATTTAAAGTAGGTACAGATTGAACCACCTATTCAGTAACACTAGTAAGGTAGGTAATATACGTTAAATGATATAAGATAACCGCAACGCAAACAATTAACAGGTTGATTTAGCAATCGGTGTTGAGGTTGTGGTACGTAATTATAATGCAAAATCAAATACTCAAAGCAAATATTTTGGTTGCTCAGAACCCATGTACTTATTACGCAACCCAAAACCTAACCACCCAAAAGCATATTGAAAACTTCACTAACCCAAAACTCTTGTTGTTAGTGATGTGCCGGTGGCAACATTTCCGAGGCCTATATCTTATCAAATCTGGTAATTTGTTAAAAATGTTCCCAGGAATGGCACATAACCGATCGATTAGCTGGTTGGTTCATGTGGGATAAGCAGTCGCAAAAGAATTTTAGCTACATAAGTGGGTAGGTGTAAAAGTAGAGTATATAGGTGGTTGGTGTTTCAGGCCGGTTGTTGTGTCTGGAGCTGGTGTCTCCGAGCGAGACGCGCAGGTTGCGGTGTAGTGTGGCCATCTTCGTATGTTGGGCCCTAATCGTGGCGTGCGGCCTCGCCGTCTACCTCTTCCGGTTTGCGATACACCAAACAAGACTTGACATAGGTAAATAAACACAAGTCATTAACTAACCTACTCTTCAGAGTAACATTCACATTCAATATTGATGCAAAACTAACCCAATATGCTTGTAACGATAACTTGAAAGCAAATCAAAACCAATGAAATTCTTTTGGCTAGGTCTAAAGGAGAAATGGTACCTGCGCCGAGGTGATTGGCAGGCGCTGAACGCGTACCACGAAGATTTCCTTGACTTACCACTCAAATACGTCATCATCGCCCACTCTGTGTACGGTTACTGCAACGAGAAGTTTTCGTGCATAGAACAAGTAATGTTGATTCAACAAAATCATTTGACAAGGAGATCAGACGACATCGCGCCTAATTTCCTCGTGTCAGGCAATGGGTTTGTCTTTGAAGGCAGAGGAGCAAATGTTGAATCTGCCGTGGTGAAGTCGTGGAATAAGAAAAGTATGACCATCATGTTCCTCGGAGACTACAGAGTTGGGGGAGACAAGCCGGATGAGCAGCAAATCGACCATGTGAAGATACTCCTGGATGTGCTAGTGAAGGATGGTGTTCTCGTGTCAGACTATGTGTTGTATGGCTACTGCCAAGTGGTGACCCTCACCGTCAGTCCAGGACGGGAAATAATGGATAAGCTTCACGAATTCTCTCATTGGGACCAGGCTAATGCGAATACATGCCAAAACGAAACTAAGTCGAAGTAACAAAGAAATTTTGAAGTTTTAAAGGCAATGTTGTATTGAAACGTCAATTAAACTCCAATAAATATGAAAGTGCCTTCGGTAATATGTCATGAAGATATAATTTGTCAATTAGGTAAATGGCATTTGTCGATAATAACCTAATTAGGTCAGCTAATAATTCAGTTGCCCGGATTATTATTTGTAGATATTTAATTAGCAGCAAAAATAAAATATGTGGTATTGTAGAGTATCCTGCTCTACATTCCATTCAAAGTTGCGCAGCGTTCGGAGCGTTGAGGTCCGAAACAGTGTACAGTCGGCTACACGTCCAACTATACATTCCGGCACTTTTCGTAGCGACACATTGGAGCAGTAGTCGACTGTACATCAATATGAATCGAATGAATTGTATTGTAGGTAAGTATATATTATTGTTATTATCTAGTGTTTTTGTGTGCATTTTTTATGAAGACGGATGAGGTTTACACGTTTCCAGCTTAATGAAATCGCGGCTTTAGACTTTATTGTCCCTGGATTACACTGATATTGTACTTGTTGATAATTAACAGCGTGTCACCTACTCGAAATTAACTATTGATCTCTCGAATATATTTTTATTTAATGAAAGTAGGTAAGAAATTCAATACACGCGCATTAATTAAGTAGGTAGGCATCCTAGGTTAGTATGGAAAACATGTTTTGTTTTATTTTTATGATTTCTATATAGGTACTTATTATATTATAGATACTCGTACCTATGTAGATTCTATTTTAGAATTTTTTTAAAATATTGTTAAGTAGCAGTGTTACTGTTATGTTTAGATCTAAAGGTACCTAAGTAGGTTTATATACTCTGCGGGGAATGATTATTCTCAAATGTCTCTTCAAAAGTTTATTTTTACTAATCAGCCTTTTAAAGCACGTCTACTGCTGGATGTAGGTCTTTCCTAAGGGAATAGTCTAGGTCTCATTTGTATTAAGACCTAGCAGCTGCTAGATGGTACGAATTGTTCACTACTGCTTGGTCGCTGAGCTCCGTCTGTTCGTTCCGAATCCGAGTCAAAGAAGTACTCAAGATTAAATTTATTTTATTTTAACATTGCAATATATTGCAACATTTTTACTTTCTTTCTTTAAAATCTGCTGGTAGGAACTTTTATTATTTGTAGTAAAGTTTCTCTGTATTTTGTTTTGTAAATGGTTTTTGTCTTCATACATTATGTGTTTGCAAAAAAAATTAATTACTTAATTGGTTATTTACGAAATCCTACACTAAGGTTTTCTTCTAGTAAACTTTTGGGTTAAAGATGACAATCAAAGTGAACAGGCAGACAGGGCTTTCAGCATAGATGGGGACTTTAAAGGGAGTTAGAGTATTCCATTTCATAGGTATAGGCTGTTTTACATTTGCTAACATTTAATAATATGTACCTACTTATTTAAATTAAATGTAAAAAATGTGTGCTTGTTTTTCTATAAAATTATTCAAACCATGAAAAAAGTAAATGTCAAACAGCCTCGGTATCCCGAGGATATTAAAACAGTCGAGACGAGAGGAAAACAGATCGGTATTTAGACAGGCCATCAGGCGGCTTACAGGCTCTGTAGGAACTTGCTGTCGCTGACGTATTTGTATCTTAGACACGTTTAAGGAAAAGAACTTGCGTATATTTTATTAGGTAGGTACAGTCAAGAGCAAAAGTAGACAAGTTATACTATCTACAAAATATCAACTTTTATGTAGCGTGCTGCAGCTTCTGAATGTATGTTTGATTTCTGTATTGTTCTCTTCATATAAAGTATAGGTATTTATTAGTAGATTATGTACAAGTACATTATGATATGAACAAAAGCTCATTACAAACTTTAAATTAGTTTCGTAATTATTTGTCAGAGGTATACATAAAAAACCCCACAAAAAAATCAGGTTCATATTATGTTACGTAGGCATATAGAAAATAAACGTAAATAGTATAGTTGACTTTCTTCGACTACTGTACATATATAGACAAGGTGTGTAATGTAATGAAATGTTTTTTGTGTAAATTACATTTTACTAAAATATTATTTGAAGTTTAATTTCTGTAAGTAGAATATCGTCCGATCGGTCGGATGAAACAGTCGGCCGATTAGGGAATCTTTGGGCAGAGGACCAAGACCAGACATAGACGCGAGGCTCTGCTCGTCAAGACAAAAGTATCATAAGAAAAACTATACCTTCGTAAAATACTTAGTATGATTAAAGGTTCTGGAAATACTTTGGCATTAATAATATGACAAACTTGGAGAATTCGAGGACTATTTTTCTATTATTTAACTGATTTTAAATTCAATTTTCTATTTGAATAATGAGGTATTTCCTATTTAGTACCTAGTAAGTAGGTACCAAAGGTCTTACTTTACTCATGGAATCCGTTTGCTAAGAGTCACTATGCATATAATGAGATATGAAATATAATGAGATTATTTGTTGTGCGTCTCAAATCGAATTTTTCTATAGGCAAGTAGGTGCGAGATAAGGGCGGCAATTTAGAGGGCGTCAGATTTGATGGATAATGTTATCTACCTAACATAATGTACTCGTAAGATGGGTATCCGCCGGAATGACTAAATCTACCGTGGGTTGAGTAACTTCACATTTTGCATAGACTTCCTCAAATGAAGCATAATTATAAGTGCTACATACTTCCGACAAAAAAATCAAGAGTGATACCTTAATATGGTAACCAATATACTTGACAAAAGGTGAGACGATTTTATTACTAGCCTAGCGACATAATTCATTAGTATTTTAGTATTATAAAATAGTAATCGGTTTATTGTTAATTGTTGCTATAAGGTTCCTACATCCCGGCATGCAAATATTTGCGGAGTAACCGCGGTTTATCAATTTCCTGTAGTAAATTCTATTTGCAGTGGTACATAAAACCAATGCTGAGTGTTTAAAAAAATCAATCGCGTACCCTATAAACTATGAATCTTATACGCCTACAAGATGTTCCTATGTTTTTTCGGAAAATAAATACCATAATGCAACACAACATGAATACAATATGCATAAAACATGAGTACCTATTTGAAACCATATTATAGGAATGCATAAATGATGTGAAATAATTATGTTTATGAAAAGATAGGTGGTGAACCACTTTAAATAATGTACATTAAAAACGACTGGTTGGATTTAGGGATATAATAATATTAGCAGGTACTTAACTGAAATATTTTAAATAGGTATTTAGTAGTCCACATAGGTCATAAGAATTAATACAACTTAATACGACACTATAGGATTCTGACTATATGAGAAGCTAATGAAATGTTCAACCGTTTGCAGAGCTGCCCCTGCCGCAGTACATATGGTCGGTGATCAAGAATACGACCAGAGCCGAGAGACTGTCCTGTGGCATCGCGCTTTTACTCGTCATCATCTGCAACCTTCTTATTATATACTTCACTGTTATTGTAAGAAGCTCTGATAGTGACGTAGGTAAGTACCAGTCAGTATTTAATATAATAGTAATAACGTTTGGACAAATTTACACACGGCTGTTTATTCCCAAACTAAGCTAAAGCTTGTAAATGGGTACTTTATTGAACGTACATATTAATATACTAGCTGTTGCCCGCGACTTAGTCCGCGTGGATTTTGGAAGTAGGTACCTATCTCGTCTATGTACAGACATCGTCTAGTTATAATTTTCCAATGGGAAAATCGCCATATTTTAAGTTATACCTTCAGGAGCAGACTATGAACACCGTATCCAATTTGCTGAAGTAGTTTTTGCGTGATGCTGGAATAAACTTAATATAGACGGACAAAATGCGGTTGTTTTCACTTCTATTGCTCTTAATGAGACTTCTCATATCAATTTTTATTATACAGTGTGTTTTCGCTGTCATCCGATTTCAATGAAACAAAGCCTATAAGTTGCTCTAAGTTGTGCTGAGTCTAACTGTGAAAACCGCAAGAAAATCCGTTCATAGTTTCGGAGATTAGCGAATACATACAGACAGACAGAAATACAAAAAAATAATTAAATGCTTTTTTGTGTTCTGTTACTCTTTTTTTCTCGCCCACACTCATTTTTTTATAAATTTTATTCAAAGTACAGACACACGATTTCTACTGTTTTATTGTATAGATTATCTATTCTATACTTATAATAAATCTGTAGAAACCGTGTGTCTGTACTTTGAATAAATTTATAAAAAAATGAGTGTGGACGATAAAAAAAGAGTAACAGAACACAAAAAAGCATTTTTAAATTTTTTTGTCTTTCTGTCTTTCTGTCTGTCTGTCTTTCTGTCTGTCTGTAATCGCTAATCTCCGAAACTACTGAACGGATTTTCTTGCGGTTTTCACAGGTAGATTAAGCACAGCCTGGCGCAACTTATAGGCTTTGTTTCATTGAAATCGGATGACAGCGAAAAAAGTTATCGTCATTTACAGATAAATCATTTAACGTAACAAGACGATGTCATAGACATAGGAGATATTAGTGTTTTTTTTAACTGGGACAGTATAGGCAAGTCCGAAACCATAGGAGATGCAGGGAAAGTGTCTTATGACATAGAAATTTTTTAGTCAAGCGTGTGTTGTCCATAAAAATGAGACAATTTGCACATATTTTTTTTAATGCGGTTCGACTCAGTTTCATGTAGGGATCACTTCATTATATCGGAAGAAAAAAATCTGAGCAGCAGAAGTTAGTCAAATTCAATAAAATGTTTTCTCATAGAACGCCAGTGAAAAATAATTTTTATTATTTTTAAAAAATGCGTATCGACTTAGTTTCATGTTAGAATCATTTTATTGTATCGGAAGAAAAAAATCCAAGCAGCAGAAGTTAGTCAAATTTAATAAAATGTTTTCTTATAAAACAGACTGTGCAATGTACTTAGGAACTTACTACTTATTCATGCATGCCACCCGAACTCCAGCTGCTCCGATTACTATGTCAAAATTGTTATCACGAAAAAATACCTAAAGGTTCCTAAGACAGTTTCCCTGTATCTCCTATGGTTTTGGTTTTGCCCATACTGTATTAGTTAAAAATACACACGTATAATAAAAATTGATATGAGAAGTCTTATGAGCAATAGAAGTGAAAACAACAATTTTTTAAATTTTTATGTCTTCACCAAATTGGATACGGTGTTCATAGTTTGTTCCTGAAGGTATGCCTTAAATTATGGTGAAGGTACTTAGAATGATCCATTTTACCATTGGAAAATTATAACTAGACGATGTATGTCTGTACATAGCAGAGATAGGTACCTACTTCCAAAATCCACGCGGACGAAGTCGCGGGCAACAGCTAGTTTTTAAATAAATACATAAACACACAAATTGACCGAGCGAGGGAAGCGTCTCAGTTTCGAGATGGCCAAAAATGCTTTTGTCCGTCTGTGTTTCTGTCTAATCGCCTACAGGTCGCATTTTTCAATCGATTTTGACGAAGATTTGGCATGGGTAATTATATTAATCACGGCGACAAAGTGAGTAAAATATAATCTTGAAAGACTTTTTTTTGGAGTAGGTACCTAACATACACACGTAAAGCGGGAATGAACTTTTTTTCTTGTGAATCCCATGGTGTGGGGTATCGTTGAATAGGTCTTTCAAAAATATTGCGGGTATGCGGAAACCACTTTTCGGTTCAGGGATCCGTTTGCGAAATATTATGCTTCAAAGTTCTAATATTTGTTAGTCACGAGTTAGGTTTGAAGTTCCCCTTGTAAAACATAATGAATAAGTTCTGTCAGTCAGCCGCATTAGTATTCAAGATTAGCCGACCGACGGCCTAGCCTATTATGTATAGCTGCAATGCATTCCAGGAAAATGTTAAGCAAACAAATGATAAGACTTAATCACAGTAAAGTGTATACGAATTGTACTTTGAAATCGAAAACAAATTAATAATAATATTCGATTATGTTTGCTGTGGATATCAAGTTTTAATTAAATTAAATCTTGATAATTATAAATATGTTTTAAGTACTTATAGCTGTCACAGAGCCGGTAGATAGATAATCCAAAGAGAATATATGAATCTAATAACTTATTTCAATATTATTATCACTAGATTACGTGGGGGATTTGGAGTAGGTATATACCTATAATAAATAAACACAGTCGACATGCCGCCCGGTATGTGCACATTATGCACTATGTTACATATTAACGTCTCTCTCTATTTATGTTAACTGTGCAGTGTCCAAATGTAATAGGTATACAAAAATTTCGTGTAACGCCTAACTTGGGTACGTTTTTTTAAATACCTAGCTTACCTTAACAAAGTTACCAAAGAAAAGAATGAAAACAAAGGTACCCAAGTTTCAACAAAAAATACGACATTCAAATATTTCCTCTGGCCCTTTAATTTTTGGTACCTACGTATGCCAGGTGGACTAAAGGATGTTAATGTTGAGACTACAGTTTTAATAAATCAACCGACGAAAATGCGTCAGTGGCGTCGGTGGGGGATAAGACGCGGCCTATCATATCGAAAGGTCCCCGATTAGAGTTAGATCCCCGACTGGCCAAATGTACATGGGTTTTTTCTCGAAAATTATGTACATTTACCGACTGCTCTTAGGCGGTGAAGGAAAACATCGTGAGGAAACTCGCGTACCTACGCCGACGAAGAAATGATCTATTTAATTCGATTAACCGAATATATCTGACAGGCGGCTAGCACAAATTAAGGCTTTGGGACAGTGCCCAGGACGTTTGAGTGGTTAGGTTAGGTTTTCTTGTCCCGCGAGGATACATACTCAATACCTACGTTGATTGTTGACACAGCGCCGCACGAATGGAAGATATCTCGCGAGATGTGGCTGGCGCGGCCGTTCAACCACACGGAGACGACGGTACCGTTCGAGCCCCTGCGACTGGTGATCGTGCAGCACACCGTCAGCACAGAGTGCAGCACCTTCAACAAGTGCGCAGCGGAAATGCGACAGATGCAAAACTATTACTTGGACACCGTGGGCTGGAACATCCCGTGAGTACCTACAGCAAGCAGTAAGGCACAAAAAAGAAATTCAAACCTCGATAAAAGTATAAGTATAAAAAATATTCCGGTCGTAGGAATTTTAGTTTTATAATGATTGGTATCTGTCGTTTCATTTTATAATTTTAAATAAACACAAAATAGTAGGAAATCCTGCCTCACCCCGTAGTTGATAGCAATGTAATGCATCGCAATGCGCAGTTGCACTTAGTGAACTTTTTAATAACTTTTTTTATAGACAAGTATACGATAATCTCATATATTTATCACCATTCTACGTACACAACAGAAATGAAGCTAAAAATGTTGTTGCGGTGGGCGCCTCCGTGGAGAGAGCATGAAGATGGCTTAAGTTGTCGTCGGCGTGCAATCAATGATCGGTTTAACCAAAATCTCGCAAGCATGAACGATTTTTAGTGTTTGCCTACACAATATTCTTTGCAGTTCAATTATTGCTGGTGATTAATTGCACACCTGTATAATAATAATGTGTACAAAGCGTGAAAGTCTAAAATGTACATAAACTGACTAATTAAGTTATCACATCGGCGCTCGACACTTAACCATTCCACACCTTGTTTCTGGATTATCTTATCAGTGTGGTGCTCTCGGTGATTTCGAGCCAGGACTGTTAGTAGGCTGCAACCGAACCGAGTTATTTCATTCAAACTATATTCGAAGTAACGCGAGGGTAGCTTTTAAAATATGGAATCTTGTTTTCAGTTACAACTTCATGGTGGGGAACGATGGCCGCGTGTACGAAGGCAGGGGGTGGGGCATAGTGGGGGCGCACACTAGGGGCTTCAACTTGTGCTCAGTGGGACTTGGCTTCGTTGGTAAGACAAAAGATTTAACAGCGCCGATAGGTACTCGCTTCGTCAGAAGCGTCGGAGCCACAAACGATTTATTTCGCCAACTAGGATTGCACTATTGAACTTGTGTGTACACCAATGTGTTACATGGCCCAGCCGGGGATCGAACTCCGGAAGAATCTCTTATGTATACGCTAGGTGAACGGACACCACCTTTCGATATGATAGGCCGCGTCTTATCCCCGACGCCACTGACGCTCTTAAAGTAGATTATTTCTAATTAAAAACTTATAATATGGTGGGTGGGATGCAACTCTTGAATAGATACATACTTACTGTATTCTTCTTAGGTGGAATGTTTTTCAAATAAGTAACTTAAACGAGTATGTTTCAGGTGATTATAGGGAAGAAAAGGAGGAAGGCCATACTAAAGTGACGGCAGCGCAACTGAACAGAACTCTGGTGTTGCTCGACGAGGGCGTCAGACGAGGCACCCTGCACCCTCAGTACCTGGTGGTGGGCGCACGGGACCTGGCGGCCACCGCGAGTCCTGGCTCCAACCTCTACCGAGCCATACAGAAGTGGAAGCACTACGACCACTTGCACCGCTTCTTCGGCATGAACTGCACACAGATTAACGAGGCGCCTTTCTATTTTGACAACTAAACGTATGGCCAAATGATCATGCACATTTTAGCTACTCTTATGTAACAACTATTAAATTGCCTGCGAAATCGTACTCGTGCAGGATCAACCGCTTAGAGGAGTTCAATTTTAAAATTCCTCTTTTGGTTGTCTCAATACGTCAGTTGAGGGACCTTTTATCATAGTTTATTGATCCAGCAGTTTGAGCTGTGCGTTGATAGATCAGCCACTATCAGTCAGTCAGTCAGGGTATCCTTATTATACATAATATTATGTAGATCATAAACTTGCACTAAGATATTTTCAGTATAAGATATAGCAACGGCATAAATATATAGGTACCTTTAAAGAAGATTTAGTTAGTAGGTACTTTTATACCAAGTGCGATAGGGTCTGGTCATAATAAGGCGTCGTTCCTCGTGCTCCACCCACCCACGTTATTTTTAAGTTAAATAAACATTACATAAGAAAATAAAACACAAGCGACATCAAAAAAGTAGCTTACCTTACTTTACCCATTTTGCCATAAAAATTACGTCTACCATTGCTTGCATCGCATGACGAACAGCTCAGCATTAAATATAGTGTGTTTCTCATTTGGCCGACATTTTTCTACCATTGCATCTAGCATATTATTTGAGTATGCCGACTTATAAAGGCATAAAGGTAACCAATATAATGATACGCCAGGAATGTCGGCCAAGTGGGAAATTGACCAAGTGAACACCAAGTAATGCTGAAGGTTTGTTATTCATTAAGCCGTTTTGCAGGCTAGCTTTCGTAAAAATGACATAGATGGCGTTGTCTAAGGACTTATTGTTTGGACACCAATATCTATTTTATATGAAGACATGGCTACAATTTTGGACTCCGACCGATGGACGAAATTCAAAATAATTATAATTATTACTGTACCCCTAATATTTATATAATAGTGAGTCCCGAAATCGTCCTATGGGAAAATAATATTCCTATTAGAAAACCACCAGATCTTATGGAACACAACTGTGAAAACCGTGCAGTATAGTTTTTGCATTATGCCGGAACAAACACACAGACAGACAGACAAAAACTAATAGTACATTGTGCAATAAGGGAAGTAAGTAGGATATTACTAACAAGAGTCTATTAAAAGCCCGATGCCGAAAGCGGAGGAATTTTAATGACTCGAGTTTGTAATACCCTTACTTCCCGTGATGCACACAATGTTTTTCATCACATTTGCGAGGAATTAATACCTACGACACAAGGGAACAAATCTATTTTCTTTAGACTTTGCTGGTAACAAATTTTCACTAAGCAACTGAGCCGCATTCACTTTATCCGGAGGTGTTAATATTGTTGTTGCACTTTCAGACTCGGATTCTTCACATGCAGACATATTTTAAGTTTGTTTCTCTCTTTATTTATAATAATAGGTCACAAAACTACAGGTAGTTAATAAAATAGTTTTATTGTCAACTTTGTCAATGAAGCTTCAAGTTTTTTTTCATAATGTAGTTTTACGGCCAATTGGAAACAAGTTCTTAAGCCCAAATCGTAGATCGTAGTTTATAATCACGAACACATAAATCCGCAGCACGGCCTCCAAGGCACAATCAGTGCCATTCGGTGGTCCACACTGCCACAGATAATGATAAAAAATGCATTTAGAAACTCCCAAAGGCGAAAGCCCATACAGCTAGTTTTTATCGAATTTCAAAATAAAATTCACTGAAATAATTGCAAAGTAAACTAAAACATTTTTAAAATACAAAAAATAATACATTTAATTAAAGCGTAAATGTTTAAATTACCATTTGTAAAAGTTTCGAAGACATAAAAAACGATGTTTGATTTAAAATCCCCTTAGTGTGGAATGTCATACCTGTTTGCTATAAAGTTCTTTGCCTTCGAGTGAACGCCATTTTTTAAAACTACACATTATAGTCCCTAGGGGTGTAATATTGTACTGATTTTCATTACTCCCGCGGGTGTATATAGGCCATTGTGTTTCTGTATGCATGCATATAATAATCCACATAACGAGCAAGTGTGATGAAAAAAATATTGTTTTGTCTTCCATTGCACTACCCACAGAACACGAAAAAAGCTCGCTACGCTCCCGCTCGCTACGCTCGGCACTACCCCTCATATCAATTTTCTTAAATATCTACTATGTCTACATCGTCTAGTTACAGTATAGAATTTAACTGTAAATGACGATAACTTTTATCGTTGTCATCCGATATCAATGAAACAAAGCCTATATGCAGCTCAAAGCTGTGCTTAATCTACCTGTAAAAACCGCAAGAAAATCCGTTCAGTGGTTTCGGAGATTAGCGATTACATACAGACAGACAAAAAAAATAATAAACGCTTTTTTGTGTTACTCTTTTCTTACAGCCAACACTCCTTTTTTGATAAATTTATTCAATGTACAGACATACGATTTCTACTGCTTTAATATAAGTCTGCGATCATGAATTATAAGTATAGATATAGCTAAGTCTTGTTTGTTAAAACTCGATAGACTTTGAATTCTCTCTAAAATGTACGAAGAATTTTAAGCCTGTTAAATGCTAAATGGGTGCCATAATCTCTTCCAGCATTTTCTACAATAAATGTTTAAACAGATCTTTTTATTGTTTCTGTTCAATACCTACCAATTTGACTTACTCATATCTTAAATTCGAAATTAGAAACGCTGACGACTGTATGAGGTCCTATAGAAGTTGGCGAATATACGTGCCATTTTATTGGCTAGTGTGGGGTTATATCGAACAAAGTCGACAATTTTCCTAAGGTTTTGAGAATGGGACGTTTTGAAAAAGGGAATTTTTTTATTGGAGGGACGTTTTGCGAACGGGACATTGTCGGCCTAAATGGTTATTTCCTTGTCTCAAAAAAATTAAAGTAGCAAATCTGAGGGCGTTTTTACGGTATGAAATGACAAACCGGTAGAAAATAGCTGCCCATGGCCCTCTACATTCCCAGACGTTACGCGTCGCGAAAGTATATACCACTATTAGTGCGAGTAATATTCATTATGCGTACCTATTGGTGTTGCGTACGTATTGATATTTTTAATGTATTATGCGAATGATCCGTAATAGTGACGTTTGCCTGGTCCATCTGTGGCTCTTGTTTTCCATAAAAAAACAATAATATTAAACGAGTTAGAAACTTTACATTGATTTGGCGAACTTATTATCGAGATCTTTGTTTTAAATCTCACTATAATCGAACCCCTAAAGAAAAGCCAAGCCACAGCAGCTGTGGTTTTGTTGTAAAAAATTCAAGATACAAATTAAATAAATGTCCCATTACGTAAAACAAATTTAATGATATAACTGGCCATAATGGAGCACAAATTTTAAATGATCTAAAACTGCTTATATATCACCTCACCTTTTAACATACAACACTACAAAAAACAAATCTTGGACTTATGGATTCACCTTTAAGCATATCACCCATATCTACGATTGCAAACAAGAACATCACACAGTTATTATATGGAACATTATGTACAAGGGACATCGCATAAGACATTCAAAATTAAATTCTTATAAGGCATATTCGCTTTTTTCCTCGTATTATTAAATACTTGATAAGCCAAGCCGCACTACCTACGTGAAAGATACGTGTATAAATAATAGAATCGATACATTGGTATAATCACACCGTTTAATAATTATATGATCAGTGCAACTGAGTTGGCGACTGTAAAGCTATAGACAATAATCGTGTTGGCTTGGCGAGTCGCACAATTACAACTAATGAGTTATGACATGATTTAACATACGTTATAAAAATAATATTATTTAACCACCTGTTATATCATGAGGCAATTCAAAATTCGATACTGAACAACTTAATCATTACAGCTATGTTACTAAGGTTAAATCCAGGTTGAAGGATAGATCAAGGTTATATATATCCAGTTATTAAAAGTCAAACAAGCGGGAGCACAACAGAGGGACAGAAGCCCGATTAAGGTATTTGTTTACCTGATAGGTTGTGAACTGGAGACTAATTCCTGCGGGGAACTAAGCTAGTAAAAAATAAAAATAAATTTTTGCATTCGGACAATTTGGTTCATGGTTGGAATAGTTGTGCCTTGTTTATGATGGACTATGTTAGTAGACACAAATAAAATATAGAAAAACGAAGATTATCCTAGAAGGATACTTAAGACAGACAATAAAGTCTTCCTAGCAACAAACATGCGCTTCTTCGGTATCGAACACATCCGAAGTAGAATATCGGCACATAAATTTGTGTATCATAGAGATAGCCAACACGCTGGATGTAGCGCATGAGGCTCGGAGACAGCTAACCTGAGCGGACCAATTAGATTTCGTTAACGGAACTGAGCTGAGCGGAGCTTGTAAAATAGCGAAATTATTATTGGTGGGTTACTCACAATCCGCTATGGGCAATGGTTGTACTGTTGGGCAGCAATGCATCATCGCTTTTTGAACAATGACGATATTCATGAAAATAATACAAAGCCCCCCATCACAAGACCACCTTTGATGTAAGTGGTAGTACACCAATTAGTGGCTGTTCACAAATATCTATAAAACGAAAATAGTTGTTCAGTGTCGCATTACCTCTCATTATATGCAGATAATTAAATCATCAATGACTCGAGTCATTTTGCAACCAACTCATACAAGACAATCTAACGTAAATTGTATGTAAATTATTCGAGTGTGCTGGTTTTGATGCAGCAGTGAAGTATTTATGGAACTAGAGTCATGGCCGATTTTTGTGCGAGATCCACTACTGCGCCTTAGCCGTCGTCACACAGAGACAGGGGGAATAGGGCTTAGTAGAACTCGGTAAACGTAGTGTACACTGTTTAATCACAATCTTTAAAAAACTGTACATGCTGTATAAACATTTGGCATAGATAACTGTCTAAAGAATACATTTGAAGAACTAAATAAAAATAAACTCTTATGATTATTCAAAAGTTTGTAATTCTGAAAGGTCAAGTCTTTTTAACAATTTTATTTTGTTTGGTATCATCTCAGACAGAGGTTCTTTTAGGCACTCAAATTTTAAAATTCGAATTCTCACTGGTTCGCCAAATTCATAATTACTTGGAACGCCGTTCGCATCACGCGATTTCTACCCATATTTAAACTCCTGTCACTTACTTATTCAGTATTCCATGCAGAAAGTTTAAGACTAGTATATAATAATACCTATACCCGGTTTTAGATTCATCCGGGGGTTTAGTTTCGTACACTACAACATCAAATATCCTGATTATATCACCTTTAGTATTACTATATTACGGTTACATGTTCATAGCTATACGACAAAGCAAATAAGAATATTATGTGAATTTAAAGCCTAGCAGCATATAATAACGTTTGTTCAAAATTCCTAGTTTTACATTTTCTTTGGGATTATCATAAGCACTCATAAACATTACAACTCGACATAAGAATCGCAAAAGTTCGTTTATCTTCCGAATTGTAGAAAAACATTGAGATAAAAAGAATACATAATGGCGTTCAAAATATATAAGTATAAATAAACTTTTAGTCACTAATTTCTCGATTCGTATTTCGAATTGTTTCACAAACTTATAAACCAACAGTTTAAATAAACTGTTAACAGACCACTCAAATCAATACTATAATAAAGTTAAGCATTGCCTTGCAAATGTAAATAATAATAATAATGTATATCTTATTAAATTTATCCCCAACGTGTTTTAAATTAGCAGATGGATGTAATATACAGGCCGAACTAAAATACTGATTTACAGCTTTTCAGTGTAGAACACCGGTCCAGAGTCGTTTTGTAGAACGACAAGAGAATTTTAAATCTTCCTGTCCAAATATAAGCGATTTTCGATAGACGGATTTTATACCAGGAAAGGAACATTTTCACATCACGACGCCGTAAGTTTTTAGAACAGCTGTATATTTAAACAAAATAGTGGTAAAGACTTGGATTTATAAAACAAAACAAAAAATAACATTGAATTTGATTAGATATAAAATGTACAATTATATTGACTGTCAGATATAAAGTAGACATTGAGGGCTTCTTTCACCACTTCCTGATATTGTTACAGATAGTAATCTTAGTGATAAACTAATCTATCAGATAAATCTGCGTGATAGACTATATAAAATATATAAGTATAGGCAATCAGATACCTGTGAAACCAAAAAAATAAGCTATCTGTCAGATAACCTGCAGATAGGGTATCTGGGACTTTATCAGCAAGCGGTGTAAGAGGCCCTAAATTGAAGATCACAAAGATAATGTTAGTAAATAGTTATATGAATAATTTATCACATGATTTTTTAACACTGAATATTTACGGTTTTTTATATCGCATTTTTTTTTTGTTTCAACTTAGGTAACGAAATGCAATGAAGTAATGCAGTAAATAATAATACAAAAAACAACAAATATTGCTAATTTAACTCGTATCTCAAATGTGATACACCAAATATTATCTATGTACCTATGCAGAGTTACGCGCTTCTTTCGGTAAACGCGATTATTGACATATGGTTATTTGTCTAGGTATCTATTATTTCAAAAACCCACAAAAAAAACGTCAGTAGGTATTTAATACACTTATATTAATCGCCGACAGAGCGCGCATTTTTCTCTTTGCTTTAATGGTCGGTTGTATGTATATCACGCCTACTGCTACAAACGCCTGTCAGATGTGTTATCTGATAATCAGATTTCATGAATTGACAGACCCTTAAGGATACTTCAGGTGATTTATACAATACAGCGAGTATTTAGGACTAATGTGTAAATTTGTACTTACCACATTTTTGGTGAATAGAATTAGGGATTGTAGGCAAAGTTTCTAGCAGTTTGAAGCATATTATTTAAGCACCTTTTATTTGTAAGCATTAACCACTTTAATGCTAACATATACCATACGTTTTGCTACCTGACTATTAATAGGGGAAAATTTAATCCTTATGATTACAAATAGACATCAAGTAGAAACTTAAGAAGGCGAAACAGTCCCAATAGGGTATAGTTACCACGATTTTATCTCAAACAATCATAGAACGATTTTCTAGGGCTTATCTAATTCGCTATAAAAAATATTGTAAAAAAGTAAACACCAAGAATTTTAACATCGAACAGTTAAACATAATCTAATACCAATATGACTAATTAATGTTTTCAGTCTTTGGTTTATTCCAGTACATTAAATGCTTTTAACCGAATACATGAATTTTGTTCGCTTAGTTTGAAGGTTTACCCACCAATGCCAGCGTCACTGATGGCATAGTATAAAAAGAATAGTAAGATAACTAGAGCCCCGTCCTTGAAATAATTGCCGGGCGCGCAGATTCAACCGGCAGCCGGCGAAAATGTATGTAAGGGTTGAGTATGAACGCGCTTCTTGAGTGTTCAAAATTCGGAGCGCTGGTTCATAGACCATAGACCACTTCGTCCAAAACATTATTATTAGATATTATAGATATCTCACTATTCTCTTTTTACTGCGGTGATGGTCTGGTAGGGCGACACACTATCAGATGAAGCTGAGCGATCTGCCGCATACGAATCGAGTTACACTAAGACTAGCACAGTCCTATAAGGACGATAGTTTTATAAATTTTTTCGATTTTAATTTATTGCACTTGAATTTTTTACAAATCACAGAACATTCCACACCACGAGATCTACTAAACGTAACAATAACCGCAACAAACGTTCATCAGCTCAATCAACACATTACTCAAACACGCACTTTAAAGGAAGCATGGAAGTTGACTGTCATCACCACCGACATTGAGACAGCCAATACTAGAAATATACAGTCACTATATATATATAGTTATATAATTCACTGTACAATTTAGAAAATTCCCTAAACTTTCGGTACGACAATGATTAAAATGTAATGTATTGAATTAATTTGTACACATTATACCTATGTCCTATAAAATATTTACATATATCTGAAGCTAAGCGTGTAAGGCAGTAAGTTTTCATTTCCAAATAGGGAATGCAATGAAATAATAGATTTTAGGATATTACGGTTATCTCAAGACTAAAATGGGACTTTTCGCATTTAACAATATTCATGCTGAATTTATATAAGTTAATATTTACTTTCATACGTGTACATATTAATTTGTACTTGTAGCCGTACAACAATAACCACCATCTGACTGAATTTGTATGAAAAAACGTTCTGCAAAACATTTACAATTTTTTTAAATATACTCAAACAGAAAAATAAGAGATAAAATATGAAGTATTGCAAGTAAAAATAGATGGGATAGGATAATAGGTAAACATTAAGTTGCTTCTAGGGAATAAAGTAACTTAACAGATCTATATAAATTATCGAAACCTCCGAATACTTAATATTCTTCAAATACGAAAAGTCAAATTTCAGATTACACCGCGTATTTTTATGGTTTTTTTTTCTAAATATATAATTTTATTCATTTGAAATCACTATATTGCATTCCCTACTTAATCTTATAGTTTCGCAGCTGGATATTAACAGAGCACTTATCAAAACTCCAGCACTTGAGATCTTTATAATAACTTCATTTGATAGGTGTGTTACCTTACAATATATTATAATATCATATAAATGAATTTGGCAAACCATAATGTATATTATGTATATGCTTAGGAATGGAATTTTGAACAACGTATTTATGCAAAAAGAACCTCTAATTATAAATGAAAATCTAAGTAAGCAAAACTAAAATCGGTTTCTTTAAACTTGATATGTTCCACGCTCATTGATCATTGGCTACAATTATTTATGTATTTAAGCTGAGGTGCACGGGGGATTGAAGTATTTTCCTTTTCCTACAATTAGTAAAAATAACAAAACAATTTTCTAAATGCTGCTAAAGAAAAGAGGATCAGTCAGTCTCTCATGAATACATGAAACAATTTGAATTCGAAAAAAACAAACCATGAGGTTGCCTACATAGCTGTGGCGTCCAGGCCTTGACGTGTGGATCGATGCGCCGTTTCACTCAGCTAACAGATCTAAAATAGCAAATACATATTCAACCAATAAATTTGCAACCAACAAATTTTCTTCTGCAAGACATGAAGTCCCAACACTACTTATCCCTTAGAGTGTTATAAAACCCGTTCGGGTCTCAAATGTAGTTCAAATACTAAACTTTATGTAGTCTAGATAGAATTCTTTTTTCAAAAACCAAAATATGACGACAGTCACATTCTAACGATGATGTAGGTAGCAACAATTTTTTAAATGTATTTATTGACCAAAAGTAGCAAAAACACTGATTTTCGTTGACGACAACTGAATCGGGACGACGCAGGAAAGAGTGCAATGGTATGCATTCTTTTTTGATATTTTACATTGCATTCTTTGATATTAAAAAGTTAACGATCCACTTGTATAAAGAATACGACCTACCGAATTAGATTCGTATTCACATTAAACCTACGAGGGGAAACGCGACCCCCTACCGCCGTCGTTTAATTATATGAATTAGTAGGCTTATTATAGTGCCAACTTTTTAAAATTATCACCTGCGATAGAGCGTCAGTAGCGCATTGGGGAAGACGCGGACAAGTCCGGATCATGTACCAATGAGTTTTTCTCGAAACTTAAGTGCATTTACTGACTGCTCTTAAACGGTGAAGCCAACAACCTGCATACGCAGAAGAAGAAATTCTTAGGTCCATGTGAAGTTCACCAAGTCGCAATGGGCTGGCATGGCGGACTATGCGCTACCTACTAATCGGTTGTTGATTTGATTGGATCACCTGCGAGGGGCCGGCGCGGCCGGAAGCCGCGGCTGCCGTCGGGCCCGCGCGGGGCGCGCACGATCACTACGCGCGGCCCGCCCGCCTCCTCCAGCGACGCGGTCCGCAGCCGCGCCAGCAGGCGCTCGGGCCGCTCGCACCGCGCCTTTGCACCCGCCGCCGACTTGCTACTACACAATACATACACGTTTCTTTAACGCAGGGTACGTTGATATATATCAAGAAATTTTCAGTGATATAATATCAAAACAAATTATGGTCTATGCATTTTTTTGTTATTGATTATTTTACTGCTCACTCAACAACACTATGACGCGCTATCTTAAGGTAGCATTCGGATCTGAGCAGTCGCTGCCCGGCAGTCGCGGCCGCGTTGCACGGCCGCCTGCATCAGACGGTTCTCCATACAAATCCATATAGACAGGTACGGCCGTCGCTGTCCGGCCGCGACTGCCGGGCAGCGACTGCTCAGATCCGAATGCTACCCTTAGGGAGGTAACTGGTTATCTAAATGGTTATGTATCTTTAACGAATACTTCCACGTAGACAATTGGTTATCACACTCGATTATCTACGTGGAAAAAACCGCGGCTTCGCTAAAAGTGACATAATGTCGGACGGCCACGGTTAGCCCATTGAAAACTATGTAGTAGCACCGCGTCATAGTCGGCAACGTTATAGGTAAAGATCCAATAGATGGATACCCCGGACGGCAAACTCACGCGACTTTGACGACGTTGCAGGCGGAGCACTTCCCGTTGCGCGGGTTGGTCAGCATCACGAACTCCACGCTGTCGCCGGGCTGCAGCTCCGCGGAGTTGCCGCGCACCTCCGACATGTGGAAGAACAGCCGCCGGTTGTCCTCCGCCTCCAGCGACAGGAAGCCGAAACCACCTGCCAGAATCACTTCCTATTATATTATGTCCATCATTTTATAGCCACTCATGACTCAACAGTCCTAGGATTCCAGGTCCCCAGTCCTCTCAGATAATTTGACTTTGGTCGCCTGTCAAATAATTTCGGTTAATCGAATTTTTTAAGTTTTATTTCGGGTAGAATGTAGTAGTTTGGCTAGCTTTCACGTTTCTAATTGGAAATGTACCGGGAGAGGTCAAGGGGCTGTCAAACTGGGAAGGTTCAGACTAGTTTAGACGAAGGATGACTCAGTTGTCATAACAACCTGATAATGGCAGGAATCCGGTGCTCTTTATTTACAAAGGTAGTTGCTAAAGCAAGGTTACCTCCTATAGGCTAATCGCAGGCAGGCTACTAAACACATTTACTCTTTGGAGACGGTGGTACAAGCAATACACTCAGTAAGGTTTAGTATGTGTAATCAGATATATGAAGCAATAGATTAAGACCACAAAGATAATTCGTTCAAGTGTGACATTCTCTGGTTACTATCAGATGAAACTATCACTCCAGAAAAAATAAAATTTTACAGCTGTCATCCAAAGCTGAAGACGATTAGTACCGCAAAAGTACGTAAATAGAACTGCTGAGAACCTTTGGGCTGTCATTTTTGTTCCAATTATCGACCGGTTGGAGAGATTAGCGCTATGTAAAAATTTTGGAGTCTAGGTCTCCCGGTCGCATGGGTAAAGATTCTCTACATGTTCGAAGTTACATCACGCTAATATAGGAACTCTCCAACTTGTCTCACCTTTGATGGCATCGACAACGGCGCGTCGTTTCTTTCTAATCGGCACGATATTGGTGGCGCGACCCTCCACGTCCGCCTGGAAGGTCACCGGGTCGCCGACCTGCAGTATCTCGCGCTTGCACGCCAGCCCCATGATGCCGAACTCGTATGACGAGCCCACTTCTACTTGGATCAGCCCTACAAACAAATACATATTTAGTCTAGTCGGACGAACGATTTAACTCGTTAAGGAGACAACAGCAGCTTATAATAGTCCACTAAGTTCCGCTCCCAAAATAAGGTTTGGGCGGTTCAGGCCATAATCACTTAATGCACAGACGATACTACTATCTACCATCTGGATAATCCTTTAGTCGCCTTGTATGATAGCCACAGGAAGATTGAAGGTGGCGCTTTATGGATTCGCCATCACATGGTAGAAGTGTGACGCAAGGTTTGTGCAGTCTTAGGTTATGGAATGCAATACTATAAGAGGCGACAGCAGGAGCTGGGGGCCAGACCTCCTGGGGGGAAAAGGCCGGTTTATGTGGGATTTAAACCCACTAAAACCCCCTCGTTAGCCACCTTCAGTGCATATTAAGAGATTCCGGGCTCTTCTACGGAACGTAATGTAAGATTACATTTGAAAGCACTGACCTGAGTACTGCAGCTGGTCTGGGTTGAGGGCGCGCAGCGTCCTGGTGACGATCCCGTTGAGGGTTGGCTCGAGCGGCTTGGCGAGCGGCACGGCGCCGCGGTGCAGCGCACGCACGAACTCCGCGCTCGCGCAACCGCCGCCCGAGCCGCTCACGCGACCCAGCGTGTACTCCACCTCGGTGCCCAGCTCCAGGTTATCGGCGCCGCCCTCCAGGTTACTGGAAATGTAAAAGTAAAAGTACAGTGGGGAAAACGCGGCATATCATGTCGAGAGGTTCGAGCTCCATCCCCGGTCGTGCCATGTACCAATGTAATTTTTATTTATTTAAGCATCTAATGTATCTTCGCATTAAGGCATTTCTTGAAATATAGAAAACATGCTTTGCATATAAACATATTAAAATATATTTTACATTCAACATGTATGAAGAACAAGTAAAACGGCGAAGAACCGGGCAAACATATTCGCGATAGCTCAGTAGATAGAGCGTGGTCCCAGGGGCAAATCCTGCTCGCTTTACTTCCTTTAACGCGGAGAGAAACATCGCAATTAAGCGTGTGATAAACGTAGGAGTAATACTAAAGCCCATCAACCCGCACTGGTTCTGCGTGGGCCCGTTATATCCGTCTGTATTTCATCCCACGCCCGGGACGAGGGCGACGGTAGGCATTTATATAACAGTGTAAAGGTATATTTGGCACAGCAACAAAATATGTGATAGCACTAAATAATGAAATCGATAGACGCTATACAGGAAAAGGTAGGCGGGCATTAAGGTCATCTGAAAGGGCCCAAAAATTCATACATTTTTAAGTACAAGTGCTACCTACAATAGATTTCCGGTCTTTTTATCTGTTGTAAGCGCTCCCTACGCTAAAAAAACAAACTTCCAACAAAGAAACAGGAAGACTAAGGGCTGAATATCCCATGTTTTCAATTTAGTACCTTTGTTAGAATTGGTTAGAATTGACCGCCTTTTTGTGAGTTCGATTTCCAACTGTCACGTTCTGTATGTAATGTTGTAATTGTCCTATCCTTGTTTAATGACCTTTCATTACTGTGTATATGAAAAAGGTATTTGGAATCGAAAATGCACTTACATGGATAACGACCGATCAATAAATATGGTGAATATGTTGAACATGGCTAGTTGGTATAGTCATGACAAAGGCCAGTAATCATTTTAGCGAGCAATCGGGAGGCGAGAATCATATAGCATTTAGGTGATTCGGTTTACAAGCTTTTGCAGACGATATAAAACTTGTGTACATGAACAAAAATAATTCGCACATTCTGCAATAAATTAAGCATTCGCATCGCAATTCGACAATAGCAACATAACAATGGCAATATGAAATGTGATTCTGGCTATATAAATATCGGAAAAAGATATACTTGAGCCATACAATTCTAACTTACTATGTGATTACGTCTTAGAACTTGGACAAAAGTTCTTCTTTATCACGCACTGCACCGCACGCAAATTAGTTCCATGAAAAGATAAGGCCATCTTACGCATCTTATGCTAACTACAAATATTTACATCCGGCCTTCCATTCCAATAATGGCATTGACGAGAGCGCACATGTTACCATTTTGGATCATGCAAGAATTCCCCAAACAATACTTGGGGGAGGCATTTGTCCAGCAGTGGACGTCTACAGGCTGATATGATGATGATGAATATGATGCTGCTGCAAGAATATCCTAAAAGTCTGCACTTTGCTTGAAGTTACACCCACCACAGTGCCACGAGCAGCAATTCACACTCAAATTCTAATCTCATACGAAATATAATTGACTACTGAATTATCTAACTGTAGTTAATTTACTGCTGAACTATCTTCTACCTCGTGGTTCTACCCCGCATGGTATATCTCCCGAATTTTCACCCCTTGTGTAAAGTAATGTTTTTAGTAGCAAGTTTCAACCGAACCGATTTAGCTGTTAGGGTGTAATAAACATCCACACTTTCCTAGGCTGAGGGCGGCATTGTCGATTTTGAAAATTTCTGTACAACGAGATAATAACGAGATAATATCATAAACTACCCATTTAATTTTACAGGCTGTAATTTATAGTAAGTTGCAGTTTAGAGAAAATTTTAAAGCGTATGTCAAAGCCAATCCGTACAAACATGGGTAGGTAATTATAAGCTGATGATTTGACAGTAAGACAGTTCATACACGATTGAGTTTGTTAATATACGATTATCAAATATCAATGAACATAAAATAAATACAACAGAGCAGGTCATGTCTTTGATGACACCCGGTTACAATTTATTTAATTAAAGTTTGTGGCGAACGATGCACAGGAAGTCGCTATGGAAGCGATAAGTATGATGTGAGTAGCGAAGCATTGTATGCAATACCTTGACCACATGTGCGGCCGAAGGATCAAGTCTCTATACTAATGCAGAATAATCAAAAAGACGTAGCTCAGTAAACAATAAAATCGCTAAGCATATTGAAGGGCACATACACAAGCGGGAATAAGTAAATAATATAACAGAGTGGGTATCACAGTTTTGATTCGCGTTAGTAAGCATGCCACGGGGTGGTATTTAGTATACAAAATACCTTACTTTGAAGTTGTGTATCTATGGGTACATATGTAAATTGAAATCACTGACATATATATGTCAGTGACTTCACTCATAAATCACTGACATATATATGTCAGTGATTTCAATTTACACCTATTTTTGAAATTTTATAAGAGTGGTCCGCTTTGCAGGGTAGGTTAATCAATATAAGCCAATATTAGGCCGGGGCAGACCAAGCGGAAATTTGTCGGCGCACTTTTTGACGTTTTTTTTCAGTAACATCGACTTATTTCTTTCGTACTAATAATGAACATCAGACAATAGAACCTGAACAATAGGATGAGAAATTATATTCACTGATACTGGAACGCTCATTATTGTTAAGTTTGCTTTACCTTTCCCTTACTGTATACGTTGAGGCGTTTAATTTAATGATGTAGATTGAATGTGAAAACCTTCGTGAATGTGATTTAAAATAGGAAACTAAACACTAATAAACATTCCAGTATCTGAGCAGAGATTCACCTACCTATAATGGAAGAACACCTCCTTGGTGTGGTCAGCGGTCTCGATAAATCCGAAGCCGTCCTTCAGGGCCGCGATGAATCCCTGCATAACCGGGCGCGCCGCAGCGCTGCCGTTGCTCGAATTCCCGTTGGTGAGGCTGTGCTGGACGAGCACGGCCATGGCGATCAGCTGTTTGGTTCTCTTCACCTGTCACACAAAGTATTTCATTGGATCAGGACTTGGGCATCCACTACAAGCCCCACAAAACATAATATTATATATAAAATATATACCCCAGGTGACTACACTTTCCACGCTCAACTCTTACCATTTTTGAAATTCTACCCTTATATTCCAGGTGAACAATGTCGCGGACAGTTAGTTGAAAGTAAAGCTAAATTTAAAAAATCCGCCTAAAAGCAATGCCTAGGATTTTTATCAAACAGGGCAACAATTAATAAATACCTGGTAAATGTCGAAGTTGACTTTATCGCCGACACGCGGCAGCATTTTGGATTCGCACTTCTTGGCCATAAACGATATGGTTTTCTTCACACCGTTTATTTGACAGGAGATTACGCCATTATAGTCCTGCTGCACATAACAAGTCATTTCGTAAAGAATGCCGTGTGATTAAGAACCTAAAATTACTTAAAGATTTTTATAGAAAAGCTGAAGAGTCTTTGCAGTACAATTAGGTTTCGGGGCGGATGAGTTCTGGTGTGGAGCAGCGTAATGAATGACGCTGCTCACATGGACCGATGACCTGATATAGGCGGCCAGAAAATGCTTCGAGAGGAGGCTAAGTGCCAATTTTTTTCCTCCCTTATTATGAAAGAATGCTCTCTTTTTAGTGCTCCACTGTCTTCGTCTCCTATGCCCAATATGGCAATATCCTCTCAGTTGTTCGAAGATTGTCTCAGTACACACAGGTTCCCTAAAGACATTGTGGCCCGCCTTTGTTCTTCTTTTCAGTGTCCATGCAAAACCAGGGACCTCTAGTAATGGAGTCCATACTCAAAGGAGGCATATACTTATAGTGTACTTACAGTGGGCGAAGAACGACTGGGGCTCGAAGTGGAGGGGTACATCTGAGCCTCCTTGGTGACCGTACCGCGTGCGCCGCGCTCGATCAAAGTCTCGAACTGCACCGTGCCCGGGGACAAATGCTTAATGCGGATCGCGGACTGGCGCGTGTTCATGTTCGAGAACGTCGTCACTGGGTCCACAGTGAACTCCACCTATACACACATTATTTTATACACGGCATTCATAACAAATGTTGATCTACTCAGTGAATTTCAAAATTCATATGTTTATTCTGGCCGACTATTGAATTGTTACCTCACAGTTTAGTCTGTGTTGTAACCATTACAGATGAAAGTAATACAGACTGTGATTGCACATTACTCTCACCACTTCACCACTCTGGATGCATTTGAGGCAGATAGAGTTAGCTACCCTAAACAATGATAGGAGTGCAGGTAAAAGTGCAACAAAACTTGTTGCCCTGTGTTTCTGTCTCACACATTAATATTAGTGGTGTACGATAATCTAAATAGCTAAAATAGATATTTAAACATGTAATTACTCACCTCGTCTCCAACACTAAGCTTCTGTCCAAGACGTAGCACTTCAGCAAAATGGAAGAACATTGTCTGTTCCCTTTCCACGCAGCGGATGAATCCGAAACCATCCCTCAGCGAGCACACCACGCCTTGCTCCCTCCTGTTTTAATTCAAAGTCGAAACGATCAAATACCAATTGCTTCAAATCTTTAAGAGATGATTACTTTCATCATGTTACATTTAAAAACGTCAATATTTAATGATAATATATAATCAAATGACCCTAATTTAGTGAAATGAGTCAAGCTAAGTTACAGGGAATAAGTTGAAAACTAGTCTCTGACAAACTCATCTTGTACAAGAGGAAAAGGTGTAAGCTGAACGCTGCTATAGACGAACGAAGACACCAGCATTTCAATGACAAAAAACCAAAACTAAGCATCGACCTACGTCCAGCAGGGGCATGTTGCGGGCTGATGATCATCAGACTGATGTTGTATCAAAAATCAAAATACATACCGTTCACCAGAAACATTGAAGGACTCATCGAGCAAAGAAATATTAGTGGCACGTTTCAACTGATCCCTTCTGTCTGTGGCGACCTGGAACTGAACCCAGTCCCCGTGGCGAAGGGTGAACTCGCCACATTGGTCCTTGTCTCCGAAAGGCACCTGTCAAACAGAAGATTACTATATAAGCTTGTGTTAAGCTTACGGGAATTTGGGGTTATGGGTGGTGGTGAGCTGTGCACACATAAAAATTGAGAAAGAAGATGAAGAAAAAGAGATACTGAAGACTTAACGAGCGTGATTAATGACATACCTCAACTTCAGAATGATCGGCAGCGCGGTACCTAATCCTGCCCGGTAGAGGATCATTCTGGGTCTGACGGGCCATGACGCCACGCTCCAGGGGCTTCAGGACTTGTCCGCGCATTATCTCAGGGCTAACATCTTCAAACACCACCGAGCCGCTTGGCAAATTTGTTATATGGCAGGCCACCTCTTTACCCTACAACAATTTGTGGCATCTTGAGGATGGTAAGAAATTTTAAGGCTAGACTGTACAATGGATTCCAAATTCGTAGGTATGCTTAACTGTATGATAAAAGCATTACATTGAACCGAATTGGAAAAGTAATTGCCTAAAAATGCCCAAAGGACCTTTACTACACTATAAAAGCGTTAACCCTATAGCTATGACATGGAACATCCTCAAATATCTTTGGTTTATGGTTTAAACGGTTGTTGACGGCCGTTGGGGCAGAAAGATCTCGAGTGGCGACCACGTATCGGAAGACGCAGTGTAGGCAGGCCTCCCACAAGGTGGACCGACGATCTGGTGAAGGTCGCGGGACCCGACTGGATGAGGTTGGCGCTGGACCGGTCGTCGTGGAGATCCTTGGGGGAGGCCTTTGTCCAGCAGTGGACGTCTACAGGCTGATATGATGATGATGGTTTAAAATGTGTGAATATGTTATGTATATTGTGTTAAGCTGACAAGGCCAAAATACTCACATTCCTAGTCTGAATAATGAACTCAACATCATCGCCTAAAGTCAACTCCTCTTTAGTCTTTGCCTCGGAATAGTGAAAGAATATCTCTTTCACAACATCAGCCCTTTCGATAAATCCAAAATTTTCCTTCATAGAACATACCACACCATGGTATTTGACTGGGTGTACGGGGTTCTCAAAACGAACATGACAAGCACCGAGGGTGCCTCTGTAATGAAGAAGATACACAATATGTTAACATTTTTTGACTTTGTCATATTCATGTCAAGGTTCAATTCAATGGCTCAAATCCAAATTTCTGTAATGTGGTCCGACTCCCTTTCTGGGCGACAAATAACTTAACAGACTACCTAACCTATCAAACTAATGTTTATTTTGGTGATCTTATACTAATTTGGTGGTCATCGATACAATTTTTTGGTATCAAAGTTTTGGATATCAGAGATAATTAATGGTCGTCAGGTCACTAAATTTGATGTTTTTTTAAAATCCATGCCAAACTTCTAAGAAACAGTTACTGAATTAACAAATTATGTTACCTTTGATTCGTTGCAATCTGGAAGCTGACAGCATCACCGGTGTGCAGTATGACGTTGCCTTCAACATCGTCCTTAGTGTAAGGCAAGAAGAAACATTCACCCCGATTCTCGTATGAGATCCGCCCGGTACTGTCTCCCGAGCCCTCACCTTTAACTTCAGTAGTCACGGTGCCTGTAACTCTTGCTTCACTCAGCACCTACATCACAAAATATATATAAGCTCTGATAATGTATTACAATAAATACCGGATCGGAACGCACCAATAGCGTGCATGCGTCACGTGTATGGCGCGTTACATGTCACCTCCGTTATGTATGAATGTCAAACCGCTGTCTGTTGCCACACACATGCCACGCAGCAGGTGCAACTGTTCCTTTTAATGTTTAAATCTCACAAAGAAATTTTATTACCACTTCAGGTGCAATCTTCGTAACAGTTGAGGCGATGGGCTTCCCAGTGCGTCGATCGTAGGTCATTTCAAACTCAACGGGATCACCAATTTTTAAATGTTCAATATTACCACTGAACTGACTGAAGTGAAAAAACAAGCGAGCTTGCCTTTCACAACATTGGATAAAGCCATAAGAATGCTAAAACAAACACTTTATTTAAGAACATCTTATAAATTTTGACAGTTTGTAATGCAAATTTTAAAGTAGAGATAAATTTTATTCAGAAATAAATAAGTCGAATAGTCGCATAAACACCTAAAACCATAATTACAAAACAAAACGCTTAATAACCTAAACAAAGCTTAATAATAAATTTAATAATAAAGCTTTTTACAAGTTCTGCTTTAAAGAAAATTTTTAAAACAACTTCTGATTAAAGGTCTCTAATTTTTTGCATACACACAGCTCGCATTTCATCAGATCAAAAAGTAGCCATTTCGCATTCATGAAATAGGCCACTATGCAACTATGTCATAAAACTCAATATAATTTGCCTCTAGGTGAAACCTAGTTTAACAGCATCTAAACATTTCAACATTCTGGAAATACATTTTGAAAAGAAAAATCTACAATTATGGGACGATTTATTGACCTGAAGGAGGCAAACAATGTGTTTCATGTTACTAATTAATTCTAAAAGCATTGTCACACTAATTAAAAGAAATAATCTCTATATACAAGAACAATTAAATGGGTGACATACCAGCAATTTTTCAATAATCCCTGTCTCTCTAATAGGTGGGTGGTTCGTAGAATCATATTGAGAAGTATTATTGGTGGAGCCTGAAGAAAAGACTCCAGCAGAGTCCCCCATAGGGCAGCCATCCAAATTGTAGTTACCAAGGGAGAACCGATTTCCACCACTCGTCTTCCCCATATTATTATAATTGTCTCTAGGGGAGCTTGGATACTCACTGCTGTAAGTACCTTTAAACAGAATATTCACATTACTAACCTACACTGGTACTGGTAGCGAAAAGTAAGAGCAGGAGTCACATACCATTACGATAAGCTTGTTTAGACTGCATATTGGAGTGCTGGAGATCTAAAATATCTTGCAAGGGTGATGAGTGTGAATCTGGCGGTTGGAACATCTTCCACTGAGGATTGCTGGACATTATTCTTTGATTGTATCTTCCTTGTATATAGATCGAAAATCTCAGATAAATGAACCAATATATCACAGAAAATCGTCTGGTGTTATTTTATATAGTAAGAAACTTTTAAATCAAATCACATTTTCCTTTTTATGTTCAGAGGAACACCATAGTCTTTTAAAGTCACAATTTATACACCAAAACCACTACTAATGTTGAAAATAATAACTAGTCTATGATTATGCTATACAAGATCCTCAGATGTCTTCAATGCTTGCTGAATCGGGGCTTGTGGTATATTGGCTTGGTTGAAGGTAATCGTAAATTTCTGTTACTATGTAGAAGTTTACCTTTACCAATATTCAAAAGCTGCAATAGAGACTAGAATTAGGTAAATTATTCGTAAATTATTCACAAATCAATCGCTAAATAGATAAATAACGTCGATTTACAACAAAGCGTCGCCTCGAAATATTGGTCTTCATTTTATTATTGCTATCTAGGTAGGTATCGGCCGCCCGATCATACCGACCGACCGACCGACGACGGCACAAATTATAACGCGGAACCCACCTAACTACTTACATTAAGGCAAACAGCATATCACATACAAAACTACACACTGGTTACCAATCTTGTAAAGACGTTAAACAAGTATATGTATCGAATTAGGCGAATAGAAAACCATGGAAATTATCAAATCTCACCACGACACAGCACAGCACTGACGACATACCGCCATATTGAATGTCAACTTAATCACGACTTACTTCAGCCATACGAATAATTTTTACTTCAATTTTATTAGTAAAAATATTTTAACAATTCTGACGAATTGAAACGAACGAAACGAACGGGATATATAAAACGAGTTTTTAAAATTTTGTGCTTATTTTTTTGTCTAAATGCGAAAATCAATCATATAGATTTGATTTTTCTTCTGTTTTCTATGGTAATGAAAAAGTTAAAGGTGGCCATTGCTTTTCAAGAAGACAACTTTTCAAACGAAACTGTTCGTGATAGTCACAAAAGAAAAAAATATGAAAATCATTATCATCATTCGTCGACTACTGACTAAGGTAAATAAAGTATTTTAAAAGTGCAATGTTTAAAAATCCGCCGATTCTACCATTTTAGAAGAAAATTTTGATCTACCAGCAACACAGGTATGTAAATGTCAATGGGTTTATAACTTTCCTATGTTACGGCATGGGAATCTAAAACCATACAGTACAAATCTTCCATTTAGATAGATACATTTATATATTTAGATACATATTTACCTACATAGTTTTCGAGATCTGATTTGAAGGTTTATTAAAATACGTTCATGTAATATACCATTTCATTGTGGATGGTAGCCACGAAATTCGACAAATTCGTTTTTCGTCAAATTCTACATTCGTCAAGTCCTTGTTTCGTCAATTTCAAGCGTAGGTAACAGTGATTACTATTCAAAGATTTATCTTCCCTACGAAAACCAAGTAAGAACGGAAAACTCAAAGTTTGTTTAGAAGATATTGCAAAAACGATACAGTAGAAAATGTGCTCTGAAGAATGTTGTATTGTATTGTGCATTGTAACTAGGTAAATATTTTAACTTACAGGCAAGGGTTTTTTACTAGGTCATTCTGTGCTAGGTCTTTTATAAGAAAATGTATTAATTCGGAGTATAACAATTATACTAGCCTATCAATTTCAGTCTACCAATAATATTAAAGCCGTATTATTATAAATAATATTTCGAAATGGGAATCAAGAATAGACCGAACGTTCCAAAATATTTTTTTTTTTGATTGTTTGAGGCAACGAAATGTAGATGGATGACTGATGGCCAAATAGTAAAATAAAATAAAGAAATCTAAGTTAGAAACCAATTATATTTTCAATCCATTCTCTATAATGTAAAATGTTCACTATGACAAATGGCACTCCTTTCCCACTTTTCTCACCCCAAGAGAAGAATCCCAATAACTGAGAGTTCATTGTGAATACCGCCCCATGGTCTAAAAAGAGAAAAATAAGCATTGGTTTAGACAACAACATTATTATAGCGTGATAAATAGGCACGAAATCGAATTTCACTGAAATATAACGCTGTACGAATTGCAACTATATGTATTTTCAGCTACCTACATCATAATAATACATATTTATTATTTTAGAAAGGTAATAAATATTTCAAAAATCGATTTAAAAACAATTGGCGAACTCCCAGAGAATATAATCACTACGTTTCTTAACATTTTTTGTTGACAAAAAGTCAAGTTTGCGCCAATGCAGGCATGTCAATAATGCAAATCAATAAAATATGTGCAATAGTGAGTGTATTGTGATAATAACACTTGTGGATGAACATAGAGATGTGAAATGAAATGGCAATCAGCACAGAAAATTCATGATTTATAACTTCAGACTTGGCTGCACAAATTAGATAAAATAGTATACGGCTTGGCTGTATGGACTGATTTCTGTCTTTCCCGTAAGGGAACAATATTGAACGAAAAAAAAACATGGCTTTTTGGCGGGATTTTGTCGGAGACGGTTGTTAGTTTTCCTAAAAAATGTATAGTGTAGGTTTTGGTGTATACCTGTGATAATTTTATTCAATTATGCAGGCTATTAAAGTGTATATTGTGCGGAATAGTTATGCGTGTAAACGACTCTACCAGATCGTTCCAAAATGTCCCTTGTATAAATCTTCATTAATCCTACTATCAGTTTAATGCGGACGTGAACTGCAGTATGCATCATCGAATGGCACTAGTTGTGCTTTCGTGGAGGCCGTGCTGCGGTTTTATTGAAAATCCCCGACTATTTAGTCGTGCCCTGCTTTGTGGAGGCCGTGCTGTATCCGCCGGTGGTGACTTGGCTGTATGGTCCATGACTTTGGCCTGTCCATCATTGGACGAGTTAAACAAAAAAAATGGCTTTTTGGCGGGATTTTGTCAGAGATGGTTGTCGTTTATGTTTTGTTTTCCAAAAAAAAGAATATTGTAGGTTTTGGTGTATATTTGTGATAGTTTTATATGCAACAAGTGCCTATTAAAGTGTATATTGTGCGGGATAGTTAAATAAAAGCGTGTAACGACTCTACCGGATCGTTCCAAAATGTCCTTTGTTAATCTTCATTAAACCTACTATGGGTTTAATGCCGACATGAACCTGCAGCACGGATCACCGAATGGCACTAGTTGTGCCCTCGTGGAGGCCGTGCTACGGTTTTATTTAAAATCGCCGACTAACTCTAGTCGTGGTCTGTTTTTGTGGAGGCCGTGCTGTAACCGCCGGTTAAAATAAATATAAGACAATAAAAACTAAAACTAATAAAATAAAAATTAAAATAAGACAGGGCTGTATGGACGAAGCTTCCCTTGCCCGTCCTCAATAGAGGACAAATCAACAACAACAACAAAAAATCATTCATTTTGTGATTTACTGATTTATTTCCAGAAAAAAGTAGGTATTTGTTAAACCTTACGAAATAATATAAAATAATTTTGTAATGATGAAATTTCTGGACGCTAGGGAATTCTTTCAACAGTTACCTATTTCGCCAATGTTCTTTGTAGATATAACACGTCATGCTACTAACATAAATACGGAAAGTTTGTTGGTACAAGAAAAATAAACAAATTTTTGTGATGTAACTACAAATTTACGATTTTCTGATGTTTTCCTTTACTTGTGCTATAGAGCCTTGCTTCTTGTCAAATTTCATGATTCTAGGTCAACGGGAAGTACCCCCTAAGTTTTGATTACCAAAATACTAAAAAAATGCGGCAAAATCGGCCATAACTTCTGACTGCGTTGACTTAGAAGTCTGATTTTTCACGGCTCCAAGGGACTGCAGATTTGATTTGTATTTGATATTAATTTCAACTTGATACCTCCACGCGTTCCTGAAAAAAAGGGTCTTAACAGACAGACAGACGGGAAACGAAGTGATCCTTTATGGGTTCCTTTTTTCTTCCTTTGAGGTGAGTACGGTACCCTAAGAAGACGTAGTTATTATTTTTATCAAAGATCACAATATTGAAATTTAGATGGTGTTTCAAAATTCACCTGTATGGTACCTACCTAAGTTGTTGTTGAACCTCCAAGACTCCACATTGCAAATATGTCGGTGACATTAGTTCTTCGTCGATATCTTCATTGCGCATCATATCATTCAAAGAAACTACGAGCCCCTTTCCATAGCGCGCTAAGCGACCATAAAGGTACTAAACTGAAGCAGCGACGAAATGTGACGTGACCATTTCATTACCAACCTGGAAAGTTGCCGGTTCTCTGCAGAGGTATAACGCAGAACTCATAACTTCTCAGATCGACTATTGGTGCGACGAAGCGTACGCATTTGTCCAGATTTACAGGTTGTATGAAATATTTTATTATTTTCGCACTCTCATCTGGACAAAGGTTGAAATAAATTAAGGCGAAACCATTAGATAAAAGCGTTATCTGCGATCAGGCTACCTACTACCACAGTGGAAGTAATATGCTACGAGTAATCATTGTATTCAAACTTCCTGTATCGTTCACTGCTGCCGGGACTGAACCCAGTCACTGAATCTTAAATGTTATTATTCCGGTTGGTCCTAGACACTTAGGTATACTCTGTTCCACAAGTGGGTAATGATTCCTTAAATAAAATTTGAAATTCCTGCTACAGTGTGGGTACCATTATACTTAAGTATACCTACCTACTAGCTTTTGATCACGCAAATACCTCAAAACTGATTTGTATGAATCTTATTACAGATTCATTAGTAAGCGTCATCCATTAGATAATTATTATCCAGTTTTTGTTTGACGACTACCTAATTAAGTATCTACGCATACAAAATGTGCCGAGCAATGAGATTTTTCAAGTCGCGTGAGCATGAGGCGTGCGCTGCGGTTGGTAAGTAGGTACCTGATACTGTTTGACGATGCGGCGAGGTAGATTCCCAACCAACCATTACCATGTTATTTGCATGCTCTAGCAGCGTCTCGTCCTTTATTTTAGCATCGGGGACTAGAAATGAGGAATGAAGACAGTTTCTTTATGTGAAAATAATAATTAGAAGCCAGAAAGCCGGAGTACTTACAGACATATTTGTAGGTATCAATAGGAATTACGTGCTCAAAAATTCCAATGTTGTTACTAAAATCGTCTCGGCTGAAATGTGGGTGTGGTATGCTTCTCTTGATCTCAGACGCTATGGTAACGAAATAAGTTTACATAAGCAGGTGTAACAAAATATATAAAGCTACCATTTATGAGCTCACCAATGTGCTGAGAACTTTGCGTCCGGTACTTGATTTTCCATGCGCGCAGTGACGAAGCCATGTCTGGCTCCGACCTCATGGCGACACAGTGGCCCGGCGCCGAGGACCATTTCGGTGTCAACAACATAGAATTACAGAGAATTCTAGCTGGCGCCTCATTCAAATAAAGAAAACCCACAGGCATAAATTCTAAAGTATCATTATCTAGAATGATAAAATATGGTGTAACTAAGTCAATAGTAATGAAAAATCATCCCAAATCCACATTATACACTTCTATCGTAGTAGTCCTTTGAATAATAAAATAAATAACATTAAAATTGGTGGTGAGATAACAGAAGAATGGCGATAAAACAGCAGAGCAGACGGGCAGCAAGCTACACTTGTGCCCATTCCTGCATCCCGTATCAGGAAATACCTATAGCCAGCAGTGGATAGACTGATGATGTCCCATCATAATATATTCATTTTACTTTGTGTTAGGAAGAGTAATTTATTTACTGATTAATATTACACTAGTTAATGGTATAAAACAATGAAAGAAAAAATACAACTAGTTAAATCTGAATTTTCCTTTTAGTACCTACAATAAAATTACTAGTTACTCCAAATACAACATTCATGATATGCCTGTGTTTTCGCTTATATATAATCTATCGGGTCATATCAGGTCACAAACCACATTATACCAATTGTCATTGAGTTATTTTTACAACGATCACCTACCTACCCATCATTATCATACACCGATTGATGTAACGGAGAAGGATATTAAAGACTGGTTTTGCAAACCACACCTACCTTCCGGGTTTTCTGAAGACATTTTCCTGTGAGATATTTTCATTGCACTGAATAATTTATGGTCAACAAGACAAAGATGTATAAAATATATTAAAATTAATAGTATAATAACAATAAAAGTTACTATTAAATGAATAAAAATACATTTCTCGCCTTTAGTAAATTTTGATTCGCCGCAAGCTGGATTAGGTCTAGACATGATTAAATATAACACTTATAAATAGGTACCTACATCCTATTGACATAAACACTCGCTTCTGCCGGCCGCCTAGATTTTTTTCTGAAATTTTACAAAGGACGCGTACCTGCTGCGACGCATCCAACGACAAATACTCAAAATTAAAAAAGTCATGTGGGCCCAAAAACCAAAAATATATTTCGGGCTAACATTATCTACTTACCTAACGGTAACACGTATACGTTTGAAATTTTCACACAATACGCGCCCACATACCGTTTTCATAACAAATACTAAAAATGTCAAAAAGTCAAAACCCAAAAAAAAGATACAGGCAAAAATTTGATGAAATTTCCTATCTATTAATTATTTAACCACCATTTATAATTATGAGCGGCTCAACGGATTTTAAGCTTATATCCTGAAATAATATTATGGGCTACTTTTTACCGCGGTAAACTGTTCCCGCGGGAAACTCAATAACAGCTGAACGGATTTTGTTGAAACATGGTACCTACAGTGATAGCTTGTCCTGGAATAACATATTGGCTAACATATAAAATACTTTTACCGCGGTAAACTTTTCTCGCGGGAAAAATATTTAATTTTGATGAAACTTGCTACAGTGATAGCATAAATCCTGGAATAACATATAAAATACTTTTACCGCGGTAAACTTTTTCCGCGCGAAAAATATTTAATATTGATGAAACTTGGTAGGTACAGTGATAGCTTATATTAGTGTGGCTGGCGGAATGGAAACCTCCGTGGGCGATTCCGACTCGCATTTGCCGGCTTTTTTCAGACTAAAAAGAGAAGAGGCATTCCGAAACACCTATCAAGCTAGCTGTAATGAGATTTACTAATGTCCCCTAAATAAGTACCTGTTTACCTTAGTGTACTTTGAGTCGTTATTTTAAGGGGGATCAACCTAGGATACAATACAAGCACAATTCTTTAACTGGCCTTTTTTAACAATTCTTTCACACTATGTAATTGTTTATTCTGTGACACTAGGTATTGACTCAAATACCACACAACACTACAGATCTTGAACATTAATTTTATAAATGTGAGTTTGGTTTTAATTTGGATTGTTTTGTTGTTAGCGATATAAATAAATTAATGCAATTAAATCTTATTATTTCGTGAGGTTGTTGTTAGTAGTTAAGTAGGCATTTAATTAAATTCACAAAGAATAATATTGGAACGGTTTTATTCTTCTATTTTTGAATAAAATTATAAATAAAATAAAAATTAGAACTTATTTGAAATCGAATTAAATTCAACTGAAATAATAGTAGGTATACTAAATAACTAATGTTACTCCATATTCCATACAGATTAAAACTGAAACTTAACTCTAATTAGGAGCAGGTAAGTATAATTAAAAAATTACTGAACTAATGTGTCACTATGTTCATCAAACTAGCTCAATCCGCTTTATAGATTAATTAAAAGATAGGTAGGTACCTATATATAAACATAGGTACCTACCTGTTCTGTATGCTTGTATATTTTCCGATTTGTGTCGATGCATATCAAACTCGCCAAGTCCCAAGTAATGTTACCTTATGACTGCCAATAAAACACTTACTGACCTATTATGTATTATTATATTCTACACACATTGTTCTACAAATTACAATAACCTAAATTCATTATTTAATATGAAATGTCTAAAGTTCTAAAAACGTTTCTGCATTACATGTCCAATAAAGTTCGCTCGCTGGTCCAATAGGCAAATTGTTGATTACCCTTTCCAAAAATAATAAACAAGTTAGATAATATTACATAGGTTAGTTATTATTATTAATGGTGTTATAAGTTGTTTTATAGTTGTTTTTCGTAGTTGTATGGCCGGTCTTTAGGTAATGTTTACCATCTGTAAAATTTGTAGTCCAATATTGACCTTAATTTACACGTGCAAATTTAACAGATGCTTTAAACCCAAATGTGAACTGTAGCTAGCTTTTCGTTAGGTATACTATTTTACACCAAAAATTACTCATTTTGCGTAACACACCACAAATAAGTAATATGTCTCGTAGCAAGGAAAGTGCTACGTCTTATAATTACTTGTTACACTAAGGGTCACCATCCGCAGTCATGTATCTCTGGAGTCATTTAGGGTATGGTCAGCGGCCGACTTGCTGCGCAACAGTTTCGCCATAAGGTTTGACACGGTTAAGGTGTTCCCGAACATGGTCTGAAATGAAAAAGAAATCATTAATAAACTTGCTTTTACCCCAACATGAAATCACGGTTTTACAATTTAATTTACCGTCTTATATAGGGTTTTTCCCTATGACCCACTGGTGGACCTACATGTAAATCTAAAGGAGGTATATATAAATAACAGAAAATAAATTAAATTAAAAATTACCAACAGGAAAATCATCTAAATACCATGAGGACAGGTTGTATGGGTATGTGGATTCAGAAAGTAACACGCTAAATGGCGTCTTCAGGCGTTCTTCTTTGCCGAAGATCCATAAAATATGACCCTATATCTTCTGTTGCGGAAGTTAGTTGCGCCGCTTCTTATCAGCGCTACGCCTAGGAAGCGGTGACAGATAAAAAAATACGTGTATAAATGTACCCAGTGTACTCGCAATAAAATATTTTGAGTTTGACTCTGCTTGGAGGTATTGTCGGTGGCATAAGAATAAATACTTACATTTATATTACTACTATTGTGCGCGATATTGGACAAGTGCTCCAGAATTGTCTGCAAAAAAAAACAAAATTAATGATCATGCCTAACTACAGAATGAATATGAGTCAACAGAGTACAGGTGAAAATGTAAAATAATTTAATCCAAAATGTTTTAATTAATTTACCAGCGATAATGGTATCGCCTGTAGCAATTTCATCAGAAAATAAATTACATTTTCGAGTAATGAATTACCACTAACGTTATGATATGAAACTAAGAATAAAATACCTTTTCTTTTTCAGCGGCCACGTTGCTCTGGAATCAGATATAATTATTTTTAGAGGCTAAGAACTTTCGCATTGATCATAGAGGTACAGTATGAAAAGACGCCAGGCACTGTTCTAGGTGTGAGGACTAACCAACCGAAACCAAACAAACAAAAACCGAAACCTGCAATTTGCATAAGTTCGAAATTTCTCCATTCAGGGAGCGTTTGCCCAGAGACACTAGCAGTACTAAGACAGAAAAATGGGATACAAAAAACATAAACATTAATCGGATTTCTTTACTTCATGACAGTGCAGAATTGATAGCGCGGAACATATTAAGTATTAACGTTTCATTTTCCCATGACAATACACGCAAGTATGCGATATTTTAAAATAGCGGAATGGAAAGAGGAGTCGGAGAATGGGACGGAACGGGCGAGGGATGAGTCAGGGAGGATTACGGAACCCTATTCTATGTTGGTCGGTTTTTAGGGTTCAAAATCAAAGAAAGAATCCTTATAGTTGCGTCATGTCCGCCCGTCAGTCCGTCCGCGGCTTAGCTCAGACACTAATTAGTACTAGAAAGCTGTAGAGTACCAGTGTCCCATATTCGCAGTGGTAGTGAAATTTTTTTTTGTGAATCCAATAGTGTGGGGTATTGTTGTATAGGTCTTTCAAAAATATTGCGGGTGTGTGAAAACCATTTTTTCGATTTTGGTATCCGTTGGCGAAATATTAAGCTTTAAAGTAGCCTTGTTAGAGTCCATGTCCTCCACCCCTGCCAGCTAAACGGTTGCTTCTGGATATGTGAAAAAATTCACGGCAATAGCATATACAACGAAGTTAAAAGGAAAACTAGGAAAACTATAACAGCTATAATAGTCGACCAACTTATAACAGTACTACAAGCTGAACTGGGCTACGCTTGTTCTATAGTTGTTGTTCGTTGTTGAACTACACTACGGAACCCTACACTGCAAATGACCCGACACGCACTTGCCCGATTTTTTTGTCTTTGTTTTTATCTTTTGAAAAACGGAATTGGCACGTATTTCGAAGATCTGCGAGTACAAAATCGCGGTCACAGTTTATAATAAATTAGTACAGGAAATCAACGTTTAGGTTTTTTAACATTGACTCAAAATCTACAGGTGGGGAAGATTTAACATTCGCTTTGCAGTGATTTATTTTATATGTACCTACATTTGACATTAATATTACTAGCACCGTATTGAATTTGAAGATATTTAATTTAATTGTGACTGCGCAAAGTTGCGGACACAGCTAGTTTAGAATAGTAAAAGTAATCAAGACACCTCTGGGGATTTTTTTAACAGCGACTCTAAATCAACAGTTATGGGAGATTTAACATTCGCTTGGCAGTGATTTGTAATGTGATACTTACAACAGGTGTCATTAAAATTTCTAGCACCGTATTGAGTAAACGACACTTTTTGTCTAATTTTTTGTGCATTTTTGTTATTTCGTCTGTTGATTCTATCATGCTATCCTCTTTCTCATTATAATATTGCAATCTGTAATGATTTATTCAATGGTTTGGTTAAATTATTCAAAACTGGACCTGTAACTTAAAAATGATGATTGACTGATAAAATTAATGTTTCGTCACTAGCAACGATCGAAATCTACATGTCGTAACAGACACAAAACATTAACTATCGCCAATCGTCATTTATAAGTAACAGTTAATAAAAAATACACAAATTCTATTACAGTAAATAATTCGTGGTGCATTTTATGTAAAACAATACAATTTTATATGCCTATAGCTTCGCCCGCGCGGTATGGTGCGTGTGACAGACAATTCATGGTGCATTTTATGTTAAACAAAACATATTTTTATGTTCGTAAACGACGCTTCGTCTGCGCGGAGTAACGCGACATAACTCAGGATGCATTTTATGTTAGACAAAAAAAAAAGAATATTTGCGTAGACACGGTTTCGCCGGCGCGGGATAACGCGAGATAATTCACGGTGCATTTTATGTTAAACAAAACAGTTTTTATTTGTGTGGACGCGGTTTCGTCCTCGCGGAAAAACGCGACACTAGCACTCCTTCGTATAGCAAAGGAACAGATGTGTCAACTGGACACCTTCGATCATAACCAGCAATCACTCCAATACGACTGCGAGCGGCAGGTACCCAGCAGGACATCCTCAGTCGTCCACACCCTCAGCAGATCCCTCTGGATCGAAGACCATCAGCCAGTGACATCAGGAGCCATGTGGTAGAGAGATGGCACGAGAAGTCGCGCTTCGATTTTTATAGAGTTGCGATGGCAGCACGTTTGATGTATGTACTCATGGTGCGAAGACAACAACGCCTATGTCGCCAGGTGCAGCTGATTAAAACGATTGATCAGTCATTCCCTAATATATAAATTACAATCCTAATTTTCAAACACTGTCAGTTCCTAAAGGAATATAAAACGCGATGGAAGACGAATGTGGCATCTCTCTTTAGTGTAGCCGCCTTGATGATTCGATGTCTCATGCAGTAGCAGCTGGTCCAATCGTCCAAACCTGGTCCAGGCGGGGAGGGGGGCGGTAGACGCACGTGGTCGCTGCTTCCGCGCGGTGTGGACTCAAGCAGATATAGTTGTATACCTCGAATCCGTCTGTGGGTGCAGCTGTGACGCAACTACATTTGAGGCACGTGTAGGTTTCTTCTTGATGGTATCAGCCGTCGCAGCCACGCTGACGACGAAGAGAAGAGGTGATACTGTCGTCGAGAATATATCTGATATCAGATGATGGAATCTCCGAGGTGTAGACGCTAGAGGCTACTTATGTATTTTTTTAAGTCTATCAATTAATCAAAAAACTATTACGTCTCCGTTCCAGATCGCTATTATAAAATGCGCGTGTAAAAAAAATAAAGTTAGTAAATAAAACAGAGTTATAAATAAAGACAGCTCCGCGGGCGAAGCCGAGGACGGACGAGTCTCTTTTTTCGCTTATTATACGGGACTATTCCCAGCAAAAAATTAAACTTCCGCCGCCAATTAAAGCCGCCACGCTATGTTTAATTAAAAACAATTGAGTCGCATAATTAATTTTATAGTATCTAAATTATAACTAGCTGTTTACTTAATAAATATAGCCACACCCACCTATATTTATAATAACAAATCATAATTTGCTTACACATCGTGTGGAGGTGGGAATCGAACCCATACTAAATTAAAGATGTAGGTAACCCTCGTCGTTGCTATGAATGAAACAAAAGTTAGGTGCAAGATACCTGAAGTCCCATATGCCACAATGTTTGCATTTTTTCGCCAAATGTTCGGCCTCAATGTCGCGCGGCGAGCTGCCGACTGGAGAGAAAACAATTATGCTATAACACTCGCCAGGCATTTTTACAAATTATTGAAATCAAAATGCCAGAGACAATTCAAAGTAATATTCAATTCAAGTCAGCTACTCGTATGTATTTAGAAAACAAATGAAAGCTATACTAGATGATGAATTATAGCCAAGATATATATTATTTTGGCTATACGATATATCGTTACGGTACGGCGCAGCATCATCGGCACAATCAACAGCGACACAGACATCTTAGCTTAAGGCAATGATATTATGTATTAAATAGAAAACTTATTACAACAACATTCAATAAGTCCAATAATGTGATCATAAATTAAATAATAAATATCACTTTATATTGTCTCTTACAAACGCATCGGCAATTATTACAACAATCGATAACATGCAACAGTATTATTTAATAAATTCATTCATATAGTACATACATATAAATATTAAGTATATATTCATATAAGCATGCAGGTTCGATTTATGGATTTCAATTAATGTTTTTACAAAAGAATTAGTTGTCATTTCTCATTAATCAAAATAAAATCTTTTGCCTCTAAATAAAAGGACCTTGAAAAAGTCAATAACTTTTCATTTTCATATAGCCTTATAATGAAGCTATATGCATATTTGTTCGCTATAAGCTATTACTCAAGAATCTCCGATCAGATTTGAATGCAGTTTTAACTCTCACACCCAATACGTAACACGCTAGAATGGAACAATATTTAGTAAACAAAATTGGATAAAAACGTACATCCGCACGCTTTATTATGTTACGCTGGCGGAGCAGAGTTAATTGATAATATGTACTATACATTCACTTAATTGGCTATTTAATGATTTGATTTCCTCAATAAGCATGGATGATATACTCGTAGTGCTGTGACTATTAGGTAATTAAATTTAAAAATACATTAAAAATACAAATAAAATGCTTCGAGACAATAACATAAGAACAGAAGCAGCTATATTTATGTGAGAAAGAGCTTCTCAAAATCATCCTTGAAACGCATTGACAGAAATGTGAAAAAACAAGGCACAAAAGTCCATTTAGTCATACTTAATTAATATAAATAAAAGAAGATAGAAGAAATAATAAATTATTACAAATTTTACAAATGGCAGTAGATATAGCTGCTTCAAATCTCAGGTCTACTCAACCAAAAGAATTTAAAATAACTATGTTACTGTGAAAGTCGGATATTTAAAATATCACTACGTGATCACTACCCACATAATTACTTATTTTTATAAGAAATTAGAAGACAAGAAAATATTGAACCAATAAACCTTACGTATATTATATGTTGCTTGAAGCTTTATTCACTTTATTATAATAATAAATAAAATTCAATTGGTTATTATATAATAATATAACCAATTGGAGACCAGTAATTTCTCTATACAGCCCAATAATAATCAAACATGAAGAACAGAAAAGACAAATTCTAGCAATTAGCCTGTACTATTATTTATTCTGTGCAATTAGTAACAAATATAATAATTAAAGTAGTTCTACATTAAAATATCCAACTTTTACAGTAACACAAAATAACAAATTCAATTAATGGCTTATTAAACACAAGCTTGTATAGTTAAATATGCTATACGCACAGTTACTGTCGATTTCACTCCATTCCCTTTTCAGAGGGGATATAATATTATTTGTACTATTATTGAGTTCCTCTGTTCGTTGCTCCATATTGCTAGGCGCGATGCAACTGATTAAGGGCACTGCAACTTGTTTGTCTAAACTGTAAAAGAAATATACTTCATTTGATATTTTATAATCTAAAAGCATACCCTGACGGATCTATCACCCCACTCTGCTCTCACCATTGAACTTTGCATAGGGATTCCTCAAATGACTTAAGCAGCAATGGAATTTTAAATTCTACTCCTGAGAAATAAGTCGCGGGCATCAGTTGGACCACAATGTTGTCTAGTTCTCAAGTTCCAAGATTATTATATTCTACTAGCTTTTGCTCGCGGCTTCGCCCGCGTATTAAAGTTTTTCCGCGGGAAAAATACCGTTCTTTGTGGACGTCAGAGCTATATGAGGAACCTTTGTGCAAAATTTCAAGTCTCTAGACTCAGCGGTTTGGGCTGTGCATTTCAGAGCCCTTATTTTACATACTTTGTTGGAACACGTCATCATTGTTTTTAAACTAAAAGTCTAAATATAAAATTTCACGTTTCTAGGCTCAGCGGTTTGGTGTGTGCGTTTTATCTTCTATTTTACATACTTAGGGGTGAAATTTTCAAAATTGTCGAAACACGTAATTATTTTTTACTAGCCTAAATATAAAATTTCACTTTTCCAACTTTAAAAATGACGGACTTTCATACAATCTTTGCACCCCATTTCACTGCTTTAGGGGTTGAATTTCGAAATATCCTTCCTTAATCCTTTTGCACACAATAACCTCTGTGGAAATCAGCTTTCTAGGTCCAAGGGTTTCAGCTGGGCGATAATGAGTCAGTCAGGACTTTGCCTTTTATATATGAGATTAGGTATGTACAAATTGCAATTAAAGTTAATTTAGTACTTAATTAGTCATTATCAACCTGATAATTATTTATTACTCACCTATTAACAAGAGGGGGTGGCGGATTTGTAAACAATGCTAAATTCTCATTATGATTTTCTGGAAAAGATACATTTGATTAGTTTTTAAAAATGAAATGTATATTTTTAAGAGCTGAATATATTATATATAAAACGGAATATGTACCTTCAGATAGTTGTGGGAGTGTCTGTGATTTTTTAAGGTGACTCCGAGCATGTGGAGGTAGGTTACCTGTTCTATAAAACTCTGCTTCTTCAAATATAGATGCATGTACAAATTTACAATATGGGAATGTACATCTTGCATTTTGGTAATTCCAGCAAAAGGTAAAAACACCCCGCAACTGAGACAGGTCCATTTGGTGGGAGAACCTACACACCGGTCTTTGACATTCACCACGAATAAATTCTTTGCACATAGTTTTCTTTGGACGACCTTCAAACTTTTTTGGTATTAATTCTTCTCCATTCAACAATTTGTCTGTTCCCTCACTAGCACCATTTTGAACATCATTATCTTCTTTTTCTTGTTTTATTGTTATTTTAAAAATTGGTGGACTAACAGGCGGAGGGTATGGGGGTAAAGGCGGTTGTACAACAGGTTTCACCTCTACTTCATCTATCGCTTCCTGTACAACTGGTTTTGGTGCAACAGTAAAAGTTGTCATTATTGTAGGATCAATATAATCACCTCTGTTTTTAAGGAACTTTTTCATGTTTTTGAAATTGGGCGATGGGCGAAATTGAATATATTCGTCATCTACTCCGTCTTTCTCAGTGTTATTTAAATCTGAAACAGATACGTAAAGATGAAATCATATCATTTCTGGCACAGATATCGCAGCCAAGTGTAAGTAAGCTGCAATATTGGACTTGTATCAATCGGTAGATTGTGTGCCATGAAGTAAAATGAAATGACGTATTTTTAGAAAAGGCGCCAAAACAATTATGTAGGTACTTTCATTATTTTGCAAATGTTATCAAAGTCAAAAGTTCATTGGTATTTATAAATTAAATTAATTATTTAATTTATCAAACTATTGCATATCCGTAGCAATATCAAGTAAAAGGTTTGTACGTACCTGCCTGCGTAACCTGCATCTAAACAAAAATAGTTCGTATATAAAATAACTCTGTTTTTTTACACTTAACTTAAAATTCATTGCCAGAAAGAGTTAATATGTCTAAATTACCGCCTTGCTTTTTAGACTAATTCAACAAATAAACAAAACTCAAAGTAGATTTGAAACTTAATGCGTCATACACTTTTCCAACAACAAAATGGCGACCGTTCTCCATATCCCTCTGTAGTCTGTGCCGTTCACTCACCCGTATACGCGTTGAGTTTTGAGTCCATAGAATGTACAGCCACGGATTGTACAGCACTGGAAAACATGTACAAGTTTTGCACGGGCTGGAATCCGCGTACTGGCTTCTATTTAATTTAATATTTCCTTTTTGGATTTGGGCGTTTGTGCACTATACGTTTCCGATTCACATTCAATTCAATACGTGAAAAAGACGGACACGTTTTAAGTCCGTCTTGGCCGTAGTAGTAAATGTATGTACGCTTGTGCACTCACACGTTTCCAATTCTTTTTTTTTGTTGATTTGTCCTCTATTGAGGACGGGCAAGGGAAGCTTTGTCCATACAGCCCTGTCTTATTTAAAGTATTCTTATATTTATTTAAACCGGCGGTTACAGCACGGCATCCACGAGGGAACAACTAGTGCCATTCGGTGATCCAAAGTACAGGTTCATGTCCGCATTAAACCGATAGTAGGTTTAATGAAGAATAACAAGAGACATTTTGGAACGATCTGGTAGAGTCGTTACACGCTTTTATTATACTATCCCGCACAATATACACTATAATAGGCACTTGTTGCATATAAAACTATCACAAATAAACGCCAAAACCTACAATATACATTTATTGGAAAACTAAACAAAAACGACAACCATCTCTGACAAAAATCAAAATCCCGCCAAAAAGCCTTAGAATTCATATTCAATTCGTGTTTGACACATGTTTGATCCGTTTTTTTACGGATGAACTCTTTTGTTTTTTTAAATAGTTTTACAGTTTTGGAAACGAGCCCTTTCTAGTCAATCTTTCACTTCACTTTTTACTGGTTATTATTATTATTTATTTAAATTATTTTCTAAATGTAGTTTAATTTAAGTATTGTATCTGTTAGGTAGGTAAGTGATAATAAATCAGTCTTAGTCCAATCTTGGTTTCATTAACAACAATAAGTTACTGCAAAAATATTTTTAACTAAACAAATTCTTTGAATTAAGTGTTTTTATGTTTTCTTTTCTACTTTCATGGACACACTGAAATGTATGCGGCATGTTTATAGCTTTTTCAATGCATTTTTTGGCAACATTCTCTATTTTCCCAATGGCCACACCGGAGGAAATCCCGTCCGTCTTTATCACGTATTGAATGGAGTGTTATAGTGCACAAACGGTAGGACGTGAATTTCACGTCCCCTCTTTTTCACGTATTGAATGTGAATCGGAAACGTATAGTGCACAAACGCTCCAACGAGTTCCAGCCCGTGTCAGTACAGCCCGTATTTCACGACCAGAGAATAGACGGTGTGGAATGTACAGCCCGGATTTGGATGCCCCGGAACCATTTTATTTATGGGCAATTTTTACTCTGTTGCTCGCTGCGCTCGGTCACCAGTAACCTAACAGCTCGTAGCTACGCTACGCTCCTCGTACCTAACCTTAGGGGTGGTCCGACTACTTCTAGAATAAAACCTTCTTCTCGCAACCTACACGTATACCTTGGTCGTGATTTCCGGCTTGTACATTCTCGGGTCGTAAAAAATATGTAGTGCGCTATCGGCAGCTAGCTGCTTTCTATCGCTCTGGAATGATTTTGTTCAGCCGGGATTGCACACCCACGGATTTCACGGCCAGAAACCATGTACGTATAAAATTCCAATCTGTACATTATCAGGTCATGCATTATCATGGTCGTACGTACATTCCCGCCTCCCCGCCATGCGTAGAAGGAGAAAGCTTTGAGTCACGAGCGAAGCGAGAAAACACTTACACAATATTTCGTATCGAGACATTTATTGTGCGAGATGAGAAAACTTTCGTCTCGTGCTCGTGTGCAGTAAACATCTCCTTAAGTGAGCAAAGTATGGTTCCCGCTGAGTTTAATGGCGGCTGTGTGAAGTTGGCTGATTTCTGCGCAATGACTAATTTTAGGTGTCAAAGGGGGAGCTATGCGCGGGTTCACTAGATACGAGTACAATCATTTAATTTCAAGAAATGGTTCATTGATTGGATCAACCGAATTAAACTTCAAGTTTCTATACATCGCTATGTAGCCACAATATCTCGCTTAACACATAGACTATAAACACTGTCAACGATATTGTGCAAACAATTTGCGACTTTAATCAATCATTCAGCCCTATATTTATATTCAATTCAATTCTCTAATAAATTATATATATGAAATTATATACCTAGGTATATATTATAGTAACAAATTGCTTTTAAAATGTAAAGGTAAAATAGTTTGTGAAATTGAATGTGAACGAATGAATAACTCAAACAAACATAGCTCCACGAAAAAAAAAGAAACAAAAATGGCGGCAATGGCGTTCTTTCCTTTGTTTTTTTCATGATGCGTTCTAAAACTGTATGATGCAGTTTTGATAAAGTGAAAAACAATTAATGTAATAATGTATATAGGTACCTATGTTTTGTTTGATATTTTTGTCGTTATGATTTAAAAATCATCCACTTTATAATATTATTACGTAATTTCGTTATGGAGCGCGTGTCAAGTCTATGATTGATTATCTTGTTGTCGAATTAAAATTTTAACTCAGCAAAAACTGTATGTATGGTTTTAGAACGTTGTGTCACTATAACTTAACAGGCCAAATAGGATTCCAAATTCAAATGTAAAACACTCAAGAGAACAAAACAATTTTCTACGTTAGTTTTGATGAGTAGTTCGCTCCTTTCGAGCTTAGAGAGGTGAAAACTATATTAGGTAGTGGTATAATTTTTAGTTAGGTACCTATACGTACCTCTCGAGACTGATATTGCGGTAGAAGGCACAACTTAATTTTAAATCTGCACTGGAAAGACTTAGTCGTAACGTAAGTAACTATTGACTGAGGGGTGTTACCTACCTTTCCTTAACTTCAGGCTCGGAGGGATCATCGTACATGGTGCCATCGTACAGAAATACAATTAAAAGGTAATATACCTGAGCTAAAAGGACTATATGGCTACCTGCGACAAATATGGGTCTATCATTTCTTTATCTTTAAGTTAAAAACGGTCTCTTTGTGACCATGGCGAGGATACGGACAATAATGCAATGGAGGTACATTTGGTCCCATGCGGAGTGACCCTACCCTACCCTTACCTAAACACACTTCTAAGAACTTCTTCGTGGGTATGCATGTTTCTTGACGGGCGAATTATTAATACCTACGAGGGAAAATGGCGTTTCCTATACGAAAATGGAAAATAGTTTTTAAAACATTGTACAGTCGAGTGCACGTCAGTGGTAACAATTGGTCCTTGAGCTGGCCTAGCCAATACTATGAGTTTTGTTTTCACTGACGTGCGATCGACCGTACCAAATTACCAATTTGAAATTGTACGAATGCGTACGAATGTGACCGGAGCTGTTCGAAGCCCTTGACAATAATAATATACTTATCCTTCTTCAGAAATGTAAGAAAGGTTTTTAGAGCTTTGATGGTTTTTTGGGCGCGGGCCCACCAAAGAGGTCCATGGTTTTTCAAAAGCTAAGTACCTATCATAATATGATATTATATTATTATTATGATATTATTCATCATTATCATAATCAGGCGAAAGACGTCCACAACTGGACAAAGACCTCCCCCAGGCCCAGGAATCTCAATGACGACCGGTCCCGATATTCATCAGGTTAAATAATACATGCGTGGAACAGCTAACTTCTATCTCGCGCTGGTACCTACCTACTTGCGGTTTTAAATTTTTTTATAAAAAAAGTATACATTAACTATCCTAATTGTTATACCTGGCGTTTCCATCTATCTCTACCAGCTATTATCTAGGGTACGGAGTTATTACTGTAGGTAAAAAAAACCCGGACAAGTGTAGTGTGTAGACAAGGACAGTGTGTGTGAGTAGGACTCGCGCCCTGAGGGTTCCGTACAAACTTAAAGAAATAATTAGAAAATCTCTATCTATACTTATAATAAAGGAGTAGAAATCGTGTGTCTGTACTTTGATCAAATTTATAAAAAAATGAGTGAGGGCGATAAAAAAAGAGTAACAAAACACAAAAAAGTTTTTTTTTTTGTCTTTCTGTCTGTCTGCCTGTCTGTCTGTCTGTCTGTAATCGCTAATCTCCGAAACCACTGAACGGTTTTTCTTGCGGTTTAAGTCACAGGTAGTTTAAGCACAGCTTGGAGCAACTTATAGGCTTTGTTTCATTGAAATTGGATGACAGCGAAAAAAGTTATCGTCATTTACAGATAAATCATTTAACGTAACAAGACGATGTCATAGACATAGGAGATATACAGTGTTTTTTTAACTGGGACAGTATAGGCAAGTCCGAAATCATAGGAGATGCAGGGAAAGTGTCTTATGACATAGAAACTTTGTGGTCAAGCGTGTGTTGTCCATAAAAATGAGACAATTTGCACAAAAAAAAATTTAATGCGGTTCGACTCAGTTTCATGCAAGAATCACTTCATTAAATCGGATAAAAAAAATCTGAGCAGCAGAAGTTAGTCAAATGCAATAAAATGCTTTCTCATACAACGCCAGTGCAAAATAATTTTGATGGTTTTTTTTAATTGAGTATATCGAGTTAGTTTCATGTTAGAATCATTTTATTGTATCGGAAGAAAAAAATCCAAGCAGCAGAAGTTAGTCAAATTTAATAAAATGTTTTCTAAAACAGACCGTGCAAAGTAGGCACTTACTTACTACTTATTCATGCATGCCACCTGAATGAACTCCAGCTGCTCCGATTACTATGTCAAAATTGTTATTACGAAAAAATACCTAAAGGTTCCCTATGGTTTTGGTTTTGCCCATACTGTATCAGTTATAAAAAAACACACGTTTAATAAAATATTATATGAGAAGTCTTATGAGCAATAGAAGTGAAAACAACAATTTTTTTAATTTTTATCTGTCTCAGATTAAGACCTATTTAGATATATGTACCTTCATACACAGTTGCTCAAAAAGTGGTTGTCTACAGAGTAGAAACATGAAGGAAAGTAGATACTTGTAAAAAACAACGTAAAACACATAACCCTCCTTTTGGGCTTCGCCGCAGTCGGGTAAAAAATAAAATGTACTGTTGCACTTGCTGTAACTCTTTGTATTTCTTTTTTTTTATTGCTAATTTCACAATCGCCCTGTAACGCAGGCGTAAAAAAAAACAAGATATAAAATAAAAAAATATATATTAAAAGTAGAAAGATACAATATTTATATACAATAAAATCCCTGTTTGTGCATAAATTCAATTTAGTCATTTAGTCCATAGAAATATTTCGCTCACGATAGGTAAATCCAACTAGGTACCTAGTATAATTGCCAGATACCCTGGGCCTAGTGCGATTTTTATGGTTCCGAAGTCTGAGAAGGAAGGAACCATACGAACATACCAGTCTGTCACACTTTTAAAAATTATAAACCAAAATGAAATATTAAATTTTGTATAAAGATACTATCTACGTCGAGATCGAATCAAAAAAAAAAGTCATTTATTTGGGGGTACCTCTACTTCCCTCCATACATGTAAAGCGAAGATGTTTTTCTTTTTTTTTCTTGTAGTTATAAGTAATTATTTCCCTACAAGAACAGGGTAGGCCCACTCTCAAAAAAATTTATTTCAGGTAAAATTATGAACAATTCTCTAGTCAAAACTCGAGGCAATAACATGGGCAAAACTGTAAAATACGGAACCCTGCCGACACCATACTACATATTCTGTGCTGACACGCACTTGGCCAGTTATTCAAGCATCCCCGGTTTCGAAATACTGCAAACACTAACCGGACTTATCCGGTTTTAAAATGTCATTTATAATTGACGCAATCTTCGTTCTTCTTAGACCAGAATGTGCTCGCTTGCTGGACAACATACCTAGTTAGATAAAATTCAAATAAACAGATGATCAATGTTTTTAAAGATTAATTAATGACACTTTAAGCGTATCACAAACTACCGCAGGCGCCGCAGCCACAATACACAAATAATGATTGCGCGTGTTTGAAGACTGCAAGCGGTGAACGAAATGTTTTTTTCGGTCACCGGTTGCAAGGGAATACAACTGGCCGCCACGGCACCGTCTCCGCAGGCCGCGAGCACCAAATAATGATATAGAGTTTCTTCGAAGCCGCGTGTGTCTGGGAAACGCGTTGTGACTTACAAAAAATTATGTCTATGTCAATATTTTAGAGATTTTCTCAGTTGTATCTGGCAACCCTAAATATCGTGCAAAGATTCTATCCTCATTCAGTCAAAAGAGATTCTGTACAAAATTCGATCACAATTTAAGCACCACTTATTACTATGGACGGATGTAAGGTCGGCCGACAAGACGCTTCGTAAGTCGGCTAGACGTACACTTCTCCTCGCTTGGAGCCGTTTGGTTTCCGTGTGAGCTCCGGGGGCGTGCCAGTGCTGGCACTATGCACGCTGTCACGATCTGAGGGGGGCAATTCTGTGACAATAGCGCGGGGTAAGGGAGGGGTGGTTGACGCGCCAGATAAGGATGGAGCGCCCCGTTCCGTGCGCGGAGTCGACGGCGCCGAACTGACCAGTGTCAGCTGTGACACTCCCATTGGAGACAGCGTAACCGGTGCAGCCGTCAACATAGGCGCCAGTCCTCCCGGTGACAGTACCGCTTGAGCCAGCGCTGTCGTGCCTGGCTGTCCCGCGTGCAGCGTATTGTTCACCGATCCGCTGTCCAACTCTTGTATGGGAGACAGTACAAGCGCGCCCAGTACCGGAACCTCGTTCTGGTAGCCGTGTTGCGCCATGATCATCCCCATGTTCTGCATGCCCATAGCGAGTCGGTTCTCGCGGTCCATCACCTCCTTAGTCACGTCTGGAGTGGGGATACGGGGTCGGTTGCGAAGTGTTATCGGAATGGCGGAGCCGTTGCTTTTTTGACCACCTGTGAAAAGAAAACATTAAACAATAAGTCCCCGTTGATTTAATATAAACTCATAATTCTACCGCAAAAACAAATAAAGTTATAGAAACATGACTTTTGGGTAGCATTACCTTTACATTCTAATGACGTGGTACCAATAATCGTATTACGTTTGTTTCGGGGGTGGGCTATGACGTACTCGAGCATGCTCGATTAAAATCTAATCATGACAGTGAACTAAAACCGATCCGCACAGCGGAATGGGAGCGCTATTGCCGAAAACTAAAGCATAATTTCGCATGCGCGGAGCACATGTTTTAGGTTCTTTCCGCATTAGTACCGGAGTAATGCTTCTGTACGGTACTACTGTTGTCTATTCTGTGTTTTCAACAAGTACAAGAAGCGTCGGTGGCGTAGTGGGTAAAAGCGGCCTCTCATGTCGAGAGATGCGAGTTCGATCTCCAGTCGTGGCATGACCAATGGTTTTCTCGAAGCTTGCTTCTAACGGACTGCTCTAAACTCAAACGGTGAAAGAAAAATTGCGAGGAAACCTGCACACGCCGAAGAAGGCATTCTTAGGCGCATATGAAGTGCACCCCGCACTGGGCTACAGAATATATTCTGGGGATAGCGTGGTGGGGGTAGGTAGGTATATAGGCCGGTGCTCCAACGGGGACCTATTCTTAGGCTGTTGATTTGATTTGAACAAGCAACCATGTCATACCATGTCTAGAGTTCTGCCGGTGCTGACCGCGGCCGGATTTCCTTCCGACGAGCCGCTCGTACAAGGACATCTTGTGGTGGGCCTGGGGGGGCGCGGTCGGCTGCCCCGCCTCTGGGCTCGAGTACACCACCGAGTTGTGTCGATTGCGTCCGAACAGACCCCCCGACGAGTACGCCGTGGACGCAGACCTCACTGAACCCATTCTTGATATCTGTCTCTGAAACCAGTTTTTGCGTCGTTCTACCAATGGCGTATCTACACTCTCCTGAAAGCATTGCAAAATATGTTGTTTGTTAATCTCTTTATTGAAAACTTGGCTCCGTTTAACTTTAGATCGTAATCACTCAGAAAGGTACGGTGCTGTATGCGTGCTTAAATAGAGTGCCAAGTGTATTGTTTTAACGGGGCGTTCTTTGAGCGTGATTTGCTTCATTGAATCTGCCCTATTGTAGATGTTGGAAATAAATCGTATCGCTTTGGATTGGTCGTATTATATCAGACTATTATACGCAACTGTATACTTAAATTCGAGACACATTTTTGACTAGTGTTATATCTATATAATATAAGATCGATGAGTTTAACTTTATTTAATTTAATACGCGTATGACAAACATGATCGTAGATGAAACCAAAAAGAAGAAGTTATTTACTGAAAATGTTCCTACAAAAAGCATCAAGTAGTGTGGTCAGTTCAGCACAGAACAACGACGACGGCTTGGTTGCATGTCATTTACATTGACTCGTTTTTACTGTTTATAGTTGGAAAATACTGTAGGTACTCCGTAAGTAATATAGGTACCTACCTTTAGCCATTACTGGTGATAATTGTACGAACGCAATTTTGATTTTAGGTGTGTGAGTTTATGGTATGTTGTGCAATGCTTGCAAGAGAGTACAGTATCTTCCTTCTTTAGTTTCATCGAAGGTATTTATAAGTAGACAACTGTAAGGCAAAATTCTGTGCAGAGCTGACTAGTTTTATCTAACTCGTACGTCAAAACCAGGTCCAAACCCTTCACATTTACGAATTTATTTTTTAATTAGAATAGCCCTCACACGTGTTTTTTTGTTATGCCAACTTAAGTGTGAACACGAGTGTGTCCAGGGATTAGTTCGCTAATTTTAAAGATAGATTATTAGAAAATATTACAAAAGTAAACTGTTTTTAAAAGAAACTATGTCGTACTAAATATACTGCGTGCAGCGAACTTTATTAAAGTTCGCTGACTGCGTGTGTGACTGCTTAAATAATAAAATTAAAAACTTATTAACACAACCTTTTCAACTTTTTGGCAACAACCACGGAGTACTCCCTGCTCTATACTTAAAAAAAAGCTCTACTTATGACGGCGGGGGCGAGCGAGTCGCTATTCGCTAGATGCAATTTATTCTTTCATGCACTTTTGAACTAATTGCAATGTTTTTATAGACGATTATTAAATGTCCACCAAGTTACTGTCCGCCAGGTGGTCTTCGCTGACCCCAAGGGATTGGTACGCGGCCGAATTCGGCGAATCAGCTATTATCGTAAAGTGTTTACTCACATAATCTGCATAAGTTTCGTCATGGCTCTTCCTAGGCGCTTGCACATTGGCGTACACCGCGTCTTCCGCCTTCACTTTATAATGGTCCGCAGAGCAGGGTGGCTCGTGCCTTCGGTAATGTTCAGAAGCTACAGTGTAGGGCAAGTCCTTTGGCACTACTTCCTCCCAGTACTGGTCTTTGAGGAGCTCGGGGTGCTCCTCATGCATTTCATCCACTATCATGTAGGCTGCCTAAAAATTTATTAACAAGAAAAAAATTAAGTAGCTACCTACCCACCAAACATAACCAAAAATTTAGCAAATGACCGTGGGCAGCCTCTGTCGCAGAAAAAAAATTCTGGAATCTACGGGCTAGGAGGATCTAAAGAAAGCGGCTGGATGCGAATGGCAGAGGACCGGGAGTGGTGGCGTTCATTGGAAAAAGCAGCAGTGGACGTTGACACCCTTTTAGATATAATTGTTTACGTACCTTTATGTGCCTATCTATAAGCCAGTTCAACTCGATGTCATCGTCGTCCTCTCCGAAAGGGTTTATGAGAACTTCAGCTACCTTCAACCACCCGACGTAGAAGCAAAACTGTAAAAAAAGATATTTAGGGGTATTTAAATGGCAATGGCTTTAAAGGTGGTAAGTAGACATCTGCAATTCCTGGGGAGTGGTCTCGTATCTATCCTAAATACGAGGCCAGTTCACCCAATTGATCTTTTGTGTCAGCCCCTGTCGATTGGAGGATCCTAGCTGATCATTATGTCATCATCATCAACAGCCTATTAAGATGTCCCCACTGCTGGGGTTCAGGGTGTTCGGGCTAAAGTCCACCCCGCTAGCCCAGTGCGGGTTCGTGGACTTAATAATTTCTTCTTCGGCGTATGCAGGTTTCCTCACGATGTTTCCTTCACCATCAGTATGTGATAGATAGTAAGTACCTAGTTCATGAAAAAAATCCATTGGTGTTCTTTTTCGAAATGACTGTTGGCCTCTACTGTTGACAGTTAACGGCTTTCATCCACAATACTAATGTAATGTGAACCCACAGGACACTCATTCGCCTTTGTAACTACCTAGTTAATTAGAAGCAAAAGGAATGACAAAGATTCAATGCACACCGGATATCTCTCAAATATTTCTATAAAAGCATCATGGCACAATTTTGACGAAACCTGTTGAACCTGCCACATAAAAACATACTGGCCCCATCCTATGCAAGAAGCAGCAATTAGGTATAAGGTAAATTTCCATTTAAAATTTGGTGTAATAAATAAAAACGGGTGCTTCGTTCACGATAATAAACTTGTTGTGTTCGCTCGTGATCAATGTGAATTTGTGAACATATTCGCGCGAATGAAGCTGTTACAAAGTGTTGTTAATTTAAAACCAAATGCATACAAATTTCATGCAGACCAGATCCACTGTGCCGTAAATGCGTGGATTTTCACAAATTTATTACTTTCGAGCGCCGTCAGAAGCGGGAAAGTCCAGGTAAGTTTACGATACGGTAAACAGGAAAAATCTTTAGAAAATACGAAATAATTTATAATTTTGTATTGATCGACTCATTGGTTTTCATCATAGAGTAGAGGGGAGTAGCTAATTTTATTCATTCATGGTTTTTATATTATTTTATTATTATTTATTTTATTTAAATGGAAAGGCAGCTAAAGCTGATGCTTCCATATCAGCAGTCGACTTGCTTTCATAATTTATATTAATTTATTGCGTCTTTTTAGATTTGAGAAAGTTGTCTAGTCTGTTCTTGAACATGTTTACGGAAGTGGCAGATACAACAGATTCTGGCAGATTATTCCATTTGGATGCAACCCTGTTGCTTAGAAAATTTCTGTAGGGGTTCAGCTGTGCATTGGCTCTTTGTATTCTCAAGTTGTGCCCTCTCAGTCTCTCTATGGGGTTAGGGTTAAATATGTTCCTTATGACAGATGAGTTGTAATGGTTGCTCAGAATCTTGAAGGTCTCAATTAGATCACCTCTATCTCTACGTTCTTTAAGTGTAGTAAGGTTCAAGCGCAACAATCTAGCATCATATTCGAGTCTTTTGAGTGCATGCGGTAGTTTTGTAGCTCGCCTCTGCACATTCTCTAGAAGGGTGATATCTTTCTCGAAGTAGGGGCTCCACACTTGATACCCATACTCCAGAATTGGTCTTATGTAAGTCTTGTAGATCTTGAGAAATAGTGTAGGAGTGAGACACTGGAATGTTTTCCGAATGCAATACACTGTAGCATTTGCAGATGTAGCAATCTTATTAATGTGACGCTCCCACTTTAAGTCGTCCGAGACTATGACACCTAGGTCTCTCTGCTGACTAACAGAAGACACCGGCCTGCCCTCCACAAAGTAGGTACATGGTGTCCTATTACTGTTCCCAATATGCAAGACGGTGCATTTATCCGGATTAAGAGTGATAAGCCATATATTGCAAAATAATTTTTATTTTATTTCTACGCAATTAAGGTAGTCACATTATGCTCATTTATTTGTATTTCCTATCTTAGCCTCCTCGGAGTAGTAGATGTAAAATAGTAAATAGGTAGGTAGATAGGCGTTATATAATGGGAGTACGCGTCCGACCGACCAGAGGCTGATGGGGTATTGAATTGAAAACTAATGTCTGCTAGACCGGAAATTTGCGTTGTACCTATAATAGGTAATCCTCTGTAATAATACCCGACTCTGGAAAATATTTTTATAACTGCTATGAAAATTCATCCTGGCTATTTTCATTTTATCGTTTCCAATTGTATCGATTCGCCATAACAAAGGATGGATGAATTTTTTTTAAGAACTTGCTGATAACGAGAAAATGCTTTTCAAATGAAGCAGACGTATTTCCGTACAACATATTTTAAAGATAGATACCTAATATCCCACCAAAGTCCTTTAGGTTATACCTATGTCCTTACTAGAAATTTGTAAGTAATCACATACGTATAGGCCATGGTGGAAACCACAGATTAATGATATAGTGTCGGTAGAAACCACGGAGCAGGTGGAAACTTACAATGAGAAGTATCTCATGTGATTAACACTTTTTGAAATAAGTAAGGAAAACTGAAGTAAACGGAACCATAATATGCATGGTGCGTTCACTACTTGGGCGATTTTCAATCATTTGTATTTAGCAGCTGAATATTTTTAATCACAACATAGTTACTATGTATAGGTACCTGTAAAGCAGTGAATAGAGGGAAATACACGTCGGGTTGGTATTGTGAGGTGCTGCCTGGAGCAGGGGGAACCAACTGGCGGCCCATAAGAGCAGCCACGAAGTATGTGTATAAAGCTAGTGTCACCACCTGTAATTGAAAAAGAAAAACTTCAAAAGAGAAGAAATGGGGTATTACCATGACATGATTTCCTCAGCTGGTAACCAACTGAAATAGATAGCAATGGATTATTTTGCACTGGTGGCTTGGGACCCGGCATCGCAAGCGATCAATGTGTGCTTGCCGAAGAACCCAGGGTATTCAACTATGAAAACCTCAATCGAATTCATTCAGTGGTTTCGAAGAAGAGTAACAATGCGAAAAGAAACTCTCATTTGTCGTGTGATAGTAAAAATGTTGAAGTGATGTAAAATCCGTCCAATGTAAACCTAGTCCTGAGATTTAAACAAAATTAACCAACTTAATAGTCCAACTAATATAACTGTGCAACTAATATTGCGGCATCTTACTGTGGGGTCAAGGAGCCGATATAAAGATATCATTTTTATTTTGCAAATAATAGCCATTAGAGCGATCTACATAATCTGGATTGTAGTCGAATCATTAAGAGAAAAGTGTAAAGAAATCAACATATAAAAAATTTACGTGTATAAATGTACACAGTTTATGAAATAAAATATTTTTACTTTGACTTTGAATACATTTTTGATAATCTTTTGTATACTTGTGCCACAGAACATCGGAAAAAGCTCGCTTCGCTCCCAGTCTGTGACTTGTGCGAACGGGACCATATTTGTGAATGAAAAACGATTTTTGTTTCTCATATTTAAAATTAAATATTTTTGACAATAATTGTTGTTTTTAACTGAAGTTTAAATGTCACGTACGGTGAATGTTCACCGGTCACGTATAAACCTACGAGTAGAAACGTGGTAGTAGCCCGCACGCTCACATATTGACTTAGGTGTTATATATTCTGTGATATTGTGTGTTTCTGATTCATAATCGCCCACTTACATCATCATAACAATTGATATGGTGCAATGATAGGAAGGAGCTTACGTAGGTACCTATTTATGTATGCAGTAAAGAACTAGACACCACGTCTTCGGCCGTCCACACATAGTTATATAAACAACAATACATAACTACATACACACTCAGTTACCTACCTAAAATACATAAATTCACAAACAGCATTTGAAGCGGCGCAAAATCTTCCTATATGACCATCAGCAGTCGCAAATGGTTTTGATTATTCGCTACTTATTTAGTGCTTTTAGTTTTTGGGTTCAATACCTATCCTGTGTAATAAGTATAGATAGGTGTTGCATTACAATCAACTTTGTAACGACAAGTAATGCAACGTTTCATTATCTTAGATCAGTGTAATCAAGCATACCGTGTCCATGAGCAGGAAAATCAATGGTGCCGTATACCGTGGATACAGATACAAATTATGTTATTCATACATCATAGGCTCAGACTATGATTAATAGCTATTGGAGTCTCCAATAGCTACGATGTACGAATGAGATATGGTCTGTCGCGTCGTCGTTTAGTCGTAGCATTAGTCGTAGTGGTTTTATCGTTTGCCTTTGCAAGGTAGTAATTACGATTCCCATACAAATAAAATGCCTAAATGTTAAGAGTTTAGGCCAACCCTCTTCATTATGAATGGGCGTATACGAGCTTAGTTCACAACGCTATCCCGGGTTGCCGTCTAGTGCGGGTTGGTGGCCATAGTTTCCTCGTGGACCTGACAGTAAAATATATATGTTACGTTTCCAGCGCCTTAAAATGAAAAATCACTGACCTGAGTATAAACTAGAGGTACACAAACAGTGTCATATCCTATTAACGCTCCCAGCCTCCTCCTGATATCCGATAATTCGACCAGAAGCGTCTGCACAATGTGGTCACTTGTAATCAGCCCCTCCTTCCGCGCCCTGTTGATAATGTTCGTGGCCCACACCAGCGGCATCCAGTACTTCGACATAGGGCTCTTCCCGTCCATCTTCTCGAAGACTTTCCTCTCGCTCTCCAACATGAGCCCTGAAACAGGGACAAACATTAATTTTGGCTTTTGACAGTGCATGCTTGGATCACAATGTGCTTGCGCACTTACCGGAGTCAACAACGTGCTGCCACGTGGGGAAGCGTCTCTTCACCCTCAGGGATACCCTTTGCAGAGTGATCACGTACGCCAGGATCGCGTATCGGACGATGTTTCTTCTCATCAGCCGACCGGTCTCGTCCTTGCAATAAAAACAAAATAAACTTTATAGATGTTTATTCATTCGTCCACCGCGGTTAAAATTAGAGCAAACAAGTGGCATAGCAAACGGACAGACAGCTCGCCTAATGATTGTAAGTAAGTGGTTCGGTCGGCCATAAACCTACAGTACTGCATTTGCAATTTAGATGCTCTGTCGTTCAAAGGCCAACCCTGCTGGAGCTTAGAACTAGCAATAGCGTCAGCAATTTTTTTCCTTATTGTCCCTCAAAAGATAACATAACCCATGAGATTGAAACTGCACTTTAGTAGAATTATATTTTCCATTGTGACCGTAACATAAGAAAATTATCGCGAATTAGTCATGAGCTTGACACGAGTCATTTCTCATAAAACATGATTTATGACTTGAACGTTTGCTTTTAAATACGAGTGATCTTCACGTGGACTGGATTTTCACACTCAGTAAGTATACATATTAATATATCGTTGTCTCTGCGGTCATGAATGCTATGATCGCAGCGTTGTCTAGGTAGTAAGTACCTACTCTACTCGTAGCAGGTACTGTGCGCTTTGCAAGGGAACCAGAACCGCCTCAATCAAACGACAATGTCAGTCAAAGCCGTTTTGGCGTTTGGCGACGGCTTCTTGAATTCACCCAAATTGACCTCTTTTTGGTATTTCTGGATTTGACCACATATTGTCATGACTACTTCTGTATAAAGTTATCGAACGTTCTAAACCCACTTCAAACGTCCAACGTCTAAACGGTCAATGCTTTTACTTATTTGCCTTATTTGTTACAGGTGTAATAAAGGTTGTATAGAAATCTTGTAGACATAGTTACAAGGTACAACTTTTACTGTACAAATTCTAGATATTTTTTTTTTCTATTAAACAAACACACTCTCGGTATTTGAACGGTTTTGGGGATACCGTTCCAAAATTAAACAAAGAGTGATATGAAGAACCCCACTGATTTACCATGTTTAGGTTTCATAATCTTACTGAAACAATTACAACTCAGTTAAAATTGACTACGCAGAGTATAATTATAATGCTTTATGTAAACACACTTTCAGTAACAATAAAATGACATACAGCTGTTTCAATAATGTACTGAATTAGTATGAAATTGTGAATAGAGTTCTATATTACTTATTATTACTTTACGAGTTAAAAGGTAATATCTAATAACCGATTGTAGGGATATACATTTGTTCATACACTTTGACGGTACATTAAACGTTGCAGTGCTTTTCTCTAAACTTAAGTACCTACCTACTGACTGCTCTCAAACGGTGAAGAAAAAAATCGTCCTGCATATATCAACCTGCATACGTCGAAGAAAGAGTTCTTGGGCGCATGTGAAGTCCACCAATCAGCACTAGAACTAGCGTGGCAGACTTAGTATCGTACCCGGCGATCGGGAATAGTATATGGTGATCGAAGATCGTACCTTACGTCCTCATTGAGAGGGCAGGTCGGTGCCCTAACAGAGGGGACATATATTATGTTGATTTTGGTAATTAAGTCGACGGCAGCGGCGGCGGCGACGTCTTTTATTCATAACTCGTCTTCGATCAAGTGAGCCAATGAAAGTGAAATCTTGCATGTAGCGTTAGCGTGACTAATTAAAACTTCGAATACTGATAGCCAGCCATAAAAAAACGTAATACATACATATAGGTAGTTCATTTAATATACATGTTGTAATAAAATGACCTACGGCGCCGAAACGTGGACACTATGACAGTGTGACTAGTCCGAAAACTCAAAGTCGCTCAACGGGCCATGGAAAGAGCTATGCTCGGAGTTTCTCTGAGAGATAGGATGCGAAACAAGGTGGTCCGCCAGAGAACCAAAGCCTTCGACATAGCTCAAAGGGTTAGCTTAGCACTTTGAAGTGGCAATGGGCTGGTCACATCTGCAGGAGAACCGATAACCGCTGGGGTAGATGTGTTCTCGAGTGGAGACCACAACTTGAAAAGCGTAGTGTGGGACGTCCCCCGGCTAGATGGAGCGACGACCTGCGTAAGGCGACTGACAGTGCCTAGTTGGTTCAACTTTCGGAACCAAACACCTAACTTAGAGAACCAACGAGCGAAGTCTATCCAGTTGCAAAGGGAGGCTAGGCAGAGGGTCATATTTCTGACGAGACATAAATAATCGTTCTTAAATAATATGGTACCTAGTAAGTAAAATCTCTATGAGTAATAAATTATACGACATAATTAATTCCACGTCAGCAGTTCGAACAGATACATGGAGATATCTTTTGCTGCGAGAAAACAGTGAGTAAAATCACATTTTATTATCTCTAGAGTCTCAATCACCATCACTGTAGGTATATCGTTATTGAGCGACAATTTTTTTTTCACCTCACCGGCTCGGAGGGTATACTTTGTCAGTCGAAATCTGCGTGCAAAAATGCTTTATAACCGCTAGCGTGCAAAAGATTTGGACACTTTGGACTTATGACTATCTACTCTGTGGAGAAGATTTTCAAAATTCGAACCTGTCATATTATGATGAACAAAACACAATGATACGTTTAGAAACTCGGTTCGTCATTATTCTTTATAAAGGTTATGATCTGTTTGTTACTTTTATTGTCATTTTAAATTACTTTAAATTAACAATAATACTCCGTTTTGATTTTATTACTTAAAATAACTTAGTTCCTTCCTTTTTTTTATAATATTTTTATATTTAATTTTTATATATAATTATAATTAATTAAACAATATATTAACTATGCATAATATAAACCTAAGTAGTTCCTTCTTTGAAACATAAAAATAAAACGAGACAAAAATATATATTTAGAATATTTTTTTGTTGTAAGAATTTGAAATAGATGGTGAGATTTCAGAACGCACCTGAAAAAAAAACTTTTTAATTTTTTCTTCCAATTTACATACTTTCTATTCAAAATCGGGTTGTTTTGATAAAATCGAAATAAATTATAAAATATGAGCGAGTCTAGCAGCGACGAAAATATAAATTTAACACTTAAAGCGTTAGTGCATGCGGTACATAATGCCTAATTGAGTTTTCTTCCGGAAAAGTACATAAAAGCGTACCTAGTATTTGTTCAATTCACAAATCACAAACACAATTTATCGGTTCCAATAAAAGATTTAATTTAAACATTGCCAATTGTAATAAATTTACTTAAAAATAAACACTAATTTACTACTAATTTAGGCTGTTTATCTTTCACTCCTCCACAATTTCCTCGCTGTAGTGAGGTGAAAAATTGTGTGTTGGTTGCGCTCAGCAGCAAAATTATTTTGCGTCTCGTACCTTGAAACCCTCGCTACGCTCAGGATTCTATCTTTGAACCACTCGCTTTGCTCGTGATTCAATCCTAAAACCATTCGCTTGCTCAGTTTTCAATACTAGTACGTGCGAGTACTAGTAGTACTTAATAACCAACTTTGCAGCCTTGCATAACAAATAACTATTTTTTGATAATACTAATATAAAATGCGATCACTCATGTGACCTGACTCAGGTCACATGAGTGATCGCAATTTATAGATAATTATTATTATGATCGATATTGCGCACTGCAGAGACGACAACAAATATGCGAAATAACTTATCGCAACACGCAAAGTGTATCGAATCTCATATTAGAGGTACATAAAAGTGTACACGTTACGCGTTGTTATGATAATACAGATGTTCCACACTCAAGGCGATTTTACCAAAACTTCACCTACACACATATTCGTTTATATAACTACCCGTGACTTCGTCCGCGTGCTATTTCAAACACTTGATGTAAAACGGCATGTAATACTGGGCGGCTAAAATATTAAACTTGGCACCTAATAATTCAAATTCAAGGTATATCTAACCTAACCTACCCAGTTAAATTTTAGGTGCCACTTTCAGGATTATTAGGTGCCCGGATTGTTATTTGCCATTAAAAACAAAGCTAATTTTTGCATTAATCTGATTTAATCTACATGAAAAATATCGCTGCCGACCCGCAGTCACGTTTCTAGACCCAGCGGATTGACCTGGAGCCCTATTTTTGAATCGCTCGCCTCGCTTCGAACGATCGTTTCTACCTAATGTTGTATGGATCTTGTATCGGCTAACGAAGGTAAATTAGTAGAATCGATCACTTGAAGCGAGGCAAGCGATTCAAAAATAGGGCTCCAGGGCACTGATAGGTCACTCAGTATTCGTTTGAAGTAAGTACATATATATATTCTGCAGTTTACATGATATTACGTAGGTATACAAATAATATAATATAATATAATATAATATAATATAATATAATATAATATAATATAATATAATATAATATAATATAATATAATATAATATAATATAATATAATATAATATAATATAATATAATATAATATAATATAATATAATATAATATAATATAATATAAGTAATATATAAATATATTAACCATCACATGGCGGACATGCAACATTAACAATAACCTTTTAAAATTAAATATTTTATTCTTGTCATAAATTCGCTTTAATCCTAATAACCTATCCTACTATCTTACTAATATTATAAAGGCGAAAGTTTGTAAGGATGTTTGGATGTGAGCATGGATGTTTGTTACTCTTTCACGCAAAAACTACCAAACAGATTTTGATGAAACTTGGTACAGTGATAGCTTATATCCTGGAATAACATATAGGCTACTTTTTAACGCGGACAAAGTCGTGAGGCGTCCGATAATACCCCTTAAGTAACAAACGCCTACATAGAGGGTGATGTTTCACATTGTACACTAGAAAAACTTTTCAACGCGGGCGAAGCCGCGGGAAAAAGCTAGTAATCTATATGTTAACGTACAAAGTATCCGATCACCATTTCAGCTTGTGTTTTTACGCATTGATACTTTAGCGTAGCAAGCTTTTTCCGTGTTCTGTGCTGTCCCTACAGGCTACAGGTTGTGTTCGTTTTCGCCACCAAGTTTAGACGATTGCATGGGTTTAAGAATTTAGTCATCCTATGTATTTTTTGTTTTCTATAGGTCATTATGGAAAAAACTATGACAATATATTTTCATTGTGTTCTGGTGCTAAGTGACTAAGCAAGCGTCACACAATTCAAAACCTTGAAACTGGTGTTGTGAACTGCTGGGCGGAGCACACACAACAATTTTATTATGGAAGCAGATGGATATTTCCTGTCGGTCTCACTGACTAAGGACCGGCGTGGGGACACCAGGAATTCTTTATAGATCCTGCGAAAAAATACTCTTGTTGCTCATAATCAAAAGAAATCGTTAAAGCTATATTTCCTGTTGTACCCACTAGCCGTTCAAACTCAGACTATGCGGAGTAAACGATCATACTCAGTACATCCATTGGCGAGATAACGACTGACCACCTTTCCACTACTACTGTCGGTAAGGATTTATTCTTTTTAGGGTTCCGTAGTACGACAAGGAACCCTTTAAAATCGTACACACCGTCCCGTCCGTCGTTCATAGAATGTTATGGCATCATAATTTTTAGGCTGGTTTCACAGCAGTACGGGAGTCCAGGACGGGCTCGCGGAGTCGAGACACACGTCAGGCGCTAAACTAAAGCATCGTTTCACAGCAACGCTGAGCGTGTCCCATACGGGAGTCCTAGATGTGAAACCAGCCTTACCAGTTATAAAGCGAAATGTATGAAATTTTTTATAGATATTTTGAATATACTATATATAGGATATAATATATAGGATAATTAGAAACAGGTCAAGATTTTCATACAATCGAGGTCACTTTGAAGCCATGGTTCTCCGTGAAGGATTGATCGGGGCATGATCTGATGACGGTCATCGAGAGAGTACATGGAGGACTTTCAGATCACTATAGATATCCAACTGATCAGATGAGCCGTTTGGTAGCAGCATCGTCATGTAGAAAAAAACCTGCAAAATGACATAAAAATGTATGAAAATCTTAAAGTTTAGGAATCATGACGATGCTGCTCCCAAACGGCTGATCTGATCAGTTGGATATCTATAGCCATCTAGAAGACCTCCGTCTACTCTCTCGATGACCGTCATCAGATCACGCCCCGATCTATCCTTCACGGAGAACCATGGCTTCAAAGTGACCTCGATTGTATGAAAATCTTGCCCTGTTTCTAATTATCCGTCCACCTATGTATATGTATTTAGTTGAAACGTTAGTTAGTAACTTAGGCAATTAGTTTCGTGTTCACGTTTTAAATAACACCGAAGTCAGCGGACAATAGACGTCCTTGGCTGACATGCCATCAGAATAGCTCTGCGATTATAAGCAATGTATCAATTAACTGCCATTAAAAACGTTCTTGGTGCAATACAACGGTTATAATAAGTTTCATACCGGTTTAAGATACTTGGCTTATTATTTTGTTAAGCAGACCTCTCTTTACTCTTACCTACCTATTTAGAAAGGTTCCGAGAAAACGAAACCCTTATACTTATTACCTGTGCTATTTTGTCGTTCTGTCTGTCCGCCCGATAACTCGAAAACTACTGGACCGATTGTGCTTCATTTCCTGTGAATCCATCAACCAATGAAATCACTCAAATCGGCGACGATTTTGTATTCATAATTTCAAAATATAGATGAACTACCTAATAATTATTTGAATTTGCAAATAGGTAAATAACTGAAAAACTCAAAATAAAAAATGCATCAATACCTCAGGTATGTGGCATTAAACCAGTGACAATAATATTATAACGAATGATGAATAAATGATTGCCACAAAACGTTTTCTGTCTACAATGTAATTACCTATCTATAGTGTCGATGTCGTGTCGCGACGCGAACGGATGTTTAGTTCGCCATGAGAGCCATTGTTTCTTTCGCGGCGGCGTGAAGAGAGGACAAAAGAGATATTGATCAATGAAAAACATCGTCACAATGATACCTATAGATGTATTCGCGTTTTTCGATGGTGGAACGAAAATAACAAAAAATATTCAACACATTAGTGTTGAATATTTTTTGTTATTTCGTTATTACATTAGTAATGCGACTCTGAATGGAATGAATGATAATTTCCTCCAACAATCTCATCATTCATCAATAAAGCTAAGCGACCTTAGACAGAAGACGTAAACAGTAATTATATGCAGACTAGACAATTATCAAAGATTGAAATCAAGTAGCACGCTGCAGATCACGGCAGATGCAGGTGATTGTTCGTTACGAGCGAGACATCGCTCGGGCTCCGGTTGCAGCACAGAAATATATGTATGTCAGTTGCATAAAGAGTTATTAAATTTTCCTGAATATTTTTGCTACAATATTCAATAAATACTCATTTCGCAGGCCTTCCAGAATTACACTGAAAGTATCCAAGTGCTATGAATTGTTCTAGAACTTTATAGAAATTCGGTGTATATAAATTACCATTTAGCCACGTTACGGTAGAATGCGTCAGATTTTTCCTTCTTCTAAAAGACCGGCAAAATTGATTTTTATCGAAAATTGGCACTGTGCTACTCAACCCGTGAAGTAACTTCCACCCTAAGTTGTTCCCTGTAAATGGGTACTATGGAGACTTACTACATATCATCACTTTGCAACATAATAATCTGTCACTGTAATGAGCGTTGCACCAAATACTTAACCAGGCAGATTTAAACGAAAACATCCAAGCAAACACTTTTCTCATTGGTTGGTGTTAAAAATTTAATTTTTTTACCTTACAATTATCAAATTGCGTTCCATACATACAACCCTATTCGAGTCGCGTCGCAGCACAACAGGCTAGCTGTAAGCTAAGGTTGGAATTTATAAACAAAAATATTTTCATTTATGGTAATTTCTATAAATTATTATTAAATGTACAATACAGGTAAGTAAATATGAAATAATTATTATTATGAATAATTAATGATTAAAACTGTGTTGTGTCGATTGATAAAATTTATTACGTAGTTAGTATGAACGTTGATTATCTTTTCTAGTACCGATGGATATAAAAAGTAATAAGAAACGACCCCTCTATATGGCAATGCATGAAGTGTTATATCGAACACTAACGAGCAAGTCGGCTTTATACTATCTATGCATGGTCAAGGCTGTGACTTTGAACCAGAGTGGGCATAGTTAACTACTTTTTCATTACTCATACTCTGAAAGTAGGTCTGAAGTTGCCTGAGGAACGGGTTGAAAGTAATACATCTCAGCCCTAGGGAGAATCGCTTTCAACTGACAGCTGTAAAATTATATATATAAAAAATAGTACTATTTTGACATTTCTATTGGACCATGTTCCAACTGTCTATACAGCCACTCAATTACAGCGCGATGTAAAATTGAAATAACATAAAGTTATGTAATAATTAAAGAATATATATTTTTAAATGACTTTATTATAATTATTACTGTCAACTATTTCTTTAAAATAACATAGATTTGGGCAAAATATTTACAATTTTCTCAATGATGGAAATGAAAAATAATGGCAGAATAGCTGGCCGGCCACAGAAAAAAAACAAAGTAGACGGGAAAGCGGCAATCCGATCTTCATTTGTTTTATCGAGTTGTAGAGTTTTGTTTATACTTCCGTATAGCAGAGATATGTATTAACACTCATTTTATGTTTTTGTTTTTACTTTCAGTGTATTCTTAATGAAAAGCACAGTGTTTCCCTCGGGTTCAAGACTTATTTAGAGGTCCCTCGAACTATTGGCGCCCTCGCTACGCGTCGGGCGCCAAACCCCGTCTCGGGACTTAAATAAGTTACTTTCACCCCTTGGATAACAATGTACTATTGAAGTTAAACTTATAAACTAAGTATTTGCAATTCCAGTATATAAATAACGTAAAAACTTATTAGTACTCAACTACATGTAATTTGTAGTTTCTCTACCAGCAGATGTAGTTAAACTGCTTTGGTTGGTGTTACGGTCACGGAGTGTTACGGTATATAAACTTTTTTTAAGGAAAATGATGAAACTGTATCTTCAGCTTGTACTTTTGACTGTGGTGGTATGGTTTATTACAAAAAGTACGCAGCCATTTTTCCGGTATGTCTGCCTCGACTCGATCCTAATGCACGGCATTGATAAAATATCACGAAAAAAATATAAGTATAAGATTAATTTTTGTTTTGCTTTACGTAATAATTACAGCCTGTATACCAATTCCTCGCGTTTGTGCAGAAATTTTTGATTGACCTTTTACTTAATGTACCTATCTATATTATATTATGTAACACAAAAGCAGGTTTACAAGGATGCGTCAATCGTTCATCGTTCGGTAAACAATTTTTTATTAACAACTTCAAATATAAAACAATGGCACATTATAAGAACTCCAACAATCTAAAAGGTACCTAATTAATTAAATCTTAATTACTTAAATACTTACCTTGTATACTTATACTTTAAAAACGAATAAACGTAAAACCGGAACTAAGCGCTAACTTCTATTAATACAATAGTGTGATTTTTTTTTAATTACACATCCTACCGATAAAAAAATCATGTTTTATGACCTACTTATTCGTAACACATGACAATTCAATAGCTGCAACCATTTGTAAATCGCAAATTTCAATTTTAGTTGTAGAGCAACCATACAAACTAGATTTTTCCCCAGACCAAAGGGTATAATAGACATACATGCAACTACGACGTGAAAAGTTTCATCAAAATCGTTATAACCGTTTTTGAGAAAAAAATAATTATAATAATATTTGGACAAATTTACAACGGCTGTTTAGTCCCAAACTAATCCGAAGACTGTAAAAGGGTACTCAACAACTGATAAACATACATAAATACTTTTAAATAAATACTTAAATACATAGAAACACACCAAGAATCCGAAAACCCACAGTTATGCTCATCACACAAATGATGGTCCCAGGTTGGGAATCGAACCCACGACATTTGGCGTAGTAGGCAGGGTCACTATCACTACGCCAGAAGGCCAGTCAAATTCACTTTTTGTTGCATGACAGGCTACTCTTCGGTTTGAAGGATACGAAGAAACTGTTGATAATAAATTAAGACTCTCAAAGTTCCACCCAGCGTGGTTTGAGGGTTTGGATTGTTTACTATACAAGACGGTTTAGCCGTAACTTTTCTTAAGCGCTTGATATCGGTATCAAAAATACCGGTATTCGAATTACTGGTATCTTAGCTAGTACCAGTATTTCTTTTATCGGTACCAATACACTGGCTGCTACATTTAAACAGCTAATGGAGTACCGATAAGTATACAAGTAGGTACCTACCTACCTTTGATACGAAAGATAGGTAATATACTTACATACCTATCATAGTGTCAGTATATTTCTGCTGTTTGCCAACCTGGACCATCACCATACACCTTGACTCATACTTACGCGTGGGTACCGCTTTGAAAATACCGGATATATTTTATGACTGGAATAGAATCGGAAAGTTCTGAGATAATAAACAGAACAGGGTACCTTGCATCAAACTCATCATAGGTTGTAGATTCAATTTTCGCACAAGGACAGACAACTTTGTACAAGTTGGTCGGTCTAGCGAATTCCCATAGTACAGACAGACAGGGAATTAGAATTAGAAAGTGTTTTGTTATGGTCGTTTTATTATCTAGTCTAGACATTGTAACGCCTTCCTCTTTAAACAGCTTTCTTTTAAGCATCCTAAGACCATTACCGGCCCACAGACCATTTCGATGAGCAACTAGTTGATCCGTGGGGATTTAAAAATATTTGAAAACTTTTTCCCACGGTACAGTTATTTTCTATATGACCGTGATGGCTGACGTGGTGAGTGACGATAATGAAGAGATAAAATCTTTAAGACATTAAAACAGATATTTAGAATAAATCTAATACAAGGACTGGCCACTGTAACATATTAATTAAATTCTGATTATTTCCATTCCCCTGCGTACAACTAAAAGCAAAATACTATTGTATACTTAAATAACTATAAATTGTCGGTTAACAATTTGTTCGGTTTAAATTTCTTAGACTGTTCAAGTAGTTTGTCTATCTAGATTCTAGCTGGTCTACTCTGCTAGTTCAGCTTACCTAATCCTTTCGGATATGTCCTATATTTTTGAATCGCTCGCCTCGCTTCGAGCGGTCGATTCTAGTAATTTTCCTTCGACATCCGATACAAAAATTAGTAGCTCGAAGCCATTCAATAATAGGACTCCAAATAGGGCTCATGACTTCTTATATAGCCGCGAGTAACCTCCGCCGGGAAAATAAATGTCGCATCTCTCGTTGAAATAAAATCTCAATACTTAGGGCTTCTTTCACCACTTGCTGATAAATTCCCAGATACCCTATCTGCAGGTTATCTGACAGATATGCTATCTTTTTTGGTTTCACAGGTATCTGATTGCCTATATCTTATATATTTTATATAGTCTATCATACAGATTTATCTGATAGATTAGTTTATCACTAAGATTACTATCTGTAACAATATCAGGAAGTGGTGAAAGAAGCCCTTAGTGACTTAAATGTTGAATGTTATCATTCGCCCAACTAGCACGAAATAATCGTAGCAGTGTTGCCATATTATAATTTACGGTTTCACTCATATTTATACGGATTGTTGACAATACGAATTTTTACTTCTAACAAGAAGATTCGCTGAATTGTATGTACCTAGCTTTCTTGATCAAATTATTGATTGATTAGAAAAATGAAATTACAGAAAAGTATAATCACGAAAACATAATAAACTTTTAATGTAAAATAGGTTGCCAATAATGCAGTGAAAATTAAGTTTCTTTATGTCTAGAAAATACAGATTTTGTTATGACGAAAACGTTTCCTAAAAAATATATGGCTACACTGACTCGTAGCAAGTAGTTTTAAAGTGTTACGACACCCAGCAGCTGTATGAGGAAACAAAACGACTCAAGAGTACTTGGTTGCTAGTGCACAATTGCATAGTTCATTCATTGCAGAAACATAACAGGCAGGTATTAACAATAGTAGGTACCTACTTACCTACTGTAGCCAGCGGAACAAGCTGAATTACTTACAAGAAAAATGAACCATAATCCTTAAAAACATTTTTGTTGTTGTAGATTGTAGACATTGTATCGTGAAGAAGTACATAATTAAAGTGAAACCCGCCAGAACCATGAAGACACAAAAAATGGTAACCGCTTTATTTCTATATATATTTACTCACTAAAAATATGTAAAGCGCGATCTCTCCAGACTAAAAAACATATAAATTCTAACCGCCACGCGATTAGTAATTACTAGCTTTTTCACGCGGCTTCGCCCGCGTAGAAAAGTTTTTCCCCGTATGTTTTTCCATTGTGAAACAGCGCCCTCTATGTAGGCGTTTTGTTACTTAGGGGGTATTAGCGGACGCCCCGCGACTTTGTTCGCGTTAAAAAGTAGCCTATATGTTATTCCAGGACATAAGCTATCACTGTACTAACTTTCATCAAAATCTGTTCGGTAGTTTTTGCGTGAAAGAGTAACAAACACCCTCACAAACTTTCGCCTTTATAATAATAGTAGGATTCGAGCGCTGTTCGAGCGCGATCACTGCTCTTGGCCGTTCCGTTTAAATACTGCACGTAACAGCTAGTCTGCGTACCTACCTGTCGAAGTACTAAATAATGTTAGTTTAAAATGAAGTGCTTAATTTTAGTGTCATTTTTATGCATAGTGCAATAAATCATACACACACAGGTGGCAATAAGGAAAAACACAGTCAATCAGTATCGAGCAGAAAAAAATATCGAAGCAAAGGTCGCTATCGTTATATCAACTCGCTTTGGAGCGCAAAACAAAAACATTACAATATTCGCAAAGCAACATACATTTTTATGGAAACCAACGCAGATTATAGGTATATGCAACTTAAAATAAACAAAACTATTTAAAACACAATGAATGTCCCTACCTACTTTTAACAAATAAAGAAGAAATAATTATATACATTATAGATAGCCTGGTATAGTGTCCCAAAATATAAAGTACTAGCCCCGCGACTTCATCCGCGTTATGAAGTATATATACTATTTATATGTTATTCAAACATTTTTAACCCGTTCTAATAATGCCAGTGTCTTAGTTTCAAAGTTTGTCAATAGATGGCGTTACGTGTATTTTACACCCCGCTGCTATCATTTGGTTCTTCGCAACATATATAAGTTAAGCGTGCAAATTATCCACCAGTTAGGACCTCTTTATTATTACTTTTACTTTATATTTACTTTAGAATTTATATAAAACATAAATAAAATTTCTATAGCACAGGGAGAGTGCTTCTAAAAGATTGGTAGACTTCTAAAACCGACATAATTTTATTGTCGCACGAAAAGTAAAGCATCAATCTGCGTCTCGAAACAAAATAAGCAATAGATGGTGTTTCGAAGTCCCCTACAAATCACCACAAAGTTCTTTCATTTAAGTACGTAAAATGTTGTGAAGACGCAATTATAGTACAGTTTGTTTTCATATGACAATTGATTCGGAATGGACCGTGCGTATTGCGTCATTTGTATAAATAGGTAATATACAGGATGCGCACATTTAGTCACTACTTATACTAACACATTTACTTAGAAGCAAAGTAAGGAGAACGTCTTTTTAAAAATGCGACCTCCAAAGAACCGGTGCAAGCTTTATTCCGCCTAATAAAGCTGATAGGATCGAAAGGTCCCATGCAATCGACTAGAAGTTTTTCAACATTTTCATTTAAGTTTTTCAACATTTTAATTTGAGTTTTGGTAGGAGGTAGAAGTTTTTGTTTGTGTCACTTTTCCGCGGAATAAAGGGCGAAAAATCGAGACAGTCATCAGAGACAGCCAACCTGATGATAAGTGGCTACTGCCGCCGTCCAAATAGGTACCACAAGTTTGTTACCAGACTGGGTAAGGACACCAAACAATGGACATGGTCAGATCGATCTAACAACGCGATCTGACCACGGATATACCGGACTGTTTCTTACTTGTAGAATACAAAATGAAATCTTGTATATTTACTTTACTAACCGCTCCAGGTATGCCGGCGGAGATGAACAGAGCCAGCGTGTCGGGCCACGGGAGCAGCTTGTACTGCTCCCACCACCGCTTCACCACCAGGCTCACGTAGAAGCCCAACACGAACGACATGGGGATGGACTCGCTTTGCGCTCCGAAGTACTGTCGAACTTTCTCGAATATCCTGCAGCAAGAAACAATATATAATTACATATGAGCTGAGCTGACTCTCTAACTAAAAGAAAAGTGTTTGGACCGCGGTACAGTCTGGAGAAGAAGTGGTTCGTCCACTCAAGGTTTACAGTCCTCCGGCTGCCTTGTGTAGAGATAGTTTCAGACTAATCATGATCATTTGGTTTTTACGGTTAACATTTCGCTGAAATAAAACAAGTAAAACTTGTAAAAACCAGTGAAATGTTTTATTCTTTGAATAGCGCCAAATATTCATGGTACCTCGCCTAGTTAAACCAATATAAGTATACAGAGTTTATCAGCCCTGCTATTCTGTAAGCGTATTTGTGCAACTCGATCCTGAATCCGCAGTGAGATCGGTCTCTAACTCAATGATTTACCGTTCAATACTCACTTTACTTCGCAAGTGAAGTGTTTATTGACCGAGCGAGCGAAGCGAGCGAAGCGTCTACGTTTCGAGACTGGCCAAAAATGCTCTTGTCCGGCTGTCTGTCTGTCTGTCTGTCTGTCTGTCTGTCTGTCTGTCTGTCTGTCTGTAATTCTCTACAGGTCGCATTTTTCAACCGATTTTGACGAAAATTTGGCATATGTATAAATTAATTAAACCTACAAAATGAGTAGAATAAAATTTTGAAAAACATTTTTTTTAGAGTACCTACCATACTCGCAAAGTGGGAGTGAACTTTTTTTTTCTTGTGAATCCCATAGTGTGGGATATCGTTGGATAGGTCTTTCAAAAATATTGCTGGTGTGTGAATACCATTTTTTCGATTTAGGGATCCGTTGGCGAAATATTAAGCTTTAAAGCGGTAATTTTTGTTAGAGTCACGTGTCCCCCCCCCCTGCCAGCTAAACGGTTGCTTCTGGAAATGTGAAAAAATTCATGGCAGTAGCATATATAACGTAGTTACAAGGAAAACTATTACGGCTAAGTAGGTTCTATTAGTTTTTGAGTAATAGTGGATCTACTTAAGAAAGTTGAAAAAATAAATTATGTTCATAGAACTGCATACGTAAAATGGAAAATTATTTTTTTCCGCGTGATATCCATGGTGTGGGGTATCGTTGGATGGGTCTTTCAAAAATATCGCGGGTGTGTGATTAACATTTTTCGATTCAGGGATCCGTTTGCGAAATATTAAGCTTTAAAGTGCTAATTTTTGTCACTTTAGTAGGTACTTTTTCTGTCTCCAACTACAAAGTTGACTTTTGTTGGTTTCTTTTAGGTTTGGTTTATAAGGGCTGGCGAGGTCTACTGTTCTCACGGAACTACTAGTTAAGTAGCTTGTATTTGTTTACACAATGCGACATCAAGGTCTTTCATGATCTGATGCGGAGTGAAGTAAGTGACTTGCGATGTGATGGTCGAGTTTTAATTCATACTTTACAGAATCACACAGCAGACTCTTACGAATAGTTTTTTAGTAGTGTCTGTCAAATTCATAAATACTTCTGGACTTTTCAAACAAACTTCACTGACATAGAATGAGATGGATGTGGATGTTTTAGATTTATATTCGTGTAATAAAAAAATCTGCGAAGTTTATATTTCAACGAGATTGTAATTTTGTAAACAAACAGGTCAGAGTGGTACCGTGGAAATTAACATTTTATTAACATAATTAAATTACTTTTTGTTAATTATGTAACCGGTTTGTAAAAAATGTAAGGAGTGTCATTCATTAACTATTCTATCATACATTATAATAATTATGTGTTGTTATTTTTTAATTTTTTTTATTTACGAAAACACTTACAGTATCATTACAGACTTGTCCAATTCGAAACTGTAAGCATATTATGCTTAACATTAAAATTAATATTAAACATAACATAGCATGTTATGTTTTTTTTATTAAGATGTTGAGACCTAGTAAGTTCAATATTTTACGCATACTCATTTTTGCGACAGAGATTTTTCCCGTTGATATTTTAATAAGTAGGTATATGAAATAATTCTCATAGGGCACTGATAATATTTATAACCAAGAGGAATGCTGATTCCTATTAATTTCATTTCATCACTGTTTATTGCACAATAATAATAATACTAGTAGTTCCGTGAGAACAGTAGACCTCGCCAGCCCTTATAAACCAAACCTAAAAGAAACGAACAGAAATCAATTTTGCAGTTGGAGACAGATTAAGTACTAATGTGACAAAAATTAGCACTTTAAAGCTTAATATTTCGCAAACGGATCCCTGAATCGAAAAATGTTTTCTTACACACCCGCGATATTTTTGAAAGATCTATCCAACGATAACCCACACCATGGAATTCACGCGAAAAAAAAATATTTCCCATTTTTCGTGTGCAGTTTTATGAACATAATTAAAATTTTCGACTTTCTTAAGTTAATTGGCTATTACTCAAAAACTTATTGAACCTACTTAACCGTCATAGTTTTCCTTTTAACTACGTTATATATGCTACTGCCGTGAATTTTTTCACATTTCCAGAAGCAACCGTTTAGCTGGCAGGGGGGGGGATACGTGACTCTAACAAAAATTACCGCTTTAAAGCTTAATATTTCGCCAACGGATCCCTAAATCGAAAAAATGGTATTCACACACCAGCAATATTTTTGAAAGACCTATCCAACAATATCCCACACTATGGGATTCACAGGAAAAAAAAGTCCACTCCCACTTTGCGAGTATGGTATGTACTCTAAAAAAAATGTTTTTCAAAATTTTACTCTACTCATTTTTTCGGCTTAATTAATTTATACCCATGCCAAATTTTTGTCAAAATCGGTTGAAAAATGCGACCTGTAGAGAATTACAGACGGACAGAATGACAGAAAGACAGAAAGACTGACAGACGGACAATAGCATTTTTGGCCAATCTCGAAACTAAGACGCTTCGCTCGCTTCGCTCGCTCGGTCAAAAAACACATACACAATAATAATGAAACATCTTCTGAATGACCAGTCTTTGCAACAACAAAAAGTTAATTTAGATTATCATAATTAAGTTTACGTACGAGGAAGAATATATCTAGTTAAACATTGAATAAATTTCTTGCAAGTTAATAATCATGTAGGAAGTAAACATATTATATGTACACTAATTTAAGTAAAGATGAGGAGTTGGTTTGATCTAACGCGCTATATAATCACTGGAACTACCAGTCGGATTTGAAAGATTATTTTTGCATTTGATATCCCAATTCTTGAGGAAGGTAATAGCATATTTAAATCAAGCTACGACCCTTAGGATCCGAGCACAAAGAAAAAAAAGTCAGAAATAACTTATAAAACGCGGGTGAAGCCGCGTGAAACAGCTAGTACACTAGTAGTTCCGTGAGAACAGTAGACCTCGCCAGCCCATATAAAACTAAAAGAAACGAACAGAAGTCAATTTTGCAGTTGGAGACAGATTAAGTACTAATGTGACAAAAATTAGCACTTTAAAGCTTAATATTTCGCCAACGGATCCCTAAATCGAAAAAATGGTTTTCACACACCAGCAATATTTTTGAAAGACCTATCCAACGATATCCCACACTATGGGATTCACAAGAAAAAAAAAGTTCACTCCCACTTTGCGAGTATGGTAGGTACTCTAAAAAAAATGTTTTTCAAAATTTTATTCTACTCATTTTGTCGGCTTAATTAATTTATACCTATGCCAAATTTTTGTCAAAATCGGTTGAAAAATGCGACCTGTAGAGAATTACAGACGGACAGAATGACAGAAAGACAGAAAGACTGACAGACGGACAATAGCATTTTTGGCCAATCGCGAAACTGAGACGCTTCGCTCGCCTCGCTCGCTCGGTCAATTAATATGTTGATAAGGAGACCTCAACTATTTCGTAGAAGGGGAAGGTAGGTATAGGTATGATAATTGATCGCCTCGTTTGCCAGTTCACTCGGTCCGTTACGTTACTTAGTGGCTCGGCTTCCGACTCGAGCGCTAGAGATAGTGGGTTTGATTCTCTCTCTGGGAACAGATAATGGAAATACTTTCGAAAATGTTAAACAACCGCTTTAACTTTGGATTTTTAAAACTAAATTGTATTCACACTGGTCTGTTGGCGTAGTTGGCAGTGGCTGCCTACTGCGCCAGAGGTCGTGGGTTTGATTCCCACCCGGGACCAACATTTGTATGATGAGCATATCTGTTGGTTTCGAATTCCCAGAATGTTTGTATGTATTTATTCAAAAAGTATTTATATATGTTTACCCAGAGGGCAACCCTTAGCCCAGTTTTTGAGGAAATGCATTTTTTACTGAGAATTATTTTTTAAAAAAAGAAGAACGAAAAAAAACGATGCATTTTAGATTGTGCCATCTTACTTTACCGAACTGGCGACTGTACATGTACGTACGTACGTGTTACATATTGATGTTAGGCCCTTTGTGTTCAAAAGTACCGGTCGAGTGGTCACCGCACCGGTCTCGATTCATTCACCGATGACTAAACCGGTAATAACACCTATTCATAATGATTTTCTTTCAGAGACTTCAGTCTGACACAAAAATTAGAGACGGCACTAAAGAGGTTGAACAAATACGTTTTCCGTAATCGGCAAGCAAGTTCTAGTTCCAGTACATTTTTGAAACTGTTTTTTTCTTTTTTTTTACAAGGCGTCCGTCCACGGCTATGCAATACGAAGCGAAAGTCATTAAAATACTGAAGAATTTCATGTTCTTCCTTTAATTTATGTAGTATCTACGTTATTACGTAGAGGAATTGATTCTTATGAATTATTATGACGGAGACGATTGGTATCATAAAAATACATAATGGTTTTTCCCACATTTATCCGGTTCGATTGCATGCTATCAGGTAAATTTTCTAAAATCTTTGAATGCAGTTCAATTTAATAATTTAAAATAAACCGATTTTTTTTTGTTAGATAATATACTAAAATTTCCTTGTCCAAACTTTGTCTTTAAATATAAATCATGTGTGTTGGTTGCTAACTATACATCCACACCTATTTCGTCATGACTGATATGGTTACACCTATTGTATTCAGTCTAACGTGAAATTTATGGCAGAGAGCACGGTATTAATAAAAGTATACAAGGTATACTCAAAACAAAACTAGGTCCACCAGATTGTTTAGAGGTACTTCTGGAAAAGTTACAAGTTTTTTTGAAATCAATATAAATAAAATTTAACGTTGTGTGTTAGTGTTGTGAACTTGTGAAGTAAGTAAACAAGTTATACAAAACATGTAGGTATTTGATAGATTAGGCTTTGTTTTAGAAATTGAAAACTAAGCCCTTTTTTGTTTTGAGTAGTACATTTTACTAGCTTTTATCAAGAAAATGCGAAGGCGGTATACAGGCTAGGTTGTAGAAATAAATAGACCAGCTGTTTAAGAAGTCCATGTCATACCTACGACATAAACTCCAACCACTTTTATTCTACAACTAAATGATCCTTCATACAAGGTACATCGCTCAACCGTTTTGTGTGAGAAATTACGATTTTTTTTTAAATTTCAAAATGTAAAAAAAGTTGTCAATTAGCATAGTGTGTTTACCATTTATTATAATCGGAAGCACTTAAACTGAGCTCCGATTCCTAGAGAGCCACGATACAAATTAGAGCTCGAGTCACGTGCCGCCAGTTACCTATTTATAGCGAGATCCACACTTCAGCGTTTATATTTAATATTAGTTTGATTCATGACAAAAAGAACGAACAAACAGATGAAACAGGTGGGAGGCCTGCCTACGCTGCGTCTTCCGGTACGTGGTCGCCACTCGAGAACCTTTCTGCCTCTACGGTCTTCAGTCCTGCGTTGTGCCTACCCACTGCCACTTAAGCTTCGCGATTCTCTGAGCTATGTCGGTGACCTTGGTTCTCCTGCGGATCTCCTCATTTCTTATTCGATTTCTCATGGAAACTCCGAGAATAGCTCTCTCCATTGCCCTCTGAACCTTCTTGTTATGCCTATAGACCACGTTTCGGTACAGTATAGGTATATATATATATAATACAAGTTATTCTCTTGCTGTCTATTAAAAAGAATAGGACCTAAAATTGATAGAAAACAGCCAGTAGAACAGGCTGGTTTTAGACCGGGGTTTTCAACAATAGACCACATTCACGTGGTCAGCCAAGTCATAGAAAAGTACAAGGAATTTAAATTTCCTCTCTATTTGGCTTTTGTTGATTACCGTAAAGCTTTCGACTCTATATCGCATAACTCCATTAGAACAGCACTTCAGTTCCATGCAGTTGACAACACATACATCGACATTATTGAAAACATCTATACTAACTGCCAAAGTAGAGTCAGGCTTGAAAGAACAGGATCCAACTTCAACATAAACCGGGGAGTTCGCCAAGGTGATCCACTATCACCAAAAATTTTTATAGCGACTCTAGAACTGATACTGAATGATGTGGACTGGAAGAAAAAAGGAATAAAAATAAGCAATAAATATATGAGTCACTTAAGATTCGCGGATGATATAGTGCTGTTCTCAAACTCGGCAAGGGAATTAGAAAGCATGATACAAACTCTACACGAACGCAGTATCAAAATCGGCCTAGAAATGAATCTAGAAAAGACTAAACTAATGACAAATAGTGCTCAAATAGATATTTTTGTGAATGGAGAGATAATAGAATACGTCGAAGAATACATATATCTCGGCAAGCTTATTTCCTTCAGAGAAGTAGACAAAGAAGAAATCCAGCGAAGAATCACTACAGCATGGAAGAAATACTGGGCTCTAAAAGAAATACTAAAATCTAATATGCCAATAAAATTAAAGAAAAAGATTATGGATTCTTGCGTCCTTCCTAGTCTCACATACGGATGTCAAACTTGGAGCCTGACCAAAACAAATGCACAAAAGATCTCAGTATGTCAGAGAGCAATGGAGCGTAGTCTACTCAACATAAAACTAAGTGATAAAATTAGAAACGAAGACATCCGTAAACGAACAAATGTAAGAGACGCTATTGAACATGTCCGGATGATGAAGTGGAAGTGGGCTGGACATCTGGCTAGGAGCGGGGACGGCAGATGGACCAAGAGCGTGACAGAGTGGCGCGGGCCCGAGGCAGGCGTCCGCCGCCCGGGCCGCCCGCTCAAGAGATGGGCGGATGACATCCGCGCTGTGGCCGGCGCTACCTGGCTTGACACGGCGAAAGACAGGCTGAAATGGCAAAACCTGGAGGAGGCCTTCACCCGAGTAGGGGTTCCCGACAAAAAATAATTATTATTTTCTATTTATAATACTTGTGTGCACGAATGTTGGGAACATTAATAAAGGCTTTTTATTTTATTATAGGTATATATCACTGGCAACACACTAGTCGAAGACTTTCATCTTGAGCATCAGCGGTATTTGGGACGAGAAGATGTGTTGCGTATCTTCCCGAACGCTGCCCAGCCGAGCTGGTTATACATGGACACGACGAAAATCATGTCGAACACCCGTGTTGTACCCGATTGGAGACTCTACGCTCGAAGTTGTAGACGATTATACATACCTGGGACACAAGGTCCAGTTAGGTAGGTCCAAATTCGAGAAAGAGGTCAATCGTCGTAATTAATTTTTATTCAATTAAATTTGTATGAATTATGAAATAAATCAATAGTTTTTATAAATTAAACAACAGATTGGGTACCTTAATTAAATAAATTAACAGATTTGGCACTGTCAGAATTCGTATACTTCTGATCAGTACGGGCCTTATATGATATTTTTTTACCGCAGGTTATTTTGCTGACGCTCGGTAATGTAGGCTAGTAAATAGTGCTATTATTAATTTAGTTTCGTTCCGGGTTTATATAAAAAAACATTGACATTAGCCTATACATATATGCGGTAGTATCTACCTTTTCAGCCGAATTCAAAAAAATCGTACATGTACGATCAATGTTTCTTTTGTAGGTAAGTATTTAAAATTAAATTTCGTTGCCACTTGTACTTTTTTTTCTAATTTGACTGACACCAAAACCACCTTGGCATGCGCGATGCATTACGGAAATGACTATAAAAATTCCTCAAAACAATGTAAAAAAGCAAGTTTTTCCCATCATATGTACTTCGGTACGTAATGAATAGGTAATCAAGAAACAGCCATACGGAAAAGCATGCACACGAAGTTAAGATGGAAGAGGAAGAAATTAGGTAACTTCGTTTTTGAAAACATTTCCATATACAAATAAATTTTATCGATTACTTTGTTAATATATGTAATAAGACAAGATAATAATACCTCGCCTACCAAACTCTATTTTTCCGGCTTTTTTTTGGGTGAGTGAGTAAATTAATGTATGGAGGCTATTATTTGGGCGGTACACTTTATATAAATAAATATTTAACTTCGCTAGTAATATATAAATGTCAATGCGACCCACTTTGAACTCTTTCAGATTTCAGTTTACAACATACAAGTTGTAATACCACACGAAATGTTACTCGAAGGTAACCGTAGGTAATCTACCATTATTATTTTAAAATAAATCTGTCTCACTCTCGATGCGCTACAGTCTCAAATAACTAATTCGTTCCATCGCTGACTCAGGGTTACTTGCATAGCCCGATAATACGAGTATCAAACTTTATTGTAAGGTGATTACTGACGTACACACACATAGTATGTAGGTACTTCGCACTAAGTATTGCTGTGCTAGTACCTACACGGCCTCCAATTAAGTATGATTTATTATTTATTACCTATATATCCATTAGAAATAAGCCTTGTCTTCGTTGACAATAAGAATACCTTTGGTGAAAACTTTTTTGAAATCTTCTATTAATTCAAAAAAACCAATACTTGCTGTGTATAGGTGGTGATATGTGATTCTTACTAAAACCTTTTTTCAATAATCTTAAATTATGGTCACCACTGACCACCCACCTTCAAAGAAAATACTTTCACAAGTAAGTGCCTCCACCAACCCGCATAGTACTCTATAACCGCAAAGTCACCGTCTTTGGTAATTTACTGACAGTTCGTGGTCTTTGTCCAGTAGTGGACGTCTACAGGCTGATATGATTGTGATTATATAGAGATACCTATGGTGAAAAGTTTTGAACCGAGGTGAAGTGGTGAAAACCGAGATAAAGGCATTGAGGTAATATAGAGTAGTTAGCTCCTTCAAACAAAAGTTATGGTATAAGTATATTTATACACAAACCTATGGTATAACTAGATGACGGCGGTCGGGGCACGCGGGGTGCTCGCGGGGGTGTCTCCGTTCTCATAGATAACATTAAATTCGCAACATATAAGTTAAGCGTGCAAATTATCCACCAGTTTTTACCTCTTTATTATTAGTATAGATTTATGTCACTTACCTTTGTTGTTGTTCTGTGAGCGCGAATCGATATATTAAATTGATCGTATAATACAATGTAAGATATGCAAGTAACTCTCGCCACACCAGCTTGTAGACACTGCCTCTCCATCTGAAACCAAAATAATATGTTTTTAATGTCCAGACACTAGTTGTTTCTGTGTCTAAAACTACCTATTGGTTATTTTAGTGTCCAGAAAACAAAATACATCTAGGTAGAAGTTAATCCAAAAAAATTTTAATAAAAAAAATTCGGTAAGGCAGGTAAACCTAATAATACAGGTGTTTATATCGGTAAGTGCAGATTATTTTATTTTAATTTTTAAGTTAATTTTAAATTTTGTATTGACGTAGGTCAGTAGAATGTAGTGGCGTTCATTTGGGGAAAACCTATGTCCAGCAGTGGACTTCGAAGGGCTGAAATGATGATGATAAAATTCCAGACTCAACACCACTTGAGAGCATCGCACGCACACGGGTTTCATGGCAGTACCAATCAAAATAGAATTAAAACTAGATCTTATTTAAGTACCGGTAAGTTATAACATACCGGTGACGCCGGATTAGCAAAAGCAGAAGCTAGAGTGAAATATTAATTAGGCAATCTGTAAACACATAACACGGACTTTTTGCAAGGTTTTTCTGCAAAAAATTTATACATAAATTGTTTTTTTTTGCTATTTCTCTGGGTAAATAGCGATACACGTTATATGGTGACGTCGAACGCAAATTTTAAAATATTTTATAAAAGATGAGAGAATTGTAAGTGTTAGGTCCCATTCGCACGGTTCGCGCGATATTTTTACGCTCGAACACGGTCTTCAACTGAGGCGTTCACACGGACGTGATTTGTTTTCATAAATGTAGGCGTAAAAAAATCGTTTTCAACGCGATAAATTTACGCCCGTGCGAAGGGGCCTAAATGATGTAAGTATTATGTAAATAAATTAAATTGCAAAATAATTGCCCGCCGCGGTTGCAATTTTCCGACTGTCATCCGACAACTAATTGATGGATAACAGTCGATTGTTTGATAAACTACGACCAAACCACGACAACACCAGTTTCTGTTAAGTATCCTGGTGGCTGGTCTTTTGACCACAGAATACTAGATATAACAAGTCAGACTGGAGCGCCACAACATCGTCGTCGGACTGAAATGAAATGACGGTGACACTATCTCCACCTAAGCGCTCCATCGTGCTCCAACTGATGATATCACCTGTACACTCATCACCAAAGTCATAGGTACATAAGTTATAAGATTATAACATAACTTTTTTTTCATAATCGTAAATATCATGCAAATATCTTATGTACCAAAAAAGTGTCGATAATTTTTTAAAAAGTGTTTTTTGTCATTTTATCTGTATCAGTTTAAAGTTTTGTACTTATTATTTTTTAAATTAGGGAATTTATCAGCTGGACACACGTTTCCACCTGTACAAACTAGCTATAGCTAGTCATGGTAGCACCTTCGTTAGGTACGTGGTGGCCAAAGAGGTCTGGCCAACTTGGCTATTATTTATGGGAATGTCCAACAGTGAATATTGACATGTGATTATGTGATGACACTATTACTCCGTACTTATGGTATACACAAGTGTTCTGTGTTATTAACCAAGTTTAACTATAGTCACCGACCGAACAAAGGTTTTCTCGTAGTACGTAATTTCTTGTGTACGTACGTACTTATCTAAATATTGACATATTGTTACTTGCGGATGATAAGCCCTGTGACTGGATAAGGTACGCAAAATGTTTATTTGTTTAAGTTTTTACTTTAATACGAACAGGTAACTGGTTACTTGCAAGTAAAGTTTGTAAGTTTGCTTGAGATAATCTTTGCGACTACCGAATCGATTAATGTTCGCTATTCCAGACTCTTCTAAGAACTAAGTATTTAGGTACTTACTTTATATAAGTAGTACGTGTCCACTCAGTACCTATCTGCCTACGTACCTTAACAACATGGCTGGCTACCCGTGTTTTGGTTTCGATTAATCACGCAAGTAATTAGCAAACTTGTTGGAACACTCACTCACTTCTGTAATCACTGGAGTATAATGACTAATAATGACCTACTTTATTGATTTTATGACTTAAGTGATAATTTTAGTTAAGTATTAGATGTCATATCTGCGTTCCTAATAACTTTCTATATAATATGCAGAAAGGTTCCTTGGATAATAAACATATAATTTTTCGTAATTCTATGCACAAATAACTAAAACATTTACTTGCGGGGTTGGTACCGCGGTAACGGGGTCACACTAAACAGAGTCCCTATAGTTTCGTAATTTAGTTCATCAGTAACTAAAATAATTTATACCTATACTGCTGTAAACAACAGCCATGTTTTTGTATGATTAAAATGTGTATATAATTTCTCGAGAAAAGTTGAAAAGCCATGAGGCAGGCACTGGCTACCTACATAGTGCCATTATTGTTTAATTTGCCGCTACTTTCTTCATCATCAGCCTGCACTAGGCCACTGCTGGACATAGGCCTCCCCCAAGGCGCGCCACTGAGTCCGATCTTCGGCTCTCCGCATCCAGTCACTGCCAGCCGCTACTTTCTTCGGCAACATTAATTTCAAAGAAAAATACAGTGTGTAGGTGTACATTGAGTACCGATTCGACATCATCAACCTGTACGAGTCCACTGCTGGACAAACTCATATTCATATGCCTACTTAAGAATTAACTTTCATTCCACTTTGACTTTTGGAAGTTAAATCACAAATATACAAAAAGTTACGACCGAGCCATGAAATTTGCACCTGCAATTATTTTTGTGGACCTTGCAGCGTCTCTATAAATGTTAAATGATGGACATGACCTACATAAACATTATAAATCTACAGTCGTGTATGGCAAAATTAATTAAGTACTATAGGGGTATAAAATTCGATCGACGTAATTTAGGGTTCCGCGGTAAAAAAGCTGAAAGATATACCTATTAATAATAATTTGATAATATTAGGTTCGATTAGGTCGTAATATTTATAGTACATAATATAGTCGATCTCCCATTTATGGCCCGCACTAAAAATTTCCAAGTTTGGTCATAATTGGACCAGAGGTATAGACTCCAGAGCAAAGCGTGACGGACCGCCTGACGGACCCGTGACGAACGGATGGACCTACACGGACGGGCAGACGGAACTGAGGTAAGGTAAAAACACATATTTTGTGTTTTTTTTGTATGTAAGTCATCAACAGCCTATTAATCTCCCCACTGCTGGGGCTCAGGCCTACCCTCTCAACGAGGGTGTTTGGGCTATAGTCCACCACGCTAGCCCAGTGCGGGTTGGTAGACTTCACACGCGCCTAAGAATTTCTTCTTCGGCGTATGCAGGTTTCCTCACGATGTTTTCCTTCACCGTTTGAGAGCAGTCAGTAAATGTACTTAAGTTTCGAGAAAAACCCATTGGTACATGACCCAACCGGGGATCGAACTCCGGACCTTTCGATATGATAGGCCGCGTCTTATCCCCAGGGCCACTGACGCTCTTGTATGTATGTAAGTATATGTGTATAATTATCGATATACGAACACATTTTCGCAAAAATTGGAGAAACTTTTTTTTTCGCGATTACAATACCTATACTTCCTCTACCACCGTATCTTTATGATACGAGGGGCGAGAAAGTAATTGAAGGCAGCAAGAAAAGGCACGTATATTATTTTTGAAAAGAAATTATGAATTACCTACGAGTAAAATTTTATTATTTTATTTTACCGTACCAAGTTAATGAGTAAAGAATTCTAGATTTATAGTAAATTTATTATGATGTACATAATAATATGTAATACAGAATACCCTTATGTACCTAATTACTATTTAAAGGCTATGTTCGTCACCTCACGGAAGTTATATTTCAACCAACTAACAGGTAAAGGTGTGGAATATAGGTGTAAAATCGCATTGACACGACTGCAATTCCGACATACCTATTAAGGATCGAAACATTTTTCCTTTACCATGACCATTGCGATCAGTCACATGACTCTGAGCATTGAAATCTGCTAATTCAATAATTCGAACCCACATACGATAGTATCCTACATGCAGAATACGAAATTAGATGCCGTCAAAATTTGTCAACTTAACCTTCGCTTCATTGAACCTTGCCGATCATACCACAGCATTGCTTACTAATTACTAGTTTCAGTGTCCACCGACCTTCTATACCTGTAGGTAGGTACTTAAAATTTAAATAACCTAAAAAAACATTGCGTAATTGGTTTGAGCTATAGTTTTAAGTGAGTAAAGTTAACGGTGCTACTATACTGTTTTAAATATAGACGAAATATATATATTTATACCATTGTCACTCTAAAAAGAGCATTTTGTTCCTCGAAAAAAGTGAATAAAACTCTCTTATCCCTTAGAGTGTTAAAAAACCCGTACGGGTGTCAAATGTAGTTCAAATACTAAACTTTATTTAGTCTAGATAGAATTCTTTTTTCAAAAACCAAAATATGACGACAGCCCATTCTAATGATTATTATTTAGATTATTAGGTTAGTCAAACAGAGAAAAAAAATATTTCGAAATTTAGAACAACACGAATTGTGTACAAAAAATGAATAAAACGTGCCGAACCATAATAATTCTCTAGCCAGACAGTATTATGTTCTAATTTCACCATATAACTAAAATCTCATTGGTGGGCCCGCGAATTCGAACCTTCCTCAATTTCACTATAGGTACATTTCTAATGTACCTATATATCAGGGGCTTCCTTCACCACTTGCTGATAAAGTCCCAGATATCCTATCTGCATAGTTTTCTGCCTGATAAACTATAGCAAGATCAAGTGGCTGTTATTTTTTTATCTGTCAGATAAGGATTGTTTTTTCGAATTTATCGCAGGAATATTTCAGTTTTGTGTGAAATTTCTGTGATTTAAAATATCTGACAGCTAACTATCAACTAGTTAGCTGCCAGATTATTTTATCAGAGACTTGAGATGTGATACACGAACACGTGTCTGTATCACTTGAGATGTGATACAGACAGATATATCTGATAGATTAGGTTATCTGTCACCTTACTATCTGTAACAATATCAGCAAGAGGTGAAAGAGGCCCTTAATCATTTGTTCTCTTACAACCTTCCTATCATATTTTTTTTATATATATGCATTTGCAATATATATTTGCCAACCGTAAACATAAAACTTGATCCAAACACAATTTTACCCAACTACTCCTCTCTATCTTAAAGAACGTTTCCAATTCCTTTCTTCCACTCACGATTTTCCTCTTCGTTCCTCCGAAAACCTTTGTCTTCATGTCCCTCCTCACTCCTCTAAATTCTACGATAAATCCTTTACACTCCATGCCATTCGTCTTTGGAACTCCCGTCCTGTCCCGATCAGGCACGCCAAATCCTTAGTTGCATTCAAGCAACAAGTCAAGGGACTTTTTCTCACTGACTGTGTCTGATCACTTCACTTCCCTCTTTCCTTCACCTGCTTAGAACTTTGTTGTTATCGATTACATTGTATGTATGTATGTATGTATATATGTATGTATGCATCTATGTATGTATGTATATTGTATGCATGTATGTATGCATGTATGTGTGTATGTATATATATATATTTGTATGCCTATGTATTTTAGTGTATGTAGATTTTTAAAATATGCCTATAATTGCGCAACCTTCTAATTTGCTCTAAATTCTCTACCCAAGGTTGTCTGGAAGAAATCGCTCTTAGCGATAAGACCGCCTAGATGTACATTACTGTATCTGTTTTTGTTTTGTGTCTGTAATTTTTACATGTGCAATAAAGTGTATTGAATTGAATTGAATTTTTCGCAAATGCTGTTTCTTCGGTGGTCATACTTTTTAAGAGAACTAATCGTAAATTACTACCCTTACTTGCTAAGAGGTGTCTGACCCGAAATCCCAGGAACAAAACATTTTTAATATCGAATGTAATTCAAGATAAAGTACAGTACCGTAACAGGTGTTATGTATGTAGGTAGTAGGTGCAGTATAAGTGAATACAATTATGACAATAGCTTCTACGTGGTACTCATTGTCTTTGCTATACTTAGACAATAACTAACTAGGTAGGTGAACACTTCTTAACTTATTGCACCGAGATAATATTAAAATCGCATACCTACCTAAATAGACAACTGTTGAATTTTCTCTGTACCTACTATGGGAATTAGATAAGTGTTTGTCCCTAGTGGGATCGAACTCACTACCTCCCCCTGGCCCTGTAGTTTATCGACCAAGCCACTTAGCCAACGAGGCGGTCGAGTCAGGTGTACAGCTTTTCGTAAGTCAAACAAGAAGTCAATGTCAGAACGATCCAAATTTACTGCTTCATGGACATTTAATTATGGAGTACAAACTATTATAATATGTATATTCTGTGATTAATGTAAAATGCAACATTAAAAACTTTGTTACCTACTTCTTGTTTCTCTGTTCTCGACCATTACTTCCTATGATAAAATCAGTTTATGCTATGGGAAATGCCATTGCCGCCGCCACCACCCAGTGTGAGGCTCACACCAGCAAAATCCAGACAGGTGTCAAAATAGTACTTACTCGTGAGTTTACACGTAGGTAGGTACTTGTCGGCAGGGATGTGCGATATCATTAATTAAGTAAGATATACCTACATAGAGTTCGTCTGATTGATCACTTCACGACTAAGTACTTGTGAAAGAGAGTTGTTTTTCGTGATGTTAGTCTTCTTCGTTTTTTCCGTTCCGTAAATTGATCCGAATGGGGTTTCCATTGTTGGAAATATTGGTTTTCGGTAAAATTTAGGTTGTGCAGAAACTTATCCAACGCGGGCAATGTCGCGGGTAATTATACCAACTACCCCTAGTGTGCCCCTGTGCCCCCACAGATTAGATAATAGTTCCTATGGGACACGACAGACTTAAAAATACCTATATATTAGAAAGTTAGGCTTACAACAAAATCATTATTAAAATAAAAATATCCTTTTAAAAATACCTAGGTAAGAAACTAGACAAACTGATTTCCTCTGCTCTTTATTTGAAATACGAAACAAGTAATTTTTTTTTCATATTTTTGGAATTTTGTGACGTACCTAAGTAGGTACTCAATCACGTAATAGATACCTACTTAGGGTACCAACATAAAAACGAATTAATCAGGTATCCTACGCCTAACCTTACCTAGATATAACCCAATAGAGTTAGTAAGTATACTGTAACATTATGCTTTAACCTATTTTTCATTTAAATTTACTTTTTGTATAAGGTTTTATTTACATCCATCAAAAAACAAAAGTAATTTACCTATAACTTTACAAGTAGGTACCTACCTACCTATGCAAAGTTGCAAACAAGGTCTGTAATCTATAATGTTCACCTAGTAGGTACCTATACCTACATTATCTTGCAGTTAATTTTCTATGTGACTTATTGCGTTTACCGTTGTGCAGCACGTTTGCATATTAGGCAAAATAAATACCTACATAGTCACAGTGTGACTAGTCGCAGTAACGGTTCTTCAACTGTAAGATTCTCAGTAAAGGGTCCTATTAGAATATAAAATACAATTGGATGAATGTGTAGTGTAACTTCATAAGTAATTTAAATAAAAATACCAATACCAATGTAACGAAAAGGTAATTTTAACGCGTTCTAACTTGGATATAGTTACATAATATAAGTTCGTTATATTTATTAGCAATGCGCGTTAGTAAAATACATTCAAGGAAATCTAAGAACGACGTGATTGGGTCGTAATCGATTGTATCGCATGCGTCACTATAACTTTCGCCACCTTTCGTTGCCAGGGCCAGCCGCTAGCCAGGACGCAAGACATTGAATCGCACCAGTTCACTTCTAACAAGACATTCATCACCTCGCCGCAGTCAAGGTCGCCTGATCCCCATTTAGTGTGACAGCTAATAGCAAAGTACCTAACATTGGATTGATCGACGTTTATACGCCAATGAGTGCAGCGAGTTAGCATAAAACGTCGCGAGAGCACGACTTATTGAGCTGGCTGGCTGGGAGCTATTATTGTAGTGTCAAATCTGTGGCTTTAGGCGATTGGAATGCGATTTCATCACGTAAGTGAGTAAACTCCGAACAGCTGTTCCACCACCGCTTCCAGCTCTGCCTTCATCTGTACCCGACAAATAAAGAACCACTTACTTGCAAAGGATCCTCCAGAAACAACCGAAACTACTGCCATTCGGGACTTCTCCGGCGTATGATATAGTCATGATAAATACACTATAAAATTAATATTTATTTTTACACACACACACACGTTTTGTTGACGCGAGCTTGAAACGAGACACACGCGGAGAATTAAATACGTTTTAGAAAGTAATAAAAGTTTGTTGGCGTTAGTTACTAGGGAAGACGAAGGGAAGTTATTAAACTAAGGTGTGCACTGTTAGTAAGTCACATTCTGGTGATGTGTATGCACCCTGCCTCCCCCGGATTGTAGCAAGGCATGAAGGAAGGGCGCGGCAGAGCACCGTCCGCACAATAGCGTCAACTGTGACTGATGAATGATATTGCTTGCTTGCATGGCCCGTTGCTCAGGTTGCTGGCTGTGCGATGGTGCGTGTAACGAACGCGGCGCGCGCGCAGGTTCTACATCAAGCCGGTTCCACGTCACCTCGGCTGCCGCTAGATGGCGCTGTTCAAATAACCTTCCACATTCCTATCGAATTTATGATACTGTTTTAACAAAAGTTGGTTTGTGGTACCGCTGCTGCTGTCTCACTCACGTCAGTATTATTTTTTTGAGGTAAAGATTGTCGATCGCCAGGCAGCGGCCAGCGGCATATTACGTATTCTGAGGCAGCGGTTAGATCTTGGAGAGGGGAACTAATAAAGCCTTCTTTATTACAAGACAAGGTTTACTTTATGAAACTGATTGAAACCTATATTACTCTGTTTTGTTTTTTTGTTTATTTTACTAAGTACCTATTACTTGTTACAAAATTATGTGCCTTCCGCCACATTGCCACTCAAAATCAAAGAAAAATAAGTTTAAGAAATTTTATTTATTTTTTCCTTGCAAATGTATTTAAAAAAATGTCGTCTGAAAGCTTGGTCTTTACACTCCCGGCTCCATTACGGTCTCGATTTCGATCCGAGCACAGAATAGGTACTAAATAGTCCAGCCTCGAGTGTAATGTCCAACTTCGCGCACTTGTATCATAACATAATGTAGGTACTATTTATATTGTAAGTTCAATACATAATAAAAACTTAAATAACAATAAATAAAAGTTGTTGACATCAAAATGTGTGAACATCAAAATGTGTGATGAGACGATGTTTTTAACATTTGAATCGACTTTTATCACCCACAATTTTATTATGGTACAAAAAACTTAAATTAGTGTTTTTCTTATGAGCTCCATTGGTAAACTAACGTTATAACATCTTAATTATGCATGCATTACATCGTAAATATTGTTTGACTATATCTACATCGATTTATGAACTCGCACACCTTGATGTATGATTTTTTAAACAGCGACTAGGCGTAGGCCCTTAGCAGAGTGAGACATAGCCATCTCTATTTTAAACTAACGCTACTTAGCTTTCACCAAATAAATACATTTCTGTGTTGGCTTGTGATATCTGTGTATTATAGGGTGGGACACAACGGCCCGCTTTCCTGAAAATGTCAGATTATGTTACCTTTCTACATATTTTCTCCAAAAGGAACTATGTTCTTTAACCGTTTTTTTAAGTAACAGCACTTCAAAAATTTAAGATATAATGTGAAATTTCAACCCTAACCAGCTGATCGGGGTCAATGACACTGTAAAATATGGTAACGATTATAACGAGATTAAAATAGAATAAATTAACTTAAATTTTATTAAAATATATTTTTTTAAAATTGTAACGATTAAAACACGATTGAGTTCTGCTGTCCCATCCTGTATTATGCTGAGCCTGGCCTGACAACTTTTTAAAATCCATTTGAAAACTCAAAAGCGAATCAAAACAAAAAAAATGGTTCACCAAAATAACATTATTTTACAACAGAGGGAGGATGCAAGACGGAAAAATTTGTTGATATCATAATTGATTATTCAATTACGTAGGTACATATTCTTAAATTAAGATATTATACATTGCACTGAAATACGTTTCAGTCCTTCCCTACAAAGTGCTGCGAGTTCGTACATATCCAGAAACGAGACAAAGCAAATTAGTTATATAAAATTACATAGTAATTTTTCTAAAATAAACGAAATAACATTTGCCGCACATTGGAAAAAAGTACCGTATCAGTAAACGATATATATTATACATACTCGTATTAATGCTAGTCTAGAATTATTGACAAATAAGGAGTACTTTGAATAAACTTGCTAATATTGCAGAGATACACCGTTATACATGCCTGGATCACAAAAAGAGTGTGTTACCATTAGGGCAGCATTAAGTATACCGCTAGCCGTACAGGACAGTTAGACTAACTGAAGAGTTGTTCTGTAGCCCGTTCGAGTTCCCAGTCGTATGTGGATAACGCTACCCTAGCTTGGTGCTCATCGACTCCCATGTCTAACAGACGTTGCACCTTCCCATTGAACTCCCAGATGGAGGCTGGGCCACCTGCATACACGTTGGACCAATGTGTTGCTGTTAGGTTGAAGAGGTGAGGGTTTTCTCTAAACTGTTTGGCGACGACCGCGTCCTGTGGGTCATCTGGTTCTGCCGCTGACAGTAACGCCTGGATGGAGAGCAGAACTGTGCGTAATGTGAGGGCAGCAGCCCACTGGTCCTTAAGGATATCTAAGCATATAGCACCTGTGACCGATGACACGTTCGGGTGCCAGATCTTGGTGAGGAATCGGATCTGTTGAAAGAAAATCAGTTAGGTATTTGAAATGAATCCAATTAATTTTACTTTTATTTTTTGGTATTTTAATTTTATCTTTCTGTGGTGTTGACCCATCGATATTCTACTTTTACTAAAAATACTTTACTTTTTACTAAAAATAAACGTTGTTAATGTTGTCTTCATATTAAAGGAATCTTCAAAGCTTCCTATTAGTTACCTTGGGTGGATTGAAGGGGTACGTCTCTGGAACTTTGATCTCGAGAAGGAAGGTCCCGCCCTCGTACGGGGTGTCTGGAGGCCCGGCGATCTCACCCTGTAGCTCTGTGTAGCTATCATTGACTAGTTTCAACTTTATTGTTCCTCCAGCCATCTAGAACCAAATAAATATTTAATGTTATTGTAAAGGAAAGCTTTCCATTACTTGTGCTATAAGATGCTTCTTGCCTAATTTCAAAGATTGTAGGTCAGCCGGAAGTATCCCATAGGTTTTGATTACCAAAATACTCTAAATACGGCAAAAACGGCCATATCTTTTCATTCCACTGACTTAGCAGTGACAGACAGACACGGAACCCTAAAAACGATAATTTTCAAATCTCTGATTTCAACGACCCACCTGCATATTGACTAGTTGTGGTCGCTCATAACAAGATTTATTTGTAAGACAAAAGGTTCACTTTTTCATTTTTTATTTTACATACTTATGGTAGGTATTTCAAACGATATGGTGATGTAGTCAATAGCACCTTGCTTAGTCTCCAGGTGCTTTTCGTGGATTCAAATTTATTTTACTTTGTCAATTAGGATACCCAAAAATAATTTTGCTTGTTTTGCCAGACTTTTTTTCAATTTTCTCAATAATGGGTCTAGTTTTACTCTCTTTCGTTTATGCACTTTAACGTGGGACGGACTCCTCTTTTTGTATTCCCTACTGGATGATCTTTATTTTTTTATACATAAAAATACAAGTTTTCAGATCTAGCAGAACGCATTTAGATATAAATAAAGTAAATGTATTGGTGCTAGCACCGAGCATTGACCGTCAAAGTTGTTGGTACAAATATAACACAAAGGAGGGGTGAGGTCCAGGTATAGTGGCGCCCCTTGAGAAAGGCCTACGTCCAGCAGTAGTTAATTGATGATGATGAAATGCATTATTAGGCGTGGAGACCGCGGACCGGTGCGCGCAGCATGGGACGCCCCTCCGCCAAGTGGACCGACGATATAAAGCTGGATGCGGAAAGCGGAGGACCGGGTGTGGTGGCGTTCGTTGGGGAAGGCCTATGTCCAGCAGTGGACGCTAAATGGCTGAAATGATGATTTTGATGTTTATTAGGCGAATTCAGTGTAATGTACAGAGTGTTCAAAAACATCAAGTTCTACAAATGCCAATCTCACCTACATCCAGTGCACCTGTAAGCTAATATAAATAGACATTCGGTCGGAATCAATGGCGGACAAAGCGACCACCATTAATTCCGACCGAACTCAAACATGGAGAAATACCCATGTTTGAGCTAATTTCTTAAGCTTCGGGAAGTATTGGTTTTCTCGCCAATACAAAACAAATTCATGAAATGAAAATACTATAATATCTAATACAAGTCATGATATTTTTCGGCGAATACAAATAAGTAGTAGTATTTGTTGCATCCCTATGCAGACAGGGTGAATTTTTCAAGTGGGCGTGCGTGGATGACCAAATGCTAAACTACAAGCAATAGCGAAAAATGCTCAAAGGAGTCTCGGAGCCGATTTTAATAAAAACTAACACTGCATCATTAGGTACATTTCTGAAAAATTATATCTCCTGCCGGAAAACAAACCTATTGATTTTGAAAAATATACACATGTTGTATTATTGAACTATCCAATAGTGTCGCTAATACGGGTAAAATTCTGGAAAGTAATGTCAACCAGCAAAGTAAGGGAAAGGCTCATTTTTAAGAAAATACTATAATATACATATTTCTATTAATATTTATTTTATACATATTCGCTATTACTTGTATTACATACTATACAGGGTGAATTTTTCATGTGGGTGTCCATATCCTAAACTACAATTTAGGATTTGGTCGCTTTTGGCAACTTAGGTCTATCAGGAAAAATTACTAGGTATTCACACCCACTTGAAACATTCACCTTGTATAGTATTAAGTAATTCAGTTTAGTTAATGACTTGTCATCAGTCAACATTTTGTTAATTCTTTGACTATCAGCCTGCTTCATGTAGCACAATGACAGCTAGCTAGTTATTCCGCCATGTCAGGCCATGTCATACCTATTGTTTAATTCGCAGTCCCTCAGACACCTGTCATTGTTATACTTCGTCTTGACCAATGAAATTGCAGTTATGTTTCAAAATGAAAATTTATTTGAGTGACAATGTCGGGGTGTCTGACTGACGTGAAATATAGTTTCCAAAGGTATAGCACTCGGAATCCTGCGAGCCAGTGGGTTAAATAGGTATCTAGAAAGGCAGTTTGCATATGCAAAGTTAAGTTTGTTGTTACAAGAAAAAAAAAGAAACCAAACCAAAATACTAAAAAATGCAGCAGAATCGGTCATTTTATCTTCTGAATGCCTTGACGTAGAAGTTGAATTTTTTTGCAGCCCCAAGGGATTGCAGACCTGAGTATTTGACATTAATTTTAACTTGATACCTCCATGCGTTCTTGAGAAAAAGGGTCTTGACAGACGGACAACAAAGCGATACTATACGGGTTCATTTTTTCTTTTGAAGTATGGATCCCTAAAAACTAAGTAAGTGTCGTAAGTTATAAGTCGGTACCTGTAACGATTTCGCCTCTATGGGGTGATTGTGTAAAAAATCAATAAGGCTTTTAAAAGCATCGAGTATTGGATTTGTGGTCCTTGTTTTTTATAAGGTTTGAGTTGAAAGCATGCTATTTTTTAAAATAACGATTACGAATTAAATTCTTAAACCCTAAAAAACATTAGCAAACATATGCAATGACAAACAAAAAAAACATGGCAATTTGGCAATGTTATTTAATAACCTACAGCTATTTTTTTATACTAGGCTCCACTATCAGCACATTTTTAAAATATGGTCTAAAGGCACGTTTTTCAATTTTAATAAACCAAATGCCTGGTGAAAAGTGAAATTGCTGAATCACGCGCTAAATTTACAGAACACAAGTTAGACATTGCGGAACACAAGATATAGAGATTCACAATACTTTCGCACAGCTCTTCGCATTTGGTTTGGATGGATGAAGCAATGGTCTCAAAAACCAAAAATACTGACAAACCATCAAACAAAAGTGCAAGTAGATATCTGCAAATTGCGACCACAAGTAACAAAACTTACAATGAAATATTTAATGCTTGCTCACCTCTTCGCTTTTTATGACCTCTTTGAATTCTCTTTTGATACGTTTGGCTGCTATATTTGCCATTTTTCAATTTGATGAGGTAGTTTATTTTTTAGAAGACTACGAAACACGAGAATTTTATTTACGATAAATTGAAATAGTGTTGCCGATCGATATGCCACTATCGGTAGTCTATCGATAGTCGACCAATAGTCAGAATATCGATATGCACTATCAATATATAGTATTGTTATGACGTGATAGTGTAGTACAACGATAAGTCTGCAGCACAAATTATCTAGCAACCCTAAAAAATCTTGCGCTGGTATACCTTATAAACGTCATTCTAAGGTGGCATTGTGTGTTATGTAATTAGTACCTGATTTTGATAATATTTCTATGAAATCCTGGGTAAAACGATCAAGAGTATTAAGGAGTGAGGTGCGGAACATTATTTATAAAATCATAACTCATTCTCAAATAAAACAGAACAATTGGAGTCAGTTTTTCAGAGACCTGTTCTACCGGAGCCACTGTATGGTGGCCTAGAACGGGATTGGTAACGACGGTCAACAAGCTACAACAGACTCAACGACTTGCGTGTATGATGATCAGCGGCTGTATGATGAATTGATGACAACTTCATCAGCCGCTCTGGACATCTTATTGGGTTTGCCGCCCTTGCAGCTCCACATTGAGCAGGAGGCAATGGCGGCAGCTCTAAGGATAAAATCTAACGGACAATCGAAAGGTAACGTCATAACTACCAGCCATTGCCGAATTTTAGACAGGGCCATCAGGCCGATAAATAGACTAGGCACCGATAAGAACGGCAAAACCTATCTAGACAAGATGTAGAACATACTACTATCAAACGACGAGGATAACACAAAGTCGGACGGTTACACTGACGGCTACAAGAGCGAGGCAGGGACGGTATGTACCTAGGTACGACTAGGCAAATGCAGACATGACTCATAAGCAGCCGCTCCAAGACCTGTAGTCTTCAACCTTGTAGTCTTAGACCTACAGTCCTTCAAGCGGAAATTCAGCTCATCCGGAACTATATATCCAAACACAGCGAAGGTAGGTAACCATTATCACGGACAGCGCAGCCGTCCTCATGAGCCTTCACAAATCAGTAAGCAGATCCAGGACCATGCTGAAATGTCACACTGCATTAGAAAACCCATCACGCAACTATGAGGTAACACTACCTGTGGACTAAATGTGGGCAAATGACAGCGTAGGTAACGCGGTGGCTGACAGGCTGGCCAAACAAGCAGCTAAGTCAGTCCAACTCAACTCCTGGGGACCGATCATCGCCTTAATTCTGAACGATATTAAAATATCCAAATCATATCCAAAAAACGGATAAGTGCGAGTAGGACTAGCGCCCTGAAGGTTCCGTATAAACTTAATTTTCAAATAATTTGAAAATCTTTAATAGTAAACATAAATAAATAGTAAACATGGATGATTTGGTTATACGCAAAATTAAGTTTGTTTGTAATAGAAAAAAAAACTTTATTTTTATGATCCTAACTAGAAATTTACTGTTTCGGATTTTTTTACTGTGCTTCTTGCTAAATTTCAAGATTCTAGGTCAACCGGAAGTATCCCAAAGGTTTTGATTACCAAAATGAGTCAAAATCGGCCATATCTTTTCACTGCATTGACCTAGAAGTTTGATTTTTTCACAGCTCCAAGGGATTGCAGACCTGAATAATTGATATTAATTTCAACATGATACCTCCACGCCTTCCTGAGAAAAATCGGTATTGACAGACAGACAGACGGACAACGAAGTGATACTATGTGGGTTTATTTTTCCTTTTGAAGTACGGAACCCTAAAAATGTTACGTTATGCACATTTCCTATCGCACTAATCGATTTAACCCAAACAATTTAGCTTTTGTTCGGAAGATACATTAGCGGAAGGTTTGGACACGTTCCTGTAGCATTCGATCAAACTTTCGGTATTGCGCTATTTTTTGACAGCGTTTGAAACCAAAGAAGATTTCACTTTGCATCTGACGTTTTTTTATTTTTAAATAAACTATTAATTGAGTCTTATCAATACTATCGATATTGTGGATGAGTTGAACTATAGCCTATCGATAGGGAAACTATCGATAGTTTGGCAACACTAAATTGAAAGTCAAAGTACAGAGAGTGATACCAACAGCTCAAATTAAAATTCGTACCACCAACCCACAAATGAATAGACTTAGGTATAGACCTACCAAGTTAACAGTGAACTACAGGGTGGCTCTGCCAGCATTTCATTGTTGCCAGTTTATTGAACTTCCCTATGTTAGTAGGTACTTAAGGAAACCTTCGGTGTTTTCAAGTGCTTAGATTAATAAAATAAATGTACCTAAGTCAATAATCCATGGCCCCATTATTCTTTATTACCACCCTTGGAATAGCTCTTTTTTAATATCGTAATAATATCAGTCACAAGACGTCCACAGGTAACATAGGCCTTCCGCTTACATTTTCACAAGAATGATCTCAAAAAAATCCCCAGTGGTAACGTGCACTCATACGTGGTTTGGGTTTTGGTTCGGGTACCCCACATTCTGTGCTGGTCACATCTGACGGCCCGTCATTCTATACAATTTGTTCTGACGGCCGAATGACATTCGCATAGTTCCTGATTCTGCCACTTCACAGATAACTTGGTTCCATGCTTGGTACATCTATACCTACGCTATGTGTAAGGATTTAACTTAGTTTCTTAAATCTCGAAAGATTTAAGAAAGCTACTATTTTAATAGCCAATTTAATTAATCTGGTAACATTTTTTTCTTAGGGGTTACATTCACTGACCTCCATCTCTCCTGACAGTTCGGTCGGACTAATTGCAGTCGCACAAACTAAATAGTATACGACTAATCGGTGCGTTTGTAGCGATGAATAGGACTAATAATTAAGTTGTCAGAGTTGCATCGTGTAGGAAGAAATCGTAAGCCATGACGGCAGTGTGAATGTGTTAATATTGGAATTTGGTTTAGGACTTTTTTCTTTTTTTGCTCTGCTTCTTATGGTCGTAACGTGATGTTAAATAGCCTTTAACCTTACTAAAGATTGGGCTATTTTTATTGACAATAAAAGGTTATGGTTAGGTGTAACAAAATTTAAAAAGTTTGTGTTAAAGTGTCCCTAAACGATCATGCTTTCATGATATGCAACGTTTACATGAATGTCATGCTGCATGATGGACCATCATGCTTGCTATCAATCAGTACAGTGAAACAACGGCAAGCACGTAGTTTGCATGTCATGCACGTCAATCACTACAGTTAGACGGTCATGCATGAGTGACAGCACGTAATGCATGTCATGCCCCATGACCATGATCGTTCAGGGAGCCCATTAGTTCTAGTCCTTAGTTTAAGGACTAGAATTTAACCTGATTTCGGCCAACCGATTTATTGTGTTGATGCTAGCTCTGTGACAGTTTACATAGGGCGTGTATGGGGGCCATTAAACTCTATGGGCCTTCTCTTGCTCTATGAACCATAGAGGCTTTTTCATCCTTCTCTTTCTTTCAATTTCAAGCAAGAAAGAACAGACAGACAGCACAAAGCTCTTGAAAGGGCTTTTGGGCTTTCGCTATGGTCGATTTATTTGGTGATAAATTATTTTGTTTTGTTCAATGAGACCTTTTGCGTTAAATTATAACTAAACATTAATTTAGAATAATGATATCGAGTCGGTAGTGACTGTGCATACGAACTAAGTGTTGAAACTATAAAGTTATGGTCAGTGATTTACACGGAGTGCGGACAGAGTTATGCTAATTCTCTTCCCATGTCACCGGGTTGCACCTTTGTACCTGGCACTTAAAGGTGTGTTTCATGGCTGCTTTATTTGTTATGTCTGGTTTGTATAAAAGCATAGCACAATATAAAGACAGCTTTGTATTTGGTAATTCTTTGTTTCATTCCTCAACAATATTATAATAAAAATTATTCAGGGCTGTGAAGGGATTTCGTTGTTCTCGCGATATTCGTGCGCTCGCCGCCGAGTGTTAGACGACTTTTATTTACATTTTTTTTCGGTCATTTTTAGCTGTGTGTTTGAAATTAGAAATAATCTAAGTATAACTATACGGGTAGGTACGTTAATTCTAGATAGTGTTAGTTACCATAGCTCAATCTTTTATCTATTTCCATCATCATCCTATCAGCCACTAACGTCCTCTGTCTGCTGGACACAGGACTTCCACATTTACGCCAGTCACCAGCACACTGGGTCCTCTGCATCCATTCTATCTATCTATTTTTTTTTTCATTAAACAGCTTTCTATTTGCAAACTAGTTCGAAATTTAACCCTCTATAAGGCAGAAATGATTTGGAAACCACTTAGATAATAAACATTTACGGAGAAGAACATCCTCTTTTTTATTTAATTATAATGGTATTAGATAGCGAATATGTCAGGCTTTCTTTCCTCATTCACACTTTTTTGGTCAGTATTTAATTTTAGTGTAATTAATTAATCTATAGTATGTGGTCAATTTATGCACTATGCCTGTCAAGGGAAGCAAGCTATTGTCATTGTTTCCATTATACACCAGTCTGTACAGAGCACCATAAGTTTATCTTAATGAATAGGTGTATTGGAAACAGATCATCTGAAAACTCAAGTGCACTTACAGGCTGAGTGCATATATTGACCACATATTTTTCTTAATGATTTCGGTTTTTTTTTGCCGTAGATGTGTTCCCCTGCATTACAAACATGGTAGTGTATTTAACTTTCATGTAGCATATCTGTTTAACTGGGGCCTTATAAAGGGTTAAAAACCTTTGATAAAAGTAACCTCTGTGGTTGCTGGTTGCCATGTCAAGCGCACTAAATATCCAAATCAGCACAAAAATACGATAGTCCAAAATCAATGACGAACAAAAATACTTTTACAGGCGCCAAAATGTTTATTCGTTTTTTTTTTCATTAAACAGCTTTCTATTTGCAAAACAGATCGAAATTTAAATAAAACCTTCGATAAGTAACATCTGTGGTTGCTGGTTGCCATGTTTCGGAGTAAAAAGATCGTTCCATCTTTAAATTATACTGCAGGTATGAGTTAGTAATTCGTTAGTCTGCCTAAAAATTCAAATTTTCTCCCTCAACATGGTTTGTAGATCCTAATTGACCGAGCGAGCGAAGCGTCTACGTTTCGAGACTGGCCAAAAATGCTCTTGTCCGGCTGTCTGTCTGTCTGTCTGTCTGTAATTCTCTACCGGTCGCATTTTTCAACCGATTTTGACGAAAATTTGGCATATGTATAAATTAATTAAACCTACAAAATGAGTAAAATAAAATTTTGAAAAACATTTTTTTTAGAGTACCTACCATACTCGCAAAGTGGGAGTGAACTTTTTTTTTCTTGTGAATCCCATAGTGTGGGATATCGTTGGATAGGTCTTTCAAAAATATTGCTGGTGTGTGAATACCATTTTTTCGATTTAGGGATCCGTTGGCGAAATATTAAGCTTTAAAGCGGTAATTTTTGTTAGAGTCACGTGTCCCCCCCCCTGCCAGCTAAACGGTTGCTTCTGGAAATGTGAAAAAATTCATGGCAGTAGCATATATAACGTAGTTACAAGGAAAACTATTACGGCTAAGTAGGTTCTATTAGTTTTTGATTAATAGTGGATCGACTTAGAAAGTTGAAAAAATAAATTATGTTCATAGAACTGCATACGTAAAATGGAAAATTATTTTTTTCCGCGTGATATCCATGGTGTGGGGTATCGTTGGATGGGTCTTTCAAAAATATCGCGGGTGTGTGATAAACATTTTTCGATTCAGGGATCCGTTTGCGAAATATTAAGCTTTAAAGTGCTAATTTTTGTCACTTTAGTAGGTACTTTTTCTGTTTCCAAAGTTGACTTTTGTTGGTTTCTTTTAGGTTTGGTTTATAAGGGCTGGCGAGGTCTACTGTTCTCACGGAACTACTAGTTTCTATAATTTGTAAGATATCTAGGTAAATGATACCCCAAAAGCATCTTCAGTTATTTTTTTAAATGAGGTCAAAAACTGTATTCTTAAATTTTAGAATTTTTTTATGAACTTCAAATGTCTGTTAAAAAATGTATGATGACACAGATGCTTAGAACATGTTTTGTCTGATTGGTTACATTTACACTACTATAATAAAATAAAAAAGAATTCGCTTCTCATTATATGTGGTCGTTATAAGCATATAACAGTAAAATTTTGGGTTTTTAGTCAAAATCCTTAAAAGTCGGGTAAAAAAATATAGCGAGACTTCGTCCAAGACAACCATGGCTCAAATGGTTCTTAACGGTCTGTACTAGCTTCGCCTTAAAGCTATGCATCAATCACCCTGTATACTAAATCATATACTTTTCATACACGTCCGCGTGGATTTTGGAAGTAGGTACCTAAATATCTCTGCTATGTACATACATTCTCTAGTTATTATTTTCCTATAGGAAAAACAAAAGATTTCATATTAGACCTTCAGGAACACAACTGTGAACCGCATCCAATTTGTTGCAGCAGTTTTTTTTTTGCGTCATGCTGGAATAAAAAGAGAGACAGAGAAAAATTAAAAAAATATTATTTTGGCTTCTATTGCTCAATAACCCCCCCCCCCCCCCCTCCCACTCATATATTTTTTTCTTAAATATCTCCTGTGTATGAAATCGTCTAGTTACAGTTAAATGATTTATCTGTAAATGACAATAACTTTTTTCGCTATTATCGGATTTCAATGAAACAAACCCTATATGTTGCTCCAAGCTCTGCTTAATCTGCCTATGAAAACCGCAAGAAATTCCGTTCAGTGGTTTCGGAGATAAGCGATTACAGACAGAAAAACAGAAAGACAAAAAAAAGCGTGTTTTTGTTCTGTTACTTTTTTTTATCGCCCACACTCATTTTAGGGTCTTCAAAAGAAGAAAAAAGGAACCCTTATTTTACAAATTTATTCATTATACAGACATACGATTTCTACTGCTTTATTATAAGTATAGATTTAGCAACTATGATAAGAATCTTATAGGAGATGAAATATTACATCTTTTAAAGCCTGTAACCGGATTTGGAGCCCTGAGTTTCCCGCGGGAACAGTTTACCGCGGTAAAAAGTAGCCTATATATTATTCCAGCCTGGAATTTCCAGGATATAAGCTTTATCTGTACCAAGTTTCCATAATTTATAAAACGCGGGCGAGGCTGTGGGAAACAGCTAATCTCAAATAATTTTATCAAAGTCCAATACCGAAAACCACTTACATTTTTTCATAAAGTTAATTGAATAATAATTTAAATAATTTATTGATGCTAGAATCAGATGTTTTACATGAAAAATATCTGCCAAACTGTAAATATTAGTTTACAGACAAGAACGAACACAGTTTGATCTATCATAATTGGAGTTAAGAAGTTAATTAAGAGAACCAACCTCTCGTACTCGTATTTTATAGATACTTATGTACTAGGTATATTAGTTGTAAACTTAACTTCCAAGTCGGTCCTTGATTTAAAGTTTAAAAGCAATTTTCCACTTGTTAGCGTTTATCATATTCCAGATCTACTTAGAGCAGAGTTTATCTTGTTGATCTGATCCTACAGAAAACGTTAAAAATGTTGCTGCTGTTGCCCACGATTGCCCACGATTTGTTGCGACAAAGTATAGGTACTTACTATACTATGGTTTAATTTGAAGTGCCCTGTAGATGGCCGACATGACATTTGATAAATACACATCGATTGCGATTGTGATACCAAAATGTTAAATTCCTTTAGCGTCCGTTTCCAAAATCCTCAAAAATGAAGAAAACTTGAAAATAACTCGTAAAATTGTAAAATTGACAATAACCACAGAACACGGAAAGAGCTCGCTACGCTCCCGCTCGCTACGCTCAATAACCTTCACCATGTTTCATTAGTACGTCTGGCTGGGCTTTCAGTTCAAATATTTTAACAACTACAGCAAATTTTCGACAATTTTATTTTTTAGAAAATTGGGGTTAGGTTATATTCGTATAATTTTCACTTACCTAAATACTTAAAAACTCGGGCTATTAATTAATTAAAGAGATTAATCTACAAAAATTTAAAAGAGAAAGTAGGAAAAGTATTTTTTTAAAGACATCAATAAGGATTTTTGAATTTTACCAAGAAGGGAATAAAATGAAAAAAAAATTTATATTACTCTGCAAAACTCGTTGGAGCAGCAAGCAGCATTCATATATAGGTAATCTAAATAAAGTTCTATATTGGTATAGGTAGTAGAAGTGTTTCAGAAGCCTGGGATCGAAGCTCGGAAGCCACTCTTGTCATTCTGTCATAAAAAAACGAGTTTCACAATTTCGCCAATTCGCTTGCACTGGAGCGGTTTCGGGAAGTTGGTGGCTTCTTACTAAAGTTCATTGTGCGACTAGACGAAGTAGTAGTAAAATATTTTAAAAACATCCAATTGAAATAATCAATAATTTTGAGCAAAAGTAATAATTGGCTTCACACACACTATTATTGTAGTCACAACAATTTATACATCGTTAAGTACGTTCCTCTAATTAATATCTAGTTAAAGATTTAATAGAATACATGTTTTCCCAGCCTTTTCAGTCCTCAATCCATAAAGCATTTTAGTTGCATTGAAACACTTGGTCATGAAACTGGATCATGGATAACATCATACCTATTTGAATTAATAAAACGATATTAATTTTTTAAACCCAAGATTTATATTTTTTCCCATTAATCAATCATGTCTTTTTCAACCCTGCTTTACAGTGTAAAAGGTGTTAGACCTTCCTTTCCTATTGAGGCGTATTCCTTCTAGGGGATAGAAATAAACCCCTCGATAGTCGATACTCTTACCAAACACACTGGTGTGACGACGAGTCCGCCCTCTAACTTTACGCTATATCCCTTGCGATGTTATCAAAAAGAGCTATTGCGTAGTTTCAGTGCAACAAATAACTTATCAATTTATTTTCGTGCCAAATTCCAGACTTCGTGTTCGGGTGACGTTAAAATTAAAACGGATTGTTATTTCGTGCAAATGTGAATGCATTACTGAGAACTTGACTTGTTTATGCACCTACTGGGATCCAATTTGGTAGTGTATGATGTACACTTGGATTCCGACGTGGTTGACCACTCGAGAGTCGAGCTAGTTCTTATTACGCTTCTATAAACCTTGACACTACTTCAAACCTACTAACGACATTTGTTCTATTGTTAGGCGCCTACAAACGGTCTTTTGTTAAGTTTGAAGAGGACAAAAAACATAAAAAACCACCCTCAACGACCCAGCCGCGAGCCGCGGCGCTGACTTCTGGCATTCATTTCGCGTACCTATTCTAATATGAATTTCATATTTTATTGTAAATAGATTGTTATTTTTAACAATGATATGTTGTATTTATGATATACGTAAGTACCTATATCTAAAGGTAAAACTATATTACGTATTTATACACTTATAAATGTACTACTTATAAATACTATACTTACATTACCACAGGTTTCATAGTCTGGTATATATATATTTGTTATCAGTCAACCACCCTCGTACATACAAGAATTTAAAAAATGACGAAAGTATCTAAGGTGCTATTAAGATCCAAAGTTCTTAAAGCCACCTTCACACTGGCGGCTACCTCCACACTGACGACGGCATTTTTGCTGGCAAAGCTCGGCCTAAGGTTCATGCTAGTTGTGTATATTTTGTAGACTCGACTCGATTATGCAGAATTCTGAGCGCTCCTATGAGCGCCTATGCTCGAAGTCTAGAGTCGAGATGAGCACGAGTCTTTCTCAAGACTACTCAAGTTCCAATTCTAATCAAACGAGCAAGAGCTCGCTCATATCGAATCCTGCCCGATGATTGTAGAAATAGTTTCCGTTTCTAATAAAATAGGACACGAGGAGACAATTAATTCCTCTGTGCACGAGGGCTGGGAGTCTTTTGCAACACTACCTATAAAACTGCAGGCCGCGTCTTGCCCGCGTCAGTATGGGGTCCTTAACTGGCCGCCCCCGCCCCCGGCCGGTCCATGTTTGAAATTCGAATCTGAGTTTGAATTACAGCTCCGCGCGTGGTGGTCGTCACAGCAGCGTGCTGGCTGCAGCTTAGTTGTTGGACGGCTGAGTAGCGGAAATTCTCAATGTAAACTATATTACACTCATAACTACTAGGTACTAATACTACTGTGTGCGACTGAATTCTTTTTTTTTTGCAATTCACCAATTCGCGTTGGTGTCGGTCGGTATATATTTTTTTCATATAACGCCTCGGCTTTTTTTCAAAATATTTGAAATCATTGTTCTTACAAGATTGGGCTGCGGTGGCCACTTATCATCAGGTAGACCGTTTGCGTGATTGCTCCCTTAGTTACTTACGTACGTCGGTGCTGGGAGATGTCCGTCACATAAAAAACATATCGTGAGCGCCATACAAAGAAGACATCACCTTGTGTTTTTAAATACAAACATCGTTTAGTTTATATTTAACGGTAATCTTCCCAACAACGCAAGTGAAAAGCGTGATCTGTCTCTCGAATAGTATACAACCAAATCTGTCAAAGTCTACCAATGGAGAATCACTTTTCCAGTTTACCTCCCCTATTAATTCATTTCAGTGACCCGTGAATTTGTGTGTTAAGATATTTATTTTCATTAAGAATTTTTACAATTCACTTACATGAAAACATATTTATACATAATGTATCTTATTATTTTTCAACATTCTCAAGTAAGTAAGTGCAATAATAGACGAATAATCCTCTATTAATAATGACGCTAATCAGTGCTTCTATTTTCACATCGATACAGTTTATTATCCCATACAGCAAATACCGTGATGTTTTTCATTTGCTTGGCAGCCCCGCCGGCAGGGGAAAGGGGGTAGAGGGAAGGAAGGAGGAGGAAGGTGGCAAAAGAAGGCATAAAGTGGGTAGTAGGTACCTGCACTTTATAATGGTAGCATCTCGCGTTTTCCGTTTAAACCTCTTCGCACGGATTTTTACCTAACATCGCTGCAGGGCGGACGTTGAAATTGTGAGTTGATTCACTTGATGTCTTCATTCGATTACTTTGCCAAAACTAGTAATTTCTCTAAATAGATACGCGCCTTTACATAAGCCTGGTGGAAAGAAATACGGTTGTTTTTAAAGGAAATTTTAGGGCCTCGGTTTCTTTTATAAAGTTTCTTTTGCTGGCGAAGTTGCGGAACATTTATATGTACTCCTGCTTCCATTTACTCCTTTGTCTATATTTCGTGTAACTCTTGCGTACATGTGCCATTATGCTTGCAACCCCCAAATACCTGTAGTGAGAACTACAATAGAGGTATTACTGATTGTAGATTCGGATAACTTAAGGTATTAAATGCCGAAATAACGTGTCTACAACTTTTAAATGGAAAATATTTTTTCACTTCTCCATACAACATGATTTTAGAATTTTAAGTTGATTTTTTTACTAAAGTCTCATATTAAATGCTATTTTGAGTCATCTGTAACAAAGTAAAGACTTTGTTATTAACCGAAAGATAATTGTTTTCGTGATACTTTTTCATTATGAGCCTACTGTCTATTTGACTTAGACCTACCTAACGATATATGTTTTTGTTACAGAATTGAAGTGTCGGTAGAAATGGTGAAGTGAGCGTCGCGATGGTGGCTAGTGTGGTAGCGCTGCTACTGGCCGGTAGCTCGCTCTTGCACGCTCTTGACATATGTGAGTACATGTACTATGTTATTTACAGAGGTCGGAATCTGCCGGTCATTGCAGGCATGTTGATGTGGACCCTTTTTTTAAAGTATGTTTTACTGACGATTATTTACGCTCAATACTTTTCAAAAGGTATTTAGACAACCTTCTCATTAGCAATTAATCTATGACCCAAGACATAGAAATTATCAGTATGATAAACTAACTTTGCAATTTTCTTCGTACTAAGTATCAATTGTGTTAATTTATAAAAGGAAATTAACGTCGCTCATTGACACCTCATCTGAAGTCTTTTGAGGCATTTTTATTAGGTACCTACATTTAAAAATGATTTGAAAGAGGTCCACTGTATCAACACTTGAATACGGTTCTGAAATAACCGGCAGAGTCCGGCCTCTGGTTATTTTTAGTAAATATATACTAGTTTAGTCCGTAAAATGTAGGAAAAATTTACTTATAAAATCTAGCGCCTTTAAAACGCATCGTGTTAGTTTCAAGGTAAGAGGGGGCAGGGGGGGGGGGGGGGTTCAAAATTCAAAAGTATTTTATTGCATGTAAGTACACTAGGTACATTTATACAACGTCAATTTTTTATCTACCCTTAATCCATCATAATATAAAAAAAATATTTTATGACAACAAATATGTATTTTAAAATACGTTCCTTGCGCCTTCTGTATTTTGCATTTTCATTCTTACTTATTTTCCCATTGGTGGGTCCACGTCGTGTTAAACCTCGTAAGGGTATTTGATGAGTGAAAATACCAAACGGTGTAAAAGCCCTACTTTTTCAACCGACGAAAAAAAAAGGAGGTTCTCAATTCGACCCGTATATATATATATATTATATTTTTTTTTTATGTATGACCACGCATAACTTTTTACAGAGCAGTCCGATTTTGAAAATTCTTTTTCTATTGCATAGGGTCTACTTCGAAGTTGGTCCCATTTAAATTTGAAGAAAAAAAATCTACCCTAAGGGTAGAAAATTAGGGGATGACTGATTAATTTCCTACTAAATTTTCATATTTGAACCAATTCTGTTGAAACTAGGCACAAATAAGTAGTTCTAATGACCCTACAATATAACGGAGACATGAACTTGATCTGATGACGGAGACGGAAGACAGTTGAGGGAACTCTTCAACGGTGTACAGCAGCTAACTCGTGTTTGGGCTTATTCATTCATCTTAATGAGAACTTTAAACCTAACTTATGATTTATTCGATTACGACTACCATCGATGGGTGAAGATGAGACGGAAGGCTGTCAAGGGAATGAATTAGTATATTTTAGTCACAAAAAAGTAAAAAATAAAAACTTTTTAACAAAAAAATTAAACCGCCGAAAAAAAGAAACTGAAAAGCGAAAAATAATAACGAGTTACCTTGTTAGTCTATAACTACGCTCCTACGCTAATGTAAACCTAAGTAATTTTGAGTCGTTTGTCTAAACAGTTTTGTTTAAAACGTGTTGTATTTGTCGTCGCCAGTGCCCTGATAGAAAATTATACCAAAGTTACCTTGTACTATTTCATACTTTACTTTTACTTTTTTTTTTTAACTTTTACTTTGTAAACCTTTGTCTTTAATAAAGCAAATTGTATTAAAAAGTAGGTAAGTATTTAATTGTAATCTTATATTCACTCTTCGTATTTTTCACCCAAAGAATAGTTTTTGTAAAATTATTTATTTTATGCGGACCCGTAATTTGTACAGTCGTCAAAGAGAAACAAATACCTACTATATTTTAACATTTTTATTGTGAAGAAGTTAATAAAAACATACGTGCAGCCAAAACACACGTACGCCATAGTCTACTACGCTAGCTCAGTGCGAGAAGTGAAATTGGCCCATTCAATATCTGACATATTTAGTAACTAAATGCCAGGATTTAGAAAGTATTTTATTCGTATTGCCCACGCTAATTTTAACAGAGAGATTACCCTGTGAGTGTGTTTTAACAAAAATCATCTGGGATAACAAAGAAACGTTACAAAAAACACTTTCAATTTAACGTTTAATCAGCACAATTTAATTATTATTTATTTATTTAATTACAACGGTTTAACCAATTACAGTAATCATTCAAATTGTAAATATCCATAAAGAACAATGTCATAATATTCAATATTAATTTATATATATATTTTTTATAGAATAAAAATATGTAAAATTTTATAAAAATAAAAATGTCACCATTATAAGGTTGAATCAACTTGAATCCCAACTCGTCCCCTTCCCATCTCGTCCCCCAAGAAATTATACCTACGAAAAATTCCCAACTCGGCCCCGTGCCATAAATCACTCAAAAAATGCTCCTTTTTATTTTAAAAAATACAGTCGCTTCGATATTTGTTAGACCGTTTTACGGTAACGATTAAGCGTTTATATTAAACATTTGTTTACCTTATATTTAGAGATTTACTTATAAATGTAATAATATTACGCGTATTACTAACTAAAACTTCTTAAAAAATACATCGAGAAAAGTATTTTTTTTCTTGGCCCTGGGCTTATCGGTTCACCCACCCAAAGATACCAAGTGACTGTACCATGTAGTGATTTATGGCACGGGGACGAGTTGGGAATTTTTCGTAGGTATAAACTCTTGGAGGCCGAGATGGGAAGGGGACGAGTTGGGACTACACCAGTTATGGTTAATAGTTTCTGTCATGCAAACGAAAATAATCTAGTTTATTTTCACACTAATTTCTTAAGAGATCCTAGTTTACGCAATTCCCCGTGAGTACCACTAGCCACTACCCTTCGAGTACTTAGAGCCAACTTGTATATTATTAGAGTAGTTTCTCCACGGTGCTGTACTGCAGCTAAAGCAGCCTTTGAAACTTAAAAGTCAATTACAACTCTTGCTTCGCCCTTTTGAGAAAGTCATAATTCGAATCCGAGTTTCTTTGCTTACCGATTTGCTTGGTGTCTTTACAGCGTTGCAAACTAAATTGTCTGAAGTTGAAAAAGGAGAGAAAAAACACATATTATATTTACTATGTAAATATATTTACTATGTATTACTATGTAAATATTATATATTATGTATAGGTACTAACCTATACATGTACATAACTATATTTTCACTGCTGCTTTTATTTCAATACTCGGCGCAGTGTTCTTTCATATTATATTTTATTTATCCTTTATAACAAATAAGTGATATACCTGTGAGTACTTGTTATCAGCATATTTATATCCATATTGTTATTTAAGTTGTAATTAGTCTGTAAGTACCCAAAAAAAGTAAATAAATAAATACCACTTCTGTAGGAGATAAGTTAGGTGGTAGTTTCTTTTTTTTCGTAAGTATTAGTCATAAGTACGTTAACGATTTGCTGAATGCCTGCAAATATGCACTATTAGGGCATAAGTCGTTTATGCGGTGACATGAAAATGTATGCAGAGTAGTCTGTCGATGACAAATACGACATACTGGGGCGCGGCGGGCGGCGCGGCATGGAACGAGCGGGGCAGAACGACCCGCGAAGTGCACTTGATGACCTAAAAAGTTTCCATTTTTGCATATTTTCGCCGTGTGTGAGTCGGTAGATATATTCTTTGCAAAAGGTTTTATGGCCTTGGAAACAGGCCCTTTTGATTCAGGATATTTATTTAAGGGCACCGCATTAATAACCGGTACGGCCACACTCACCTTTCTACCGAACTATTCACTAATCGCCTTCTTAATCATATCAGCCTTCTTAATATCTACCGAAAAACCAATAAATAAATAAAAATCCTTTTCTGAGTGAATCGGTTATAAATGTTTATTTTTTCGGACCAATACTTAGCTATATAATATTTTTAAAAATTCGTCAGGTATGAGTTCTTTACCATATTTTAAGAGAAAGTGGAAACTTTATTTTTTTTGTATCGGGCCTTTTTTTACAAAGTTGGAAAAAGAAACCCTCCAAGCGATATTTACGAAATAGAGTTACGCTTACTACGAAATACGCTTTACTTATAACTAGCTGTTGCCCGCGACTTCGTCCGCGTGGATTTTGGAAGTAGGTACCTATCTCTGCTATGTACAGATCGTATGATCGTATCGTAGATGTATGTATGTATCGTCTAGTTATAATTTTCCAATGGTAAAATGGATCATTCTAAGTACCTTCACCATAATTTAAGGTATACCATACCTTCAGGAACAAACTATGAACACCGTATCCAATTTGGTGAAGACAGATAAAAATTTAAAAAATTGTTGTTTTCACTTCTATTGCTCATAAGAATTCTCATATCAATTTTTATTATACGTGTGTATTTTTTAACTAATACAGTATGGGCAAAACCAAAACCATAGGAGATACAGGGAAACTGTCTTAGGAACCTTTAGGTATTTTTTCGTGATAACAATTTTGACATAGTAATCGGAGCAGCTGGAGTTCGGGTGGCATGCATGAATAAGTAGTAAGTTCCTAAGTACATTGCACAGTCTGTTTTATAAGAAAACATTTTATTAAATTTGACTAACTTCTGCTGCTTGGATTTTTTTCTTCCGATACAATAAAATGATTCTAACATGAAACTAAGTCGATACGCATTTTTTAAAAATAATAAAAATTATTTTTCACTGGCGTTCTATGAGAAAACATTTTATTGAATTTGACTAACTTCTGCTGCTCAGATTTTTTTCTTCCGATATAATGAAGTGATCCCTACATGAAACTGAGTCGAACCGCATTAAAAACAATATGTGCAAATTGTCTCATTTTTATGGACAACACACGCTTGACCAAAAAATTTCTATGTCATAAGACACTTTCCCTGCATCTCCTATGGTTTCGGACTTGCCTATACTGTCCCAGTTAAAAAAAAACACTGATATCTCCTATGTCTATGACATCGTCTTGTTACGTTAAATGATTTATCTGTAAATGACGATAACTTTTTTCGCTGTCATCCGATTTCAATGAAACAAAACCTATAAGTTGCGCCAGGCTGTGCTTAATCTACCTGTGAAAACCGCAAGAAAATCCGTTCAGTAGTTTCGGAGATTAGCGATTACAGACAGACAGAAAGACAGACAGACAGAAAGACAGAAAGACAAAAATATTTAAAAATGCTTTTTTGTGTTCTGTTACTCTTTTTTTATCGTCCACACTCATTTTTTTATAAATTTATTCAAAGTACAGACACACGGTTTCTACAGATTTATTATAAGTATAGATATTAAAATTCCTCGCACCCACTAGGCAGGTACTTAATGTGTAATATAATAATTAATATCGCAATGGATCAAGATTTGATAATGATTTCAATTTATGATGTGATGTGCCTCCTTAAACCACCGCAAGGCTGTTGATTAGTTTTAAAACTTCTAATTTAAAAATTAAACCAAGTTTGACAAATTCTCAAAATATCGACTGCTGATATGGAAACATCAGCTAATTCTCAAAATATCGACTGCTGATATGGAAACATCAGCTATAAGCTGCCTTTCCATTAAAATAAAATAAAAAATAAAAATAATAATAAAAAATTCGTAAGTATAATAATATCATTAAAATATTTATAGTTAACTGAAACCCCCTGAAGATATATAAATAGGTCACGATTAATGTAACAATTAATTTTGGTCAAATTATCTTTTTATTATCTTTTATTTGAAGTCACTACACTGCGTGCACTATTACTTCTTATTACTTAGTTAATGTGTTGTGTACATAATTAATTAGTATTCAAAATGTATTTGTTTTTCCTTACAACTATGACCTGAATTGACCTGTTGTTCTAAAGAAGTCTATCTGCCAAAATTAAGTAAAAATAAACGCCTATTTTCCAGCTCACACGGTCTCCCAGTGTACATATTTGATAAGTAAAACGGGAATTACTTCGTTAGGTATTTATGAAGGGCTGATACTCCGTCGTCAGTTGTCCCGGCTCCAAGCGGCTCGACTGCGATGTCGCTGAAATATCGAAACTTCGTAAACTCCTACCTAACATTGTCACAACCGTTTACTTTAAGTATAACCGTCATACTAGTGTGACAGACTGGAGTGAGTTCGCCCCGTTCGTTGCACCCTAGCCAATTATTCAACCCACTCCCAATACTATACCTACTAAATGCTGTGCCCCCCAGAATCTCTGAAAGTTTTCTAATAGTTATATTATATTGTTCAGTGTCCGATACTGCTATATGTAACGTACATAGATGTAACTACCGATCGCGCTGATTCTGAACGATATTACCGAATCCAAGCCATAGCCAACAACGTTGCTTGCATGTACACGTTTGGCAAACCTTAACAAATGCAAACGTGTGGAGTTTGGCTTGCGTTTGTAAAGGTTTGCCTAACGTGTACATGCAGCATAACGTTTTCGGTTATGATTTGGATTTGATAATATCGTTCAGAATTAACGGGATTGTCCCCCAGGTCCACTACAAATATTTGTTACACCTTGTATAGATAAGTACCGAACACATTTTTCGCTACACAAGTCGGCTCTCGACGAAGTATTGAATATTTGCCGTGGCAAAGTTGCATAAATTGTGTGCCGTCAAATTCTATTTTGTTCGGGAATGTTCTTCTAATTCGCCTCCCTTTTTAGGACAAAGTACTCCAAATTCTTTCAAAATATTAAACTTTAGATATAAATTCGAGTAGGGTACACTTTGTCCAAATGCTGTGATGGTATCTGAAATCACTCCACTCCCAGTTTTCATTTTTGTATGAGGTGCATGACTAAGGTTTTTTTACATACTTACCTATAAACATTCATACATACATAAATAATACCCGTATAATATATTCACGTTATGTCCCTGACGGACGGGGCAGGCAAAAATCATCATCATCATATCAGCCTGTAGACGTCCACTGCTGGACAAAGACCTCCCCCAGGGATCTCCACGACGACCGGTCCTGCGCTAACCTCATCCAGCTGGGTCCCGTCGGTCCACCTTGTTGGAGGCCTCCCTACACTGCGTCTTCCGATACGTGGTCGCCACTCGAGAACCTTTCTGCCCCAACGGCCGGCAACAGCAGTCAAAAATAATACTTTTTAAATAATATAGGTACCTATCTATTTTGTACAAATCAAAAACATGTTTGTGAAGGCTAACTAGATCAAACGATTTACTGTAATAATGTCCAATCTGAAAAATGTCCAACGTCCATGCTTGAACTGAAAAATGTCCAAACTGAATAATGTCCAATCTGAAAAATGTCCAATCTGAAAAACGTCCAACCTGAAAAATGTCCAACCTGAAAAATGACAAATCTGAAAAACGTCCAATCTGAAAAATAAATAAATAGCGGTTTTTAAGGTTCTGTAGTGTAAAATGTTCCAGATTGGACATTTTTCAGATTGGAAATTTTTCAGGTTGGACATTTTTCAGGTTGGACGTTTTTCAGATTGGACATTTTTCAGATTGTACGTTTTTCAGATTGGACGATTTTCAGATTGGACATTTTTCAACGGTTGGACGTTTTTCAGATTAGACATTATTATCGTAGATCGATCAAACCTGTGCTTCTGTTTAGGTAACTCGCGCGACAAAGCATCCATCGAGTGACACATCTTATTTATACATTGGCATGGATGTGCTACTTCCTAAAATTTTAATTTCATAATATTAAAAGATAGATTAATCTAATCTTTAAAATAATACTATTATTATCAGGGACAGCATTTTAATATGTAAAGATTATCTTTATCTGTGTGTGCGTGTTCTATTCTGCAATAACAAACTCTATGTCAAGCTTGGCGAATGCAGCATACGCCTGAGGCCATCTGGTCCAGAAGTATATTTTAGGCTGTTGAAATTCACTGCAATTTCATAGACTTCTCTGTTAGCTTCCACTACATGATCAGATCACGTAGTAAGTACTAGAAATAGTCCTTCATAATCCGCGCCACCACATGTGCTTTTCACATGGTATGAACGGGCCCAATAAAATACATTGACTAAGTACTTATGTAGTTTTGAATAGACACGTCGTCGTCGCTGCCTCTCAAACTCTGTTACATTTGCGGCTGCACTCTCTTTAAAACTTAAAGCCGCTTCGCTCGGACGAACGACAGGAAATGTAGCGGAGATGTAAAAATTTCTTAAACTCGTCTGCTAAAGGAAATTCAACATTTAGAGAATTTACGCTCGAATTTACTTGTCTCCTGCACTATGGAAATTGGATAAGTATTTGAACAAATTTGTCGTTCTAGAGTTTGCATCAAACCACGGCCTCTTGCGCTCGAGCATAACGGTCATGCCACTTCGAGGAGTTATGAATCGTCAGGGTATCATCATCATCATCATCAACAGCCTATTAATGTCCCCACTGCTGGGGCTCAGGCCTACCCTCTTAACGAGGGCGTTCGGGCTATAGTCCACCACGCTAGCCCAGTGCGGGTTGGTGGACTTGACATGCGCCTAAGAATTTCTTCTTCGGCGTATGCAGGTTTCCTCACGATGTTTTCCTTCACCGTTTGAGAGCAGTCAGTAAATGTACTTAAGTTTCGAAAAAAAACCCATTGGTACATGGCCCAGCTGGGGATCGAACTCCGGACCTTTCGATATGATAGGCCGCGTCTTATCCCCTACGCCACTGACGCTCTCATGCGCGTCAGGGTATCCTTTTATAGAATAAATAGTTTTCTCCAGAACGATCAGAACGATCTAGGCGAGATATTGTTTGGACAGAGGGATACTTAGATAGACTGTCGCTATTATAACTTACATGCCTGCTTATATTACCCGCGGGTTCAGTCGCCAGGCCCTTCTCACGATTGCCTACTAGTAACCTTTAAAGGTACTGCTAAGTGATCTTTGTCTTACCTACTGTCTTTCTAGACGATATGTCTCGAAAATCCTCTCGGTATAAAATTAAATACAAAATAGGGTCCGTCTATCGAGGTATTTCCGCAGGGTGGCAACACACTTCTGGACTGTTCCCGCAGCGTTCAATCTAAAGCCTGCTAGTTAATTGGCGATGTAGCCACTTACGGCCAACTGGGATGTCTGTTCGTTTGCCACTTTATTCCTTAAAAACCAGGCGCGCTCGTTATATCAATTTCCAGCCCCTTCTGCTCGAGTGCTAGTTCCTTAATTTCATTATTTGTCACGAGAGTATCTGTTTCGAGAGCACATAAATTCAAAACTTATTGGTACTTGAAATGTTTGTAAGTAACTGAATCTCAGTAGAGCCTAACGTAGTTAACTCAGGGCTATTAACGACCTTTGCTGGACATACCACACTCTTGCCTTATTGGGGGCAATATGTAGGTCTTTGTACTATTAGAGCTCGCGGGTGTGTCAGGCCAGGAACATTGAAAATAAGGTAGTTTTATTTGACACTTGACACTTTTTTAATTCCAAAAACTTGTCCATGTGATCGGGATCACATCCTTAAAACGATTTATTGACTGTTTTCGAGATCTCGTCACATATTCATAATCGGCCGAGTATGTTTAGGAGATACCGTTACGTTGCATATCGCACTTTTCCATGTTTTACCCCCTATACTGGAGGCGAATTTACCTAGGCTAATGCAGTTCGGTCATGCACGCAACCATTTTGCATTTTCTTCAAAAATCTCAACTTCCTTGTAGTTTAGAAAACCCACATCGCGTAGACTTTGTTTCGATACTGGAGTCCTTCAGTTAACTTTTTTAATGCTCTTCAAAAACTTGTATGATATATGGTATCATATCAGAAACACTTCTAATACCAATATTAGAAACATTTCTAATCATGATAATACATATTGTATAACTAGTAAGTATTATGTAAGAAGTACTGGGAAGCTAGTCGCCATGTCAATGTCTGTACATAACATGGACGCCCTTAATATTTAATTAGAAACTTCTCTCGCGCGGCGGCGGTTGGGGACGCCATGGCTCGATGAAGTTAGTTATACGAAGAATTATAAATTCCCTACTTTAGCAGTCGCACTTTGTGCCTTCATATTTCGAATCGTTTCACTAAAACTTGCATGAAATTATGAAATATTCCCGAAAAGATCGCCCGTGTAGATTTTCGTAACTCCAAGTTTAGTTAAGTAGCTTGTTTACGGGGAAAGGAGAGTATATTGGTAAAATCTCCAGTCTGATACCTATAATATTAATAATTATAAGCCGTTCAGATCAGACATGGTAGAAAAAAGAAAGTACTTTTCAAAGCAGATTATCCATTTAATACCGGGGGATTAAAAAAAAAACAATAATGTTTTCTTCGTGCAAATGGAAAATGTCTAAATCCGTTTAATTTGCACTTTTTTATTTCTAAGTTTTTATTTTTAGTAATTTTATTTTTTGCTAGTTACATTATGTATTCTGTGCTAGATAGTTCAAAGGATTAGTATATTATTTTCTCCAATTAATCTATCCATTGCACGTTATCCCTAAAAATAGGACCTATACAATCGACAACTTTGCCAATTATCGCGTCTTACTATTTAAAACGCTTATTATTAGAAGTTAAGTTTTCTTTTTAGCGTCTAGCTAGCGTTCCTCTTCGACTTCTCATTCATTACGGTTGATATCCTTCAAATTAACTTCATGAGCTCTCTCCAGACGAATGAGTGACTTTAAACATGCCTATTAGGTACCTATACCGTCTACCTGTGTCCAAGTTTCTACTTCGTACACTGTATTGTGGTAGTTATAACCAGCGAACTTTAATAAGTAATAAGAACAAAAATATATATTTATATTGCGCTAAAATCTGTACGTGATAGTATAGCGAAGCTTTGTTTGTCCGTTAGTCCGTCTGGCTTTCTGTCCGACGACGACGGATAGAAAAGCAAATAATATTAGTTTTATGTTTGTTTTATATTACCTAACGTTCTAATATTTTATATGAAATAAAATAAAGAAATAAATAAATCAAATACTATACTGACTGGGTGACTGGACAGATTGAACTAAAAAACCTTCCATTGTTTTTCGGAATGTTTAAAAAATTGCAAATTGTGTGCGACGTAGGTAAGTACCTACACTTTTTTCTTCGTTACCACAAAACACAATCCCAGTGTAATATAATATCACTGTGAAATTAAGTAGCATTCATAAAATCAAAAGTTAGATTTGGACACAGTTCACGTAGCCTCCACCGGTGTCTGTTACAATGGCGAATCACGTCATGCTCGATGATTTTAAAGAATAGAGGCGGATGCGGCGCGTGCATCTTAGGGCTTGTTCCGACCTATCAGAGAACGTACTTTTCATACTAAATAGGCTTTCATACTACACGAAACATTAAAGTAAACTCCGCCAATAATATTACAACGATGCACACTTAACCCTCAACTGTTTATTGCTTACACAAACAAAATCGATAATGACTTATATAATCGACCAAAAAAAGTAGTGTACCACCCTAAAATTTATATTTCATTTGCACATCTTAAAACAATAAGCTCTATTTTCACAGCCAAATCAATATCATGCATGCATATTATGAGTACTCGGGTAATCTATACAACTACGACTTGTCATATTATCTATTCTGTGCAACTACAGAATATATAAAGTACTAGTACAACATCAGTTTTTTATCTACTACTTTTATTGTATAATAGCTTTCCAGAACTAATTTTCCTAATTTTAGTATATATTTTTTTTACTTTTATTGTATTATATGTATGAAAACTGGTATGTAAAATAAAGTTACTAAATAACCTAACTCCGCAATAATGGTTTAAAATGAAGCACCTGTAATTTGTCTAATTGCATTGTTGTAAATCATTCGTACGGTATTGATTCAGTCGTCGGTTGTCATTTATAAATTTGTGCCCGCTTGAAATTACCCTGGGCACAAATTAAAGTCGCCTTTCATTATGCATGTACCGAGTTTCTACGCTGCTTTTATCGATCCTCCATCAGTGGACATGTAATTATGAGCTGTGTATACAAAGTTACATCTGTGTAATGTAGAGGTGGTTTGGGCGGTCATTATGGGGGTATCATTTACAATGTGAGACCCTAACTTTTTAATGAAGTCCTTCATGACATGAGAAATATCGAGTCTGATAAATAACTTTTTTGTTTGTTAGTGATATTTACGTGAGATTGTACCATTTTAATATGTCGGCCATAAGCCGACGAAATCAATTCACGTTGGGTTACTACAACAAAAAAGGACTACGTTGGACACCTAAAAAGGACACCTAAACTAACATTTGACAGGTAATAATTTAAACATCTCATATCTACCTAAAATCTAGCTAAATTAAAAAGTAGCCTGATTTTTTTTCCTGTCGCATGAAAAAACTTGAGTGGGTACTTGACCTGTTGGTACTACGTGCGTGCATTATCGTAAAGATCAATTTATGATGGTTTTGTTGTGAGCTAGCAACGTAGGTATCGTAAATCGTAAGCGAACCGAATGCATCGTAAGCGAGCCGTGCGTGAGTGACGTAAGTTGATACGAAACCTCCCAAGAAAAACGAAACGGGAAACTCTCTATTTTTAGTTACCTACTCCTTTCTTTTGTGGGTGACTATACGACGAAATAAGTTACTTTAAGTTCTATTCGCCGGTAGGGATTTTCTGTCTGATAGAGTGCCGCGTTCAAAGGCAGATATGGACGCACTGTCTCGTCTGACCATTGTTCGGGGTTTTGCCTTCTTTGTTCCTTCTTTTTGCATTTTATTCTGCCTTTCGCAATAAAAAGTTTTACGTCAAAAAAATTCAGTGGCGTCGCCGCCGCCGCCTCGAATATATGTTAAAGAGGAAGATTTACTTACATCCTGCTAATTATCAATGCAATACCTACATATTCTCTCTTCATGTTTCTGAGCTAGTACTTTGACAGATGGACAGACAGACTAGTTGTCTCAGCAATAGGGCTCTGTTCGACCCTTAGGTATGTACGGACGCCTTAAAAACGACCAGTTGAGAGTCGGACACGCGCACCAAGCGAGGGTTCTGTAACTTGAAAGGAGACGTATAAAATAATAGTTATATAGTTTCTATAGGGTTTCTAGGGTTATTTTTGGGGCCGCATCAAAAACTGTGTTAGAGACATCGTTTTACTTTTCCTGTAATAGATACTTTGATGAACCTCTATTAACCCTAATTATTCAGTCAGTTCAGTCAATTTGCAAACTTCATTGACCGAGCGAGCGAATCGTCTAAGTTTCGAGATTGACCAAAAATGCTAATGTCCGTCTGTCCTTCTGTCTTTCTGTATGTAATTCTCTACAGGTCGCATTTTACAACCGATTTTGACGAAAATTTGGCATAAGTATAAATTTTAATTAATTTATTACCTACAAAATGAGTAGAATAAAATTTTGAAAAACATTTTTTTAGAGTACCTACCATACTCGCAAAGTGGGACTGAACTTTTTTTTTCTAGTGAATCCCATAGTGTGGGATATCGTTGGATAGGTCTTTCAAAAATATTGCTGGTGTGTGAATACCATTTTTTCGATTTAGGGATCCGTTGGCGAAATATTAAGCTTTAAAGCGGTAATTTTTGTTAGAGTCACGTGTCCCCCCCCCCTGCCAGCTAAACGGTTGCTTCTGGAAATGTGAAAAAATTTATGGCAGTAGCATAAATAACGTAGTTACAAGGAAAACTATTACGGCTAAGTAGGTTCTATTAGTTTTTGAGTAATAGTGGATCGACTTATGAAAGTTGAAAAAATAAATTATGTTCATAGAACTGCATACGTAAAATGGAAAATTATTTTTTTCCGCGTGATATCCATGGTGTGGGGTATCGTTGGATGGGTCTTTCAAAAATATCGCGGGTGTGTGAAAAACATTTTTCGATTCAGGGATTAAAGTTAAAAAAAAAAAACATTAAAATTAAAATGCAAATTTTTGTCACTTTAGTAGGTACTTTTTCTATCTCCAACTACAAAGTTGACTTTTGTTGATTTCTTTTAGGTTTGGTATATAAGGGCTGGCGAGGTCTACTGTTCTCACGGAACTACTAGTAGATAAGGTTTTTTTAGACATTTTCCGTCATAAGTCGAAAACTATGCACACTTATGAAAATGAAAACATACTTTAGAGTGTATAATGAAACCCTTTCATATGAAGCCCCACTTGACCTAATGACCCCTCTTTAAAACGTCGACCCCTTTTGAAACCGACTTTTTACCAAGTTTGTTGGTAAATAATGTGAAATTTCGACACCATTTCGGCCAATTTAGCAATGAAACTATTTTGTCTTAAAAAAGTTATAGTTAGCAGTTGCTGAGACAAGCAGCTATCACAGATAGATACACGAAGTTGGACCATAAACCAATTTTTTACAATTTTGGTTCGGACCCCTCTAACTCAGTAATAGGCAGTGCTGGAATTTATAATGGCTACACCACATGAGCTCACACGTCATCAACGCCAATGGTCAGATTCCCTTGCGACAGTAAGTTATTAATTTATCTACCGTCCTTATCGATTACCCACGAGAGAGAGAGAGGAGGCAGTATAGTAAATCAACTATCAAGTAATGTGTCATACGGCATCAAACAAAACTAGATCATAAATTCCGCCTACGTATACACACGACCATTTATCAAAGTATACGATATGTCAATGTATTTTTTTATACTCCTAGAATATTTTGAAAAAGTAATATTTTTCCTGTAAGTAGGTACCTATTGTTATTTATTTTCATAATTTACCTTTCATTACCGGGATATTTTACTTTAATTGTTTTTTAAGTTAACTCGCGGGCAGACAAACGGACAAAAAAATAGCCCGTCCATTTCGACGTTACCTACCCGTTTTGACGGAACCCTAAAAGCGAAAATACAAAATGCTAACGACTCCCTTGTACAATGAAAGTAATTAAAATAATAGTTTGGAACGACATCACGCAAAGTGGTTTTTTTTTTCGTAAAAGAAAAACCAGGTAAGTACATTGTTGAAAGTTATTGGCGTATGTACGTTTGTACAGAAGTCAGTGCCCGTGTATCTAGGCTAAACATATCCGTTTCGTGAAGCAGTCAAGTGATTCTGAAATTTATACGAACCAAAGGCAATATTGTATGCAGAATAAGGTAACAGTCAATCGTTTTATGTTAAAAAAAGTATATTGCTTTCGTGGGTATGAATGGGTAGAGAGTCGCCACTGCGCTGTTTATTATTCATTAGACGACTACATGTCACGCAAGAGCATAAGCACGCACAAGCCCAGTAGTGCTCAAACTTTCCCTCATCCCACTTTTGTAATCCCTCCATCCATCGTAACCGCAACGACTTTCCACCGATATTTTCTATCAGCCTGTAGCTGAACAGCGTCCCGCCTGTTAAAAATGCTATTCAATTTACCGGACGTCAGAGGCACGCTCACTTTGCGAACCACTGGATGACATAAATGGTTTTGCTTAAACTGGGGATCATTTATTCGTGTTTATTAATATTCAGAACGGGCTTTATGACGTTTGCAATTTGTTCTCGCGAATGAGCAACAAGAGGTCGCTGCTTACGAGACACGCGACAAACGAACTTTATTTGCATTTGTTTGACCTATTACCGTTTGTCTTTTGTTCTGTAGACGAGTTAATCACAATGGTTTTTTTTCTATTCTATTCATACCTTCTATAGTATTTTCTCAAACAAGCTTGGAAATGTGAACATTATTTTGACAACCTTCTTCGAGATAAATCGACAATGCTGTACTGGTCGAATACATGAGAGCAGGCGGCCAAATTATTTGAATGAAAATCCACCTCTGTCGTGCCTAGTGGTCAAATAATTACTATGAAAATTCATACTGTCGTGTGACCATGGCAACCACGGAGGTAACTTAACAAAAGTTTTATTTAAATTTCGAACTGCCTTGCAAATTGAAAGCTGTTTAGTGTAAAAAAAAACAAATGAACATTTTGGCGCGTGGCAAATTATTGTTGTTCGCAACGAACTTTACTTACTAAATTTCGCTGGTTGTTCGTCATTGATTTTGGAATTTAATATAATAATTGTTGGTTTATTTGAAAAAATGAGTTCAAGTGAAGAAAGTGAGTGTGATGGGATGACTGATAAAGCGTCAAAGTATGTTCAATGCCACTTCACTTCACTTCCAATCTAAGTGGAAATACCGTAATGAAAACTTGTTGCTGCGAAAATGTATGTACTAGTAGTTCCGTGAGAACAGTAGACCTCGCCAGCCCTTATAAACCAAACCTAAAAGAAACCAACAAAAGTCAAGTTTGTAGTTGGAGACAGAAAAAGTACCTACTAAAGTGACAAAAATTAGCACTTTAAAGCTTAATATTTCGCTAACGGATCCCTGAATCGAAAAATGTTTTTCACACACCCGCGATATTTTTGAAAGACCCATCCAACGATACCCCACACCATGGATATCACGCGGAAAAAAATAATTTTCCATTTTACGTATGCAGTTCTATGAACATAATTTATTTTTTCAACTTTCATAAGTCGATCCACTATTACTCAAAAACTAATAGAACCTACTTAGCCGTAATAGTTTTCCTTGTAACTACGTTATATATGCTACTGCCATGAATTTTTTCACATTTCCAGAAGCAACCGTTAAGCTGGCAGGAGGGGGGACACACGTGACTCTAACAAAAATTACCGCTTTAAAGCTTAATATTTCGCCAACGGATCCCTAAATCGAAAAAATGGTATTCACACACCAGCCATATTTTTGAAAGACCTATCCAACGATATCCCACACTATGGGATTCATAAGAAAAAAAAAGTTCACTCCCACTTTGCGAGTATGGTAGGTACTCTAAAAAAAATGTTTTTCAAAATTTTATTCTACTCATTTTGTAGGTTTAATTAATTTATACCTATGCCAAATTTTCGTTAAAATCGGTTGAAAAATGCGACCTGTAGAGAATTACAGACAGAAAGACAGAAGGACAGAAAGACAGAAGGACAGACGGACATTATTAGCATTTTTGGTCAATCTCGAAACTTAGACGCTTCGCTCGCTCGGTCAATAATGTATTAAATAAAATGTTCTACATAGGTAATAGTTTGAATTTCCGCGCATTTGTTTGAGAAAACTACTATACAAGCCTTGGCCACAACCAGGCATTGATGGACTCGCGTATTCGTACCTCGGCTGCGCATCGGCCCACATCCACACGTTCGTCCATCAACGCCTAAGTTGCAGGCCGCTGCAGTAATGTACTATTTTTTTCGTAATGTTTTAATAGCCCGTTATTCACCCGCGGGTAATTTTTATCAATGGTTTTCTACGATAAAAAAAACCGGCCAAGTGCGTGTCGGGCCACACACAGCGTAGGGTTCCGTAGTCTAGTTCAGCTTGTATGCAGTTCTAAAACTTTAAATTAGGCTGCCTAAGTAGTTTCTTTTCTATTAGGTTATTTATTTCCAACAAAGACTCTCTTACCTTTACTGTTTCATTGTCATATTTATTACCTAGGTACATTATAATGTACGTACCTTTGTGTGCATGCATCCGTAATATCTATATAGATATACGGTATATTATTGTTCAGTCAGTAATTAATTAGTTACGTCTTTAGTTAATTCGTATATTCTGTACACTTATTGCGTCTTTAGTTGAACGATTCATAAGTTACGAACAACGACCTACCGTGTGCTGTCTATATTCGTTGGCTGCGCGACTACTCGCTGATTGATATCATTGCCTGCGGTGCCATATATTATTGCTGACGACTGCGTCTCAATGAATTTAAAGTAAGTGAATAGACTACTGTCCTATGTAAATAAGGATGCACTGTGCAAATTCAAAGTGAATCCTATTGAAATAACGAGACCTTTAAATAAAACATTGATTTTGCTGCATCTGACTCGAAGATAACGAATACAGTGCAAATGGCTTCTCTTATTTCTTTGTGTAAGTATTCAATATTTCCAATAGAATGAATAGGAGCGCTGTCAGACAACCGAGCGAGACTACACCCTATACGCTACTAGTTGCACTTACCTACTTAGTTTTAATTAAGTGATATTATGTAATGTTGCTTTTTCATAGTATTTTTGTTGTCCCACCATTGGGCTTAAACCGCGCCTCGCTCCTTCGCTTTCGTTTTGGTCTTCCGCCACCTCGCGGCAAACATTGCGTGGGCACCCTCCCCCATATTTCCTGGTACATGCGGTATAATATACGTCGCCTGCCCATTCCCACTTCATTGCTACTACTACAAACAACAGCCATAGGCATAATGCCTGCTTTATGAGACGTCTTATTTCAACGATAAATATCACTAGTTGTTTGTACTAAAATCGAGCAAGGCCAACCTATTACAAAATATCTAGAGTGAAAGACACTACCACCGTTGCGAGGACAACATCTGAAATTTAACCGCACTAACTTAAACTCTTATACGTTTCTAGGCAATAAAGTTTCCAGTTCTGGAACACGCTTTTAGACGATGTGCGGTTTCCGTCGCATCATTAACTCATTTAAGAATCGCCGAGACAACTGGTTTAAAACAAATACACCTTAAATTAAAATGTCTGATTTAGATTTCATTTTGGACATGATACACTTGTTACACAAATTTTAAATAAGTAGGTACCTATTTGCTTAATATTAAATAATTGAATCTACAAAATATCTTAAAATAATAACGTTAAAATTCAAATTGCATACTTACAGCAAAATAAATTCTATACTTACAAATCGAACTAAAATTTAACTTTCTAAGTTTTTGTTTATTTGATTTGATGGCTGCCAAAGTAAAGGAGCTCTAACAACTCCTGAATTCGTAGAATCTTTTAGCTGATTCAGTATTCTATTATAACAACGTAGAATCTTAAACATACTCATATTATAAATTAACTTTGTGACAAGTAAAACCACTAAGAGACTTTTCAACACTGTGTAATAAGCATATAAGATATTTTATTATTAAGACTTAAGTGATATTGTGACATTTTAATTATACAATTTCGCGAATTTGTGTGTTGTATATTTATAATTATAAAAAGCGTTAATGCTATTCGTCTATGGCTGATAATAAACAATAAGCGGAACGTAAGACGCCACCCGTGGGGTCTTTATTCGTAAGTGCGGTAAAGTACTCATAAAAACAACATTTATTTCCATAATTATGGACTCGTGTACACTCTCCGTGTTATCTAATGTTTGCCCGGCGCGGCGCCGGCGATGGCATAGGCGTTAATTGTAAGATATTCACACTGAATGCCCCATTTTTTTTAATTACGTGAGCTATTCGATTGTGAAACAGTTTGAAATTAAATTTCTTCCAATAAAAGACGTGCATCGCGCCGCACTTGAATGGTATGATTGAAGCTGCTGTGTACTGGATGTCGGCGTGAGGTAGGAGAGCCACGCGAGTTCAACCAAAAATAATAAGGAGGATATATTTAATGGACCGCTACCTCATCTTTCAAATTTAAATATATTTATTCATAAAGATAGGTAGGTACATACAAGTAGGTGGTCAAATTTATAGGTGCTCTATGTTTTACCAATCGGCATATGAAAATCCAGCTTTAAATTTTAAATTAATTGTATGTGTTTATCTATAGTAACTAGATATTTACATCGTTAATTTTAAAAACCAAAGCAAAACAAAACTGAGACAGAAAAACAGTAGATATTAGTATATATGTTAGCATTTATTTAGATCATGTCATTAAAAAACATCTTAATATTAAATTAAATTGAGTAATTATCTTACTTTTGATACTGAATGTCATTGACCTAAGCGGTTTGTGGTTATATTTCAGAAACCTTCCCCGACATGGCGTGAAGATATGTATGTATGTATCTTCCCCGATTTCGATTTTGAGATATAATATTATGATTGACTTTGGTGGTTTTTGCAATTAAAATAAGTAAGTAGTGCCTAATAAATGTATTTTTAAGGTTCCGTACCTCAAAATAGGAAAAAAGAACCCTTATAGGATCACTTCGCTGTCCGTCTGTCTGTATGTCAAGACCCTATTTCTCAGGAACTCGTGGAGGTATCAAGATGAAATTAATATCAAATACTTGAGTATATATCAAAGGCCTGAGCCTGCAATCCCAAGGAGCTGTGAAAAAATCAAACTTCTTACTCAACACAGTCAGAAGATATGGCCGATTTGCCGCATTTTTTTAAGTATTATGGTAATCAATACCTATGGGGTACTTCCCGTTGACCTAGAATCATGAAATTTGGGAAGACAAGCAATGGACACAAGTAATGGAAAAAATCCGAAAACCGTAAATTTGTAGTTACAACCCATAAAAAGTATTTTTTCTATTACCGACAAACTTAATTTTGCGTAGAATAAAATCATCCATGTTAGATACTACTTATATGATAAACAACAAAATAACGATTTTCGATTTTTTTTCTTTAATTAAATATGTATGGAACCCTCAGGACGCGAGTCCTACTCGCACTTGTCCGGTTATTTTTAATGTTGGGTCGAGTTGAGTATATAAAATGGACAGAGCTTTTAAACTTAACACCATTTTCTTTTTAAAAGAAGAGGGTAGGTGCACTAGGGGGTGACGGGCAGACGGCCCCCAGTTCTGAACCTCGTATAAATAAATACGAGCAGCTATGTCCTAATTCTCTTAAGAGTTTGCTTCGTCTAGACCAGTTACCGGGCGACAATTCCAATTTCGCTGGGTACGATGAATTTATGTAAATAAATCCTTATAGCGTCATGTCAACGGAGTGCAATGTTATTTGGGCTTGCTCGACCGTTTAAGTCTAATATTAACACAAACATAGCATAGTTACGTACGAGAGACATGTTCACGAAATTCCCATCAGCCTGGACAGAGCATCTCTATAGGTCTGTCAAAGGGCGTAATTACATTGTCGACATCGATTCGCCTGCGGTGAGTTTGGGCCGGATGCTCCTGCTGACATCGGAACCTTATTTACAGTGTAATAGTGACCATTTTGCTATCGCCGAGGCTTTTGATCGCTTCGATGAGGACAAAATGTAATTAAACCCTGGAACATATGTCAGCACCCGGCTTTGGCCAGTCCACCATGTCTACCTTTAAGTACGTTTTGTATTTATCTACCTTTTCCACAGTCGGTGACTGTAAATGAGGAAATGCACGATATTTTTTATTATACGAGAATCCTTTTAAGTTAATTACAAATTACCTACTTATTTGTACACAGGATGAATACCTAGCTCCGCCTCTATACCAGCCAACTCTAATTATTTTTTTCCATTGAAAAAAAAGCAGTATCGATTACCTGCTGACATCCGGTCCATTATCCACTTTTATCACCTGGTTCCGCTGTCTTTTTAACCACTAAAGTAGTTCCTGTATATCCTATTATTATTGAGGGCTGGAATTCTGTGATAAGCAGTTTCAATCTCGAAGTTACGTTCGACGCCATTGTTGCTCGGATAATTTATTCGCGTACGATCTGCTAGGCTAGCCTGCTAGTTTGCCAGAACGTTGTGGAAAAGAGAGATAGCACGTCCATGGCCTGTATTCAGTTTGTGTTATTTTATACCTTATCTATAAAAAAAGTCCACTGTTAATCCCAGGCCTCTCGCAAAGTCATGGAAGGTTTTATGCTCGAATCACCACGCTGGGCCGGGGTAGTGATTGCAGTTTATATAAAAAACATTAAGGCTGCTCATCAGGAAATTAGTGTTTTTTTTCTCTTGTCGGATTCATGAGGTGCACCAGGAATGTTCGAATCTATTTGGTGGCGCGGGGAGTAGCTAATTTTTTTGATTCATGACAGTGCACCTGTCAATATTATCCAAATTATAGTCCGCCTTTTGGGACCTCACAATGTCGCGTACACGAAATATATACCTACATACTTTCGGCAGTGTCCCGAGCGGTCTCAATGTGCAGACGATGCATCGTAAAATAGATCGCGATGTGACCACCTAACACATCTATTTATCAGATCTTTTAACCGCCGCATATAATATGTAGGTACAACATGCAAAGGAAGATTAGAAGTGGTGCTCATAGTTTAGATCCATGTGTAGTGCCATATAAAAATATACATAATGATTATTTATTTACCTATCCGCGTCTTCGTTCGTGTTACATGGTATTTATTTCAGACTAGTACCGCCCATAAAAAACACATTATTATTAAATTGTTATAAAAAAATATCAAATTGAATTAAAATAGAGATGAGGAGTAATGAATTAAGTAGTGTTTATGATGTTTTATTAAACTATATACTTACTTAAGTTGTCACTGTACTACGTTTCATTAAAATCCGTTTAGCCGTTATGTCGTTGATCAACAAACAAATAAACAATGCAAACTTTAGCATTTATGGTGTTGGATTTTACAAAATAGCATTTTTTTAAATTGTTTTTTTAACGAAGCCTTGGACTAATTGATGTTTATGCACAGCATTATAATATGTAACCTAAAAAACACTCGCCACACCGCCAGGTCAGTTTGTTGAATTACTAGTTTTTTAAAATTTAATTAATTAAAAACTGGATGAAGTTAGAGGACCGGTCGTCGCGTCGTGGAGATCCCTGGGGGAGGCCTTTGTCCAGCAGTGGACGTCTACAGGCTGATATGATGATGATGAATTAGAAGAATTATCCGCTACCGCGCCCGCTCGTCTCTTATATATTTGCCTCAATATTATATATTCTGTGCCTCAATACAGCAGCGGCGCGGACGTGGCGACAATGGCGACTACTTGCACTGAATTATCAACCCGCGACTTATTATTTTATGTGTGAATAAATATAACAGCTAGTTCGTTCCCAGCCATACCTACCACACACGCGACAACCGTTTGATAGACTTACTAATAAGTTATTAGTAATAAACATTAAGCGACCCCGAGTTTTTTAATTATATCGATCGTGAGATTATCAATGAAATTACCTTTACTTATGGTGTCAAACTTGAAACTTGTATTATAAATGCGAAAAGTGGTTTGTTGCTGTTAACAAAGGCCGGAACGTACCAAATGCGTGCATGCGTGACGTGTGTGGCGGTGGCAGCTCCGTCGGGTTGATAATGTATGAAACTGTATGGGAGACGTCTGCGTAACGTATCCATCAGGCACCGGGGTGTGAGCTATGTCTGTCTGTTTCATACTATAGGCTCAGAATTCAGATGGCTTGTTCTGTATTCTGCTAACATGCTTGCTAAAGATAGTAACATCATCTTCATATCAGCCTGTAGACGTCCACTGCTGGACAAAGGTCTCCCCCAAGGATCTCCACGATAATGGCGGCGAAAAAAAAGTATGCTTTCAAAATATTAATACCTATTGTATTTACATACCTATATGTACCTCTAGTTTGTTTCATTGTTGATAAGTAAGTGAATACCCTACACTCTACAAATAATGTTTACACAACTACATTGGAACTAGATTAAATATGTGTACAAAGCGTGAACGTCTAAAATGTACCATTTATATAAATGTTTGCCAGATAATAAGTTTATTTATTACCTATCACTGTACCAACTTTTGTCAAAATCAAAAAATCGGGACAAACATGTAGGTACAATTATAAAAGCTATAAATTATAATATTAGTTTTATAACTTGTATTATAATATCTGTATGCACCTGTTTACCTAATGGGCCTGTATTTTCATGTCATCGGAAAATATTTCTGCTTCCCTTACCTGCCACGAGGAAGAGCCTTTGATATGTTGATTGCACAAGTTTATGCGTCAATATAATTCAAAGAAAATCACATGGACCAATTATGCCCGAACCAGACTCGTTTATTATGCAAAAGAAATAAATACAGTTTGCCGTTCAAAGGAAAGAATAGCTTCGCTGAAAATTGAACTTTTTAAAAATATAAATGACTCACTAAGTACTAGGCAATGATTTTGCCTAATTGGTCACTTGATGCATTATTCATTAGGTCTAGCTTTGCTATATCTTGAAGAGCACTTATCCTAGATTGGTTGTGTCTTAATTCAAAACCTTAGTAGAGTAACGCATGCCCATCCGGCTCGATCGTTGCTTGATGTTCAAAACACTCAAATGAATGGCCTGTGGACGCTATATGTTAATTTCGGATGACAGCTGTTAAAATTAAAACAACCACACCTCCAAAACTATAAAGGGTTGGAGAACGGCAGCGAAGGAAGAGAGGCAGGTGGCAATAAACTTTTCACCTAAAACTTCGGCTGTACCGAATACAGCCCACCCCACAAATTTTTAAAAACCTTTAAATAGGCAACCATTGTTAAAATGAATTTGCTGCCAAGTAATGTCGGCCATCAGCTGTGAAGCCTTTAAAATTCACATTAAAAGTACATTATCCAATCGAACGAAGTCGCGGGCAACCGCTATAATGTTAAAAAATATAAATATTACTGGTAATCTGCAAAATGGTCTCTTGCCAGTGCGCTTCAAATTGAAACGCTCTATCATTCACTCAGGGTTAAATACTCAAAGCACTTTCTTGACTATTGGTATTGTTTAAAGCTCCTGTTTAGTCTGAAACTACTCACGAGACGCTCTCTTGTCGTATGATTCTAATTGTAAAGCTGTAGTCACTTCCAGGGCTGTAGGTACTCTAAGCATCTTCCCTGACTGTATTTGTTAGCATATTGTAATAAAGCATCTTAGTCTGAAACTACTCACGAGGCGCTCTTGTCGTATGAGTCTAATTAAAAAGCTCTAGTCACTTCCAGGGCTATACTCAGAGCATTTTCCTTGACTGTTCTTGTTAGCATTTTGAAATAAGGCATCTTATTCTGAAACTGTTCAAGAGGCGCTATTTTTATATGTATCTAATTGAAACGCTCTAGACATTGTCAGGGCTAAAAACTCAAAGTATCTTCTCTGTCTGTTTTTGTTAGCATGTAATAAAGCATCTTAGTCTGGAACTATTTACGAAGCGCTCTTGTTGTATGCGTCTAATTGAAATGCTCTAGTCACTTCCAGGGCTAAATACTCAAAGCACCCCATCACCGACTCTCCCTGTTAGTATACTAATAAAGCATCCCGGTCTGGAACTATTTGCGTGGCGCGCGAGTTGGATCCGAGCGTCGGAATGTCATCAAACTTCACCGTATAGTTTACCTGAGGGCGAATACTTTGGACTTCTGTCTTTAAAGTTATACTATATACCTGTGTAGGTACGTTTACAAGTACAATACGATTATGTCGTAATTTGATACATTCGAGTATAGGTAAAAATACAATTTAATTAGTTTAAACTTCTGCCCCAAGGTCTGCCCTGTGTTACCTAACCGTAATATTGAATTTCTCGTAGGAAAATATAGCCTAGGATAGTTAGTCCAACGCCTGAATACAACCTGCATACCTATACTAAACGTGACTTAAACAGAGCTTTTCATTTTTGGAGAAACAAACACACAAATATAATTCTTATTTTATTTATTTATTAAAATGAACAAGATAATGGATAAATTTATATGCTAGTCCCCACCACACAAACCTCTGAGGTTTATCTGTGACGGAGATTATGTTAGTTATACTTATAAGATAACTATACTCCCGACCTAGAGTATTAACGAATCAATCGTTAAACAAGAACAATAAACTAAAAATTACGGTGATTAAATATTTCTTTTATTCTAATAAATCTTTCTTTACTTATAATTAATATCTTTTTAAAGTAGATGTAGGGATCTCTTCAAGTCGAGTGTAAAACGTAGTGACGCGAAAAGTTTCTTAACATATTATACTGGAATGAGTAGTTCAGCGAGAAAGTACGTTTAGTTGGCCGTATAGTTTTATTTCGTAAGTAAGTACTATCATCTGTAATTCCGTGGTAATTCCTTTATAACATACTATATGAGTACACTTCATCTGTTAAAAGCTTTCTGATGGTTTATGTCTCGTCCCAGCAGCGTTAAGGATGTCAATTTCACCCGCGCACATAGTGTTTGGACCATTTTATTTATTTTTTAAAAACTCCGACGGCCATGTTTCGGGCGCTTTACTAGTGGTTTTATTTTCGGTCAGAGACTGACCCCCAGTTCGAATCCAAACTTAGCGGGCTATTTACTATGTTTCACGTTCTTTTATGCTGTTTCTTTTTGATCAGGGATTAGCCTTATCCATGCGTGACAATAATCATTTTTAAAATTCCATACGTTAATTGAACACAGGAACAAATGTATTGAATGATTATTTATTATTATGAGACAACTTTTTCTCTAAACCTATTTTTTCGGGAAGCATACGTCGCATCGCATAACAAACGTTAATTGCCTATATTATTTCTTACACTGTTATCTCCAGTTTCGCTCGCGTGGTTTTTCAGCAATTGGCACGTTGTTCAGCCCCCTAGTGTCGTATCCAATTTGGGACGCCAGCCTTTGCATGCACCTCATTAAAATCCGTCAAATTGTAGGTGATACCCGTTACAAATATTTTAAAACGGTCAAGTAATTTCTAGGTAGCTTATTCTTTTCTGCCAACACGGACAAACTTTCTTATATTTACCTCTACTGTCTTATTTATTCTATGTAGGTTAGGTAAGTTTATATACATGCACCATTTCCCTACACCCCAGTAAAGTACTCCCACAAGGAAGTTGAAAGTAATGTGTATTGACACACTGGATCGACATTTAGGAAATTATCATATTTTTGCGGGGTTTGTCTTCTCTTCGAGTCCGTAGTAAGATGCAAAATGACCCTTATTGATTCGCTTTTGCGGAGGCGATATTTACCCTGGCGGCTTCTATACGTGGTTAAATTTAATAGATTCAGCGTCACATTCAACTAATACTAATAAAGCGAAACTGTGGATGTTTACTTGTTTGTTTGTTGCTCAGTCACGCCTTAACGAACGGCTGAATGGGTTTAATAAAAGGTACAGTACAGTGATAACGTATATCCTGGAATATAGGATACTTTTTAACATGGGATGAAGGCGACGGAAGGTACTAGTTAATTGTTAATATAAAAAGAAGGTAAAGTTTGTGAGTCACGCGAACGAATCGCACACTACAGCTAGTTTCAAATATAATTTGTATTACCGTTGAAGCTATATCTATTCACCACAGACAGATAAGTACGTATGTAGTGTCAATTAGTACAAATTATTCGTGTGAATAGTTAATGCTAAAAGGGTCGGGCAATTTCTGATATTAGTAGTAATACCTATCAGAGAATTGCTATTAAAGCTATCAGTAGCTATACTTACCTGTCTCTAATTATGAAGTGTATGTCAAAAATAACTCAAAATATCAATGTTAAATAATACTCCAACCTGAAATTCAAAACTTTTTCACCTGTATTCATAATTACATAGCAACTTGAATGAAACCGTTTCTTATTTTGTATGGAAGGATTATTTTTGCGGAGTTTTAAATTCTTAATGTTAAACAGGTAGGTATAACAAAATACGTGTCGGTATAGACCTGTAACAAGTATCAAACACCAAATGGTAAACCGAAAAAATGTTAAACCATTTAACAACAGTTTTCAATAAAAGTTGTTTTGAATGCGAAACTGAATGCAATGAATGAATACGTCGGCTATGCGAAACAAACAACGAACAAACAAGAAATAACTAGTTACCGGACCAACTGGACTGCACATGCAAAAACTTCCATATATCGCGGATGTTTTGGATGTTGAGCTCAGTCATTATATATTCTGTGGTTCGGTCAGACTGATGTGTAGACTAGACAGTGGTAGTTTCCGGGAGCAATTTTGTTAAACTTTGTATTTGTATAAAACCTTATATTTATTCCGCGTATGATGCGACTGATTGAATTTTAGCATTTTTGATCGATACTGATAATTATTATCGTTTTTGGATCTTAGGGTTTAAAACCTGACTTTCTAAGTATAATATAATTTTTAACATTAATCATATATTTTAGGAATCCAATATTTCCCGACTATGTCGATTTCCCTTTACAAAATGGTGAATTTGGATTGACCGAAAGAGAAATTAACGTCTGACACTACACTACCCCTCGTATACAGGACGATATGCGGTTCTAAGAATCCAAAACTTACGCTGTGTGTTTCGGGTAAAATATGAATAAAAGATCGGGTACGCTTCTATTTGTACGGCGAGCATTACATCTTTTCTCTTCCCCTGTACTAGAACTACTCAGTGTTTTATTTCGACATGTCGTTCCGAACGTCATATTCGACTTGTCAATTCTAAACTCAAGTCTCGTCCTCTCCCAGACAACTTCAAAAGTTATGCGTAGCAAGTGTATAATATAATGTATGTTTGGTTGCAGCTCAATGTATCGCGCCGCTTGGCATGGAGAGTGGGCTGATCGCCGACAAGGATCTGACCGCCAGCTCCTCCTTCAACGATGGAAACGTGGGACCACAGAATGGAAGGTAAGGACCAGCACAATATCTTGCTAAACAGTATATTAAAGGTACTAGTGGTTTGTAATTTATTACTAGCGGTTCCCCCATTCTTCGCAAGGGCACTATTAAAAATGTGACTACAACGAAAAATACACCTGAAAAAGTTTTTCAAATTATTAGACCATATTTGTAGTAAAAACGTGGTTTTCTTTATACATGCTTGCTAAAATCGCCACAGACCAGATATAAATGCCGTCACATTAATTTGTCTCGTTCACACAAGCATGGTTGATTGGTTAGTTAGTGGGAAATGATAGCAGCTTTAAAGGACTGTTGTCTGAATCTACTGGGCCTTAATTACATGTCAAATTGATTTCCAGTAACTATCCCTTCACTAGCCTTGTGCTAGATTGGATCTACGATAATATTGTTGCCCAAATAGACCGAAGCCTGTGCTAAGGCTGGATATTAATTTAGAAGCCTTTGTATTTGGGTCGGTATTATTACCGTCTCTATAAGCGGACGAAGTGCATACAACCTGACGTATGCATACATGAAAATGGAACCTCATGAATGACATAGCCAACATCTCCTTCTGATGCTGATTGTGTCGTGAGCATCTCGAATGCGGAAAAACATAAAATGTTGGCAGACTTATGATGAGACGCTAAAATCAATGTGTGATGTGCATACTTTACGGTTTAAGCGCCTTTAACTTTATCCACGCAAGCTTTTGAAAACATATTATATTGTTTACAATTAAATTTTTGATTGCCACATCAAATTCAAGCACTCATGCAATAATCGAATAGTCTTTGTAAACGGGAACATTACGATATCGAGCAAACGGATGATAGGTATACATTTTGCCAGGAATTTATTGTCAGTATTTAAAAGAAATAGGGAGAAGTGGTACAACCCAAACCAACGATATGAAATAGCATCACTTTATTGGTACCATAATAAGGGTTCACCAATTCACTGTTTCTTAATACGAGGCATAGTATACCTATCTAATATTTTTTTTGCCAGATTAGGTACTTTATATCAATGTAAATTTCTTGTCGAGTAATCTCGACAAGTTTATGCACTCTGTTAACACTAATTTAAAAACCTTTTCTGTTCACTAAAGTTATTTCATTTCGAAAATCAGTAGCGAACATTCCAGTGTCACAAATTGCTCTCCGTTGGAAGCAATTTTAAGTGAAATGAAACCTAGAGAATACTATCAAAGTTTGCTTGCATTGTTTTCATAACAGCCTCTCCACTTCAATATTAAGTTGGTACAGCTCTCATTGTTTCCCTAAGGCCTTGCGGACACTCTTGATACTTTAGCGATCAGCAAGCCAGCTGCTTTTGAGTAACTTCTTGTAGCGACTGGACGACTAAGAAGGTTTTATTGCTGTCTAATTATTTCTCGTCGCGTAACGCTACTTCGTTATATGTACAACACTTTTCCATCTATTACGGGAACTAGATTACGGGAACACAGACATCAGATAATTACTACAAGCGACGCCGATATTTTGCATAAAGTGTATACGCCAACGTATACAAAGACTACTAGTTTGTCACTATTGAGTCTCACCCACGACCTTTGGCACTATTATTTATTCTGTGCTTTGGCACTCGGATCCAACGGCCAAGTATATATGCCCAATCCATTAGAAGAGATGTAGAATGGGTTAATCAATGCAGTCGCAACACTCGTGATTTTCATGCCGCGATCGGATGCTGATGGCGCATTCACACATTGGATAAATGTTTAACCAGCTACAATGCCTGCCACTCTCAGGTGCCAGAAAGACAGGTGCATAAAAGCCGATACTAAAGGTAGCATTCGGATCTGAGCAGCCGCTGCCCGGCAGTCGCGGCCGGGCAGCGACGGCCGTACCTGTCTATATGGATTTGTATGGAGAACCGTCCGATGCAGGCGGCCGGGCAGCGCGGCCGGGCAGCGCTCAGATCCGAATGCTACCTTAACTAACGCGCTGCCGCACGTAGCCTCGCGCCTATGTGTAAATTCACAAAATCGCTGATCGCCGATGCTGTATGCCCTGGGCCTTAGTTAGTACATTTCGCATTCGCATTGCCTTACCAAGTCGTGTTGTTAAATATAGTACGGATTTGACTCGACATTAAACCTGCAATTAAAATTATTTCTTTATCCAATTGCAAATGGAAACTAGTGTGTTTGCTAGCTATTTCACCCGTCTGCGAATGTGTAGATAATAGTCACATTCAGCCGGGGCTCCCGTGCACATCGAACCGTGCAAATTTAATGCTTTGAGTGGAAGCCCTGGTACGGCTGGAGAGTTTTGTGTAAGGGGCCTTTCATAAACCACTTGGCCTCTTTAATAGGAGAAAGGGTTTGTTAAAGCGCTATATGAGCTACATGAGGGGGTAGGGGGAGAGTTCGTATCTGGGATACATAGTTTTCCTTTTTAAAAGACTAGGCTATCACATGAAATAGCTACCGACAATTATACTTCCAAACAACCCAAAAGTTACTGTGTCGCTTTTGATGTTCATCGCGTGTACAATCCATATTCGTGACCGATGATAAATCGATACGGAACCATTGTGCCATTAAATTGTAGTTTTATTATTCTCCTGATCAATAATAAATACCTAATGGAACTTGATATGGAAGCTAACGTTTTCGTATACCTATCGGAATTTATCTATAAATGTAGGATGACCCTACTTTTCATCATCTTAAAACCATCTTGATCAAGAAACTTTTCAATTCTTTACTATTACTATTTTAGCGCTTCGGTCATCTGCAAATGTGTACAAGTAGGTTTTTTATTTTTAATAAGGCATTGATATATAAAAGAAGAAAGCCAATAGGAAAACCTAAAGTACTTATACGAAAAATCATTAAAAAAATTCTAAACCCTGTAAAATTAGACACATTTTCCTTTGTACATGCAAGTACACTCGACTTAGTCATGTCCTCAGTCTCCTGAGTGTGTATTGCTATGTCCTTGAAGTAATCCTAGTCCTTGTCAATACAAATAATATGTAGCATTACTAACCTTCCTTTAAGTTTTCCAAGCTTTACGTCTGCATTTAAAAATTGCCTTTTGAAATAGGAATACACTGTGTAAATTAGCAAGTCGATTTGCTTTACTGTGTGTACAAGTGTAACAAAATACCTTAAGTGAAGTTCGTTACAAAGGCATTCGGCATCCATTAGCGACATTTTTTTTCTTTGCTACAAAGTAACCTATTTGTCTTTTAATGATTTAGCTATTCTACTAAACACAGATGGAAATAAATACCGCTAATCTCAAATGACGATTCAAAGTTCTATGGGAATTAGACTAGGTCATCACAATTTATTTATAGTATACGTATATAGGTAGGTATACTTGTATAAAAGGATATCGTTATGTACATTCCACACGAATGAAGTTGCCGATATCAAATTGTACACAGTTGTATGTTCCCCAGTGGGAAATGAAACTATGGCCTCTGTCGGTCAAAGGCGATCGAATGCAAATACGTTCAACGATTCTCGAGTCAAATCATAGTATCTGACAAACACAGAGATACTATTTGCAGTGCCGTTTCACGACAGACGGACGCGTTCCCCAGAGTTGTCTGCAGACAGGCCTTCCCTTCCCATCCCAACTATAATCGGTTGGGAATTATGCAGAGTGAAGCCGCCGTAACTTCGCACCCCGTTAGGGAGCCAATTGGGAATATACCGAAATGTTGCTGTTTACACCAATGCTCCCAAAGCAGACAATCAAGATACTATGTGTGTTTGTTTTCAGGGACAGCTCTGCTGCCGGTATTTTGTACTATCAGAGAAGATACAATTGCTCTTAAGATTTGATGATATCTATATGACTGTATATTAAAAATTCTCCATATGCGTCAAATAAATGAAAATAATCATTAGTACGGTCGACCGCACGTCAGTGGAAATAAAACCAGTATAAACTGGTCTCTCACAGTATTGAAACTCCCTAATAAGCTAGGCCAGCTCAAGGTCAAAGTGTTACCACTGACGTGCGGTCGACTGTACCTATTATTTGCAGATTTACACGGATAATAAATATTATTAAAATACAAATAAAATACCGGTTAGGTTAGGTATATACTATTATAGGCTATTAATTGAATAAGCAACCTTCAGTATTTATTACTCAACTCGTTTCCTCGTTGGCTTTCTTACTTGAGAAAAGAATCATCATCAAAATCTGTCCAGAGTTTCTTGAAAATATAATGGAAATCGAGTAAGTGCGTTATATATGTATCTATAGACGCTGTACGTTCTTATTAGTGATGCAAGTACCTCTCAAATCATCAAACAAAGAATACATGAACATTCTCTAACATATGTGGTATAATATTAATTACGAAAGCCGCCGCCCGCCGCCGCCGCCGCCGTCGCCGTCGGCCCATTGAATCTCCGCCGGTAGTGTCCAACCGAAAGTGCTCGAAACTTCGACTTTTAGCATCTTTCGGCCAAAAACCGAAACTAAAAGGCAAACCTTGAATACTTTTTTCATAACAATCCTATTTTATTAATACAATTAAGCATAATATAATAATTTACTTACCTTACTTTCAAATTTTATATTCTTTTATTTTATAGTTACTGATATGGAATTTGTATATATATTTTTAAATTACCTAGTATTTATTGAATCACTTGGTAAAAGGTTTTTTTTAAAATATAATTTAATTGCTTATATTTGGTACTCAGTGACAAACTCGCTCGCACCGGGTGCGGCTGAAAATCAGCGCCTTTGGGCTAGGCATATGCTGAGCCGTTGCCCTTTTACTGCCGATGCCGCGGAAAAAACTCACATGGTTCATTCATTATACACATATTATTAGTACGTTTTGTGTCTTTACTCCGTTTTAGCTTTTATTATTTGTATTTCGTATCATTTCATATGTTTTAAAGTATTTGCTTGTTTTAAGTAAGACAGTAAATAAACGTATTTCTTTGTTCTTTCTTCCTAATTTATATTATTAACACATACCGTGGGTTTTAGTTGGGAACTTTGGCCCCACTATCATTGTTATTGCTGGTGATTTAATTACAACAGAATAAATAAAACGTACATTAATACAAGATTAATGCGTAATATTTTAATGAAATAATTTATATAATGACCACGCTTTAGTCGATGTTTGTCTATTTATAAAACCGTCGCAAATTGATCGTAGGTACTTACATTATCAACTCAGAAACGCAATTATTTCCTATCTATAAATAGTTGAATCACAAATAAGTTGCACTTCTATATTGTTATAATAGGAAACCTATGATTATTGGTATAATCGTCACAATTATTTTTAAGTAAGTATATATCTAAAAAAAATGCACCGAATTCTAATTACTTAAGTCGTTCCTCGCCCAAATATTAAACAATATTTCGGTTTCCCCAAAATTTACCCTAATCTTCCGAACCGAAAGCCGAAACTTCTGTTGGACTCTACTCCCCAGTGCAGTCTCGCGTCAATAAGCCTTAATTATGGCTGACCAGGAATTTGATTGGTCGAAACGATTACAGACACATCGTGACACATGATAAGTGAATGCGCTAATAAACACTGAGTGAGAATGTACTATTAGCTTTGATTGAAATAATATGACACGTTTACACCCACGCATACGCCTCACACGTTGAAAATTTCAGCTTCTCATATACTTAATCATTTTTGCGCTTCAAAATTATAAAACAACAGCGCAATCTCTCATGTAAATGTCAAATAGTGATACTCTCAGTTTAGTAATAAGTACTACGAGTACGTAGGTATAGTATGGCTACGTACTTTATCAGGATGTATAGGTAACCATGAACCTTGCTAAAGCTTAAGCTATTTTACAGGTTAAACCAGGAAATAAAAGGGGGCGCCTGGTGTCCCAAGTCGCAAATAACAACGGAATCAACGGAGTGGCTCGAGATCGACCTGCATTCGGTGCACGTCATCACCGGAACGGCCACCCAGGGCCGGTTCGGCAACGGCCAGGGTCAAGAGTATGCCGAGGCTTACGTCCTCGAGTACTGGCGCCCGAAGCTCGGCAAGTGGGTCCGGTATAGGTTCGCCGATGGCCAGGAGGTGAGTTTGTTAACACGCATTTTCAGGGTCAGTATTGTGAAGGGTTGGGTGGTACGGCTAAGGCTTAAGGCAGTTAAGGGAGCATTAGTCTGAAGCACGAAAAGGTCATCATACACATCAACAGCCTAAAATAAGTCCGTTCTGGAACACCATCCCCCAAAACATTTCTTCCGACTTAGTTCCGACCTTAGAAAGTTGACTTTACTATGGTAAACAAAACCACTGTTCCTGTCACTCAATCTTGATCACATTTTTGCAGATACTAACGGGCAATACCAACACTTACTTAGACAATAAGAATCAACTGGAGCCACCCATATGGGCGTCGAAGATACGTTTTATACCGTACAGCTCTCACAGGAGGACCGTGTGCATGAGAGTTGAACTATATGGATGCTTTTGGAGCGGTAAGTTTTATATTATACCTATTGTACTTTTATATATTATTACTTTATATTTTATATTATACCTCCTTCTCATCATAATTTATATTATCAATTGTCTACATATGCATTTCCATATTTTCTATATTATGACCGGTCTAAGGTCATCCTGGTCCACACCTGCGGTTATATGGATGTATTTTTGTGCGCTGTCTCAAGCAAATTACTTTCTTGATCCATCTTCCATCGCCTCGACTACGCCATACGTGTTCTGCCCATATAAACAGCAGCATTATCTCTCCTGAACCGAATTCAAGACGAACATATTTGAGTTCCGATCACGAAAATACTCGATCTAATCGGAAACATTTTAGAGATTTGTCCAGACTTTGTTTCAGACAAATGGCCTCATGTGATTTCCAAGTTTTGCAGACAAACTACTCTTTAAGACTAGTCTAATACATAATAAAAGTTCAGTTCGTTACCTCAACCGGCGGCGCGGCGGTTTATCGACCCCCGTCAGTACTCGTTGTATACCTGAACGGAAAGAATTATTTTCTGAAAACCAGGTCATTAGAGCAAAACCTAGAAACACCGGCACGCGAACTTGCTAAAACAATATTGAAAAGGCATTTTAGTCGGCGACATGTCTATTTCTCAGAATTGTACACTTATATATTTTTTACGTGTAGGTACGTAAAAATATTTGGACCGTTCGTTTTGTATTCGTTTTTGTAATAACAACTATCTGTTGCCCGCGACTATAGTACATTGTTAACCTAGGGGTGAAAGTAACTTATTTAAGTCCCGAGACGGGGTTTGGCGCCCGACGCGTAGCGAGGGCGCCAATAGTTCGAGGGACCTCTAAATAAGTCTTGAACCCGAGGGAAACACTGTGCTTTTCATTAAGAATACACTGAAAATAAAAACAAAAACATAAAATGAGTGTTAATACAAGGCTCTGCTATACGGAAGTATAAACAAAACTCTTCAACTCGAAAAAACAAATGAAGATCGGATTGCCGCTTTCCCGTCTACTTTGTTTTTTTTCTGTGGTCGGCCAGCTATTCTGCCATTATTTTTCATTTCCATCATTTAAAAAAGTGGTAAATATTTTGCCTAAATCTATGTTATTTTAAAGAAATAGTTGACAGTAATAATTATATTATAGTCATTTAAAACAATATATTATTAATTATTAAATAACTTTATGTTATTTCAATTTTACATCCCGCTGTAATTGAGTGGCTGTATAGAGAGTTTTAAAAAAGTTTCCAATAGAAATGTCAAAATAGTACTAGTTTTTTTTATATATAATTTGACAGCTGTCAGTTGAAAGCGATTCTCCCTAGGGCTGAGATGTATTACTTTCAACCCGCTCCTCAGGCAACTTCAGACCTACTTTCAGAGTATGAGTAATGAAAAGTACTTTTTAGTGCCTATATACTTTATTTGAGAAACCACAATGATTTGTTTTGAAGAAGATATCACAATTTAAATTCGTAAAATAATACGTCATTTAGAATTAGCCTGGGACTTTTACTGGGTTTGGGACTTGACCCTTTTAGACTGGCCTTTTACATTACAGACAAAAAAGAAGAAAAAAACAGATACAATAATGTACATCTAGGCGGTCTTATCGCTAAGACCGATTTCTTTCAGACAACCTTTGCGTAGAGGTTGTAGTGAATATCAGAAGGCAAGTTGTGCAGTTTGTTAAGGATATAATAAAATCAATATTTTAAACTCTACATAGGTACACTAAAATACATATACATACATACATACGTACAGTATAATCGATAACAACAAAGTTCTAAGTAGGTTCGGTCTTACGGGTTCCCGTTCTACTCGTAATTTACGTAATGAGATATCCATTTCTAAGTATTACAGTATATTAGACAAGCACACAACTAGACAAGTGTACATATCGTGGCAATGTTTGTTTATTTTGTTGTTACTGTTGTGCAGGATTTTAAATTGCCGATTCCTTTGATTTTAAATTTTTTTTCGACGATTTCCTTGGATTTTAAATTGTTATTTGAAAAGGAAAAAAGGTAATGGTTTAGCTTTTAAACTGCGACTGTTATTCTACGAAGCAAGCTATCGCACCGTACTGCTGGCGACTGCATGCAACATGTTATTAAGTAAAATGTGGCGAATTACTGTTGCTAATAATAACACGTCTACGCCTGTGCTTTTTAAATTGATTTACTACTATTAACACCAGCTAAACGAATTTCTTTTGTTGCTTTGCCTATAAGAAATTCAAATAGGTACAATTTGTGTGTGACGTTTATTGTACTTGCATAAATCGAAAATCAGTCTACGAATTATTATTTATTCAAAATCCGATGGACGATGCAAGCTGTTGGTACTTTACCAATATCGCTATACACGATTTTTTTCATGCAACATTCTATTAAGGCTAGAGAAGCGAACTTAGAACATCATTAGGGTATCGAATTTCAAAATTCGAATACCTTAGTAAGAGGATCTATTCTGAATGCTCCTGAAACATTGTATATAACACCAGAGTGTTAGTAGCAACGCGACATATTGTACATTTATATTGTACATTTGTACCTTCCTGGATTAATCACATTCACATTTTTTTGTTCTAATACGCTATTTAATATTCAAGGCCTGATTAAGTTTGTTTCAAATTGCTCAGCTACTTGCTCTTTAAATATCAGAAGACAATTCAATATTCCTTACTGTACATTATAAAAAATTACAGACAATAAAAGAAAAAAACAGATACATCATGTTCATCTAAATACCGAGTATATTCTTTGTTCGAAGGGCTTAAAACTAAACTGGCTGCTTGTGTGAGAATTCCAGCCAGGTGTAGTTTCACAATAATGCGTTTGGAATATAAATAAAATGCATTGTACTCTTAGTTGACTCATGCCCTAGCAGTACGCTTCGGTCTACGTGTAATAGGTATATACAATAAGTACCTATATGTATAATCAGAGCTACCTCAAAATTGCTGGATGTTGTGGCGCGATGAGAAGGTTGTATGTCCGGCAGTTGACCTCGATAAGCTAATGGTAGTACTTGCCGCGTCGTTCTTCTGCCAATCCTTCAAGGAATATAGCGTAAAGATATTGCTTGTTAAGTTCATAACCTTATCGTTATTAACAAAATATATGAGAACGCGAGCAGTATTTGACCCTGTGACCAGCCTGTCTGGGGTCAGGCTCTATCAACTGAGATATCCCGCCCGTCACACTAAATAGCACTGTTTTTTCGTGCTTTTAGTTCTTTTCTACGACAATACTTTCTTGCCCAGAGTTTTCTGGCCTTTGTCTCCATTTTCGAAAGTAGTTACGAAAGTGGACTAAAGGCTTCCTTCACCAAAATGAACATTACATTATATTATTATTAATTACATCTTACGATTTGCATTGACACCATCTTTACTTATTAAATGCAAAATGCAAAATCGTTTCTAGATTAAAAACCTATTGTTTGTTGACTAATCGTTTCTTACTAAATGAGAACGTAATGTAAACAGGAATGTTTTTAGCATAAATTTTCATAGAAAGCGTTTAGAGTGCAATGCGATTCGGTTGCAACGGTAGTATCGAGATATATGTAAATCTATGCCTTGTCCTTATTTTGCTTTGCTACTTGTGATTTAGAAGACGTGTTATATGCTTCATCAATGATAAAGTGAAGTGTAAATGATTGATGTGAAGAAACCAGGAAGATATCTACAAGACACTATATCAATAATCTGTGGATATCTATGCGACTTATTAGTATATCTTCTTACTGTCATCTCCTCGTCGCCGTCGTTAATTTCTCAAATTCCTCTGTTGCATTTTAAACCTCTTTGTTCACAGTTGGCATAGTCGCTTACAACATGCCTAAAGGCAACAAGCGGAGCAATGGCGTAGAGCTCACAGATACGATATACGACGGGCAATGGGGGGACGAGCTGAGGAGCGGTTTGGGCCAGCTGGTGGACGGCCAGTTCGGAGGGGACGAGATAAGGGAGGCGGCGAAGACGTCCGCCTGGGTCGGGTGGAGGAACGACTCAAAGCCCACGCCACCGGTGATCACGTTCGAGTTCGACAAAGTTCGAGAGTTCAGTGCTGTGCATCTGTACTGCAATAATCGATTCATGAGAGATGTTCAGGTATGACCGTCCTGTTTTCAATGAGCCAAAAACACCGTCGTCGTAGATTTATGAAGAGGTTTTGACTTCTTACACGATTACGCGACAGCAAAGATAGTACGGTACATAAATTTTAGAGAATCCACTAAACTATCTATCACGTTCCAATAGCGTCCTCAGGGCTGAGAACCGTGACCATTCAACTAAGCCTGGGGTAAATGATGTAGGATAAATATATCTTCATTATATAAAACCTGAATGTGAAGGGTAGATTTTAATGTGTTAAAATCTTTGTAGGTGTTCTCGGAAGCCATAATATCGTTCTCCATCGGCGGCCGCCACTTCCAAGATGAGCCGATCCGCTTTACCAACGTTGAGGACAATATATTCGAGCACTCGCGTAACGTCAGCATCAAACTTCATCATAGGATCGGCAAATGGGTGCGCATTGAGCTCAGATTCTCCGCCAGGTGGATTCTAATAAGCGAGGTCGTGTTCGATTCTGGTGAGTGTAACCCGATCATTGACATGATGATGCTGTTTTTTGTTCAAACTTTAAAACTAGTGGGTTTACCGTATGTCAATTGAGGAATCTCTATGTAAATTTTCAAATTTCTATACTTCCAGATAAATTGTGAGATTCTATTTTCGGATATATTTCAAAATAATAGCATTAAGGGAATAGCGGCAATTTGCACTCAAACAGCCTGACTAAGTATACAATTTCTGTATTTACAGACGTAGCTCAAGGAAACCACACGCCAGAAATCCTTAAAATACCCGCTGGGAAAGAGAAAACAAAACTGACAACCACCAAAGAGGTGCCAATATCCACCGCACACCATGAAGACCCGCTATACATGGCCATAGTGGTCGGAGTCCTTACAGCTCTGGTCATTCTATTGGCTGTTGCAGTTTTTCTCATCGTGCACAGACATAGACACAGAAAATGCTTCGCTTCTCCGTTAGCGAAGTCGGCAGTGTCACAGAAGCGTGCGGTGGACAGCTACAGCCGCTGCGGCACGTCGATGTTGGCAGATAATAAGTTGAATATAGACTGTTCTTTAGATGTTAAGTCGGATGAATACCAGGAGCCGTACCAGGGCCTCAAGTGCGCACCGTATTTTAGTTATAGTACTGTACTGCTCGAGATGAAAGACTTTGTTAAGGATTCCAATACTGCGCTGTCAGGTAAGAAATGTTTAATAACTTTTTGAGCCTACAATAATATATGTATACATCACGATATTTAACTTAAACGATGATTTTTCGGTCAATAGAACCAGGCAACATCATAATAAAATTTAGATTATTGTTTTCACAATAAGTGTTGAACAAAGTATTATTATAATGAAATATCAAAGAAGTAGATATAGAAGCATTAACTTTTAGATCCATAGAAAGATTTTATTTTTGTTTATTTATTTACACATCTTGTGCTTTCCTTATTCTTAAAATGTCACCATTGTTTGATACTGTCCCATTTTGCACATCTCTTGATTTCAACGTTTTAGATAAACTAAAGTTCTTGTACAATAATTGCAACAGCGTTTTGGTGTATATAAATAAACCTCTGTTCGCCCATCAGACAGTTCCAACTACGACTACGCAGTGCCTGAGTTGAGCTCAGCGCCGTTGTTGACGAAGCGGCGCTTCGCCGACAGTCTGTCGGACCGCGCGACCGAGCTGATGAGCGACCACGTGGACAAGATGGCGGAGCTGGAGGCGCGCCGGTCCGCGCCCGGATCCATGCGCTCCAAACACAGCACTCGGGTGAGTCCCACCGCCAGTTGCTTTTAGTCGCATTATGTCCACTGTATCATAACGTCCACTTTATCAAAATGACTCCTCATACAAACGCGCGTACAACGTTTCTTTACTTTTTTTTTCATATATATATACATGTACTGTGCACACACACTTGTCTAATTCCAAAGTAGGTAATTAGAGAAGGTAGAAAACTAAAAACAATGTACGTTATGTATGATACAGTGGACATTATGCAACTAAAACGGTCAGCTGCGGTCCACATTCACTGTTAGAGCGGTTCTTGTGCACTGCGCCCGATCAGAGTTCTGATTTCTATCTATAATTTAAGCCTAATTTTCTTAGGGTACAAGTTTCGATATTTTCCTCTTTTTGTATTATTTATTATTGCTAAAAAAGGAGCCAGGGTTTTTTCATATATTTGAGGTCACTTTAAGCCCTGTTGGTGGCTGTCCGGAGTACATATGGAAAAGATCTAGAGCGCCGTACACACCACACTGATCAGTAGTGATCAGGCAAGCCGTTTTCACCAGGAACCAGTCAGATTTTTTTTTGCAGTATATATTACTCGTTATTAATTTATGTTTTTTTATGCAGTCGCTTGGCCAGCAAGACGTTTTCACAGACCTGAAACGGCGACTCGAGACTAAGCCCGTGATCGAGTTCCCCAGACATAGACTGCGGATGATCTCCAAACTGGCCGACGGTGCATTTGGCACTGTGAGTACAACCTGTGGTCCACTGCTAGACTTAAGCCTACCCCATGAACGCCACCACGCCCGATCTTGAAGCACACTGGCATCTTATCTTTTTATTAGAGAGACAGGAATACCTGGCGACATTTAGACCCTTTTGGGATCTTTGTGCCAAACCCCTGTGCCAAAAGTCCACAAACGGTGCCCCAATCCGTTTCTTGGTAGATTTCACATACGCAGAAGAATAGAAACACTAATCATTCGCGTATGTAGGTTTCCTCACCATGTTTTCCTTTACCGAAACAACTTCAACGGAAACAATCTTATAGGTACAGCTTGTAAAGATTTCAAAATTAATTAATGCAAAAAATAATAATGAAGAACAAAAAAAAAATGTAATTATTGAGGTCTAGTCACAACTTCTCCCCCAATGACCATAGACTCTGGCTACAGATGTGTAATGTGTATTCTCTTTAGGTGTATGTGGCAGAGGCTGACGGAGTACCAGAATACAGTGGGACCATTACTCCGGAGAAGCGGCTCGTTGCCGTCAAGTTCCTGTGCCACGATGCTTCCGTCAAGGAGAGGTATGCGACAATAATATTATAACAGTGTATATTGCCTGGAGTTTGGTCGAGAGAGCTGGTAATCTGCTCGCGCACACTCAAGACCGCGCGAGCAAACGCGAGCAGTTTTCCGATTTAAGCTATACTACAAATGGAGTACAGTTTTTACTTTAGCGGCACAAAAGTGCTCGAGCATTTTTCCGTCTAGTCTGAATTGACCCAAACTTTAATGAGAGGTGTATAAAAGCCATTATGACATGTCTTATTGTTTGATAATTAGCAGAGAGCGGATTTGAAGGAGCTATAAAAAGTAGCAAAATAAACCGAAGTTACTTCTTGGAATATTAAAGGAAAAACTTACTTGGAAACGATGTTTGAGCTGCATAAAAACTCCTATAATTAGAATAAATATTTTTCTTTAGGTTTAGTTTTGTCGCAAGAATAACTTATTGCGCTTGTGTTAACCATATTAATTATAATAATAGCTCCTTCAAATCCGCTCTCTGGTAATAAGAAAAAAATCTTAAACGCAATGCACTGTTGTATAAAGGAAAGAGGTTTTAGCTTGTAGACTGCGTTCTGGTCACTACCCATCAAACAGGTTTGGATATCTCATGAAAATGAGTAATACTCCGAACTGCGAAGTCTGTGGGGTTATTGAAGATGTCCAACACCTGCTGATGGAGTGTGACAGGTTCAGGAATAAGAGGGAGTTAATGATGAGACGACTCAAGCTGAATCCACTTGATGTAGGTTTGGCTCAGTCAATTTTGTCCAAACCTGCATCTGTGGCGGCAAGATCCTTAAATGATATCCTTGAGTCGCCTCGTCAGTAAATCTTGGTTAGAGTACGATGGGACTGACATGTGAGTAAAAGTCCCAAAATAAAATAAAGATTAAAAAAAGGAAAGGAAAGAGGTTAAAGGGAAGTTGTTCCCCAGGGAGGAGTTCGAGCGAGACGTGCGCGTGCTGGCCGCGCTGTCGTCGCCGCACCTCGCGCGCGTGCTGGGCGCCTGCCGCGCCCCGCCCCTCGCCGTCGTGCTGGAATACCTGGAGCTGGGAGACCTCTGCGCGTTCCTGCGCACCGCGGCGCCCCAGTCCACGCCCACGCTGCTGCATTTAGCCACGCAAATCGCTTCGGGCATGCAGTACTTGGAATCGCTCAATTTCGTCCACAGGGACTTGGCCGCCAGGTAAGCGGCGCCAGTTGTTGCGTTCCTCTAATCTAACTGTAAAATTGCAGTTTGCATGCGCCCAGAGTGCAGTTGCCGAAACTAATATTACTTTTATAATAGGTAAGCGCCCCTGAATCAAGGACCGCGCTGAGTATTAAGATATACTACACGTTATATTAAAAGACGAAAAATACATTTTGTTTCTTCGAAAAATACAAAAACGTTTGATTTTTTTTAATTTGAAAGATTTTGTCTAAAGAAATATTTGTATTTTTCGAAAGAAACCGTTTTTTTTTCGTCTTTTTTCACTAGTACCTGCACTTTGTGTACGGCGGCGTACGACCAAGTTTGTAATTGTTGCCGCTGTAAGTCGTCCATACAAAATGAAACAAATTCCCTGTTGCACTTTCGCCCCGCGCTACACGTAGGAAGCGATGGTAGATAAAACATTGACGTTGTATAAATGTGCCCAGTGTACTCATATGCAATAAAATATTTTGACTTTGACTTTGCAGGAACTGTCTGGTGGGCAAGAGCTACGAAGTGAAGATTAGCGACTTTGGCACCGACAACGAGGCGTACGCGTGCGACTACTACAAGGTGGACGGGCGGATGGCGCTGCCACTGCGCTGGGCCGCCTGGGAGTCCGTCATGCTCGGCAAGTACACCACCAAGAGCGACGTGTGGGCCTTCGCCGTGACCCTGCACGAGATCTTCACTCTGTGCCGCCGCCGCCCCTACGAGCATTGGACCGACGCTGAGGTAACGACTCCATCTTACCTGCCCGCTTGTACGGTCGACCGCACGTCGGTGGAAACAAACCAGTATAAACTTATCTCTCATAGTATTGAAACTCTAGGTCAGTGTTTTCATTGAACTGTGGTCGACTATACATAAAAAAAAGGAACCGAACTAGAGATTACAAGGCTCAGTAGGTCGATACCGCACTAAACAATCGAACTACTGAAACTTGAATTCGGCCTTTTCAAGTTGCTGCTTCTGATAAGCTGTAAGCCACTCATTCTTTGTCTCACCCATTTCAGGTGTTGGAAAACCTGTCTCACATGCAAGCCAACGACGGCATGTTCGAGTGCGCGGACCGCGCGTCCGGCTGCCCGCGCGACGCGTACGAGCTCATGTGCGAGTGCTGGCGGCGCGACCAACTCGAGCGCCCCTCCTTCGCGGAAATACACCTCTTCCTGCAGAGGAAGAGTCTCAACTTTGCGACCACGTGATCCTGGCACCTCCCATGCCCGAGGGCATACTCGGGCATGAGTAACTAGCGCTCGAACCGGGTGCAAATAGTCCAGGAGAAATAAATGGAGTGCTCCGAAAAATCGCATGAAGTCCAACGGCAATTTTTGTTGTAATAGTTTTGTAGAAAAGTAATTTTCCCCAGTTTTGCTTTCCAACCAAAAAAAAAGGTGAACACAATATTTATTGCTTAGTTTTTTTAGCTCACTTTAAAATCGGGGAAAAGAGCAAAGCATATGTTCAGGTTAATGTTCATGTAAAACAAATATGAACCGTTGGATTTAATGCGGGGGGTTAATTTTATTTTTCCTAGACTAAAATTGGGAACTGATTGCGCGATTAACGTGTGCAATTAAATTATGGTTTTCAACAAAACTTAGAACTATGACCGTCTCTTTTGCTCTTATGACAAAGTATTAATTGTTTTGTTTGAAACCATCGATTATTGGTGCACCAAAGAGATTCTAAACTAAGAGGTCATTTTTTTGTTTAAAAAAATAATCTGAAACAACGAAATAGACTACATTTTAAACTTAATTCTAATTTACAGCTTTCAAAGAAACACAATTTATAGTTTTTGAACTATGAAACCCAATAGAAATAATTTGAACAGGCATTAAAAAATTGATCTCTAGATCTCGTAATCGTATGCTTTCGGAACCGATTGGAAAGTCTATATACCTGTCTCAATGATCTAAAATGCATATGAGATAAGATTTTCCGATCGAATGAGATGTAGAAACTGCATCGAAGGTTTGGGTTTTACTTAAAATAAACATTGCATTTATTAATTTATATTTTTTGTTTAATTCTATTTTTGTATTTAATATTCTAGGAATAGGTATTTGTGATGTGTTTTTATTTATTTTAATAATTATTTTAGAATTCTGACTGACTTTAGCTTATTCTTCTCTGTGATACTAATTCTTTAATTTAATACTTCGAAATACTTCTTTTTGGAACTCTAAGGAATTTATGCTAAAGTAGAAACTTACGACTATTTTTCGAGAAATATATCTCTACATATCTACTTGCATGGATATTATTATGATTTTTAAGTAAAACCCACACTATTTCGAATAATAGTGAATGTATTGCTGGTAACGTGGTACAAAATGATAGATTAGAGCCACAATCAGAAAATCTGCTGTACTTGAGAATAAATATGACACTTCGGCGATTCATATTTTTTTCCTGATAATTCATTTGTCATGTGTATTCTCAGTATTTACAGTTTGTGCCAGGACCATTGACTTAAAGTGTAATGATCCCCCATACGGTATTTCGAATTTAAAAATTCATCGGGGTTGATCTCATTTATACTATGAGTAGTTGGTTCGGTTTCTTCAGTAAGTAAAGTAGTGAAGCCGAATTTCGGCAAGTCTCAATGTTCCTGGCCCATAGTATGATGATGTCTTTTTGTGCCACGATGTATAGTGTTAAGAAAAAATCATGTTTTGGTGTGAGGAGTTGAGTACCTACTCAACGTTTGCTTCGATTTATTTTAAGCTCGTGACGATGTTTCTGAGCAATACGTAGGGGCTGTTCGAGTCATTTGACGTGATACATCTTCAAACATTATTGAGTGCGTCTAGTGTAAACCAAAGAACTGTTAATTGAGCAAACTAATACTAAGAGATAGCGTGACGTCACAGTCTGGTAGTAATAGGTAATGCTTATTTTATGTATTTGCAACAAAAGTATATGGGGATACTCCCTGAAAATACGTAATGTAAAAATGCGTAGTCTAGTTTAAGTAAGTACCAGCGTTTATAACGTCACCACATTAACTATCTATAAATAATGAATGAAACTGACTTGAAGATATGTATTATGTAGGATTGAATATTCGTAAAATGTTATTATTCATATTTATTGCATCCCTTCTAACATATGCAAGTCAAGCTAATAGAGGGTGTGTTAAAAATATAGTCAATCTTGCTGCAAGTAGATAAAATAGCGCTACCTGTACCGAGACCAGTGTTATATGTGGCATACTAACCATTTATGGGTCAATGTTTTCCGAAACAAAAAAAATTATTTCATTCACTTGCTAATGATGAAACGAACACGCCCAATGCTCTCTACGAATGCCTATGGGTTTATGTACTTAATAGAGGTTTCGTATTAGATCCCGCTTCACTGTCCCGATTGGCTTTCGTGCACGGCTTCAGGTTTAAGCTTAGTGTAGTTGGTCTCATCCACAATTTCCAACGTCCACCAACTTCATTTGCGTGTAATAAACAAAATATAGTTATTTTATTTGTTTCCGCACAATTAATACATAAAAACAAGATCTAAAATGTCACGTACTATTTAATTACAAACAAAGGCAGACAGGTTTTTGCTGAGGTTTCCGTAATTTGGCCCTCGTTATAGGCAATTGCACAAGTTTCAGATCAGTCGGTTCAGTAGCTATCGAGTTATCCGGGGGACATACAGACGGTCAAAATCTCTTCGAAAGGGTATTCGTTTTGACGGATCCATAAATAGTGTAAGTACATAAGTTAAAGTGCTTACACAAAACAATATGGGTGTCTATTTGTTGTTAAGCTCAGTTTGTAGAGCACAACACTGGATAGTTCGGTCGCAGGTTCAAGTCCTGTTCGCTTGTGACTTATTTTTTAATATATCTAAGCATAGCAAATGAAGTTGTGATTTTTTGGAAATTTTGGCTGAGCATAGATAGATGGCATAGGATAGGGCATTCGTAAAGAGCAGTCGATAGGAAGCACAAAAATCACGAGTGCTATAGTCTGTTTATTGTATCTTACACCTTTTGACATGTTTTATTTGATCGTTTATTAATGTTTACAAGATGCTGACGATGAGGTCAACACATGGTATTGAGTTCTCTATAATATAGAGATCACAAGTATTATTTAAGTAATATTTTGTTCTTTCAAATCGGCCTATGTGTGTTAAATGAACCCCATTTGGTCTACGATTTTAATCTATTGTTAGTAGTATATAAGTAATAAATGACGTCTCCTACGGTGAAAAGACTATAACAACGACTAGTTTTAGGAAAAATATCTTCATCGGAAGGTCACAACAGATTTGGGAACGATCAGGGAAATATGACTAAATATGGGTTCGCAGCTTAAAGAGCAACTCTCTTAGGTCTTTGGTCAGGATTTACTTAGCTAGTAGGTACCTACTTTCATGCTTCGTCAGTTTCAGCTATTTACAAAGCATATTTGAACGGGCGTTGCTTGATAATAACCGGATATTTGGCCAGTTTTCAGATATTCACTTACAATACAGTAATAACTGCTTTTGCAGGCGCCATGTATCGATAAACACAACCACTTTGGGCAGACAGACCAACGTATTTGGCATCAGAGGGTTGCCCTTTATCATATAACCCCAGATTAAGTCATTTCCCTGATCGTTCCCAAAGTCATGACCCCCTAGTCTACCATGGGGACGTTCAATAGACATATTAAGCAATCCGATCTTCCTCCGAAATATTGACCACTGTCATTTTAAAAAGTATAGATAGAGTTACCAACTTAATAGTCATTTATTTTCTTATCACACGTTTCACATGAATCCACTAAGCTAACTACTTATCTCCAATCTTATTCTCTGATTACTGTTTTTGTCTAAAGCCACTGCAATTATAAACTATAGACAAACCTGCCCACTTTATTAGTCACCTGACCCCTACCGCCACGTCCGTGTGGTTTAATGCTGCCATATCTATTTCAATAATAAGTCAGTAAGTCGTTTACAGTCTTAGGAGCACCTGTTCAGGCGTCCCATACGTTTCTCCTACGCACGTAAAATAAACTACACGTTTTGAAGTGACCGGAAGACTGACAGTTGCGTTATTCAAATGTAACCGTATTAAATCTAGAGCAGCATACGTATTATGCACATCTAACTGTCCCCATATCCCTATTACAATTGGAAATAAGTATTTAGGTCTCATAAAGATAATATTAGTAGGTAGTTTGTTAGTACTAGTGCATTTGTATCGAATATTACAGAATTTTATTATAATAGTAATAGTTAAAAGTTGTCTATTTTCCGTAATTTGCTGAGTTGAAGTTACTGTTGGCAGTTAAGACAATATAATAAGCGCCCGATATAGTATTTATATTATAGACTCGCATATATTTTTATCTAAGTTTATGGTTACAACGATACAGGTACCTACCTAATACATTTTCATGTGAAATTACATGAAAATTCGTGCAGTACTAGGCAATATGGATTCGCCAATTTCCGGCAGATACATGGTGTTAATTCATTGTTAAGAGACTCGCTGTGGATTTATATATTATGGAGTATGTGGAGTTATACATACATATACATACTGTGGAGTTATATACAAACAACCAAACAAAAATCTTGTTATTGATTTTTGAAACCTCTTTAGTAAGCCAGTTTGGTTACTGTCAAATGTTATTATGTTAACCGTTTTACTTTTACTGAACTTTTGAAAATGTAAATCGTATATGGGTTATAAACATCGAGTTAATGATTGACTCAATTTGTAGATGGGGTGCACCTCAAATGTATATCCATGATATCTGTGAGACTATTTTCTATGTTTATATAAACCAGCTACCACTGCCTACCCCGCACGGAACATAGCGTGAAGATACTCTTCAAATTTATCCGGAGAACCATACTTTAGCATAACCATCCGTAACTACATGTTTTGAAATTTTGTTTCATCGTCTGTAATTTCGGGTTTACTGTTAATGTATTTTTTGAAGTGGTTAATAAATATAGTAGTGTGTTAAAAAACATGTCAAATCTGACTAGGTATATTATATGCTTAAACAGCGACCGCATACGTAGGTATAACAAGTGTACCTACAAGTTCTATCACGTGTATGTAACAGTTGTTCAATACATGTAACAAAATGTTATGCAGTTACGAAATACCTTCAATTGTTTCCGAAAATAAAATTCTGCTACTGGGTGTAATGAAGAAACGCAATTACCTATTTATTGCTTGTGAGTGTACATTTGGTACTCGGTTTTATTTATTTTATCAAAGTTTCTGGTTTTAAGTGTTTTTGGAACTTTCATCTGTTAGTTTGTCGTAATTAGAACAAACAGAGCATTAGGATGTGTATCCGGACGCGACGTTTAGTATATATCTAGTTATTACGTTCTCTGTGGACCTAAACAATTGGCTTAATGTGAAGAGTCTACTTAGATAAGCACTTGTTAGATATAAGCGGGCGCCTTTAGTTTGCTATGTAGTTGAAGTTTCACTGCTATTGTTGTATGTACACTGACAGACAGAACCAATGTTGATAGGCTAATTGAATACAAAGTCCTCATTACTGAAACTGTCATTGACGTTAAGCGTCTGTTAAGATTATTCCTATCTAGACGAATTATTAGAAAAATGCGAAAGTACGTCTAACTTCATAATAGTATTTGCCTAATAAAACTGGCCATTGGTTAAATTAACCTAACTAATGTTTAAAACGAAGTAAGTGAGTGTGTTTTCATGAAATTCTGCATACATATAGCCTGTGTTTTGGAGATATGAACATGTGGCAGTTTTTACCGACGGATAACTTGTTTCCTTTCCTTGGTATTTTTATTTATCTCTGCGGTCCAAGCTGTGTATTAAAATGATAATAATGAACGTGGAGCGGTGGTGGCGCCGATTGCGAAATTTCTAGTCCAGCAGTTAACAACACGTACTTAGGTACTCTTATTACTAAAACCTATGCCATTTACCGACTAGGAATAACTTGGATGAAATGAATCCACAAAGGTTTCAATGAAAACTTGACTTGTGTTTTAACGTTAATGTGCGTTTCAGTATGGAGATATCTAATTATTTTCTAAGTAGGGTGACTATATACAGAAAAATAAGCATGTATTTACTTTCGTAAATCTGCCCTTATTTCTCTCGTTAATTATTAATGTCTGATAGTATATTTGGAGCGAGAATGGGTATACTAATCTCATTCCCTGGCTATAGTATTAGAGAACTTAATGTTAGGCACTAATAATAATAATAATGTACAATAATAACACCCTCTCTGCCTTAGTGATGCTATTTTTACCCCTAATGCTATCTATGAACGAATATCACGTTAGTACGAAATTTATATGTATCTTGTAAATACGAATTCTTATGGCTGATGTAACATAATGAGCACTATGGAAAACTTGAATTCCTAACAATGGTCCAAACTTCACTCGCTTTTTAATTTGTACTATACGATTATACAATTTCTATCTATATAGATAAAAAGAAATAATAATAGTTAGTCTAGAATAACGACTTAACGCTTTAATTTTTATTTTATATATGTAGATGTTTAACATGTATTTGTCGAAATGCTTACTTTTCATAATTCTAAAGTTTTATGAAAGGTTGATTGATTGATACCAAATGCAGTATTTTTATTTTGTACTCTACATCTTTGTACCCAAATAAAAGCAATAATGGAATATGATCGTTTTATTTATTTTTATTTCTCTTTTATGATTTGATCACAAAAACCCCACGCGGTCGTTAACCAAGAACCATTCCGTACAAAGAAAATAAACAATTCACACCATAGTTCGTTTGGTTACTAAATACAGGTACGAAGTTCGTTTATATTTACAAACATCCACTTTATCACACTTTTGTTGTTAACAACTTCCTGTGGTAAGGCAAATATCCAAGATCAGAACACAAAGTAGCGACTTTCACATACTCGTCTAAAATGGTGCGGTTCGGTCATGTCGCTCTGTGCGTATTTATGTTGCACAACGCACTTGCGGTCAAAGTTAAGGTCGTGATGCATTCCGAACAGGACGACTCCAAGGTCGAGGAGGAAGACTTACCTCGAACAGAGGCTTACGACCGAAAGAAGGAGAAACCAACTATGATGCCGTTTATCAAAACCCATAACCACAAACACGGTACCGACGAGAAGGATTTCGAAGAGGACAAAGACAGGATCACCGAGAAGCCTACACGACAGATGCACCCAAACGAGATGATTTTTCCGCTGATCTATCGGCAGAACCATATAAACAGTATGTTCAAATTTGGAGAAAATTGGTACACATGGTCGACGGAAAAAAGAACTGATGGATCGAAGGCTCTCAACTATTACATATGCTACGACGAACCTAAGCACTGCGACGATATTGGATGGGTAAAACTTGTTTCTATTGTCATTTGACTTTTATTTATTTGCCATTGTATTTCTAAGAAATGTATGTCGTTTCCTTCTCTTTTCCTCCCTTGGTCGGTGGAGAATTATAGAACTGGATAATTTAGGACTTTGATCCCATCGCCGACTTCTCTAATTTTTATAGTCCACCACCCAAGATATAATTTTTCATTATTTAAAATTGAAAGGATTGGAATTTGAACCTTTGACCCCACGAACGTAAATCGAAGTGCCATGACTAATTAAAACGTACCCGTACTTACTACTTTTATTTTTATGTACATATACATACCTAATTAGATACCTTTTAGGACATAGAAAGCTGCGCTCGATGATGATTCTCTAAGCAATTTGTAAAGAAAATTTTAGTAGGTATATATTTACATATCTCATCAGCCGGAAGACGACCACTGTTGGACAAAGGCCTCCCCCTCTTTTGGGCAGGTATACTTACCTTAAAATGACTTACAAATATTATGATTTAACAGGAACGTACGGATACATTACCGAAATGTGCGTTCCAAATCGATTCCTTGCTGCCGGACGACCGCGCGTGCATCAATAGCTTCGGAGTGGAGCCACACAGCAATGGCGGCGCGTGCGACGGCGCAGAGCAGATGAAGGTATACCAGTATTTTTCTTCAATTACAAATCACGACATGTTTCTGTTTCTCCGGATGAAATGTAGCCATTTCAAATTTATCATTTCAAAGCTTCGTGTAGATGAAGATTTTTACAAAAACTATTAGTTAATCTGTGCTTTTACTTGCAATTTATCTCGCTCTAATCTGAGATCTCGCTAGAGTACTGTATGGGGCTAAAGAGAGTCATGTAAAAGGAGGTTTTAGTAATAGCTCGACACGGATTATGGCGCCACAGTACCTAGTAGCCTTGTAGAGATTTTCCAAGGTAGAAAATGATCGAATTGAAAACTAACTACCGAAGTAACTACTTATAATTTTGAGCTAAGTAGACTTACTTATAATTTTGTTTTTGTGTACTTTAACTTTTAAAAATACCTCCGCTAGTGGCGCCGCCTAGCAAAGATCAGTGGCAGTTTTGCCTCCCATTACAGCCAGCGTTTGCAGCATTTGTATTGTTTCTTTCACCCAGCAATGCAAAGATAGAGTCACAAAATCTATAGGGCTTACATATCATTGTCACGAATAATAGTATAAAGTAACAATCGCAATTAGGATAATGGAGCTTATTGGTGTTGTGGTATGTACAGAAGAAAAGAGTTACTCGCGTAAGTCCCGTGGACTCTAATCGCAAAGGTGCAAAAATCAAACAACTTTTCTATTTGCGCCTACGACTAACTTACCTATCTGCATGGCCCAAAGTTCAGCTGGTAGAGAATGCCATTGGCAAAGTTCGCCTTTTGCACAAATTAGTAAAGATTTAAATAATTACAAGGTGCCAAAACCCTTGACATTTCTCAGCCAGTTCCCTCAATTCCTTAGGTGAGCGAAATGGTGCGCGCGTGCGGGCCCCGTATCCGCTCGCTGTGGCGATTCTTCCGCGTGGGCCGACGCCCGGCGAACGTGGCGAAGCCGGCGGACGTGAATTCGCTCATCTGCGAGGACGAGGAGGAGTGTTTCATCACAATCGAATACAGGGTACGCACAATGTTTAACTATCCCTTTAGAAGAAGTGAAATATAATAAGTGAAATTGGAATAGAACCTTGCCGTATGTGTACAGTACACATGCTATTTAATTTCTGCCCGCAGATACATCACGACAGAATCACATTCTCGCTGCACGAACCTACAAGAGGGCAAACCTTCAAAAGTGCTCTGAAACGCGACCTAATCGAAGACGAGAAACCAACCACCGACGGCCACGTCCGCGTCCGGAAGCCCAAGAAGCGGGACGAAGAACCACCGAAGACCAAGAAATTCCACATGAGGTCCAGAAGTAAAGCTGTCGAAGGAAAGGGTATTGCCAAGGAGCGAAATGACTCAGGCTACAGAAGGTCAATTAAAAACAAAATCAAAGTGAAAGAGGACGTATCTGATGATATTTCCGAGTAACATTTGTCTGGCGCATGACACAATAGACGATTTTTGACACCTATGTCGCAGATATTGGCGACTGATGCTATTAAGGTCTATTTTTGTACGTAGATAATTATAGTGCACACAAGGGAAGCCTTTCGGCCTCAAACTCTCCGAAATGGACGAAACTTAGCCGGAATGTAGAACGGGTAGATAAGCGTTTCATAATGCCAATGGGCATGATCACATATTTTATATTGCCGGTTTTCTGTCTCTACACTTAAATTATGACAATATCAAAAATAACATTGAATAAGGTTAATAATCGTTCTAAGTTTCCGCCAAGTTTCGTCCATTTCGGGTCCGAAAGCCTCCTTTGTTATATGTAGTATTTATATGAGCTCTAGCAATAAATGATATATAAGATTATCATAATTTTATTATTAATAATTAAATTAATTATAAAACAATGACATTAATGAATTTATAAACTCCTTCATATATGAAGGACGATTCTTAGTTCTTACTAAGAATTATTTCAATTTCGCTTAAAAAGTATTATTTGTGTTTCTTAAACTTCTGTTTAGGTTGTTTGATGGCGTTATCGGAGTCGTCGTAGAACTTCCTGTAGTTGACATTTTTGTAGGGGAAAGGTTTCACGGGTTTGTGAGTTTCCGGTTTGTTATTAACATTTTTCGTTGTCTGTTCAACTTTCTGTATAGTCGGTGTTACTGGATCCTTGCGTTCGCTTTTATCCAACGACATTTTCCTTTTACGTTTTTCCGCTTTCTTCTGCGACACATTTTCAGAATGTACCTCTACGTTTGTTTCATTCACATCTTCGTCGTTTTCAATTTCGACTTTTATCTTAGCTTGGCGTATTTTAACAAGAACTTCACTCTGTATTAGTTCGTTTCCTTTGGCTATGGCGGCTATTTTCGCTTCCTTGTCCTTGAACTCTTTCAGCTCTTCAATCTGTAAACATCAAATCAATATATTTAATCGTTCTACCATACATGCTTGCCTTATTAGGAGCTATATGATACATTCACTACGGCGAAACGTGGCTCATTAACTTTTAAAAATTATGAAGTTATGAACAAACTGCTTTTTCACTCTAATGTTATTAACTATCCCACGACTACATAAATGTGAAAGTTTGGATGTTTGTTGCTCAATCAATGCTATAACGGCAGAACGGGTTTTGATGAAACTTGGTACAGTGATAGCTTATACCCTGGAATAACATACAGGAACTTTGGGGCGTTCGCTAGTAAACAATAAATTTAAAAATATACATATCTTGATAATTAAATACAAAACAAATTTACCTGGGCCAATGATCGATATTTCTTATATCTATCGTAGGGTGGAATGAACAGTTTTGCATCTGCGTTCAAATCGGACACCTGGAAATTTATAAACAAACATTAATTTAGCAAAAATTATAAACAAAAGTAAAATTATGAAAGAAAAAATATTTAATAAAAACGTAGATGTCCGCCAAAATTAGATGAGGCCTATTGGCATATTAGAAGTGCCATAAAATCGATAAAGCAAAAGTCGATATTTTAAAGTAAAATATGGAACCCCTATAACATTTTAATTCAGGAATCCGCGATATCGGGGTCTAGTAGTATTTTGGACAAAGGAATCGTATGAAAAGAGCTGCATGCATAGTAAAAAGTTTTTTTTAGGTTTCACTGCCTGAGAACGAGGCTTTTGTATCCTTCTTTTGGCTCTACTAACAATATTTATAGTACTATTACGCAATTTCTTAGCTTTTTTGTTTGTTTGTTTGTTCAAACAAAGTCCACTGCTCAACCGGGTGCCCTGAATGCCTGATGCCCATGAAAAGAGCAGAAAAACCCGGGTGTACAGTTAGGTCTAGAAGTTCGTCACCAGACAGTCGCCAAGGTCGTTAGGACCAGAGCAGACATGCCGGAAGGCACCGCGGGATTTTATGCTGACAGTTAATAATCTTCTTTAATTAAATTAAAGATCAATGGAGCGAGCATACAGCTTACTAATCTATGCTAAAAATGCGCCGGTTATTGTCAGGAATAATAATAAAATTTTACAAAAAAACTTATTTGTAAAAATTATGATTTGTGTACACCGACGATTTATTGTTGTTGTTAGATAGATTTCTATACGTTAATAGTGATATAAGAAAGCAAGAAATCTGTATTACTTACAATGCCATTGTACTGTTCGTTGTACGTTGGAACAAAAGCTTTTACGTCCGGTTGGAAATTGCTTTTCTCCTTTATGAAAATCGTCGCGTAGTCTAAATTTATGAGTTGGTCTTCTCTGGAAACAAAATGGATGATTTGTAAAACCGATTTACGATCGTTAAACTAAGGGTCTGGACTAAACTAAGTTAAACTAAGGGGCTACAAAACCGAGACATGTGTACGAAAATGAATTTGCACATTAAATCTCTTCTTGTAAAACTCTTTGTTAGTATAAGTTTTTTTTTTAATTTGACCAACAAAGAGTTTAAGGAAAGATATCGGCACCATGAAGATGAAGAGGCATATATCTTTGTAAAAACGGACTGGGGCACCGTTAATAGACAGGGGTTTGGCACAAGTGATCCCAAGAGGGCCGAAGTGTCGCCAGGTATACCTGGCCCTCTAAAGGTAGCATTCGGATCTGAGCAGTTAAGCCTCTTAAGGTTAAAGTTAAGATAAGCTCTATTTTTGATTCGTCCGCCGCACTTCGAGCGATCGATTATACTAATTTTCCATCGACTCCGAATTTTTGAAACGCTCGCCAGCAACGAGTGGTATCAACCAATCATCTCTTGGGGCGACGAGGGGTAGATTAAACGTCAAACACCTTCGTTCAAAAGAAAAGAGACAACGATCTCTGACATTTTAATCTGAGCTGACATTGTCAGTTTACTTTTTTACACAAAAGGCAAAGATATTTCTATATACAGTCTCTATGGTTTCGACCATTACTGAGCATTTAACGTTGTGATAACCGGGTTTTACTTTTTTTTGTGTGAATTAAAAATAAGGATCCAGGGGACCAGGACTATGGGAATGTAACGTTAAGTCACCATCACCCCCTTCGAGGAAAAGCGTAACAATATTCACCTGAAGTCTGGCAACTGTGAGAGATCGTGGATGTTGGACGAGGCGAGAGGTTGGTGCGCAGTGTTCACCATGTTCCTGATGCAGGACGGCATCTGGTACAGCTGCGGCTCCAACAGCAACTCGCGACACTACGAAACATATTTTAATATAAAATAAATTATTCTCTTACATTGTATAAACGAAAATTAGGCTCGATGCCAGACATGCACACACACTTACACAGTTGATATTAAAGTTGCGTTCGTACAATCACAAGTCTTATACGTACAGTATTTATAATATTTTATTTATTTGTTTCCATTAAAACAGTAATATGAGCGAATGTAAATGACCTGAATTGAAATGCAATCAAAACGTTTATTTGTGCTAGACCAGTACCAAGACTATTTTTTACCAGTAACGTGGATACAATATATCTCCACGCTAGATCTGAGAGCAGTAACGTATCATCCTCTTTTTGCTTTCATCTAAGGTTTCCTTACAATGTTTTTCCTTACAGTTTGAGTAAATGCACGTAAGTAAGAGTGTGCTAGTTAATGAGGAAGAAAGAAGGTCGAAAGACACTCACCGAAAACACTATTCTATGTATGGCGATGATGTTTTGCTTCACAAACGGCGGCATGGGGCTGCAGCACGCGTTCACGCCTTGCACCTCGCGCGGGAGGGTCTCCGCCAGCGAGAGCAGCATGTGGTTCGGGAGTAGGTATCTGGAACAACACACTTGGTTTACATCGCTCTTCAGTTGTTTATGGTTCTGTCAAATCCTTATGAATACCAGTTGTAATTTTAGGCCCAACAGGACGTAGGAGAATGTAAACCGACCAAAACGGATAGCTAAAGGCAATAGTGGCGCCCTCTTTCAGCCTACTTATTTTGTGTCATTTTACGTATAATTGTGTTGCCAACAAACTAGTGTTGCACTCACGCGGTGCTCTCGTCGAGTTCCCGCGCCTGCGCGTCGCGCCACTTGTACAGCAGCTTGAGCGCCGCCATCTGCTGCGAGTTGAAGGACTTCTTAGAACGCACGTACAGCGGCATGTGGCTGTTCTCGTCGAGCACCTCCTTGTTGTACGTCTGTGGACACCACACAAGGCTTCTATAGCGAAGCTTACTCTCTACCTCATTTGCCACATTAATATCAAAGAGTCGTCCTGTCATATCAAAGAATAAGGAAATAATACCATATTTCTATCTCCGTTTACCTCATTGAACACCTACAAGTCCCATAAAGAAATAAAAAATAATACTTATTATTTTAAAAATATTTGTGACATACAATATTAAAATTTGGTAATATAAAATTGTCTTATTAAATGTCATTCATAAATAAAATCTATGGCTATGGTTACACTTTACGCCAGAGGTCGTGGGTTCGATAATTGCAAATTATCCCGGCAGGACAAAACTAATTTGACAGTTCTAAAATTCATGCCCTTCTTTTTCTTATTTTAAAGATAAAAAACGAGCACAAGTAACTAAAAAGTTAAGGCGTGCCCATCCGAATCGACACGAACGTAAAGCTGCGCACATTCCTATTTACTTACAGTCATGCAAATGAGCCGACTCTGCTCAAACACCGACAGTAGGAGGCGAGGTTGCCCAGCTGCCTTCTCCAGAAGTTCACTCTTCATTTTCCTCCATATGTAAAGAAGGCAGTGCGTGTCCATCCGCGCGTATTTTATCAACTCCTCGGGCAGAGGTCGTATGCGCCAGTCGGCCAGCTGATATCTGAAAACAGAGATACACTTGTCTCATCAACTGAGCTAAAGCGACCACTGATTAATTCTTCAACCTTATATGTCACTTTTGGGTTAAGCCCTACTCATTATACTTAATTAAAATTCGCGTTTGCTGACAAAGAAAAAAAGACAAAAAAACGTATAAATTTTTAATGCCAGTTGCTTTTTGCGTTGTCACTATATTGTCTAAAACCACTGAATAGATTCAAATGGGGTTTTCATTGTTGGATAGCTTGGCTCTCCGGCAAGGTTTAAACGCTGTATATTCAATGCGAGCTAAGCCGCGACCAACAGTTATTGAATACAAAAAAAAAACATTTTGCTTCTTTCCCTGTTTAGGTGCAAGAAACACAATCATATAAAACTATAAAACTAATTTATGAATATAAAATAATTCACATATTTTTCTCAGTATATCTACTATGTTAGAGTAGCGAAGTAAAAATTTAAAAAGCTGTATTTGCCTTAAAGTCTATCCTAAAAAGAAGTCTTCTGGGCATAAAACGATCGAATCAAATCGCAGCAGTTGCTTTAGACGGCCTGTTTGACATATGACTTATGCAGTGGAGGCTACGTGGGTTTATCTATGTCCAAGTGTATGTTATAGCTAAGCTGATAGTTTATAACATAGCCTGCTAGACAATCACAAGCGCATTACCAAAATATTTGACAGACACGTTCGCTTGCAAAATTAAATACGCAAATATGCATGCCAAAGAAATAGCTTGAGTCCTCGCACTGATCCAATACTCGTATCGTGTCTACTTAATCTCAGAGTTGTCACTCATACTCAACTCTCTGGGCATAGGTCTCCCACGAGAGTCTGGACTCAGCCTAGAATTTCCTCTTCAACAGTATGAAAAAAAACCTAAAGCACCGAAAAAAATTCCATATAAAGTTATATTCGCCAAGAAAACAAGTCGCTCAGGCACTAAAGGACTTCGCCATCTAGAATTTAAATATTCTTCCATCACTGAGCTCGAAGAACAGCCGTCCCAGGTGGGAGTGGCACTCACGACCCTTGGTGTTCGAGTCCAACGCATTAACTGCTAATTAACACTTGTCACTTGGGCGGGAAGGGAAAATAAGAATAAAATATATTCACTTACTTTTTATCGGCATCCACTTGACAGTACTTCATGAGTAGATATTTGTACGAGAGTCCATTCAGGGCGAGCGCTTTAGCAGCTTGTTGTGTGTCAAACAAGCCAACGATGTACACACCGAAGTCCCTTTGAAGCCAAATCACATCGAATTCGGAGCCGTGGAACACCTGGCAACATTACTTAAGTTATTTCTAAAATTAACGTACACTAACATGGGACAAACAAGAGTACCTCATTTTAGGAGGACTCTTTTCAATCAATTAGTTTGTCTGAAACCAAGTATTTGGTAAGAGTAGAGGCTACTATAAAGATAAAACAACATAACATGTACGATGCCACTGACAGTCGTTATGAGATTCGTATGATCGTGTGTTGGACAATATGATGTTTACAAGATAAAGATGCAATAAAAAAAATAATATAAAATGGCAACTTACTTTTATTTTCTTGGGATCAGTAAATACCGAATTCAACTTGTGTATGTGCTCCCGAACCGCCAGTGCGTCTATTATAAAGTCGCCGCCCTCGTCCGTAGATATTTGTATAACACAAGTGATACCTGTAATCAAAATGTAAATGAAAAATGTGACCAGCTGTACAATATAAACCAAATCTCTACAATTAGCAACTGAGTAGGTACCGCGAGGCAGCAGACTTACTAGGAGCTGCAACGCGAAAGTGCACGCATTAGCGTCCGGTGTGATCTGGCCATTAATCTTATATCTATCTATCTATATACGTTGGTGCTAACTAACCTTGATAAGTTCTATATGAATGGTGTTCGACATCCACCGCCATCTCCTGTACGCCGTTCAGATGTGCGACGAGGTGGTCGACCTGCGCTTCCGTGTCCACGTACGTGAGCCTCGTGTCGTCGAGCGGCGCCGGGAACGAGGGCGGCTCGGGGTCCGGGTCGATGAACTTCGACGGTGGGTGGTATAGGTCCAGCTCTATCTGGTATGGGTGCTCGTATCTGGAGATGTGTTTTAGTGTTTTGGTCAGACGATGAATGCTTTGTCACTACATAAAGCGCATGTGGTTGTTCTAAAGTCTTCCTTCTATGTAATTGGGAGACTGTACGCCTGGCAGACCAGTATTGGATTGATAGATGTTAAAGAAAAATAATAAAACTATATGGACAGACAGGCAAACCGGTCTCATTTATTACTTCAAGGTCAACAGATATGCATTGGAGAATAATAATTGGAAAAATCCGTGACCTAAATAAAATTTGCTGATAAATTACAAATAAAATGTCTCTTTACTCACCCAATGGCCTGGCCTTCTTCACTGTACAGGATGTTCAAGGCCAGTGGCTTGATATTGTTTGGTTTGTCTGATATTTTTGGCACCCACAAGCTGTTTGAATTATCGATCGTGTCTTTGAATGTCAGTTGCGGTCGCGGAATGTTTTTCGCTCCTATGAATGTTGCCGAGCCCAACTGGAAACCATATTAATTCTTTATCAACAAATGGCGGATTGTTTAGGACATTTCAGGGTCGTATTTAAGGTATTGGGATTGTGATTACCGACTCTGTCACTTTCGAATTGTGATAATTTGAGGCTGTCCTGTCTACGCAACGGCGGCCTAATAAATGTATGTATTATCATTGAAAAAATTCCCAATCCAAAATAATTATTAAAAGGAGGCAAAATTTTACATAAATTATTGTGTAAGTTTAAATAAACTATTGAAATATCTATAAAAAAATAAAGAAATATATGTGAATTCAATTAATAACTAATGATATACGGTATAATAAATTTATAAATTGAATTCTTAAATATACTTAATTTTTTTGTAACATTCATAATACAGCATCTCAATCTGCTCTAAAATAAAAAGTTAACAAAATGCGGATTAACCTGAATTTTTGAAATGACTGGAGCCCTGTTCTGGTTCCATGAAGATACATTGATGTTTGGCTGTTTGTTGATGATGAATTTGTCATTTGGTTTGTTCACTTTGCACACTGTATCTATGCATGTGTTAACTCGTTCCAGCATACAATCATTGGCATCAACTATTTTATCAGTGTTGTAATCATTATCATTTCTGTAAAAAAACATTACCATCTCTCCATATTTATAATATAATTAATATGAACATTCTTGGCAAGATCACAAGTGTAAATCAAAATTTGGAGCATTTGGGTAAAAAGATGAAAATGATATTTTTGTGACAATGTTTAATGTGACACACCACATATATCCAGTGCTAAAATGTGTAAAGACATTACCTTGATGGTAAGTATTATCACTTTGTGGGGGACTCAGTAAGTATAAGGTAGAAATAGTACAAATTTTATGCCACAAATTAGGTACCAGAAAAACTAATTTGTTCCATTAATACTAACCGTTTTAACTTCACAGCTGGCAATTCGGTAGATAAAATTTGGTTGGATTGCATAACAACATTTTCACTAAATTTGCTTGTAACAATGTTGAAATGTGTAAAGGTTTTGAACAGATTGTAAGAGGTACTCGTTGGCAGCTGGTGCGACGATCGGATTGTATTTTTTACTGTAGTATAGCCACCCTGTAGAAGACATAAATACGTATTAGGGCACTTCCACTATTCCCTTCCAACTTTTCCCGGTGCAGATAGGTAGACGGTAAGCCATTAGGGGTGGAATTAAAACAAAACCTTTCTTAGTAGTTGCCTACTTAATTTGAGGAAACTCTATGGAATACTCCAAATTTCTAGACTCAAAGGTTTGAGCTATGTTAAAAGGTTTAATGTAGCTATAATAAATATTATAATCAATAACAATCACTGCTGCTGCTGGGTAGAGAAGAGATTAAACCTCACAAAAAGGGTTTAAATTCTATAGTCCACTACACTGACCCGTTGTGTGGTGTCCATACTAATATTTTAAATGAAAAAGTAACTCTTGTCTGTCTGTTACCTTTTCAGTATTTTCACGACTAAACCATTTTTAGATTATACTATTAATTATAATTTATAATTTTTACTTTAACACAAAACATACAACGCGGGCGAAGCCGCGGGCAACAGCTAGTGTTTCCATATGTCACAAAAATAAAGGGTTAAGTTATAATATTGTACTGGTCTTTCTTAGTTACAATCATGTCATGACAGGAGTTAAGGAAATCTCTTTGTTGTATTGTACTCAACTTAGTCATACAAAGGGGTGAGTGACCTCGTTGGTTGCGAATTCCCAAATACAAGTTAGTCTAACAAAACCCAACTATTAATTAGATTTCCTGTATCAATATTTCAATTGGTAATATGTATATTATATTATCAATTGATATTATATTTTCTATGAGTTGGTATTAGGAAATATAAAGAAATACAATAGATTAACCAAATTGACAGAAAAACACATGCTGATTGTAGTAATTGGAAATATACCTAGTAATTGCTGAATCACTCACCTTTGTAACCGATGTCAAGTGAGGATAAAATTCCGGAGCCTCAGGATTCAAAGCGGAGTTCATTTTGTATCATTAAACCCAAATAAACGTAAATTACCTATTTATTTAAGTATAATATTTTTAATCTGGTTCCTGTCAGAAATGTAAAACTAATAATTCCATCCAAATCATAGAAAAAGGGATCCTTGTTCAATGATCCAAGTCCGTCCAACCAAAACGTGCAGACAGCTGTGTAAATTAGCTAGGCCGAGGCTATTTTCACTAAAGGTTTGTGTTTTTTTATAATTTGAAGGCAATGCTCATACATTGCGAAACGCTACAAAATGAAATATAATTATTATAGTTTATTATGTTATGTTCCTTATTATTAATAAAAATGGCATTTTTATCATTTAATTTCTTTGTTTTATTTTAAAATAAAAGTTCTTCGAATTTATGGAAAAATACAGGCAGGCAACACCAAAATCTTGGGTATAATATTTTTTTTCATTGGCCCCTTTAGGTTATAATTTAATTTGTTAAGGCTATTTACACTCTAAACTACAATCACACTTTATTTCCATGGCAACGAGGGGAAATTCTTGGGGTCTTGGGTGGGGTGGCCCATCATAGCCAGCAATGATTTCCCAAAAAATATTATATTGTTTTTTGTGATATTTCTATTACGAAAGTGGCTATATTTTCAATTTCTACCACTGAGGTTCATGCTACACTTGAACCAGATATTTTAATTCAAATTTTCAAATTAATTTTTTTTTTTTGTGATTTCCGGTAATAAAATGGTGTTATATAAATTAAAAGTACCTTGAAATCTGTCATTTTGCCATACAAATTGCATACAGTAATTAATAAAATGAAAATACAATTATATAGGTACTTAAATAGCACATTTAAACAGATTGTTTTGTGTTTACTTTACCTACATGGGCTGGGCGCCCGCCGCGCCGCCGACGACCTTCTGGGTGGGATTACAAGGAGTAAGTTAAGTAGGTACCTTCTTTAATCAACTTTCAACCTACCGTTAGATGGTCAGTGTCGCGTCAATCTTACCAGACTGATGGATCGGACTAATTACAAAACTGACCGCGTAACCGGCGCGGGCGTCAATGAAAGAACGAGGAAAGAACCTGAATATTAAGGGACTAGCGGAACGGACCGGATTTGGCTGTATGGTGTAGATACCTTTACCAAAAAAAATGCTTGGACCTTCAATGCAGCCAACAAACCGAAATGACATTCAATGCAGCCAACAAACCAAATGACACACAATGCAGCCAACAAAACAAAATGATATTCAATGCAGCCAACAAAACAAAATGATATTCAATGCAGCCAACAAAACAAAATGACACTCTCAATGCAGCCAACAAAACAAAATGACATTCAATACAGCCAACAAGAGGCCAACAAAAACTGACTGCATGACAGTATGATTTTTTATTATTATTTTACGGCCATTAACAGATCCAAACCGTAGCTTTTAATCACAAATACTTAAAACCACAGCACGGCTTCCAGGGCACAACTAGTGCCATTCGGTAGTCCACACTGTAGCTAACACCGCACTAAGCTGATAGTAGGTATAAAGTCTATTTAACAATGGACAATTTGGACCATTCCGGTAGAGTCGTTACACGCTTTTAAATATCTTTCCCGCACAATATACACTATAAAGGCACTTCTTGCTTACAATCAAACTATCACAAATAAACACCGAAACCTACAATATACATTTTTTGCAAAACTAAACAAAAACGACCACCATCTCTGACAAAATCCCGCCAAAAAGCCTTTCACTGATTTTTGCTATAGTGTCTTCGACATATCATCATATCTTCTTAGTAATCTGTGGAAGGGAGGAGGGATGGGGGAATTGGGGGAGAAAGAGGTGGATTTTTTTTGTATAATATTATTTTTGTTGCGTGAGTGAGGGTGCGGTGCTGGCTGTTGTGGTATTACGTCGTCTCCCGTGGACCCCTTTGCGATTGCGCATTGTATGATTGGCTCATCACGCAGCTCCCGACGTGTTTTTCCATGAGCCAGCAAAGGACAGAGGATATGGGCTCGTGCTCATCGAGCGACGTTAATATACACGGGGTAGGTATCATGCTGTCGATATTTTGTGGGATCGGCGAGGGTTTGTCTGGATACACTCTAGTGTTGTTGAATATTTTCCACTAGTGTGCAATTGTGGTTTCTCCCGTCACATGACTCAGCTTGCGTTATTACATTGTTATTTTCTGACATGACTTTAGAAGATCCATTTTACGTCGTGAAAGAGTAAGTGGATTTAGTTTTTGTATACATTCTACTATAAACGAGAAGGCGTCTTATACATCCTATATAAATATCTATACATACACCTATATTTCCTAGTCATTCCCTAGCATGTCGTCGATTATTATTTGTTTTCATGTGACCTTTTGCATATTGATCTGGTTTAAAATAGATTTAATGGTAGGTACAATGACATAGTATGCATCTTTAGATGTGCTTGCTCAGACATGGTCAAGGTAAGATTGTTTTATGCCTGGCATACAGACATAAGTACCCTTTTCCCTACCCACCAGATAAATATAGTTTGTGACTGAGCAGTGAGCACAAACAATAGTGTAGAGTAGTATTGGTGTATACATAATAACCAAAGACTGCCCGAAAAACGTTTATATTAATTAAGAAGTAGGTATAAGTCCCCATAAAGTTTCTTGGTATCTGTGTGAACTTGTCTGATTTCTGCACAATGACTAAGTTTAGGTGTCAAATGGGAGCTGTGTGGGGGTGCACTAAAGACACTCCTTCAATTTCAAAATTTTCGACATCTCTATGTATCACACTTATCTTGATAAGCACACATAGACTAAACACTGCCAGCGATGTGCAAACAATCTGTGACTATAATCATTCAGCCACCACCATAATGTTTTGAAAAAAACAATTTTTATTTCATGTCCAGTGAGGTGTTCAAAGCACTAAACAAGACGCGTGGGCTGTACCTGCGGTGGCAAGAGATCTCAAAGCTACCGACTGTCCCCAACAGCCCTGAAGTGGAATGGACATCCACCGAGCTGAGGAACGCGCTCCGTAGCATCGAATGGGACTTGGAGGACCTGGAGGACACAATCAATATCCTTTTTAATTGATTTTTATTCCATACTTACTTTATTTTCATTACATTCATTTCATTACACATTGGCAAGTGGAAATGGACACTATGTTGCTCAATGACACTTCCTGATTTTACTATGAACTTCTTGGGTTTTTTTATAAGCGTCTTTTTGCACATTTCCAATGCTAAAGGAGTAAAATTCAATACTATTGTACATATTGAGTTGTCTATCTACATTACGATTTTATTCTGCCCGCTTGACATATTATTTTTGCATAAGTATGCACATACCTATTTCCTATATGGTTTTATAAAACTGCCTGTGTGAATTTTTGTCCACGTACATTGATTTATATATTGCTTAAAGCGAATATTTTGTTTTCTGTTTAAAGTTGTTAAGAATATAATAAACATCCTACCCCACCCCACTTGAGCAATCAGCAAATTAATTTCTTTTTATTTATTATTTCATGCAGTTTGCGAAAAACCTCTTCATTATTTGAGTACTTCAAAGTACGACTATTTATGTATTAAATTGATGCACATTGTTGACTTTTTTATTATTATGTTAATAAAATATAATATAAATGGGTCATGAAACATAAGTCCAATTAACATTTCACAGCACTAAATTATTCCTATCCCTACCAAACATTAGAATGAAGATAAATATGCTACTTCTACTTCATTTTAAATGTGTGCCACAGAGCCCACAATACTATGTTAATAACTATGACATGACTGTAAACAAACTATAAAGTTTATCTTAAGATATAAAAGCTAGCTAGTTCCTCTATCCCTGTGTACCCTTTCGCCTATATATAGCCTATCGATAGTTGGCTACACCAATAGAAACGAAGCATCCTGCATCCATGCTTATTTTGTAATATTTGTTTATTTACCAATTATTGGCGTTGCTGTGGAAAGGAACTAATGTAAAACGAAATTTTAGCTATGTGATGGAATGTTTTTAAATCACTAAAGTTTAGTCATTTAAACTCATCACAGAGCACAGAATGCGGACGCGCGGGCATGCACATTTCCAACCACTGCGTTCCATAGTGACGTATTGGGCACCAACCAACTTTATTTACTCTGGCGCTATTGTTTTACCTGCATGTTTTAGAAACTATTATAGAATATATCTTGATGCATAATTTCCCTAACATAATTATTATTCACGCATAGTTGAAAAGAACTCCTCCAAATTTAAGATTGACAATAAAGAAATTTGCGACAGAAGAAGTTTCATCGAAGCCACTAAACAAGAAGTGAAGGTATACATATAAATAAACAATAACTATATGAGTTGTATAATACCAAAGACGGCAATCTGACTTTCAATTCAATGACCGTTGAACTTTCAACTTTCTTCATAACTCAAAACTCAATTTAGGAAAAAAATAGAGATTACCGCTTTTGATGTTATACGACTTATATAATATAGTAGTCCACTATTGGACCAGATCTTTATCAACTGTCAAGTGAGTCACTGCCAACTGCTTAGCGCAGATCGTCTCTCCATCTAGCAAGATAAAGGTTATCAAAATGCTCCTAATTCAAAGTGAATGCACTTGCTGGCAACAGATTGCACATATATGACATAGGTATTCTTCAACACTTTCGAAGGATGTGACAAAAAATACCTATTATTGTACAAACAAAACAAACGGAAAAGTAAATTTACTCCATGAAAATCAGTCGCAGCGATACCGCTACTGTATGTAGGTAGTTAGTGCTACGCTTATTTTGTGACTGAAGTTACTCATTTAGCATTAACTCAGTTATTACCTGAAGAAAACTTTACGTTTTTAATAAACTTGTGGAGATATGAATAGTCAAGAAGACATGCCGATCAAAGACTTCACAACTGCGTACTATGAACAATTTACCGTAATCTCACAACAATCATGCACAATTGCCCTTGTGCAATCATATGCAATCAGTGTCAACTTGCAATCCTTTTCCACTTGATAACAATTGCTTTAATACTATAAGCGGTGCTCTAGTAAAGTTCAGACTTCGACCGTTTATCCGAAAGTCGTCACAATGGTTACGCAATAAGTTCCTAACTTCTTTCTCCGCAACTTTCTATTGTATGTAGCATTAAATAGGTTAAAGCCTTACATTGTATTAACTCACAATGAAAGTCAGCCTTGTTGCATTGTCTGGTCTAGTTACGTGTTATCAGGTACTAGCTCGTGCTGCAGCTAACTAAACCCGTCAGGTTACTGAAGAACCTAGCTAAATCCATAATGAAATGCCCATTCGAATCCATTCAGTGATTTTGAAAGATAAGAATAATAAAATTTCCACCAAACGGCCTGCATTGGAACGGATTTTAAATCTATAAACGAAATTAAATCGTATTTAAAATCTATATCACCAAGCGCATTCAAAGACGCCGCTGTCAAGCTGCTGTGCGCGGCTTGGTAATATTGACTTTAAATACTATGTACACGATTTCATTTTGTTTAAAATCCGTTCCGATGCGTGACGTTTGGTGGAAATTGAACATAACAACTTGAAAAGCTGACACTGATTCTGCTGTTAATAATGTCGATAGTTTTGGTTATGCTCTCCGGACAGTAATACATCATAAATGACGTCATAAATTCATTATAGTGGGGGTTTTATAGCCATGTATGGAAATCAATATTATTGTCATTAAAGACAGCGAACTTTTACTTATTAAAGTTCGCTGCATTAAATACATGAGACTTGGCACAATTGTTACTTAGGTATACATTACCGGGTTATACATTACTTAGGTATAAATTACAGAATAGTTAAATAAGCACACGGGACCGGTCGTCGTCGTGGAGATCCTTGGGGAGGCCTTTGTCCAGCAGTGGACGTCTTTCGGCTGATATGATGATGAATTGCCGGTTAATTTCTTCATGCATAACCGGGACGTCTCGGGATTGGGCAAGCAGTACTGTGGGACGCCCGCAACTAGATGGAGCAACGCGTAATATTATATCTGCGTAAGACAGCTGGCAGTGACTGGAGACAGAGATGCTGATGAGGACGATGAATCGGTTAAATTACCTTCAGTGAACGGAATTGACAGTTGATGTATTAATGTTGTTATTTTTCCCATCATTTTACAGGGTATGAAAAGCAAGATGAGTCTAAATAGGAATCGTGACAACGACGGCACCGCCAGAGAGCCTCTGCTGGGCGAGGAGAGTCCCATGCACTTCGGGAACTCGTGGACCTCCACCCCCAAGTACTCCAAGTACTCGAAGCTGGCGAACCAGACAGACAGTCCCAACAGATTTGACGTGTACGACAGCGATATAATGTCAATGCAAGACAAAATGATGATCAACCAGAATGATCAGCTGCAGGTGATCAGCAATTCTGTTGGTTCGCTGAAGACTGTGTCCAAACAGATCGGAATTGAACTTGACGAGCAAGCGGTGTAAGTTGATAATCTTCATCATTACGTTCGCATCAAACCGCCTCGCTGACGTAGTGGCTCTAAGGTCATGGGTTCGATGCTCACTGTGAACAAACTACTTGGTTTAAGTTCCTGGTCTGGGTGTTACATTTGTATATTGTCGTATCCTTGTCTAATTTCCATAGCACAAGGAAATCAAGTTTAGGATTGAGACATGTCAACATCGTTTAGCTACAGATGTGGCTCGTGCTATATCGGAAATGCAACTTTGATGCCGCAATATAAATACTTAATTTAGTTGCCTAATGATTGTTACAGGATGTTAGACGACTTGAACACAGAACTGGAAAATGCGGACTCAAAACTAGATTCCACCATAAAGAAAGTAGCCAAAGTACTACATATGAATAATGGTAAGTTTTGAACCAATTTTTCTATTAGTACTCTAGCTGTTTAATTACGGCTATGCTTTTGGTTTAGGTTAGGTTTTCATGATACATAATTGGTCATTGTCGAGCAGGTGGTGTGAAAACAACATACCGGGCCTATTCGCAACCACGTTTCGTAACCAGTTGCCGTAGAAGAAGTACTTTTCTTCGTTCGCAAATAGTAGCGAAATAAGAATTTTATTTCTTTATTCGTATCTAGTTGCGTGGGAAAGTTATCGGGAAACTACTAGATTCGAATATCAAAATAAAATTCTTCTTATTCTTTGCAACTAGTTGCGAACAAAGAAAAGTACTTCTTCTACGAAAACTAGTTACAAAACGTGGTTGCGAATATGGCCAAAAGCGAAAATAATATGTATGACATTGGTTTGGTAGATAGGTAACGGTATGTATTATGTTGTTGTTCCAGATCGACGTCAGTGGCTGGCTATAGGCACACTTATAGGTCTACTATTCCTTATTTTAATATTATTTATCATAATTTGAACATTGGAACAAATTTGAAAATTGGAATTCTGATTAACGAATCCCTATGTAAGTAAACATAAGCGAACTAATTAATGTCTATTCTTGTATAATTAATATATCAAGTAAATAAAGTTCTCACACTAATTGTAGATAAATCAGCCATGGAGCCTTGGTTTCAGATGTAGATTGATGTTCTGTCGTGAAATCTACGTATTTCATAATAAAAACAAACGAAAACTGTAATTGAGTCCCATTTATGCGATTGGATGTCAGCAAATAGGTTTTAAATTTATGACACACCGACCAGGTCAGGTCAGGTGTTTGAAAATAAAAAATTTACATGCAAAGGTGTCTGCGTCTATGGATATTTATAGGCAGTCTTCAATATCACCAACATATCGACACTGCTATAGGTACACATAGGCAATGCCAAATGATCACCCCCGGTCCACTGCCGCTTCCGGACACCTTTTTCAGGTAGTCCGTCCATCTGGCGTCTCACGCTGCACTTATTAGTGCGCAGTCGATCTCCGGCAGAATGGCCTGTCCACTGCCACTACAGCTTACCAATTCTTTTGGGTCTGCTGATGACCTTTGTTCTTTGTCTGTGTTGTTTTTATTTCGGAATTTATCATTTTGTTCTATTTGACACACTTGATCCGATCCGATAGACTTGAATTTCCGACTCATTCTGAGAGCCTGTGGCAAAAATATGTGTATAATTATTATGTTGGTTTTAATTTTTTATAGATTCTGTATGAAGTAAATTATTTTAATAATTTATTATAGTTGAGTACAACAATGATTTATTGTATTTGTATCATGTTTTTGTATACATTAGGGTGTAATGTATGTTATTTTGTGGTATTAGTTAATCAATGGCAGCATAGTGGCATTCAGTTCCGATTGATCAATTTTTGAATGTTAAAAAAAATTCACCTCTGTTCAGTTTTTTTGCGGGACTTATTATTAATTGGCACCAATTTTTATTGACGTTACGTATCTACCGTTTAAGTGCAAGGTTCCTGACTACGGCCGTTATAGATGCTGCTATAATTTATTCATGTATTTTTGTATGTCTGTAAGAGTAGGCTGTGACGTTCAATTGAAAATTAAATTTATTTAATCGTTTGGCGATTACTACATTTTTAACATTTTTTGACATGTTGAAAGACATTTTACAGTAAGGCGTCGTGCAACGCGATTACGCGACCATCGCGCGAATAACCGATGCCATCATCACACGTTTCCTAGTAAAATCGATGCAATCGCGCGAATTAGCGATGCGATCATCGCACATTCCCAAGTAAAATTGTAGCGAATTAGCGATGCGATCATCGCACATTCCCAAGTAAAATCGATGCAATCGCGCGAATTAGCGATGCGATCATCGCACATTCCCAAGTAAAATCGATGCAATCGCGCGAATTAGCGATGCGATCATCGCACATTCCCAAGTAAAATCGATACAATCGCGCGAATTAGCGATGCGATCATTGCACATTCCCAAGTAAAATCGATGCAAACGCGCGAATTAGCGATGCGATCATCGCACGTTCCCAAGTAAAATCGATGCAGCCGCGCGAATCAGCGATGCGATCATCGCACATTCCCAAGTAAAATCGATGCAATCGCGCGAATTAGCGATGCGATCATCGCACATTCCCAAGTGAAATCGATGCAATCGCGCGAATATCAATTAGGACACCTGTTCGACATCGATATGTTTCATCTTACGCTCGCTCGCACGAACAAAGATCGCGCAATCGCGTTGTATTAAGGACGAAAAGGGGGATATTTATTGTGTGAAATATTGAGGAATTGAGATAAGCTGGACTGGAAATGAGAAATATATAATTTATATATATACTATTATGTTATTGTTGAAAGAAATGGTAATAGAATTTAACGTATTGGTTAGGATGAGCGAAAAAGGAACAGTTAAGTTTTTACTTAGTACCCTGAAGGTTTGTGCTTTGGTGCGTGATAGCGATATAGGTACCATTACGCTTGAACGTGGTTTCCCACTACAAACGGTTTCACGCGTAAACCCGTATGGTAAACTTTGCCATTCCTAAAGCTTGCAGCAGCTTCTGTTTTGAAAGTCGCCCATAAACACTGACTGCCGCACGCATCAGTATACTTCCTTCCTTAGCTAATACTCGTGCGTGCTCTTTCGCGTGATGACGCACCGTGTGAAGTCACCTTCAGGATGCTTGTAATTTTGCAGTCCGGAATCGGTTGTCCTCTTCTAATGCAATCTTTCTTCTTCACATTCGATTCTGGGCCGTAAAGCACCAAAGCATCCAAACTGCAATGTCAGAGACTATCCACAGTATTTTCCCAAAAATACACGTATAATAACAACTGTGTGTTTAACTGTTTAAGTTATAATACAATATTCTTGTTCGCTCATTCTATATTATTCTACTCATCTCCTATGTACTACACAATTTCTTCAATACAACTGTAGGGACTATACAAATATTGATGTATAATTAAAACATTATGAGTAAACTTCCATTTGTTAAATGTAATCAAAAACCGAAATACAATAAATAACATTTATTGACAAACATGACTTTGATTGTAGCATCTACGGCATTACAGAGAAACCAAAGAATTGGGTCATCAATGACTTCATCATCGAGCCTTCAATTTATTTAACCCGCCCCGGAGCTGCTCGATGCTTGACGGGCACGACGCGGTGCGCGACAATTAGGCTTAACCCTAAAATAACTTATTAGTTTAAACCAAAATCGCTAAGCATTACAATGGTGTTTACTCAAAAATGTTCCTTCTTTGAGCAAAGGCAACCTTGCCGCGGTACTTGAATAGGCGCAAGCAGAGTTGTATGGGATTTCGTTGCTGGTGAGTTTTAGCTACCAGCAATTTTCTTTTTAAATCCATTATTGTCGAGTTATGTTTCAGAAATAGTCAAGTGCAAAGAGTTTCTTGGGTCTTGAGGTAAGTACTTTAGTTTAATTAAAATAAAAAATAATAATATTAAATCGAATAATAATAAAAAAGTTTAATTATATTATATTCAGCTTGATCTCGTCGAGCCCTTTCATTTGATTACCTACCATCAAGATGAGTCTAGCACCATCTGTAATTTTTTTATCAATCATCAAACATATTTGAGAGAAGCACTATACAAGCCTTGGTCCGGAATTACTGCGTTGCTGGCCACGCTGTGCTGGTCATGCCTTCACGCTTGGTCATCACTGCAGCCCTTGCTGTCTGCGCTATAAATGTCCATCAAGGGCTGCAATGCTGACCGCGCTGTGTTGGCCTTGAGCTGCGCTTCCGGCCATCATCAGCTGGCAGAGCAACGCACTCAATAACAATAAAGACCGCGGCAGTGATGTACTATTTTTAGGCTGGGCTGCTTAATCAATATGAGGAAATTAGGCACATTGCGTTTTATCTCTCTTACGAAATACTATATATAATATTGTTTTAATTACCTACCTACCTAATCAATATTTTTTGTGGTTTCAATTTATTTGGTTATTCCCACAGACCTAAAAATTTTTCGCTACGCTGTTATTCCGGATTGATCTGTGAACTTTCGGGTTACGTGGAACGGTTGTCGTAGAAACTTATTATCGTGAGTTTATGGTAGCCATGACATTCGTCAAATTCTTTTTTCGTAAAGCGAAGACACTAGACACTCATTATAACTATTCAATGTTTTATATTCCATATAAAAACCAAGTAAGAACTCTAAAGGTTGTCTGGAATAAATTGTTATATAAGCGATACAGTAGAAAATCTAAAGCAATTGTTACTAGATAGGTACATAGTGTTTTATGGGCAATAAATAGATGGAATATTGTATTTTAGGTATTGAATTGTAACTAAAGTATAAAAATAATATATCCTTTCGTTTTACAATCGGTCAATTTTTTACATTTAATAAAAAGTCATTGCCGCATCCAAATTACAAAAAAAGTGAAACAATATATTAGGTACTTAAATATATATGTATATGAATTTCTTTTTATTCACAAAAACACCTTACAACTAAGTCGTACTATATAATTAAAAATAAAAATAACTTATTATAAATCTAAAACTAATCTACAAATAAATAAATAAACTAAACCTAAACCTAAAAAAAAACTTTCCTAAAGGTAAAAGATCTCCTCCAACTCCGCCGAATTTCCAATGGTGCCTAAAATGCTCGCGGCGTTACCCCTCTGAATCTCCACACTGATGCGAATGTGGAGATTTCTTTTTATTAAAATTCACAAATACATTCGTCATTACGGGATTGCACCCTTAGAGTATACATAATAGAATAACTCTCTGATTGCACCCAATTCGACAATGCAACAGCTTATATTCAAATTAATTATAACTAACAATTATATACACATTACATTCTTATTAATATTATAAAATGTCAGCTTATGTCAATAATAAAATAATTTTATAATAATAATATTTTTTTTATAATAATAATTTTATTACAGTTCTTCATTCGAACTTGAACCGCCGAGTATTTTGTCGTACACGGCCGGTATGTAGTCGTACCCATCGAGGTCGCCGGATATGGCCTTCTTCATTGCCTTATCATCCACTCTGATCTCGGGCACGAACAATCTGAAATTAAGTGACAGACAGAAGTGTACTGGTCACTGACTCACGACTCCTTCCGCGTTATCTTCTAACCGACGTCGAAAGAGAAGGGAATTTATTTTGCTTGCGATTGCGTGCGTAGGAAAAATGCCGAAATAACCTCAACCCTCACAAATGAGCATGTACATACTAATATTACAAAACTACATGAACACCACTGCCTTGGATGTAGGAATAAAAACAAATATTAAGCATTGACCATTGACACTATTTAAACTAGACAATGAGTTCCATACAAAAAATGTCCAAAGATCTGTGCCTATGTATTAAATATAAAGTACCTAATCATACTCACTTTCACTAAAAATCTGGTTTAATTTATATTTCTGAAGTCATTTAAAGGGGTCCTTTCGCATTTTGAAGCGCGATTGAGTCTTCAGAACACAGTCTTGCGAGCTCATTCATTGGTGTTGCTTTTTCACTTCCGATTATGAATCTAGTCATTTTATAGAACAGGTTGTAAGTATAGTCCTATATACCTACCTGCTGACACAAGTCATAAAGTCCTTCAGGAAAACGCTGTTTAACAAATGTATGACGTTGCTTAAGCCGGTACAGTTTGTCCACTGGGCGTCTGGGGCCAACATCATTCCTACCTGTCGCCCCTTGCATAACAGCGGCGCTCCGTACATACCCTGCAATGTACTCCTGCTTAATTTTTATTTACTTACCTACTGAAATGTGTTTATCAAGGTTCATAATCTTAATAGAACTACTATCTTCCTCGAATTCATCTCATATCGCCTTCAACTGCTCGACATAGGCCTTTCTAGCCAGCACGAAGTCTCATGTGGTCTTGCGCCAGATCGCAGGTGGTCCCACTACCAACTTACACAAAGTTGGAAAAAAATTAGAAAAAAAAAGTACAAACTTCACTATCATCATCATGTTCATAATTCATGAAAGTATGTAATCGCAAAAAAACAGTACGTACGTCTATAGGTTTGGTTGGATATAGTCATACTATTTCTGCCGACAAACTGCAATGCATTTGCTGTTTCAACTTTAACTTGAAGTTTTCAGACTGACACTTAGATATTTTGGATTAACTAAATACCTACCAAACCCATATCGCGGTGCCTAAATCTGCTGCACTATTTATTTAGGAATACTTACATGACAGGGTTGTGCGATTCTGTCCGGCTGTAAAATAATTGCATTAATTATTCGATAATTCCCTTTCAAGCGGGTTGCATTTACCTACATTTCTCTGTAGTTAATCTGAAGTGGTAATTTTGGGAAGTGGTCATTTTGTACCTAAAGGATTCGCATCCGTGTCGTCTCATTATTCGTTATCTTACTGAGTTAGCAGTAAAATCTTCAAATGATATTCAGACATAAAATAATGAAACTGCACTTGGAAATAAAAGCAAGACGCTCCGACAAAAAGCAAAAAACGTTGATTTACCTACGTTTTTTCTATTTATAGGTACTTTGCAACAGTATTATGAATAAATGATCTAATTTGTTCAAATACACACATCTTTGGTACATATTTTCCCGTCGCTATCAAAAAACCCATCGTACCCGACGTGGCTTAGCGACTTCTCGAACCTGAGCAATAAAGCTTCGCACCATTCATGCATCTTCACAATATTCACGAACTGCGCTCTCACGTTCCTTTGGAGAAGGAATTTGTGCACGGGGTATATTTTATCCTGCAACATTCAACGGGTTTTGGCTGAGAAATGACAAATTACATGCCAGGCTGTGGAGTTTGTATGGACAACACGACCTAGTGGTCATCTAAATTCTAAACATAACGCCTGGAAATCCTACCCCATTTCGTCTCCAATGGCACTGAAGCAGCTATTCCATACACGCGGCGTAGCCGCTACGGTGTGTTGATAGCTTTCATAGGAGGATTTATAAAGAGGTACAAACAAATACAAATAATACAAAAGGCGAACAAAATGTCAGTGTGTCATTCAATAATAGAATATTATTATATACTATATTTAATTAAATTATTGAATATATATTAGAAATAAGCGGCCACAGAATAATGTATGGTAGGCGCGAAATACACACTAAAAAATTCTTCAAGTTACGTAATCCTATTCCTACTAATATTATAAAGGCGAAAGTTTGTAAGGATGTTTTAACAAACACGCTCTTTCACGCTGTAACGGTTCAACTGATTTTGATGAAACTTGGTTTATACCTACGATGAATAGCTTAGGTATATTCTGCAATAACATAGGCTGCATTTTACCGCGGTAAACTGTTCCCGCGGGAAAAACTTATTCCACGCGGGCAACAGCTAGTTTATATGCTTACTTTCATGTTAAAATGTACCTACGCACACATTAAATCATATTCTAAAAATACTTAGATAACTTCAAATGTTCCATAGTCAACTTCACTTTGCACACTGGTTGCCACAGAGCACAGAATGCGCAGGCCGGTGACATTTCCAACCTCTTTGCTGGTAGCTAATAGACGATGATCAGAAAACCACACTATGGCGATATAACGCCATTTCATCGTAAAGCGGCAAACGATATTCAAGCTTTTACCATCTATAAGAATTTATGTCTTGATTGTTTACCCCTTTGTAATGGAAATGCCATCCAACCATCACGCATTGCTCGTGCAATGCTAATAGCTCCTCTCCCTTCCAGTCGATGTCAAGGGACCTCAGTGGAATCTCCGCCAGGACGTCAGGGATGTTTTTCTTAAGCAACAGCACCGCTGCTGACTTCTCTAACAAGAAAGCCCTGAACGGTATGTTGTCGGGCACTGGAACAACAAAACTCCTGCAGTGACCGGCTACAAGCGCAGTAGCTACATAAATCGAACATATTCTACAAAGTTGTATACCTTACAGAATGTGTAACTTTATGGTCCTGAGTTTGACATAAACGCCATTATCGTTAGCCTGCAATAGTCCAGTGCTGGACATAGGCCATCCCCAAGGCGCCACTGAACCTCATCTTCGGTTCCCCGCATCCATATACTGTCTTACTCAGGTTGAATTTCGTGAGCTAAACGGATGCCCTTCAAAGGTGTTTCCCATTTGTCACATTTTTTAAAGCGTAGGTAGGTACCTACGTATTTATTTTTTAATTAAGAAGTTTTTAGCTCACTATAAAAGGTAAACTATGTATTGTGCTAAATCGTTACTGTAAAACGGTCTTAACAAATATCGATGCGACTGTACTTTTAAAAATAGAAAAGTGAATTTTTGAGTGATTTAAGGTAGGGAACCGAAATGGGAATTTTTCGTAGATATAAATTCTTGTGGGCTGAGATGGGAAGGGGGCGAGATGGAAATCAACCTGAAATTCGGAGAAACGTGCAATATGACAATGTCAATGTTAATTTATAACAGAAAATTAATCGTTAATGCCTGGCGTTAATTTTGTTATCTTATGGACTTCGAGGCGGTTTATATTGATTTTCCTCACACTTGCTCGTTATGTGGATTATTATATGCATGCATACAGAAACACAATGGCCTATATACACCCGCGGGAGTAATGAAAATCAGTACAATATTATACCCCTAGGGACTATAATGTGTAGTTTTAAAAAATGGCGTTCACTCGAAGGCAAATAACTTTATAGCAAACAGGTATGACATTCCACACTAAGAAGATTTTAAATCAAACATGGTTTTTTATGTCTTCGAAACTTCTACAAATGGTAATTTAAACATTTACGCTTTAATTAAATGCATTATTTTTTGTGTTTTAAAAATGTTTTAGTTTACTTTGCAATTATTTCAGTGAATTTTATTTTGAAATTCGATAAAAACTGGCTGTATGTGCTTCCGCCTTTGGGAGTTTCTAAATGCATTTTTTATCATTATCTGTGGCAGTGTGGACCACCGAATGGCACTGATTGCGCCTTGGAGGCCGTTCTGCGGTTTTATGTGTTCGTGATTACAAACTACGATCTACGATTTGGGCTTAAGAACTTGTTTCCAATTGGCCGTAAAACTACATATGAAAAAAACTTGAAACTCCATTGACAAAGTTGACAATAAAACTATTTTATTAACTACCTGTAGTTGTGACCTATTAGTATAAATAAAGACAGAAACAAACTTAAAATATGTCTATGTCATGTGAAGAATCCGAGTCTGAAAGTGCAACAACAATATTAACACCTCCGGATAGAGTGAATGCGGCTCAGTTGCTTAGCAAAGTCTAAAGAAAATAGATTTGTTCCCTTGTGTCGTAGGTATCAATTTCCTCGCAAATGTGATGAAAAACATTGTGTGCATCACGGGAAGTAAGGGTATTACAAACTCGAGTTATTAAAATCCCTCCTATTGATTTATGTAAAGGTATGATTATGAATATAGGTATATAAAAAAGAAATTACTTACGTTTTGGCGTCAAAATTTTTGTAACCTGCACCCTAATGCCTCGCCTGGGATGCCTGTAACTGCTTCCGACGACCACATTGATGGGACGCTTGTCCGGTATTCTGGTGGATGTGGGATGGGTCACGCACACAGCTGCTGTGAGCACCACTGAGCGGGCGACCAGGGTCCCCACGCACAAACCTCGGTGGCGAGATGGGTAATATACCTAACAAAATCCAGACTACTTTTAACAAGATGTCATTAGACTCTGACTTACGATTTGGTGGCAAACAATAATTGTAAAGACTGCCACGTTTTTGCTTATCATTTGTTTGTTTTTAGTTGACATATCATAATTATAACATGATTTTCAAAAATGCAGTACGACCAATTTGCAATATGTCCAATACGTCCAAACCACAGAACACGGAAAAAGCTCGCTACGCTCCCAAAACGCTTCGCATCCAATCCGCGAATGGACCAAACATCGCATTGTCAGACCGACTGGTAAAACCAAACGAAATTAATTCCTTCAGAACAACAAAATCCAAAGCAATAAATAACAATAATAAAATATCTATTTAATAAATAAAAAATTAGAGGTAGGTACGTAAATATCAGGAAGGTTCGAAATGCGCGGCCGCCCACCAAAGAGATCGTAACTCTATGGTAAAAGATAGTAAAGGTTACAAAAACTACGAAATTCTCGTATGCAACAGGAATTTTGATTACATTTTACTTTAGAATTGAATTTCTTATGATTTAGTGCACGACTGTTTTATTAGTTATTTATGTTTGACAAATTATAATTAATAATGTGAGTACAATAAATTGTTAAAAAGAAGATTTTTGATGATTAATTATTGTAAATCGTGCAATTAATTAACAAAGCTTTCTTTCAGATATGTAGGTACTTATATACTTACAAGAAAAGGAACAGAACCTTGGAAGGGTTTGAAGGGTTCATTTCCTGCGCACAGTAAAAAACAGGCTCCTAGAAAAACAACAACATTTGTAATTATAAACAAATTGACATCTAGACTGTACATACATAATAGAGGTATGTAGGTACTTACCTAGAAAACAGAGACTCCATTTGTTCATTTTTAGTATGTGAAAGAGTACCTACCTATAGTAAAAGTAAACTGAAATTAATCAAAAGGTTGTTACGGTACGTAAATTGTGAAACCAAAACAAAATCATTGTCGTATCAAAGAAATGAAACACATTTGAAAGACTATAAATATGAGGGTTGTTAGTTGTTGGCTTGCCTTGCAATGTACCTATGTCAGAGAGACTTCAAACACGCGCGGCCTATATTTGTATACTGTAGCTGTGTGTGTCTGGGATACGCTTTATCCTACCTACTTAAATGTTTTAGTGCGCTTTTTGTTAACGTAATGGACTTGTGACATTTCAAGTCTTTAAAAATGTAGATGAGAGACTACTTTCTCTGACTACGAGAGACTACGATACGATATTAGAGATGACATACCCAGAACTCGACGACTGACGTTTATACGCTCATAGCTGTACCCCAAACGGCAGACAAAAAATAAATTAAAAAATGTTTAGAGTGTAGCTTTGGAAATATTCCTGTCTGTCTGCGCATGTGGTTTGCATATGTTCCAAAAATGTGGACATTTCGTGGCATAATGTGTATAACACTATAAAACATTTTGAAACTTAGGTGTAGGTATGTTATACTTTTATACAAGTTTAATTAAAATATATTTTATAGGTTTATTGACCAAATTTTTCTACCATACTAAAATTCCCAAGGCTCCCTAAAAAATGTTGAGTGGTATCTAGGTAAGTAGGTATTTGTTGTATAAGAGGTAAAATAATTTTTTATACAGAGTGTAGTGACCATTTAGTTAGGTACTTAGGAGTTCAATATCAAATACCAAACAAGTTACAGTATAGATACGTAGATCTTTATAATTTTTAGAAATAAATTACTGGCGAAGGCATACTTAATAACTGAATCATTTTATATGGAAAATAAATAAGTCTTCATTTCCTAGCACCAGTAACAGAACACCACAGTATCGTAACACAGGTACCTAACTTAATAAAATAGGTACCTATTCATCTACTAACTTGACTGAGAAAAGCTCTTCGCTTAATTCAATAGGAAATCTCTAGACGTTTGCAGCGCGGTCTAGCAAGAGACTCAATCTAGTTAAGGCACTAACTAGATTGAGGCTCGCTCTAGCGTTTGAAAAGCCCTATTCAGTGAATTTTTATCAACTACAGTGGTTTTTAGTAATAAAACCCGAGCACAACAGCTGCACAGAACAGAATAAATTGACGCCAAAAATGTAATGTAGGTAGGTACTCTAATCTCTTCGTAGATGTAAACTACAATCCTTATATAAGGTCTTCCCAAATGTGTATTTTAATAAAAATTATAAATTGCTTTAAGAAAACCTCCCCTAGTTACAGATTGTGGAAAAGCTTCCGAAATATATATATCTGCAGTTATACACGAGTCTTTGTAATCAGTCGATAGCTGTACCTGTATCCTGTAACCTTTTAGGTTCGTATATTCACGTAAATTAACTGTTGACTTATGTTGTTGTCGTCACCGAGGGTATGATTATGAACATTTTGGCGCGTGGAAATTTATTGTTGTTCGTCATTGATTTTGGAATGTATATGTATGAAATAAAATGGTGTACATAGGTAATAGTTTAAATTTCCGCGCATTTTTTTGAGAAAACTACAAGTCTTGGCCACAACCAGGCATTGATGGACTCACGTATGTGTGTCTCGGCTACCGCCTCGTCCCACATGCACACGTTCATCCATCAATACCTCTGTTGCGGGCCGCGGCAGTAATGTACTATTCCCATGTAGAATACTTTTTATTCTACGAAATAAAACAACCTCGTTTTCTTATCAACTCTACATTCAAATTATTTTATCTAAGGATTATCAACAGTTTCTTCGTACCTTCAAACCGAGTAGCTGTCATATAACAAAAGCTGATTTATTTTCTCAAAAACGGTTCTAACGATTTTGATGAAACTTGGCACGTTTCAACAGCAAAAAAATTATTGTAGGTACTGAAAAAAAAAGTTAGGAAAATGATGAAGCTGTATATGAGTTTACTCTTTCTTTTTAAATGACGAGAAAGTAGTGCGGGCTGTCGTACAATTTATTCATCCATTCAAGAAATAATAGTTTCTGATTTATAAATTTCATGGGAGGATTTACTCGCCTAATTTCAAATGTCCGTTTTCTGAACTCTTAGTATGTCATCATCATCATCAACAGCCTATTAATCTCCCCACTGCTGGGGCTCAGGCCTACCCTCTCAACGAGGGCGTGCGGGCTATAGTCCACTACGCTAGCCCAGTGCGGGTTGGTGGACTTCAAATGCACTTATTCTTCGGCGTATGCAAGTTTCCTCACGATGTTTTCCTTCACCGTTTGAGAGCAGTCAGTACATGTACTTAAGTTTCGAGAAAAAACCCATTGGTACATGGCCCAACCGGGGATCGAACCTCGGACCTTTCGATATCGTAGGTCGCGTCTTATCCCCGAGGCCACTGACGCTCTCTTAGTATGTCATGTAGTTTTTATAGCTCTCTAGAATAGTTCGCTGCTCTCGGGATTCCAATCCCACTAAGTACCCCGAAGGAAATTACATTTTTTCTAGCTTGTTGTGTAAACTACTATTCCATGAAGATTGAAACTTTTTGGTGGGCGCTCGCGTAGTCAGTGGCATTTTTTCCCCTATAACACTATATTCTCTAAAATCCCAAGTGGAATAACTAGAATCAGTCGCCCTATAAATGCACTCGGCAGCGGTGGTAATTACCGTACCGAGCACTACCGCATAAAACTGACACCGTATCATGCCGAGGAAATCCCGCCGTTGCCGGAAAAAGCAATAAATCTTTCCTGGCCCCAGATAGAGAGATCGGGTGGGGATTGGGGAGGCGGGGGTATAGATGCGTACAGGAGTGCTCTTGGGTGCAGATCAATAGGAGCGTTTTGTCCCCGGGCCCGCGCGCGACGGTCCCGACTACACTGTAGTGTGGAACCCGCCGCGGCACTCGCCACAAGTCTCTCGTTTTACTGCCACGTCCGAACAATCGTCGCTCGGCTCCCGTACCACGTCGGAGACATGGAGGTAAGCGTAGCATCTACTATATTTGATTACATTTTAATAAGCGATTAAAACAATCATTATCTTTTGTTTTTAATGATTGGGTACGTTGTATTTTTTTAGCAATTACTTAAAAAACAAAAAGAAAACTACTTAAAAAGAATAAGTCGACCAATACGTATTCGTACTTACAGAACGAAGTGACATAAACATTGATCAAATTAGCAGAAGTCCAGGCGTAGATAGAATGAATTAATCAATAAGAAATATACCAACTGAACAGTTCTGTGGGTATTAAGACTAATAACTCGGATTTTTAAATAAATCATGACGGTTATTCAGCTTTGTTTGTTATTAAATATAAATAGAAATACATCTTTTAATTATATGCGTGGGTAAATTAATTTTGGTTAAATACATTTAGTAGATATACTTACTTATTCAGAAATTGATTAGTTTCAATAAAGATTTCAATGCAGTGGTAGTATTGGGGTGGTGGTAAACTGTTCGATGTTACATAACTGGTGTGTGAGTGCGGTGCGTAGGCCAGTAGTGGTAGGTATACAAATTAGTGCGCAGCCAGTATTCCGTTTGGTACAACAAGAGGAGGACGGGGTGGGACAGTGGGAAGGGTTTTGTTTCACTGTGCGCAACGCTCGCTGTCCTGTCCTGTCGGACACAAATATTGTTCTCGCGTGTGTAACCTATGCAATTCACGTCGTCTCCCTCTAACCCACACAGATTTATACAGGAGTATGACATATAACATTTTCTATGTGTGCTTTGTTGACTGTAGCCTCAGCTTAGAGCAACTTTTTTGTGCCTGCAAGGAAAATCCGCTCAGGAACAAAATGTTGAATTCTCAAGATGTTGGATTCTCAAAATGTTGAATAAATCGATTCTTTAGTTTGTAGCTGAAGAAAAAAAAAACGGGGATTCTCGAGTTGTCTATAATCTGTGTAAAATTCGAGATAAAACGAAAATGCTGTACCTACTGGTCAAATAAAAAAGTAAAATATTGTATATAAATTCATATCTGTTGTGTAATTTGAAAATGGAACGATCTTTTTCCTCCGAAACATGGCAACCACGGCGGTAACCTAACAAAAGTTTTATTTAAATTTCGAACTGGCTTGCAAACAGAAAGCTTTATAATGGAAAATAAAGAATAAAAAGAAAAAGTTTTAGTACACCTAAATATAGGTATTACAAAAAGGTTCGAATCTCTTGCGTGGCGCGCGCGCTCCAGCTAATTTTTTTCTTTCAAGGGAAGGTATGAATAATAATAACATTGTATAGGTAACAGGTTGGAAAATAAAGACGGTAGTTGGCAGGAAAGTACCCTAAATATTTATTATGGCAAATTTTACTGAAAAGAAACATTTATTTAAAAACATAAGTAGATCTGCCTTTAAATATTTATAAGAAATCAACTGTCTGCACCGGATTCGAACCGCACAAATACGGGAAAGAAAACACACACCATGTATTGCGATGTAGGTGACGGATAGTACTTTTACGAGTTAGTTTTAGTAATTGTTAGAAAGTTTAAAATAGATACTCCAATGTATCATGTGACATTATTATTATTTATTTGACTATTAATTAATAGCTTTTTTATATTTTTATCTCCTGACATTCTTAAATTATTTTCTTTTGTATACTTTAACGACAATCGTTCCTTTAGAAGCAACTTTATATAATTATGTATAATGTTTGTAATCTGCTGAAATGAAATAAATAAATCTATCTATCTATTTTTAAGATACCATCCACAGAACACAGAAAAAGCTCGCTACGCTATGCTCATCGAAGGGGTCAATCATCAGAATCAATTTCTTCTAAGTAAAAGTATCTTAAAATAAAGGAAGGCCATGAAATTTTACATACCCCCTTTATTTTCCACCTGCATGTATACTTACAACTGTAGTCCTTACTTAACCATTTTTTTTGTTACTGAATTTATTTGTCGTGAAATCATCAGTAAGTGCTATCCGGGGAAAATTTTTTTTTACAAATCGATGGCAGTCACATTTTGATTTTTGACTACGACTCTAGGGGATTATACAGGAAAGCGGAATGTATAACATAAATTAAAAATAAGAATCACAAAATCAAAGCAGTAGGTACCTATAAGCTGTCGTGCTGTACTTATATACATTTTTAAATAACTGTTTCACACATGATTATGAATGAAAAACAAACAAACAAAACTAAAAGACTAAAACTAAAAGTAGCTTTTTCCTATGAACTAGGTACATGTTATAAACAATGCTGTGTAAAAAGGCTAAATATATATACCTAGATAAAAAGATGCCATAAAAATATTATAAATAACAAATCAACACTTAAATTGCCAGTGGGTTTATCTCGAGTGACCTGCAGGCGTCCTGCAAGGCGCCCAGCTATATATAGCAGAGCAACGTATCGTTCGTTAAACAATTTATAAATAAAGTCATTGACTGATGGACGACACGACAGTGACTTGGACTACTGTATCAGCAGCAGGCGTCACAAACTCCATTTCGCAGCTTACCTACATAAAGGGCCCCCTAAACGATCATGCGGCAATTGCGGCATGACATGCAATACGTGCTGTCACTCATGCATGTTCGTCTAGCTGTAGTGATTGACGTGCATGACATGCAAACTACGTGCTGGCCGTTGCTTCACTGTATTGATTAATAGCAAGCATGATGGTCCATCATGCAGCATGACATTCACGTAAACGTTGCATGTCATGCAAGCATGATCGTTTAGGGACACTTTAACAATGTAGTTTGGCAATCAATCAAGCCACGAGGAACACGTTGTTTTAATACCTAGTTACACTACTATATTTAAATAACCTCATTATATAAAATATCATTTATCCACAAAAATACAAATCACAGTTACCGTAGTCTGTAGAGATTAGAGCACTTAGAACAGGATTCGGCTCTCGGGTAAAATCGGTTGTATTCGTGTAATAGAAAAGATCGCGGCAAATGACAATCTTTTTGAAAGCAGTAGGTAACAAACTGCGATCATCATAGTATTGACGATCGCCGGTAACAAACAAATATAGGTACAAAATACCGGTAAAAAATGCGTGTTTGAAAGCTTTATACTTCTAAAGTTTAAATAAAACAAAAAGCATAGTTATATTGTTGGAAAGATCCGGATAATGTCGCCAACACGAAAATATATGTTTGACCCTTCATCCACCCCCGCGATGACTTCATAGACAGCGAGAGTAAGCGGTGTCGCGCGGGCGCCTTAGTTTAACTGGCGATAATAGGTATAATTTCAATAAACTGGAATCCATCGAATTCACGCAAAATTTTGCGGTAGTAAGTAGCCAGACTTTTACCCACCTCGATTTTTTATTATCTATTAAAGTTCACAGCTCTGATTAGGTATTTATACTAGTATTAATACTTATTACTTCCATGGAATTATCAGTACTTGACATCAAAAGCTACACTATTTTATTATGACTCAAAGTCTTAAAGAAACAACGTCAATGAACAAGAAATGAGTGTAATACAATGCACGACGCAGCCTGGTTCCGAACCCTGCACGAAAAACGCAGCCGTAGACCCACAACACGCGTCAGACCCACCCGGGTCACTTGCCGAGGTTGTCTCCTCCCGAATAGGGCTATACAGCCACGAAAGCCGGTGTCGTCGCCAGGATGCTGGCTGAAACATCTGTCCAAGATGGATCATGGCCTTTCTAACTGTCTCTGACTTAACTTTTTACATAGAAGCGTAAAAAGTTTATACAGAGCAGTATAAATAGATTAAATTATATTCGCGTGCCTCTGGCATTATCCGAATCCAATCGCGCTTATTCTGAATTCGCAAACTTGTGGAGCAGGGGTTTGCTTTGCGTTTGTTTGGATTTAGTAATACCGTTCAGAATTAGCGCGATTGGCCCCTATTTTATGATCTCACGGACTGTACACGATGGCCAGTCTACATAGAGCGCGGCGCGCAGCCTGCTGCTGCAGCTGTCACATTATAACTTTTTTAAAGGTTTTACGGCCAATTTTATTATTGTAGTGTAATTGTTGGCAAAGCGTAATGCGAACTACCATAATAATTTTGCAAAGCGAATTGGATTGCCAGCAATATCAGTGAATTTTTGAATGTTTTTTTCCGCATCTAGAATTGAAAATTATAGGTACTATAGGTAACTTACCAAAATAACTTTTAACTTCTTTTTATTATTTCTGCTTTTAATAAATGAGGTATCTCTTACTCATTTTCTATTTTTAAAATATTTATTTTAAATACAGACCATATAAATTAGGACCTACCTACAGAAAGAAAATAACCGTGCATTTGGCATAAAGTGAACAATCATGCATGTCAAATTTCCCTTTCGTATTATATGTATGTATATCGTCGACTCTATATTGTATGAAGCGGAACTTTAAATATTAAATGGGTACCTAGGTACTTATAGCGATACTAATATTTGATGTTCGTTCCAGAACAAACTCTGGTGGTGGCTGGTGGGCGGGTTATTCCTGCTATCGATCGCGTTCGCCTGCGGCGATGGCGAAGTTTGGGAGGAAAGCGAGCACGAAGTCCTGATCCGCAGTGAGAGGGGCGCCAAAAATAGAGGTTTGTATTTTCGACGGCGTCTCCCTTACACGCATTAAGACAACGCAATTTGAAGTTTATTGCGTACGTAGTTTTTATTGAATAAATTCGAATTTCAATGATATAAAACACAGACTGACCATCGACTGCAATATAATGTAATGTACCTATACTTAATCTTACATACTATAAAATTTTGACTTTTCGCAGGCTGAGTAAAGTACACCTTTTCACAGCTGGGAACACTTTTCAAAAGACTTTTTTTTTTCAAATAAATAAAAGATTATCTGTTTATTCTTTGTTCTTTTATGTTTATGAACCGTTATTAGGTCAAATGCGTCAAAAAATAATTTAGAAAACAACGTTTGTAACCGATTATTTTTCTTAGTTTATCTACATATAAATCTCATAGGTTCGAATTTTAGGCCAACAAGTGATGGAGTAAAATCCGTGGTTTTTTAATATGCGGAGGAGATGAAGTTAGCGCAGGACCGGTCGTCGTGGAGATCCTTGCGGAAGATCCTTCTTTTTCCAGCAGTGGACGTCTACAGGCTGATATGATGAACTGCCAATACCTTTTAAAAAATAAATTGAGTAGGAATCCATTTTTAAAATCATAAATTCTTACATAACTAAAATGCTCGATATTGATGTCACTAATTTTGTGAACCAAATCTACCCGGTTAGTTTTAGCATCGGCCTGATTTTATTCGACAGCCCTAAAGTTATTCGATACTAATACCAATAAATAAACTAATACAAACCATACATACTTTGAAAAAAACTTCAAACGAACCTAAGCACGAAGAATTTCGCGGAATTGACTCAATTCAAAATTGGAAGAACAGTAACCGTTATTCACGATCGCGTTGCCTCCATTTGCTTTTTATTTGTGTTCGAGCCGGCAGACGGAATGGAAATAAATCAATCCGTTCCGTGCACATGTTGCTGAGTGCTGACATATACAGTTTCAGACGAGGTTATTAATAACTAACAGCTTTTTACAAAACATTTTTGCTTTAGAACGTGCTTTTACTTCAGAACGGCTTAATTATTTTGTTGTATCCTCCAGTGTATGTCAAAAATCCGAGAAGTTTAACCCTTTATAAGGCCCCAGTTATACAGATATGCTACGATGAAAGTTAAATACACTACCATGTTTGTAATGCACACATCTACGGCAAAAAAAAAACATTAAGAAAAAAACGTGGTCAATAATTATGCACTCAGCCTATTAGTGCACTTGAGTTTTCAGATGATCTGTTTCCAATACACCTATTTATTGACATTGAATGAATGAGGAAAGAAAGCCTGATATATTCGCTATTTAATACCGTTATAGTTAAATAAAAAAGAGGATGTTCTTCTCCGTAAATGTTTATTATCTAAGTTGTATCCAAATCGCCCCTGCCATAGAAAGGGTTAAAAAATAAGCTAAGCTTAATGGTATTTCGACAGTCCTCTGCACTAATTAACTTTGTTTTGTAAACATTTCCATACAAAATATGAGTGTCGGTTCTCGAAGTTCCGAGATTAGATTAATTTATTTGTATGGAAATCCTAGTAGAGTTGTCACTCCGTAGTAGGTATGTGAGATCGAAACAGTGTGAAATCGAAACTAGGTACAGCTGCGTTTTTATTACATTTTGTACATCATTCCATTGATATGATATTAAATGTGATCCTCAGTTTGAACACATTGATGTGCGTTATATCCGCATATGAGTGGGTGTGCATATGCGTGTGAGAGCTGTGTCTGTGTTGAGCACTTGTTCTCTATCTATACAAATGTGTTAATGTTCTCTATATGTATACAAAGAATGAGTCTTAACATAAATTAACGAATAATAACTAACAATTAACAAATATTATTAGAATACTTTTGGTTCTTAAATTTTTTTCATAAATGAAAAGTAAATATGAAAATATAGAATGCGGCAATATTCTTCCAAAACTGTGAAGACTTGTCTTTGTTTTTGTTGTGTAACAGAGACGTGCCGCTACGTAAGAGGTGCTTGGTCGGATTGCGACTCCAAGACCAACTTCCGCACCCGCACCCTGACTCTGAAGAAGGGTGACCCCGGCAGCTGTGAGCGTATCAAGACTATCCAGAAGAAGTGCAAGAAAGGTGAGGTTTTACAAGAGTAGGTACACATGTAGTGGGCTCCCTAAACGATCATGCGGCATGACATGCGTTACGTTTACGTGAATTCTCATGCTGCATGATGGACCATCACATTGCTATCAATCATATAGTACAGTGAAGCAACGGCCAGCACGTAGTTTGCATGTCATGCACGTCAATCAATACAACTAGATAGTCATGCATGAGTGACACCACGTAATGCATGTCATGCAGCATCATCGTGTAGGGACCACTTACTTAGGAAGTCTTGCAAAAACAAATGAAGGTGTTCGAAGAACTCGCAGCAACGGCATCGGCATTCCGAAAGCTATAATAATGTTAGTTTTGTAAGAAAGAAGGCCTTTTTGTGAGCTTCTACATAGGTAGAAATAATAGTGAAAAATTACTTTGAAAAACATTTTTAATCCAAACACTCATTACAAAAAATACGGAAATACATATACGTTTGTTTTGTTGTAATTATGTACATTATCTTCAGATTATCTATTACTTTATTTTTTTACTATATATATTTATATTACTAAAAATTTTTTGGTTTTGAGTTTTTTTCTAACTCATTATAAAAATCGAGAAAAGTGCAATACTCGTATGTGTTCATTGAAAGAAAACCAATAGCAGAGCTGTTGAATTTCGTGAGGAGAAAACAATGGACGTAATTTTTTTTTCTTTCTTTTTTTCCTAGACCAAACCAATTTAATCGAAATGCGCACTTTTTTCGGAATAAGCTTACGTATAAAAATTGGATGTAAGATGGAGACATTAACAAAATATTTAATTATTAATCAATACTTAAATGGCTTCTTATTCTGAGATCACTCCTACTGTCTGAATAAAGTGCTGAGAAATACCTATCATTCATCCCTTTATGACATTTCTTTTATGACGAACGCGATGTACCCTCGCAGCCACCCCTCTGTTTTATTGTAGGTACGTAGTTGTGCTTATATTGTAGATGGCGGAGTACGTACTCCACAACCCTTTTGTCTTCGCATGTTGTCAGTTAAAACAAAGGAGTACTTGCTACGCTACGGCATGGGGGACAATTTGTGTTATTTCAAGCGAGACCCACTTAAAATAGCACTTTTAGCCGAGTCTGAGTAGCCTTAAAATAAATACACTTAAATAAAAAGAATGTACTATTCCAGATAGAAAATGGCTTTCCTGACGCTCTCTACATCTGTACATTTGCGTAAAGGTTTTCTTATCTGTTGCGCATAAAGGCTACGCTATGCTACGGTAGGATTCGCGATGGGGTCGGTCGGTCACAGCTTTGACGTTTGGCGACCACTTCTTAAATTCACCTCTTCTAGATAGGTACTTACAATTTATAAACCATTTCTGAATTTGACCGCTTGCTGAATTGCCCACTTACTGTACAGTATTTTTCTGTGCCCATGAACATTTAATAGACAGACAGGTAAGATGGCGGCGGGCGGCTCCACTTGTTGAAAATATGCACAACGATGATTTATTTTTATCACGATTTTTCAAATTATTCAATTGATTTTTTAAAAATACCGGATAAAACGCGTTGTGTCACTTTTAACAAACGAAAACTCGATTTAATTCATTTGTACGCATCCGTACATGCATAGGTACATGCATGTATACATACATAGATACCTACAACATACTTAAAATAAATAAATATTTTTTCGTTTGTAGCATGTCGTTATGAGAAGTCCTCCTGGAGTGAGTGCAGCCCCAACGGTGAGATGTCGCGGACCGATATGCTGAAGGCCAACAGCGATCCAACTTGCGAGCAGAGTAGGCGCATGACCAAAAAGTGCAACAAAAACAAGCAAGTCAAGTCCACCAAAGATAAGGGTTAGTGGACTTTTCGAGGAGCTGTCTCAGGCCACGTAGCCCGATTAATCAATCACCCTCCCTCTCGTAGAAAGGGTAAATAAGAAGAAAAAGTTTATTTAGGTAGAAAATGTCTGTTTACTGTGTGTAACTATAACGTTCGTGAACTCAAATCTCCCATTTTAAAAAATTACCTATCTTTATTTTTAATTATAATCTCTCTACTAAATATCTTTTAGAAATTGATTAGAAAATGTTGTACAATTTGATTGTCTAGGTGGATTTTTATTCTGATCAGAATCTACAGGAAGGTTCGAATAGGCGCCTATCAAAGAGATTTTAGCTCCAATGAGAATCTACAAACTACCTACTCCATATATTAAAGATATTTTCACTCAAAGAAGGCTTTATTTCCAAATTTACTACAGACTACTTACACAAACTTTGAGGGATGGTAATGGTACCTATTTTAATAATCAAGATAATTGTCCCTTGCAATACCGAGATTCAAACTTCAACTCTTTTGAAAGAAACATAATTAATGTTTTATTACGTTTTATTTCTCAGGTCGCCGAAATCGTCAGTAAGAGCTGCGGGCTTAACAATTTGCGTAGATTAAAACAGCTGTTTAATAATGTTTGTTCGTTGGTATCATTTAAGTAATAGTGCCAAAATAGTGTCAAATATTTGAAATTTCTTTCTCATACGAGTTTAATTCTATTCTAAGCCAATATTAGCTACAATTATTGTAACAGTACAATTTTATCTCTATTTAATACACTAATGAAATGTATGAATATTTAATATGTTAAGTAGGTACCGATTCATTTTATTATCTCTGGTAATAAATCTTTGATATTAAAATAAATAACTACCTTTCTTGTTTTATTTTATCATAAGTACTCGTGGTAAAAAAGTAGCCAATTTCAAGTAGATTCGGATAAGAGGGATAAGCATACCTCAACACCAAATAATTCATTATAACATTTAAATAGGTACTAAGTAATCGTTAAGATAAAACTTGAGTCTGAGTAGTATAATGTAGTACCTACTTAAAACTGTTCATATAAATAAATATAAATTGCTTAAAATTTTTTTTGTCTCTATTTTCTTATTAAATTCAAACACATTATGCATCCATGCTAAAATATATATTTTAAGGTTTTTGAAATTAATTATCTTTATACAGTGTAACAAGTTTGAAACTTTTGTATAGTATGTTCTATTAACCAAAAGTCATAGAGCAAAGGAACAATCTTTGGCGATAAGTTAAAGAAAACAAGATAGTATTTCAAAATCTGCATTATATTATAAACTTTAAATTGAAATAAAATCTGATGACATTAATTCGAATCTCATTCAATTTCTCGAATAAATATTTTGCACCTATATTTAATTACGTCTCCCTATACATATTGAATGAGACTCAAATCGGACCATCAGAATTTATTGTACACTTTATAATAATCATAATTTAAATAAATAATTTAAAAACTTAACTAGAATAAATATTTCAAATACTACAGTGTAAAAAATCGTAGGTATTCATATAAAATTATAAAATAAACAACAGGGTTCGATTTCGGACACACTGTCTACGTCGAGTATGTCTATACCAAAGAATACTATCACTACGCATACCCCCGGCACTCAATACAAGGGAACAGCGGAAATATGGGGCAAAGCTATCAGCAGCGATCTTGCGAGCGTAGCCGAACTTAACCGAAACAAGGCAGTCAAGTTATTGTACACTATCCATCGTGACAAATTGCCGGGGGGAGTGTGTGCCGCTTCTTTACGTAGTAATAGCTAGTCTTTGTCTATACTATCCGCCAACTATGAACATAAATTGTTGATAAATATCACAGGTACATATTAGTGCATGCGTGACGCGTCGATCACTTGAACAATTGCTTGGCGTAGTGCCATATCCTGAAGAAGTACTCGTCCCGGCGAAGGAGGGAGCCGCGCGCGTACGAGCGGATGTCTGCGTCCATGTTGTGGTCCCGCATCCAGGAGGTGGTGGTCTGCGTGCTGAACGACGTCGGCTCCGTCACCTCGGTGTGCTCGCCCGGCTCCTCGTCGGCATGCCAGTCTGCGGAGGCATACCTCTGTTACATACACATAACCCGCAATAAAGCAAATTGACCACTGATACCTAATCGTTGCATTGACGTACCTTCTCCGGGAATGACTTTGAAAGGCTCGTCCGACTCCAAGGGCTCGCTGAGCCCTATCTCGTTGCGAGCGTATATCCTGATCATGTAAGTGTGGTTTTCGTTCAAGTCCCTGATGTTGAACTTGAGGGTGTGCGCGTCCACCTTGCCCACTTCCATCCACATTGTCTTGGTGACGTCACGGATGGCAATGTTGTAGCCGAGCAAGGGAGCGCCGCCGTCCCATTCGGGCGTGCCCCATGACGTCATCACGATGTTCATGCCCACAGTTCTGATCTCCAACGGCGCAGTCGGCGGTGATGGTACGGCTGAAAGATAAATACGTGAGAGACACCCTCAAATACGACCTTTAAATGCCGGATCTGCTGCCACGCGTGGCGCACTCAATGCAACCCTTTTCCCCGTGTTACTATACCAGTCTTGCTACAGGGGTAAATGTTAGGGTTCCGTACCTCAAGAAGAAAAACGGATGCCTTATGGGATCACTTTGTTGTCCGTCTGTCAAGACCCTATTTCTGAGAAAGGTAGAGGTATCAAGTTGAAATGACTATAATATGGTCTGTCTATGGTCCCTTATAGCTTCTGAGTCAACCCAAAAAAGATACGGTCATGTCACAAATTTTGATATCGCAAACAAATCAAACCTATAGGGTTAGTAGGGCGCCTTGGGGGATGCCTCTGCCCCAATGCCCAACAGTGGACTCGTGCAGGCTGATGAATTAAACTCCGTATTTGGTGGTGATAAACCTTGCACCATTTTGAGGATAATAATGTAGGACTTACTTGCATGCTTCTCCAGTCGTACCGACTGAGACTTGGCCGGTAAGCTGACACCGACGGCATTCTCGGCGGATACCCTGAAAACAATCTCCTCCTTCTCTCTAATGTTCTCTATGCAGTGCTCGAGAACTGTACCGCTGACAGTTATCACTTTGGTCCACGATTTCCCTTTCACAGTCTTGTATTCGATTATGTAATCTGAAAAAGATAACTCATTAATTTGAGTTGAAGATGCAAACGCTTTGTACAGCTGCATGGCTGCTAAGTCCTGGAGTAAATGATATAAGTCTCGATCATATAAAGTGCTCTATTTAGGTAATCCTAAATAGAGCCTAAATAAATCCTAAACACATCTAAATAAGTTAATAATGCACACTTAAAATACGACCGCAACCCAAAGCGTTACGATTGAGGGGACTTCCCGCATGCTGTGTGCCGACCGAGATCGACTTATTAATTCTGTTAGTCGATAAAATCTGTATCGGCTTATCGATTGATGAAAATGCGCCATAAGTCGGTGAACTACCTCCGCATAGAAGATTCGACACACCTTTTTAAATGTTACGAATAGCTAGTAGGAACTCTTAGTACATTTTAATTCTTCATGTTCAAATTATACTGTACATTTATTCGAACGAAACGACTAAGAAAATCTGTCTTATCATCTTCGGGTCTCCCAAAGTACTGTTTTTTATTTCTGGTAGGTATATAGGTACTTACTTGTAATAACGCTTCCGCCGTCGCTCTGTGGCGCCGCCCATTGAAGGGTGACCGTTCGCGAAGTGATCTCCCGGATTATAAAGTTGAGTGGCTGAGACGGTGGCGCTGAAATAAATAAATAAATTGACTACTGCTGGGTCTAAATCATTTTATTTTTATTTATGTAAGTGAGCGTCAGTGGCGTAGGGGACAAGACGCGGCCTATCATATCGAAAGGTCCGAAGTTCGATCCCCAGCTAGGCCATGTACCAATGGGTTTTTTATCGAAACTTAAGTACATTTACTGACTGCTCTCAAACGGTGAAGGAAAACATCGTGAGGAAACCTGCATACGCCGAAGAAGAAATTCTTAGGCGTATGTGAAGTCCACCAACCCGCACTGGGCTAGCGTGGTGGACGCCCGCACGCCCTCATGGAGAGGGTAGGCCTGAGCCCCAGCAGTGGGGGCACTAATAGGCTGTTGATGATGTAAATGAATGTTTTCAAGCCAATAAGTGTCCGATCTTCGTTTGTTTTTTCGAGTTGTAGAGTTTTGTTTATACTTCCGTATAGCAGAGATTTGTATACACTTATTTTATCTTTATCTAATTCATGTTTTTATTTTAACTTCCATTGTATTCACAATGAAAAGCACAGTGTTTCCCTCGGGTTGAAGACTTATTTATAGTCCCACAAACCCCGTCTAGGGACTAAATAAGTTACTTTCACCCCTGGGGTAACAATGTACCTACTATTGACTTTGTATCAATACGCCGGAGTCACGGGACTCATGAGCACAAGACATTAACAGTTTTATTTACCATACAAACAATGTAATACTTACATAGCGTTTTTCCAATTGTAACTTTTTCGTCAGATATATACGGTTGACTGGTGCCAATTTCGTTTCTAGCGCATATTCTGAACTGGTACGTGGAGTTTAGAGTCAGCTGCTCTATTTTAGCCGAGGTGTCGGTGACCGTGGAAACGAGCTTCCAGGAATTCTTGCCTTCTTGCTTGATTTCGATACTGTAATCGAGTATTGGTGAACCACCATTTTTCTCTGAAGGGTACCACGTTATTGTCAGAGAGTCGCTGTTGAGGCCGTAAATACCAAGGGGACCGAGCGGCGGCGACGGGACGTCTGAAAAACGTAGAAAATAATTCAATACCAGTAAATGATAAAAAATACATAAAACGCAAAATAACGATTTTTCAAGCAAAAATTAAATTTCATAACTTACCTAGTGCAGTCTTGATTATTATCGGCTCACTTTGTAGAGCGTCCGAGAACCCTATCGGATTCTGCGCCATTACCCGGAACATGTATTCACAGTTCTCATTTAGTTTCTGTATGCAGTACGTTTCAACATCCCTGTTCACATCAGCTACCTTCACCCACTGGTTTATGTCGGGCTCGTGTCTTTCAATCGCATACTTGGTCAGCTCAAGTCCACCATCATCAAGTGGCGGCTTCCATTCTATTGTTACTGACTCTCGACTAATTTCCCTCATTATCACTGGCCCCTCTGGCCTACTAGGTTTGTCTGAAATATTTTTGATATTAATTAAGAATTTAACAGGAAAGTGAAGTAAGTAACTGTTTATTTTGACATGAAGCTTTGGTTTCATGCTTATTTTAAAATCGCACCTAGGTATGACATTGTTACAAGCCGTGAGGTCCGGAAGGACAGCTACGGCTGCCTGTTACACTATTATCTGACCAGGGGCCTTGTGTGCCCATGTGTAGCAAAGCTGGGGGCATCTCCTACAGACGTGGAGCAACATTGGCCCCGAGATGACATACAGTGATAATCTCAAGTTTCCATCCCTCAGCGTTTGCATCAAATTAAATTTCAAAATTAAAGTGACCCCAATAACAACTTGTTCTAAATGTTTTATTATTTATATGAAAACACAATAAATAATGATTGATGAAACAGATACGTTAACAACTTACCATATACTTTAAGTGAAAGTTCGACTGACGTGGTACCAGCTTTATTCCGCGCTTCTATAGTGTATTTATTTGTGTGTGACCTTTCTAATTGTGATATTTTAATTACACTGGTATCTTCCTCAATTACTATTTCTATTTCCTTTGACCTTTCAATTCTAGAACCATTTGTGTACCATGTGATGTCCGGTGCAGGAATACCTTTGACGATAGCCGTTACAGACCATTCATCGCCAACTCTACCTTTCTGGTTGATTTCATCATCAGGTATAACTATAACAGGTTTCTGTCGAATCTCAAAGTTGCACGATGTCTCTACTTCACCGTGTTCGTTGCTTGCAATACATTTGTATTCTCCTTCTGATGTTCCTGATGCAGTCACCACCAACGTGGCTACTCTATTCTCATACGTGGCTTTAGCTGTCTTTAATTTCTTGCTATCTTTAAACCACGATACTTTTGGTTGTGGAATGCCTCCAAATATACAAACTAGTTCTATATCTTGGCCTGGTTCTCCGATAATGTCCTTTAGTGGTTTTTCTACTGTAGGTGCTTGAGATGCAGTTATCTTTTGAACTTGTACGAACTCTGTGATTTCAGAAGATTCGCTTACACCCACCTCATTAACTGCAAATACTCTAAATCTGTATGAAGATTTTGTTTTTAAATTATCGACACTGTATTGTGTCTTTGTGACATTCTCAATAGACGTCCACCTAGAGAAACAATATTTATTATTAATGCAAGAGTTTAAAAAATACGTGTACATTTTTGTAGAACTAAAGTGAGATTTAAACAGGCTACTCCCGCAATGCTTTTATTCAAATCCAAAATGTTAATTTTAATTAAACGAAAGCAGATAATTATATCGACATGAGTGTATGGTTTGAAAAAGGATATTAGAAGTTTACTTGAGAATATGACTTAATTCATTTAGACGTACAGTGGAGCTTAGGTCCACCTATACACTTGCAGCGCCATTTTTACTCCTATTGCGTAAAGCGTAAAGACGGTGCAAAGTCTAACCTGTTTATGTTGACGTGAGCTCCACTGTACCGCTGAGGTGAAAAACGATAAAAATTTAGTACTTGGTGAACTATTTGAAGAGTCATTATTTCGAGAACTTCAAAAAGGTTGATTGGAATTTATTGTTAGTCGGAACGGTTGAGTTTTCGATGATACAATCTTGTATAGAAGACGAACAGATATCTTTAACATACTCGATAAACAAAACTCGATAAACTTTAACGAACAGATATATTTTAATACTCACTCCGATGTATTAATTTCTTGATATTCAACGATATAACAAATTATCTCAGTGTGTCCTTTGTTTTTAGGTTCATCCCAACAAATATGAACTGAAGTATCATCAGTTTCTAGTATGCTCGGCTTTCCTGGTGGCGACGGAATATCTGGAAGCAATGTAAGTAAATATAATAATTTATCGGTTATATGGGAAAGCACGGTGTACCTATAGAAAATTTATTACAACTCTTCAGTTTCCTTACCCAAAACCACAACATTAATATCCACTTCAGCCTCTCCACAGTTGTTTACTAGTCTGAGTTTGTAAAAGCCCGCGTCCGTGGTTTCCACTTTCTTAATAGTAAGACTTGCGGATTTTGAATCTATTGATGGTTTCGTGTGTTTGGATTTTTTGATAATTTTAGAGTTGACAACCCATTCGTCATTAGGTTGAGGAATAGCTTCGTACTGAACATAAATAGTAACATCCCCACTTCTTTTAATTCTATATTCATTATTGTAGTCGAGAATCTTAGGTGCACATTCCAAAACTGCAATAAAAAATTAATAAATTAAGTGCTTAATAAAATTCTGAAACTATCATATTATCAGAATATATATTTATTTCTTATTATTAATAATATAATAATAACATACCCTCTACTTTTAGCCTTGTTGAACATTTTGCGTCTAATAACGAACAGGAATATTCACATTGGTCTTCTTCAGTACACTTCCGTATTATAAGCGTACGTTTGTTTACGTCTGATATAAGTGTAAACTTTTCTGTGTCTTCTACCACAGTCTTCTTTCTAAACCATGTGACGTCAAGAGCTTCGTCAGGTATTTCAACAGTCAAGTAAGCGTCAATGTTAGCAGGTACTACGATAACTTCAGGTAGTCTTAATGTAAAGTCAATTGAAGGCTCCTCAACAATAAGTTTCGCTGTGCACCTGTCACTTCCAACTTCACAAGCATATTCTCCAGCGTCACTGTTTTCGCAATCATATATTTTTAATTTCTGCTTTTTACCGTCAATTGTTAGTTGCATGTGATTTGAAAATTGTATTTCTGTACCATCTTTGAACCATTGCACCAGCGCGTCGCCCTTTGTAAGTTCAATTTCGAAAGTAGCTTTATTGCCCTTGCTGACTTTTTGGTCTTGAAGGCGAGATATTATTTCAGGAGGTAATTCCACTACTGTCACCTCTGCAGTACATGCATCGTCACGCAATATACATGAGTATTCACCTTCATCATGGACAGATGTATTTCTTATTAGTAATTTTCTAACGTTGCCTCGTTTTTCAAGCTCATATTTGTTCTTCTTTGGTTTGATTCTTTCACCATCTTTTTCCCAAAATACGTCAGCTGTTTCTGAATTTATTTCTACTTCCAAGATAGCTATGTCCCTTTCTTTCACTTCGAAGTCTTGCAACTTGCGTAAAAATTCTGGTATCGTTTCATGAACAATTAATTTACTGTTTGTTTCTTGACCTTTCACTACACATTTAAATGATCCAATATCTGTTAATTTTGTCTTCTTAACTCTTAACTTATGCACACGACCTTCTTGTATGATTTCTCTATGATCCATACCGCTTAGTTCTTTGTCATTATGATACCATTTTGTGGAAACAGTATGAGAAGTTTGACACTGTAAAACAACAGTTTTACCTTCTTCTATTTCATAAGATTTCTTTAGATTTTTTACAAATGTCACCTTATCCACATCAATAGTAACACGAGCGCCATGAGACGCCTTGCCCGCACTGTTTGACGCAACACATTTGTAATCACCAGAGTCAATTTCAGAGTCGACGTTTGTAATTATTAACTCAATGTTTTCGCCGTCAAAGTTCTGAGTGACTGTCTCTGAAGGTGTTATTATTTGATTATTCCTGTACCATGTTATTGAGGGTACTGGATTTCCAGTTACCTTCGCAATTAATTTTATTGTCCCATTTTCTTTTACTGTAAGTTCTTGGAATCGGTTGATGAATAGCGGGGGCTCAGCGTTTTCTTCAGTAGGTTCTGAAACATTAAAGAGCATTGTAATAAAAACGAGTACCCATCGGTTAACCGATTACTATACATGGTAAGTAAGTACCCAGAGAAATATATAAAATATGTACCTCTAAGTGACTCTTGAAAATTATTCTAACATAGTTCATATTAAAATAATGGCCCTGTGTGATAAATGACAGTCGTTATGAGTAGATATGAAAAATATCTTACCTTCTATAGTAATTACAGCACTGGTTTCTGTGGATCCCTCTGAGTTTACAGCTTTAAGCGTATATACTCCATCATCTTTTCCTTTTCTCGGTTTTATAATAGTGACTGTGTGGGTTTCGCCATCGGATTTAGTTGTTAGCGATTTAACTGGCTTATTATTTTTGTACCATGCTACCGTCGGCGGCGGGTTGCCCACCACTTGCGTAGTCAGAACGACGCTCTCACCTTCTCTGATAGTCATATTTTTTAATGGTTCAATAACTTGAGGCTTTTCTTTCTCTCCTGTTTTTATTTTTAGTACAATAGGCAAGCTGGCTTCCCCTTCTCTGTTAACTGCTAAAACAGTATATGTGCCTTCCTGGAACTTCTTGACATTAGATATCTTCAAAACGCTACAGTACATATGCATGTCCGATTCTGTAGCTATAGAAATGTTTCCATCTGGTATTATTTCTTCACCTTTGAAGAACCATGCAATGTCAGGTTCGGGGATAGCTACAAGCCTGCACTCCAAAAATATTTGTGAGCCTTCATCTACATATTGTGCTTTTGGTCTCTTGGAGAACGTAGGTGGAATGCCTTCTAAAATATCTGCTAATGAAGATTCTCTGGACAAGCTCTTTCTGGAAAGGATCGTCATTTCAGAACCATGATCAGATAGAGGAGCTTCAACTATTAACTCAGTTGTACTTGATGCAAATCCAGCTGCGTTCTTAGCAACGCATGTAAATGTTCCAGCATCTTCTGGGAATACTTCTCGAATAACAAGTGTAGCAACATTATCGTCATCGTAATACATTTGGAAATCCTGCGATGGTTTGATTATTGCCGTTTGCCTGAACCAAGTAATCTGTGGCCTAGGGTATCCTTCCACTTGACACTCGAATTGCACAGTCGATCCATCTGGTGTGTGCTTTGGACGTAACTTCTCTACGAAAATAGGAGCAACAGCCTGCTCTTCGGATGCCGGTTCTATGAAAATCCGTTAAAATAGTATCAATAGGTTGTGATCATAATAGGCATAATAATAGTAGGTATAATAGGTAGGTAGGTATAATACTACAAAAGTACATGTAATTTACTTACTCTCGAAAACAGGAAGCTTATCAATTTTCTCGTTGAGTTTCTTTTGCAGGTACAAGGTATAATTTGCTTCATCCATTAAGTATTGCGCCGGAACCCATCCTTTTTCTTCTGTGAGATGTTTACGCACGAACCACCAATCCTGATTTGTAGTTTCTATAAAATCAAACAACAAGCACGTACAACTTACATTAAAGTTGTATATTAAAACAACAAACATTAATTTAACTTTGTGTGAGCACCTTACGGGTGGGTGTATTATAAAGTATTTTTTACAAAGAACAGCCTGTTTTCTTACCCAATATGTACAGGCGTTCGCCTTCTACGAGGTTAATTGCTTCATCAGTTTCGGCTACATAAGAGTAAACAGCGAAAACTGTATCACCACTTCGCACATCTAATGGAGTCTCTGTAATATAGTTTTAGTAAGTGTTAGTTAAGATAAGTAAGTATCCGCAGCCATTTAATGGGTAATCTGGTTACAGTATCTGTTTTATTTAAGTTTAAAATGTTGCGATATGGCATCAGAGTAACAGTTGCAAACAGACATAACAGGTGTTTATTTTAGAGGTATCTTTTTCAGATGGCCAACACTATTTCTAGGGACAGTCAATTAGAGAGTTCTCGATTTGGGCTTAGTGTGTTTTGCCATTTCACAATACATACACATACGCCAGAATAGCGCTTACATATTGTTCAAATTCTGGCCGGCATCATTTTTGAAAAAATATGCCACCTCATAAAGCACACCCAATAATTGACTTGGAAAAGCTGGGTTTTGTAAGCTCGTAAACCAAGATCTTTTCGCAAAATATTCCATAAAATGGATGGGCACAACTCCAATTTTTTGTGCACGATGGCAAATCGGCTCATTTGGGCCCTCCAGAAACTTGTTCAGTGCACACTGCACGGCGTTTTGTGGATGCGCACTATACAACCAGTACCAGAGTGTGCGTGGTGCGAAAAGGAGCCAAAGTTTTTGTGAAAAACAGAGTTCAGATGGACGATTATGTCGACCGTACGATTATGGACGCAGAGCACGATTTTAAAAATAAATTTGAGCAATATACATATAAGCAAGAAGTTTCAAATCTCTTTGGTCGCGCGCATTTTTTGATTCATGCATATAAGCGTTGTTCTAATGTAAGTCTGTGCATGGTGAAATGGCAAAATATACTATGATTATAAGCACAAATCATCAGAGAACTGTCAAATCGCCTGTCCCAAGAAAGAGTGTTGGTCATCTGAAAAAGATACATCTAAAATAAACACTACGTGTTGTTTACATATCGTGAAAAATTAAAGGAAAATAATACCTGGGAATTCCTGTTCTCTGGAAATACTCATTGACGCATCAGCCTCTGCAAAATTGTAAGGTGTTTATAATTATACCTGATATAAATTTGAAAAATAAAGAAGATTAGAAGTAAAATATAATAATTTAATCTTCTCACTCATGCTTTGGATAAATCCATGTTACTGCTTGCTTAGTAGATTAATAAATATTATTATAGTTTTTTATTGAAGCCATTAAGAAATATTTTATTATAAGCGGCCAGATTTGCTAATAGGGATATCTGGTCAATTTATATAATTACCGTGCATATTCTGAGAAGCTGTTGTGTTACAAAGCTAAGTCGCCAGCCATCGAAGTCAGCACAAGCGCTAAATCTTTTCAATACCTTGTAATTTTGATGGTTTCCGAGGTTTTCGTTTAGCTGCAATTGTAAGTTGTTCTTCTTCATAAGTATCTTCATTTATTCTTTTAGGCTTTAGTTCAACACTGAGTTCTTCAATTTCACTGACCTCATATGTTGGTTTCTTATGTCGACGCTTAATCACCATCTCAATATTATCATCGGATTCGGCTTCACTTAATATTATTTCTTCTGCTTGACTATCATCTTCAATTTCTTGCGTCAATTGAATAGAAGCCTCATCTGCAGCTTCAGATATAGTCATCTTTTTCTTAGATTTTAGTTTGATTTTACTTGAGAGTGATAGTTCTTCTGTTGTAAATTGTTCTACTTGTGGTTTTACTTCAAAGCTTACTTCCTCTTGATCATCTATGACATATTTGGGTTTTCGGTCCAGTTTTAAACTAATATCCTGTGTTATTTCTGAAGGTTCTTCCATAGGTCTAGGCTTAGATACCGTAACACTTGACATAATATCTTCAGAAATGACTTTCTTTTTAGTCTTTTTAGGTTTCTTTAAAGACATCATTACATTCGCAGTATCATCTTCACTTTCTACATCACTCTCGATAACTTCAACAACATCTGGTCCCTCTGTCTCCTCAAAGAACTGAATAGAAGTTTCATTCGCTTCCTCATTAAATGTCGGCTGTCTTTGTGGTTTAAGCTTAACTTTGCTTGTGAGCGAGATTTCTTCTTCAGCGTACGAATCTAAATGTATATTGAATTCTTGTTCTACATCTTCCTTTGTTTTAGTAGATTTAGGTCTAAATGTAACAGTTTCTGGTTCAGTTATTTCAGGTAGTGTGACTGAAGACTTTCGAGTTGGTTTCAATTTCTTTTTAATCGTTACCTCGTCAACTGTTTCATCAGCCTTTTTCACGATTGGGCGCTTAGGTTTAATAGTAAATTGTTCAGGTTCCTCGTTTTCGTTACTATCTTCTAATTGTTCTTCAGGTTCTACCGGCCCCTTAGAGTCTACAATATCTTCATAGCCAAACATTGGCTTTTCTAATTCGGTTTTTTCTATTTCAGGTAGTTGAGGCTGCTTGTATACTTTTCTCTTTATTTTAGCTGCCTCTTTGACATTTCTAGATAATATACCATTTTCTCTAACGCTGCCTAAAAAGCTAAGGATAGGTTGTATAATCTGGGGTGGCCAATCATTGACATATTTTATACGACTTTTCAACTGGAACTTAGGTAAAATTACCGTAGAACTATCTTTCTTTGGTTTCGCAACTGTTTTCTTTAATTTGAGTTTAGTAAACTGTGCTCCTTCAATGCTTTCTGCATGTTGTGCTTCACTAATATCGAGAACGTTTCGTTCAATCTTTATTGGAACCAATTTAGGTTTTGGTTTTTTCTTTTCTTCATTGGGAGGTTTTATTGGCTCTTCCTGAATTACGTCAGGGCTTTCTTGGACTTCGGTTTTTAAGTCGCTGTCTGGTTTAATGACTTTCTTGGGTTTACTCTCTTTCTTGGGTTTCACTTCAATATTTTCTTCAACAGACTTTTCAGGTGATTTTGATTTTCTTGTATCTGGTTTAGTGTCTATTTCTTCTTGTTCTTCTGTTGGCACTTCAGGTTTAGGTTGTTCGACTATAATACTCTCTTTCTGTGGAACATCTTTTTTCTTGATTTTTTTTACTCTTTTTGGTTTACCATCAGTATTTATTATTTCGGCAACGGGTAATTCATGAACAGGTTCAATTAAGTTAGCCTCTTCTATGGGCTCATTTTCTTGTGTCTTATTTTCTATATCTTTACAAGGTTCATCAGTCTCTTCTATGAGCTCATTTTCTTGGGTCTCATCTTCTATGATATTTTTACAAGGTTCATTATCATCTCTATCATTTTCATCTTGCATTGCAGAAACCACCGGTATCTCTTTCTTTTTGAGTGTTTTTGGTTTCTGAGGCTTGACTTTTTCTTCCTGTTGTTCAGATTGATCTTTAACTTTTTCAGTAATTGCTTCAAAATCTTGATCACTAGCAGGTTTTTCTGGATATACTTCAGTAAGTTTTTTAGGGATAGACTCTGACGTATTATCTGAAATTTCTGTTTGTTTAAGTTTTTTAGGTTTCTTTGGAATTGCTTCCAATTTTATGTCCTTTTCTAAGACGACTTCTTTATCCTTTGGTGGGATGGAAATTTCTTTTTCTTCAGGAATATTATTTATTACTTCTCCCAATAAAATCTCAGATATTTCAGGTTTTTGGGAAGTAAAATCATATTCCTCGGGCTTCTCAAGTTCTACCTTATCCAAATCTGGAATTACAGCAACTTTTACTGGCTTCTTTTTTATTTTTGCTGCTTCTTTAATATTGCGAGATAATTCGCCATTTTGTCTTACGCTGCCCAAAAATGTTATTATTGGTTTTACATTTATCGGAGGCCAATCATTGACATATTTAATGCGACTTTTGAGTTGGAATTTAGGTAGCATCACATTTGTAGATTCTTGCTTAGGTTTTTGCGTTGGCTTTTTCAATTTCAGCTTAGTGAATTGGGGACCCTCGACCTCTTCAGGATGTTGAGCTTCACTAACTTGAACGGTCTTTCTTTCAATTTTCATCGCGGTAAGCTTAGGTTTTTTAGTCGCTTTTGGTTCTAAATTTTCTGGTGATTGATCATTAGTTTCAATCAATTCATTATGTACTTTATTGTTAAGTATTTTATTTAGATTTTCTGGTACTTTCTTTTCTTCTGGTCTTTTTTCTTTAAATTCGTCAACTTCATTGGGCTTCTCAATCGATACTGGCATTTCTTCTAAATCTTCTTGCAGTGTGTCTGGCTCTTTCTTTGTTTCTTTTTTCTTTTGTTTCTTGTGCTTCTTATCTGCGGCAGGAGCATCCGTTATTGATGGAGTCACGTCTATTACCTCTAAAGCATCTGTGAATACGATAAAGAAATATTGATATTTTAGGATTTCAGATTGCCTTCATTATACAGATGTTGTAGTTTATAGTAAACTGGTTATAATTAAAATTTCTCCAATTTGTCCACGTGATCGAAATCTCGGGGAACAATTCTTTCTTATAATATGTTTTAAGTGTATTAATTAATGGTTGTATTATTATGTGATCATGATCATGGATGAATAGAATAATGAGAAAACAACCTACCTACCTTAATAAAATACAACTATAATGGGAGCTTATTAAACTAATTGCTTAAATTATTAGCTAAACTGTCTTAATTTGTCGTGTAAAATCTCTAATCTATAATTATAGTATAGGTATGAAAATAAGTAGTAGAATAAAAGTAGATTAATTCTACACTGATACCTCAGTAACGGTTTAAAGGTAGCTCATTAAACCCTCTACCATAAAACATGTATCTGTCAAAAAGGCAAATTATTGTGTTTATTTTTCAAATTGATTAGTTTTATAGTCTACCCTGCTTTATTTACAAGGCCGCCACGTTCGTTGTCTATTAAATAATTAATAAATAAACTTTATTCACTTATTTATATAAATACATGATATATCGAAGCCCTGACTCCCAAACTAATCAAACTTTATTTCAGGAGTTATTGTCTTCCCCATTTATAAATAGTTACAATACAACAAATAATTTACAAATTGACAGATTACCATTTTTTCAATATCGATTTCAAAATTATTTTTAAATTACAATTTGTTAACAGGAATATAAGTCTAATAAAGCCATTTAAAAGTGTGTGTGTGTAAAATATATATATAAATATATATTATATCAGTGTGCATATTATGAAAATTGCCAGTCTCAAATGAGGGGTATTAGGATTAATACACATCCACATCCTTTGAGTCCAGCTAGATTAAACTGCCATGTCGCCATATAGTTTACCATCTGGTATTTCAAACTCTAGGAGAGTATGAACGACGATTCTGAATCGTTTACGATATTCCGTAATTTACAACTTAGAATTATTTTTGGTTGTTCACAATAGGTAAGATATTTTAATATTTATAATAGGTAATAATATTTGTTGTGTCACAGTCACAGCCACACCATGTGGTTTGTAATTTTTATATTATGACAGTAAGGTTAATAATAGTTAATATTTTAGTGAGATGCACCGCCTCCCGCGCCTCTCACTATGATATATAGGTTGGTATACCTATTATTTCTTCTGTTTTTCCAATTTTGACATATCTTTTATACTATTATTAATATTGAAAAGATAGACTACTTGACGACAACGTTTTCAGTGTACCTTCAGGCGATTTTTTAAATCTTGAACACTCGTCTTTTCAGGGCCTCTTACTTTGGAAGCTATATTATTTTTCGTTACTTAATAAACATAATTTTTAGGTGTTCCTTTCATTACATTGCATAGAGTCAACTCATGTCAGTAAGGTTTGCAAAGTATTCTGTATGTGTTTTCTAATAGGTACCTTGTCAATTGATTGAATTGTTTTTTGTCCCAATTGGGACAATGGGTTGTTTGCCGTTTTGCACTTGTAGTTCCTGTTGTATTTTAAAAATTAAAATTCGTAAAAATTTACCTTTTAATGTATCGAAGGTTTAAATTTTTAAAAACGTTTCTTCGTGCACATCAGGTTCTCCTGACTTTAAATTTTCATGTTCGATTTCATCAACTTCAGTGTTTTATTCAACGTTTTCCGGACTCTTCTTTTTGTTAATAACCCGTTTTGAAATTATATTAGTTTTAGGTCGCACTTAACTGTGTGAGGTGTATCACCTCGTGTATATACGTGTAAATTGTGATTTCAACTGTTTTGTGTACTTAGAATATCCTTAATTTTAGTTGTCTTTTTTTCTTATTTCAACCTTAGGACCTACCGGCAGGGTCTTAAAAATGCCGTTTAAAATGTTTTGTTTCGTCGTAGGTTAGTGTTTCTATACCTTCGATAGGTAGTTTCTTCGGGATGTTCAACTAGGTATGACCTGGCTTGGTTTCTATGTTATAGTCGGGTGCTGGTTTCTCTGTAATACTAGCTGAAGTAACAGGCTTTAAGCCTTTTTTTGAACTGACGTACTTTCTCTGATTTCTGCAATTGATACTCTTCTCCACTTTGTTAAAGCTCTTAGTGACTTCAGTTTTTCTGGTATAATCATTATGTGCTATGTCAGATGTGGATACAATATTAAATGGTATTGTGGTGTCATCGGTAGTTTTATACGTTCTGTGATCCGAAAAAATAGGTTCATTGTCGCCTTCTTGTTTATTTGTAATATGGATTGTTTTAAGGTAATTTTTTTTATTGTAAATCAAAGAGTTTATAATATTTTTAATTACGCTTTTTCTTCATATTCATTTTCTTCATTTTTCTTTATATTGTTCTGTAATGGCTTGCAGTCTTGTGTTTCATTTTTTTCGCTAGATTTTTTTTTCATGTAATTGAACAACTTTTTAAATTTTGTAACAACTTTATATTAGTGATGGGAGGGAACTTCGTCATCTTTAGTGGTTTTTTCTGTCTGTGAATCGCCAGTAGCTAAACTAACTAGTGTGCCTTATATATTAATATACCTTCTTAACTTTTATATCTTCCGGAATTTCTTCATTAAGAAGAGCTGTGTTAGGAAAATATTCTATGTGAAGTGGCATGGTTTTGTGGTCTAATAATAATAATAAATAATAAACTTTTTGTCGTTTCTTGTTTTGGCGGGATCTTTGAGACCTTCCAATCTTATCGATAATGCTCCTTGTGGTTATTCATTGTTTACCCTCTGACGTTTCCACTTCTTCAACATTAGTTTCTGTAGGAAACTCAACAATATAGACTGATTTGAATTTATCATTATTAGACACTTCTTTTGTTACAGTGATAATAGGATTTGGATCATCACTGTCATTTTGGACTGTTGTAATTTCAGACACTTCGTGTTTGGGAACCAACTTCATTTCGATCACGCACTTAATAGTTCCTACCGTCTGTACATCGCAACTTTCTGCATAAACTTAACTTTACCCAGAAGCTCCTTGCTTATATGTGCTGTATCAGGTATAATATGTGCAATTTCGAATGGTGTTGTCGTGTCATCTGTAAATTGCTTGGTTTTGTATACTGCAATAATAATCTGTATGTCTTCTTCTTGTTCTGTTGTAGCTTGTGTTGTTTCCGACTTAGAACTAAACTTCTCCTTGAGTAAACGTTTTGTTGTTTTATTCTGTGTATGTATACTTACCTTCCGGCGATAGAGGTGTTGTATTGTCAACTGTAAATTCTTCTGTTTTGTGTACTGAAATAATGGCTTGATATTCGTCTTGCTGTTCTGTAGTGATTTGCGTTTTTTCATCTTTGGGACTTACCTTCTAATTGACTATTCGCTTTGTTACTTTTTGGTTTGTTAGCTTACTCTCCAGTGTTTTAGTTTCCTCGACATAAGTTTTTTTAGGCAAGTCAAACGTTTTGACAGGCTCGTCTTCATCATCATCAGGTAATTTTGTTTGTGACCATAACTGTAGTAATGGGAATTTCATTATCTTTTTGGATCATTGTTATTTCAGGCACTAGTTGTGCAGGATTCTTCTTTTTAAATATGCGCTTAGTAGTTTTAACTGTCTCTACGTAGCCAGTTATCATACGTACCAGAGTAACGTCAACTTTATTGGAAAATTCCTCGGTTATATGAGATGTGTCAGGTATGTGTGTAATGTAGAATGGTGTGGTGGTGTAATTTGTGAATTCCTCTGTTTTGTGTACTGTAATAATGGACAGTTTGTCGTCTTCTTATTTTGTCGTGATATGTGTTGTTTTATCCTTAGGACCTACCTTCTTTTCGATTAATATTTTTGTATCTCTTTTATATTTAAGCTTACCTATCGGTGTTTCTATTTTCTCGACTGCAGTTTCTTCAGGAAATTCGAATGTTTCAGAAGGTTTAACTACATCTTCATCAGGCACACTTTCTTCTGTGACCGTGACTGTAGTAATTAAAACTTCAACATTTTGAAGTGTTATATTTTTTGTATTTTTTTTTATACGACCCTTTTTTTTTCGAAATCCCGCTTAGTAGTTTCAACTGCCTGTACATCACCAGAACAAGTACAAATTTGTGTGATTTGTACTATTTCCGGAATATCTTCGATAATTTCAGTTGTGTGAGGCGTACGTGCCACGTCGAGAGGTGTTGTAGTGTCATTTGCGAGTTCGTCTGTTATGTGTACTGTAATAATAGGTTGTGTGTCGTCTTCTTGTTCTGTGGTGATTTGTGTTGTATCAATTTTAGGACCTACCTTTTTCTTTATTATTCGCTTTGTAACTGTTTTATGTGTTAGCTTACCTTCTGGTTTTTTTATTTCCTCGACAGGGGTTTCTTCTGGTAACTCAAACGTTTCGACCGACTTGACTATATTTTCTTCAGGCACTTTTTCCTCTTTGACCGTGACTGTGGTAATCGGAGTTTCATCATCATTTTGGATCGTTGTAATTTCAGTTATTTCTTTTTTAGGACCCTTACTCGTTTTAATAACCCGTTTTATGGTTTTTACTGTATGTTCATCACCAGTGTCTGTACGGACTTGAGTAACTTCAACTTTATCCGGAAGCTCCTCATGTATATGAGCTGTGTCAGGTATATGTGCAATATCGAATGGTGTTGTATTTTCATCTGTTATTTCTTCTGCTTTGTGTAATGTTATAATAGGCTGATTGTCATCTTCTTGTTCAGTGGTAATTTGTGTTGTTTCAATTTTAGGACCTACCTTCTTCTTTATGATTCGCTCTGTAACTTTTTTATATGTTACCTTACCCTCCGGTGTTTTTGTTTCCTTAAAAGTGGTTTCTTCTGGTAACTCAAACATTACACCTAGCTTGACTACATTTTCTTCAGGCACTCTTTCTTCTGTGACCGTGACCGTGGTAATCGGAGCTTCATCATCTTTTTGTACTGTTGTAATTTCAGCCATTTCTTCTTTAGGACCCTTCTTCTTTTTGATAACTCGCTTAGTGGTTTTCACTGTCTGTATATCGCCAGATTCTGTACGCACTTGAGTAACTTCAACTTTAATTGGGAACTCTTCGGTTATATTAGCTGTGTCAGGTGTGTGTGCAATGTCGTACGGTGTTGTAGTTTCATCTGTGATTTCCTCTGTTTTGTGTACTGTAGTAATAGGTTGTTTGTCGTCATCTTGTTCTGTCGTGATTTGTGTTATATCAATTTTAGGACCTACCTTCTTTTTGATTATTTGCTTTGTTATTGTTTTATGTGTTACCTTACCTTCTGGTGTTTTTATTATTTCCTCGACAGTGATTTCGTCTGGTAACTCAAACGTTTCGACCGGTTTGATTATATCTTCTTCAGGCACGTTTTCCTCTATGACCGTGACTGTGGTAATCGGAGTTTCATCATCTTTTTGGATAGTTGTAATTTCAGTTATTTCTTTTTTGGGACCCTTCTTCTTTTTGATAACCCGCTTTATGGTTTTTATTGTATGCTCATCACCAGTGTCTGTACGGACTTGACTAACATCAACTTTATCTGGAAGCTCCTCAAGTATATGAACTGTGTCAGGTATATGTGCAATATCGAATGGTGTTGTATTTTCATCTGTTATTTCTTCTGTTTTGTGTACTGTAATAATGGGCTGTTTGTCATCTTCTTGTTCAGTGGTAATTTGTGTTGTTTCAATTTTAGGACCTACCTTCTTCTTTATTATTCGCTTTGTAACTTTTTTTTGTGTTACCTTACCCTCCGGTGTTTTTGTTTCCTCAAAAGTGGTTTCTTCAGGTAGCTCAAACATTACGCCTGGCTTGACAACATCTTCTTTAGGCACTCTTTCTTCTGTGACCGTGACTGTGGTAATCGGAGTTTCGTTATCTTTTTGCACCGTTGTAATTTCAGTTATTTCTTCTGTAGGACCCTTCTTCTTTTTGATAACCCGCTTTATGGTTTGTACTGTATGCTCATCACCAGTGTCTGTATGGACTTGAGTAACTTCAACTTTATCCGGAAGCTCCTCGAGTATATGAGCTGTGTCAGTTATATGTGATATGTCGAAACGTGTTGTTGTTTCACCTGTGAATTTCTCTGTTTTATGTACTGTAATAATGGGCTGTTTGTCGTCTTCTTGTTCTGTGGTTATATGTGTTGTTTCAATTTTAGGACCTACCTTCTTCTTAATTATTCGCTTTGTAACTGTTTTATGTGTTACCTTACCTTCTGGTGTTTTTATTTCCTCGATAGTGGTTTCTTCTGGTAACTCAAACGTTTGGACTGGCTTGACTACATCTTCCTCAGGCACTATTTCTTCTGTGACCGTGACTGTGGTAATCGGAGCTTCATCATCTGTTTGGACTGTAGTAATTTCAGTCATTTCTTCTTTAGGACCTTTCTTCTTTTTGATAACCCGCTTAGTGGTTTTCACCGTCGGTATATCACCAGATTCTGTACGGACTTGAGTAACTTTAACTTTATCCGGAAGCTCCTCAAGTATATGAGCTGTGTGAGTTATATGTGCAATGTCAAATGGTATTGTATGATCATCGGTAATTTCTTCTGTTTTGTGTACTGTAATAATGGGCTGTTTGTCGTCTTCTTGTTCTGTGGTGATTTGTGTTGTTTCAATTTTAGGACCTACCTCCTTCTTGATTATTCGCTTTGTAACTGTTTTATGTGTTATCTTACCTTCTGGTGTTTTTATTTCCTCGACAGTGGTTTCTTCTGGTAATTCAAACGTTTCAACTGGCTTGACATTATCTTCTCCAGGCACTGTTTTTTCATTGACCGTGACTGTGGTAATCGGAACTTCATCATCTTTTTGCACCGTTGTGATTTCAGTTATTTCTTCAGTAGGACCCTTCTTCTTTTTGGTAATCCGCTTTATGGTTTTTAATGTATGCTCATCACCAGTATCTGTACGGACTTGATTAACTTCAACTTTATCCGGAAGCTCCTCGAGTATATGAGCTGTGTCAGTTATATGTGCAATGTCAAATGGTGTTGTAGGTTCATCGGTAATTTCTTCTGTTTTGTGTACTGTGATAATGGGCTGTTTGTCGTCTTCTTGTTCTGTTGTAATTTGTGTTGTTTCAATTTTAGGACCTAGCATTTTCTTAATTATTCGCTTAGTAACTTTTTTATGTGTTGGCATACCCTCCGGTGTTTCCATTTCCTCGACAGTGGTTTCTTCCGGTAACTCAAACATTACGTCTGACTTGACTTTTTCTTCTTGAGACACTCTTTCTTCTGTGACCGTGACTGTGGTAATCGGAGCTTCATCATCTTTTTGGACTGTTCTTATTTCAGTCAATTCTTCTTTAGGACCCTTCTTCTTTTTGATAACCCGCTTAGTGGTTTTCACTGTCTGTATATCGCCAGATTCCGTACGCACTTGAGTAACTTCAACTTTAATTGGGAACTCTTTGGTTATATGAGTTGTGTCAGGTGTGTGTGCAATGTCGAATAGTGATGTAGTTTCATCTATGATTTCCTCTGTTTTATGTACTGTAATAATGGGCTGTTTGTCGTTATCTTGTTCTGTCGTGATTTGTGTTGTATCAATTTTAGGACCTACCTTGTTTTTGATTATTTGCTTTGTTACTGTTTTATGTGTTACCTTACCTTCTGGTGTTTTTATTTCCTCGACAGTGATTTCGTCTGGTAACTCAAACGTTTCGACCGGTTTGATTATATCTTCTTCAGGCAATTTTTCCTCTTTGACCGTGACTGTGGTAATCGGAGTTTCATCATCTTTTTGGATAGTTGTAATTTCAGTTATTTCTTTTTTAGGACCCTTCTTTTTGATAACCCGCTTTATGGTTTTTATTGTATGCTCATCACCAGTGTCTGTACGGACTTGACTAACTTGAACTTTATCCGGAAGCTCCTCAAGTATATGAACTGTGTCAGGTATATGTGCAACATGGAATGGTGTTGTATTTTCATCTGTTATTTCTTCTGTTTTGTGTACTGTAATAATGGGCTGTTTGTCGTTATCTTGTTCTGTCGTGATTTGTGTTGTTTCAATTTTAGGACCTACCTTCTTCTTAATTATTCGCTTTGTAACTGTTTTATGTGTTACCTTACCTTCTGGTGTTTTTATTTCCTCGATAGTGGTTTCTTCTGGTAACTCAAACATTTGGATTGGCTTGACTACATCTTCCTCAGGCACTATTTCTTCTGTGACCGTGACTGTGGTAATCGGAGCTTCATCATCTGTTTTGACTGTAGTAATTTCAGTCATTTCTTCTTTAGGACCCTTCTTCTTTTTGATAACCCGCTTAGTGGTTTTCACTGTCTGTATATCACCAGATTCTGTACGAACTTGAGTAACTTCAACTTTATCCGGAAGCTCCTCAAGTATATGAGCTGTGTGAGTTTTATGTGCAATGTCGAATGGTGATGTAGTTTCATCTATGATTTCCTCTGTTTTATGTACTGTAATAATGGGCTGTTTGTCGTTATCTTGTTCTGTCGTGATTTGTGTTGTTTCAATTTTAGGACCTACCTTCTTCTTAATTATTTGCTTTGTAACTGTTTTATGTGTTACCTTACCTTCTGGTGTTTTTATTTCCTCGATAGTGGTTTCTTCTGGTAACTCAAACGTTTGGACTGGCTTGACTACATCTTCCTCAGGCACTATTTCTTCTGTGACCGTGACTGTGGTAATCGGAGCTTCATCATCTGTTTGGACTGTAGTAATTTCAGTCATTTCTTCTTTAGGACCTTTCTTCTTTTTGATAACCCGCTTAGTGGTTTTCACTGCCTGTATATCACCAGATTCTGTACGTACTTGAGTAACTTCAACTTTATCCGGAAGCTCCTCGAGTATATGAGCTGTGTCAGTGATATGTGCAATGTCAAATGGTGTTGTAAGTTCATCGGTAATTTCTTCTGTTTTGTGTACTGTGATAATGGGCTGTTTGTCGTCTTCTTGTTCTGTTGTAATTTGTGTTGTTTCAATTTTAGGACCTAGCTTTTTCTTAATTATTCGCTTAGTAACTTTTTTATGTGTTGGCATACCCTCCGGTGTTTCCATTTCCTCGACAGTGGTTTCTTCCGGTAACTCAAACATTACGTCTGACTTGACTTTTTCTTCTTGAGACACTCTTTCTTCTGTGACCGTGACTGTGGTAATCGGAGCTTCATCATCTTTTTGGACTGTTCTTATTTCAGTCAATTCTTCTTTAGGACCCTTCTTCTTTTTGATAACCCGCTTAGTGGTTTTCACTGTCTGTATATCACCAGATTCTGTACGGACTTGAGTAACTTCAACTTTATCTGGAAGCTCCTCAAGTATATGAGCTGTGTGAGTTATATGTGCAATGTCGAATGGTGATGTAGTTTCATCTATGATTTCCTCTGTTTTATGTACTGTAATAATGGGCTGTTTGTCGTTATCTTGTTCTGTCGTGATTTGTGTTGTTTCAATTTTAGGACCTACCTTCTTCTTAATTATTCGCTTTGTAACTGTTTTATGTGTTACCTTACCTTCTGGTGTTTTTATTTCCTCGATAGTGGTTTCTTCTGGTAACTCAAACGTTTGGACTGGCTTGACTACATCTTCCTCAGGCACTATTTCTTCTGTGACCGTGACTGTGGTAATCGGAGCTTCATCATCTGTTTGAACTGTAGTAATTTCAGTCAATTCTTCTTTAGGACCCTTCTTCTTTTTGATAACCCGCTTAGTGGTTTTCACTGTCTGTATATCACCAGATTCTGTACGAACTTGAGTAACTTCAACTTTATCCGGAAGCTCCTCAAGTATATGAGCTGTGTGAGTTATATGTGCAATGTCGAATGGTGATGTAGTTTCATCTATGATTTCCTCTGTTTTATGTACTGTAATAATGGGCTGTTTGTCGTTATCTTGTTCTGTCGTGATTTGTGTTGTTTCAATTTTAGGACCTACCTTCTTCTTAATTATTCGCTTTGTAACTGTTTTATGTGTTACCTTACCTTCTGGTGTTTTTATTTCCTCGATAGTGGTTTCTTCTGGTAACTCAAACGTTTGGACTGGCTTGACTACATCTTCCTCAGGCACTATTTCTTCTGTGACCGTGACTGTGGTAATCGGAGCTTCATCATCTGTTTGGACTGTAGTAATTTCAGTCATTTCTTCTTTAGGACCTTTCTTCTTTTTGATAACCCGCTTAGTGGTTTTCACTGTCTGTATATCACCAGATTCTGTACGTACTTGAGTAACTTCAACTTTATCCGGAAGCTCCTCGAGTATATGAGCTGTGTCAGTGATATGTGCAATGTCAAATGGTGTTGTAAGTTCATCGGTAATTTCTTCTGTTTTGTGTACTGTGATAATGGGCTGTTTGTCGTCTTCTTGTTCTGTTGTAATTTGTGTTGTTTCAATTTTAGGACCTAGCATTTTCTTAATTATTCGCTTAGTAACTTTTTTATGTGTTGGCATACCCTCCGGTGTTTCCATTTCCTCGACAGTGGTTTCTTCCGGTAACTCAAACATTACGTCTGACTTGACTTTTTCTTCTTGAGACACTCTTTCTTCTGTGACCGTGACTGTGGTAATCGGAGCTTCATCATCTTTTTGGACTGTTCTTATTTCAGTCAATTCTTCTTTAGGACCCTTCTTCTTTTTGATAACCCGCTTAGTGGTTTTCACTGTCTGTATATCACCAGATTCTGTACGAACTTGAGTAACTTCAACTTTATCCGGAAGCTCCTCAAGTATATGAGCTGTGTGAGTTTTATGTGCAATGTCGAATGGTGATGTAGTTTCATCTATGATTTCCTCTGTTTTATGTACTGTAATAATGGGCTGTTTGTCGTTATCTTGTTCTGTCGTGATTTGTGTTGTTTCAATTTTAGGACCTACCTTCTTCTTAATTATTCGCTTTGTAACTGTTTTATGTGTTACCTTACCTTCTGGTGTTTTTATTTCCTCGATAGTGGTTTCTTCTGGTAACTCAAACGTTTCGACTGGCTTGACTACATCTTCCTCAGGCACTATTTCTTCTGTGACCGTGACTGTGGTAATCGGAGCTTCATCATCTGTTTGGACTGTAGTAATTTCAGTCATTTCTTCTTTAGGACCTTTCTTCTTTTTGATAACCCGCTTAGTGGTTTTCACTGTCTGTATATCACCAGATTCTGTACGTACTTGAGTAACTTCAACTTTATCCGGAAGCTCCTCGAGTATATGAGCTGTGTCAGTGATATGTGCAATGTCAAATGGTGTTGTAAGTTCATCGGTAATTTCTTCTGTTTTGTGTACTGTGATAATGGGCTGTTTGTCGTCTTCTTGTTCTGTTGTAATTTGTGTTGTTTCAATTTTAGGACCTAGCTTTTTCTTAATTATTCGCTTAGTAACTTTTTTATGTGTTGGCATACCCTCCGGTGTTTCCATTTCCTCGACAGTGGTTTCTTCCGGTAACTCAAACATTACGTCTGACTTGACTTTTTCTTCTTGAGACACTCTTTCTTCTGTGACCGTGACTGTGGTAATCGGAGCTTCATCATCTTTTTGGACTGTTCTTATTTCAGTCAATTCTTCTTTAGGACCCTTCTTCTTTTTGATAACCCGCTTAGTGGTTTTCACTGTCTGTATATCACCAGATTCTGTACGGACTTGAGTAACTTCAACTTTATCTGGAAGCTCCTCAAGTATATGAGCTGTGTGAGTTATATGTGCAATGTCGAATGGTGATGTAGTTTCATCTATGATTTCCTCTGTTTTATGTACTGTAATAATGGGCTGTTTGTCGTTATCTTGTTCTGTCGTGATTTGTGTTATTTCAATTTTAGGACCTACCTTCTTCTTAATTATTCGCTTTGTAACTGTTTTATGTGTTACCTTACCTTCTGGTGTTTTTATTTCCTCGATAGTGGTTTCTTCTGGTAACTCAAACGTTTGGACTGGCTTGACTACATCTTCCTCAGGCACTATTTCTTCTGTGACCGTGACTGTGGTAATCGGAGCTTCATCATCTGTTTGGACTGTAGTAATTTCAGTCATTTCTTCTTTAGGACCTTTCTTCTTTTTGATAACCCGCTTAGTGGTTTTCACTGTCTGTATATCACCAGATTCTGTACGAACTTGAGTAACTTCAACTTTATCCGGAAGCTCCTCAAGTATATGAGCTGTGTGAGTTTTATGTGCAATGTCGAATGGTGATGTAGTTTCATCTATGATTTCCTCTGTTTTATGTACTGTAATAATGGGCTGTTTGTCGTTATCTTGTTCTGTCGTGATTTGTGTTGTTTCAATTTTAGGACCTACCTTCTTCTTAATTATTCGCTTTGTAACTGTTTTATGTGTTACCTTACCTTCTGGTGTTTTTATTTCCTCGATAGTGGTTTCTTCTGGTAACTCAAACGTTTGGACTGGCTTGACTACATCTTCCTCAGGCACTATTTCTTCTGTGACCGTGACTGTGGTAATCGGAGCTTCATCATCTGTTTGGACTGTAGTAATTTCAGTCATTTCTTCTTTAGGACCTTTCTTCTTTTTGATAACCCGCTTAGTGGTTTTCACTGTCTGTATATCACCAGATTCTGTACGTACTTGAGTAACTTCAACTTTATCCGGAAGCTCCTCGAGTATATGAGCTGTGTCAGTGATATGTGCAATGTCAAATGGTGTTGTAAGTTCATCGGTAATTTCTTCTGTTTTGTGTACTGTGATAATGGGCTGTTTGTCGTCTTCTTGTTCTGTTGTAATTTGTGTTGTTTCAATTTTAGGACCTAGCTTTTTCTTAATTATTCGCTTAGTAACTTTTTTATGTGTTGGCATACCCTCCGGTGTTTCCATTTCCTCGACAGTGGTTTCTTCTGGTAACTCAAACATTACGTCTGACTTGACTTTTTCTTCTTGAGACACTCTTTCTTCTGTGACCGTGACTGTGGTAATCGGAGCTTCATCATCTTTTTGGACTGTTCTTATTTCAGTCAATTCTTCTTTAGGACCCTTCTTCTTTTTGATAACCCGCTTAGTGGTTTTCACTGTCTGTATATCACCAGATTCTGTACGGACTTGAGTAACTTCAACTTTATCTGGAAGCTCCTCAAGTATATGAGCTGTGTGAGTTATATGTGCAATGTCGAATGGTGATGTAGTTTCATCTATGATTTCCTCTGTTTTATGTACTGTAATAATGGGCTGTTTGTCGTTATCTTGTTCTGTCGTGATTTGTGTTGTTTCAATTTTAGGACCTACCTTCTTCTTAATTATTCGCTTTGTAACTGTTTTATGTGTTACCTTACCTTCTGGTGTTTTTATTTCCTCGATAGTGGTTTCTTCTGGTAACTCAAACGTTTGGACTGGCTTGACTACATCTTCCTCAGGCACTATTTCTTCTGTGACCGTGACTGTGGTAATCGGAGCTTCATCATCTGTTTGGACTGTAGTAATTTCAGTCATTTCTTCTTTAGGACCTTTCTTCTTTTTGATAACCCGCTTAGTGGTTTTCACTGTCTGTATATCACCAGATTCTGTACGAACTTGAGTAACTTCAACTTTATCCGGAAGCTCCTCAAGTATATGAGCTGTGTGAGTTTTATGTGCAATGTCGAATGGTGATGTAGTTTCATCTATGATTTCCTCTGTTTTATGTACTGTAATAATGGGCTGTTTGTCGTTATCTTGTTCTGTCGTGATTTGTGTTGTTTCAATTTTAGGACCTACCTTCTTCTTAATTATTCGCTTTGTAACTGTTTTATGTGTTACCTTACCTTCTGGTGTTTTTATTTCCTCGATAGTGGTTTCTTCTGGTAACTCAAACGTTTGGACTGGCTTGACTACATCTTCCTCAGGCACTATTTCTTCTGTGACCGTGACTGTGGTAATCGGAGCTTCATCATCTGTTTGGACTGTAGTAATTTCAGTCATTTCTTCTTTAGGACCTTTCTTCTTTTTGATAACCCGCTTAGTGGTTTTCACTGTCTGTATATCACCAGATTCTGTACGTACTTGAGTAACTTCAACTTTATCCGGAAGCTCCTCGAGTATATGAGCTGTGTCAGTGATATGTGCAATGTCAAATGGTGTTGTAAGTTCATCGGTAATTTCTTCTGTTTTGTGTACTGTGATAATGGGCTGTTTGTCGTCTTCTTGTTCTGTTGTAATTTGTGTTGTTTCAATTTTAGGACCTAGCTTTTTCTTAATTATTCGCTTAGTAACTTTTTTATGTGTTGGCATACCCTCCGGTGTTTCCATTTCCTCGACAGTGGTTTCTTCTGGTAACTCAAACATTACGTCTGACTTGACTTTTTCTTCTTGAGACACTCTTTCTTCTGTGACCGTGACTGTGGTAATCGGAGCTTCATCATCTTTTTGGACTGTTCTTATTTCAGTCAATTCTTCTTTAGGACCCTTCTTCTTTTTGATAACCCGCTTAGTGGTTTTCACTGTCTGTATATCACCAGATTCTGTACGGACTTGAGTAACTTCAACTTTATCTGGAAGCTCCTCAAGTATATGAGCTGTGTGAGTTATATGTGCAATGTCGAATGGTGATGTAGTTTCATCTATGATTTCCTCTGTTTTATGTACTGTAATAATGGGCTGTTTGTCGTTATCTTGTTCTGTCGTGATTTGTGTTGTTTCAATTTTAGGACCTACCTTCTTCTTAATTATTCGCTTTGTAACTGTTTTATGTGTTACCTTACCTTCTGGTGTTTTTATTTCCTCGATAGTGGTTTCTTCTGGTAACTCAAACGTTTCGACTGGCTTGACTACATCTTCCTCAGGCACTTTTTCTTCTGTGACCGTGACTGTGGTAATCGGAGCTTCATCATCTGTTTGGACTGTAGTAATTTCAGTCATTTCTTCTTTAGGACCCCTCTTCTTTTTGATAACCCGCTTAGTGGTTTTCACTGTCTGCACATCCCCAGCTTCTGTACGAACTTGAGTAACTTCAACTTTAACTGGGGCCTCTTCGGTTATATGAGCTGTGTCAGGTATATGTGCTATGTCGAATGGTGTTGTAGTTTCATCTGAGATTTCTTCTGTTTTGTGTACTGTAATAATGGGCTGTTTGTTGTCTTCTTGTTCTGTCGTAATTTGTGTTGTTTCAATTTTGGGACCTACTTTCTTCTTTATTAATCGCTTTGTAACTGTTTTATGTGTTAGTTTACCTTCTGGCGTTTTTGTTTCCTCGACAGTGATTTCTTCAGGCAACTCAAACGTTTCAACTGGCTCTACTTCTTCGTCCTCAAATAATTTATCTTCTGAGACCGTAACTGTAGTAAAGGGAACTTCATCATCTTTTTGGATTGTTGTAATTTCAGTCACTTCTTGTTTCGGACCCTTCTTCTTTTTGATAACCCGCTTAGTGGTTTTTATTGTCTGTATATCGCCAGATTCTGTACGCACTTGAATAACTTCAACTTTATCTGGGTACTCTTCGGTTATATGAGCTGTTTCAGGTATATGTGCAATGTCGAATAGTGTTGTAAGTTCATCGGTAATTTCTTCTGTTTTGTGTACTGTGATAATGGGCTGTTTGTCGTCTTCTTGTTCTGTTGTAATTTGTGTTGTTTCAATTTTAGGACCTACCTTCTTCTTAATTATACGTTTTGTAACTTTTTTATGTGTTAGCTTACCCTCCGGTGTTTCCATTTCTTCGACAATGGTTTCTTCTGGTAACTCAAACATTGCGACTGGCTTGACTACATCTTCCTCAGGCACTTTTTCTTCTGTGACCGTGACTGTGGTAATCGGAGCTTTATCATCTGTTTGGACTGTAGTAATTTCAGTCATTTCTTCTTTAGGACCCTTCTTCTTTTTGATAACCCGCTTAGTGGTTTTCACTGTCTGCACATCGCCAGCTTCTGTACGAACTTGAGTAACTTCAACTTTAACTGGGGCCTCCTCGGTTATATGAGCTGTGTCAGGTATATGTGCTATGTCGAATGGTGTTGTAGTTTCATTTGAGATTTCTTCTGTTTTGTGTACTGTAATAATGGGCTGTTTGTCGTCTTCTTGTTCTGTGGTGATTTGTGTTGTTTCAATTTTAGGACCTACCTTCTTCTTGATTATTCGCTTTGTAACTGTTTTATGTATTACCTTACCTTCTGGTGTTTTTATATCCTCGACAGTGGTTTCTTCTGGTAATTCAAACGTTTCAATTGGCTTGACTATATCTTCTCTAGGCACTTTTTCTTCTTTGACTGTGACTGTGGTAATCGGAGTTTCATTATCTTTTTGTACCGTTGTAATTTCAGTTATTTCTTCTGTAGGACCCTTCTTCTTTTTGATCACGCGCTTAGTTGTCTGAACATCTTCAATTTCTGTACGAACTTGTGTAACGTCGCCTGTTTCTGGGGCTTTTTCTGTGCTATGAGATGTGTCAAATTTGTTTAAGTCGTCAAATTGTGCGGTGGTGTCATCAGTGATTTCTTCTGTTTTGTGTACGAAAGTGATTGGTGTGTCTTCGTCTATTTGTTCAGTTGTTATTTCTGTAGTTTCTGTTTTAGGTCCTACCTTCTTTTTGATGATCCGCTTAGTTATTGTCCTCTGTTTTGGCTTACCCTCTTTCTGTTCGAATTCCTGGATGGTAGTTTCTTCTGGAAGCTCAATAATTTCTACTGGCTTTATTTCTAATTCCTTAGGTGCCTTTTCTTCGGTTACTGATACTGTTGTTACTGGAACGTCATCGTCATTTTGAACTGTTGTTATTTCTGTGACTTCTTCTTTTGGTCCCTTCTTTTTTCTAATGACGCGTTTAGTTGTTTTTACAGTTTTTACCTCACCAGTTTCAGTGCGAACTTGCGTAACGTCGATTTTCTCTGGAGTTTCTTCGACGATTTGAGCTATGTTAGTTTCGTGTAAGTCATCAAATGGTGCTGTTGTGTCATATGTGATTTCTTCTGTTATGTGTACGGATATGATAGGTTGTTTGTCATCTTCATGTTCAGTAGTAATTTCTGTTGTTTCAATTTTAGGACCTACTTTCTTTTTGATAGTACGTTTCGTGATTTTCTTTTGTTTTGTCTTACCTTCGGGGGACTCAGTTTCTTCTATGGTAGTTTGTTCAGGTAGTTCTATGATTTCAACTTGCTCCCTTTCTTCTTCTGGTAGTGTATCTTCAGTAACTGTGACTGTAGTCATAGGAGTCTCGTCACCTTTTTCGACAGTAGTAATCTCCGTTACTTCTTCTTTGGGACCTTTTTTCTTTTTAATAATTCGTTTCTTTGTTATAACTTTCTTTACTTCTCCTGTTTCAGTGCGTTCTTGAGTCACTTCTATTTTCTCAGGGGCTTCCTCAGTTATTTGTGCTGTTTCTGTATCATGTATAATTGAAAAGTCAGTAGTAGCATCGTCAGATATTTCTTCTATTTTGTGTACAGAAATGATTGGTGTGTCATCGTCTTCTTGTTCAGTTGTTATTTCTGTAGTTTCTGTTTTAGGTCCTACCTTCTTTTTGATAATACGTTTAGTTATTTTTTTCTGTTTTGGCTTACCCTCTTTCGATTCTATTTCCTCGATGGTCGTTTCTTCTGGAAGCTCAATAATTTCTACTGGTTTTGTTACTATATTCTCAGGTGCTTTTTCCTCGGTTACTGTGACTGTTGTAACTGGAACGTCATCGTCATTTTGAACTGTTGTGATTTCTGTGACTTCCTCTTTTGGTCCCTTCTTTTTTCTAATGACCCGTTTAGTTGTTTTTACAGTTTTTATCTCACCAGTTTCAGTGCGGACTTGCGTAACGTCAACTTTCTCTGGAGCTTCTTCGATGATTTGAGCTGTGTTAGGTTCGTGTAATTCGTCGAATAGTGCTGTTGTGTCATCGGTGATTTCTTCTGTTTTGTGTACGGAAATGATAGGTTGTTTGTTATCATCTTGTTCAGTAGTAATTTCAGTTGTTTCGATTTTGGGTCCTACCTTCTTTTTAATAGTGCGTTTCGTAATTTTCTTTTGTTTGGTCTTACCTTCTGGTGACTCGGTTTCTTCTATAGTGGTTTGTTCAGGAAGTTCTATGATTTCAACTTGCTCCCTTTCTTCTTCAGGGAATATTTCTTCAGTAACTGTGACTGTAGTGATAGGAGCCTCGTCATCTTTTTCGACAGTAGTTATTTCTGTTACTTCTTCTTTAGGACCCTTTTTCTTTTTAATAATTCGTTTCGTTGTTTTAACTTTTTTGATTTCTCCTGTTTTAGTGCGTATTTGAGTTACTTCTATTTTCTCAGGGGCTTCCTCAATTATTTGTGCTGTTTCTGTATCATGTGTAATTGAAAAGTCAGTAGTAGCATCGTCAGATATTTCTTCTGTTTTGTGTACGGAAATGATTGGTGTGTCATCGCCTTCTTGTTCAGTTGTTATTTCTGTAGTTTCTGTTTTAGGTCCTACCTTCTTTTTGATAATACGTTTAGTTATTTTTTTCTGTTTTGGCTTACCCTCTTTCGATTCTACTTCCTCGATGGTCGTTTCTTCTGGAAGCTCAATAATTTCTACTGGTTTTGTTACTATATTCTCAGGTGCCTTTTCCTCGGTTACTGTGACTGTTGTAACTGGAACGTCATCGTCATTTTGAACTGTTATGATTTCTGTGACTTCCTCTTTTGGTCCCTTCTTTTTTCTAATGACCCGTTTAGTTGTTTTTACAGTTTTTATCTCACCAGTTTCAGTGCGGACTTGCGTAACGTCAACTTTCTCTGGAGCTTCTTCGATGATTTGAGCTGTGTTAGGTTCGTGTAATTCGTCGAATAGTGCTGTTGTGTCATCGGTGATTTCTTCTGTTTTGTGTACGGAAATGATAGGTTGTTTGTTATCATCTTGTTCAGTAGTAATTTCAGTTGTTTCGATTTTGGGTCCTACCTTCTTTTTAATAGTGCGTTTCGTAATTTTCTTTTGTTTGGTCTTACCTTCTGGTGACTCGGTTTCTTCTATAGTGGTTTGTTCAGGAAGTTCTATGATTTCAACTTGCTCCCTTTCTTCTTCAGGGAATATTTCTTCAGTAACTGTGACTGTAGTGATAGGAGCCTCGTCATCTTTTTCGACAGTAGTTATTTCTGTTACTTCTTCTTTAGGACCCTTTTTCTTTTTAATAATTCGTTTCGTTGTTTTAACTTTTTTGATTTCTCCTGTTTCAGTGCGTACTTGAGTTACTTCTATTTTCTCAGGGGCTTCCTGAATTATTTGTGCTGTTTCTGTATCATGTGTAATTGAAAAGTCAGTAATAGCATCGTCAGATATTTCTTCTGTTTTGTGTACAGAAATGATTGGTGTGTCATCGCCTTCTTGTTCAGTTGTTATTTCTGTAGTTTCTGTTTTAGGTCCTACCTTCTTTTTGATGATACGTTTAGTTATTCTCTTTTGTTTTGGTTTACCCTCTTTCGATTTGATTTCCTCGATGGTTGTTTCTTCTGGAAGCTCAATAATTTCTACTGGCTTTCTTTCTAATTCCTTAGGTGCCTTTTCCTCGGTTACTGTTACTGTTGTTACTGGAACTTCGTCGTCATTTTGAACTGTTGTGATTTCTGTGATTTCGTCTTTTGGTCCCTTCTTTTTTCTAATGACCCGTTTAGTTGTTTTTACAGTTTTTATCTCACCAGTTTCAGTGCGGACTTGCGTAACGTCAACTTTTTCTGGAGCTTCTTCGATGATTTGAGCTGTGTTAGGTTCGTGTAATTCGTCGAATGGTGTTGTTGTGTCATATGTGATTTCTTCTGTTTTGTGTACGGATATGATAGGTTGTTTGTCATCTTCTTGTTCAGTAGTAATTTCTGTTGGTTCAATTTTAGGACCTACCTTCTTTTTGATAGTACGTTTCGTGATTTTCTTTTGTTTTGTCTTACCTTCGGGGGACTCAGTTTCTTCTATAGTAGTTTGTTCAGGTAGTTCTATGATTTCGACTTGCTCCCTTTCTTCTTCTGGTAGTGTATCTTCAGTAACTGTAACTGTAGTGATAGGAGCCTCGTCACCTTTTTCGACAGTAGTGATCTCCGTTACTTCTTCTTTGGGACCTTTTTTCTTTTTAATAATTCGTTTCGTTGTTTTAACTTTCTTTACTTCTCCTGTTTCAGTGCGTACTTGAGTTAATTCTATTTTTTCAGGGGCTTCCTCAATTATTTGTGCTGTTTCTGTATCATGTGTACTTGAAAAGTCAGTAGTAGCATCGTCAGATATTTCTTCTGTTTTGTGTACGGAAATGATTGGTGTGTCAGCGTCTTCTTGTTCAGTTGTTATTTCTGTAGTTTCTGTTTTAGGTCCTATCTTCTTTTTGATGATTCGTTTAGTTATTTTCTTCTGTTTTGGCTTACCCTCTTTCGATTCTATTTCCTCGATAGTTGTTTCTTCTGGAAGCTCAATAATTTCTACTGGTTTAAGTACGACTTCCTTAGGTGCCTTTTCCTCAGTTACTGTGACTGTTGTTACTGGAACGTCATCGTTATTTTGAACTGTTGTGATTTCTGTGACTTCCTCTTTTGGTCCCTTCTTTTTTCTAATCACCCGTTTAGTTGTTTTTACAGTTTTTATTTCACCAGTTTCAGTGCGGACTTGCGTAACGTCAACTTTCTCTGGAGCTTCTTCGATGATTTGAGCTGTGTTAGGTTCGTGTAATTCGTCGAATGGTGCTGTTGTGTCATCGGTGATTTCTTCTGTTTTGTGTACGGAAATGATAGGTTGTTTGTTATCTTCTTGTTCAGTAGTAATTTCAGTTGTTTCGATTTTGGGTCCTACCTTCTTTTTAATAGTGCGTTTCGTAATTTTCTTTTGTTTGGTCTTACCTTCTGGTGACTCGGTTTCTTCTATAGTGGTTTGTTCAGGAAGTTCTATGATTTCAACTTGCTCCCTTTCTTCTTCAGGGAATATTTCTTCAGTAACTGTGACTGTAGTGATAGGAGCCTCGTCATCTTTTTCGACAGTAGTTATTTCTGTTACTTCTTCTTTAGGACCCTTTTTCTTTTTAATAATTCGTTTCGTTGTTTTAACTTTTTTGATTTCTCCTGTTTCAGTGCGTACTTGAGTTACTTCTATTTTCTCAGGGGCTTCCTGAATTATTTGTGCTGTTTCTGTATCATGTGTAATTGAAAAGTCAGTAGTAGCATCGTCAGATATTTCTTCTGTTTTGTGTACAGAAATGATTGGTGTGTCATCGCCTTCTTGTTCAGTTGTTATTTCTGTAGTTTCTGTTTTAGGTCCTACCTTCTTTTTGATGATACGTTTAGTTATTTTCTTTTGTTTCGGCTTACCCTCTTTCGATTCGACTTCCTCGATAATTGTTTCTTCTGGAAGCTCAATCATTTCTACTTGCTTTATTTCTTTTTGCTTAGGTGTTTTTTCTTCAGTTACTGTGACTGTTGTTACTGGAACTTCGGCGTCATTTTGAACTGTTGTGATTTCTGTGACTTCTTCTTTTGGTCCTTTCTTCTTTCTTATGACCCGTTTAGTTGTTTTCACAGTTTTTATCTCACCAGTTTCAGTGCGGACTTGCGTAACGTCAACTTGTTCTGGAGCTTCTTCGATGATTTGAGCTGTGTTAGGTTCGTGTAATTCGTCGAATGGTGTTGTTGTGTTATATGTGATTTCTTCTGTTTTGTGTACGGATATGATAGGTTGTTTGTCATCCTCTTGTTCAGTAGTAATTTCTGTTGTTTCAATTTTAGGACCTACCTTCTTTTTGATAGTACGTTTCGTGATTTTCTTTTGTTTTGTCTTACCTTCGGGGGACTCAGTTTCTTCTATAGTAGTTTGTTCAGGTAGTTCTATGATTTCAACTTGCTCCCTGTCTTCTTCTGGTAGTTTATCTTCAGTAACTGTGACTGTAGTGACAGGAGCCTCGTCACCTTTTTCGACAGTAATAATCTCTGTTACTTCTTCTTTGGGACCTTTTTTCTTTTTAATAATTCGTTTCGTTGTTTTAACTTTCTTTACTTCTCCTGTTTCAGTGCGTTCTTGAGTTACTTCTATTTTCTCAGGGGCTTCCTCAATTATTTGTGCTGTTTCTGTATCATGTATAATTGAAAAGTCAGTAGTAGCATCGTCAGATATTTCTTCTGTTTTATGTACAGAAATGATTGGTGTGTCATCGTCTTCTTGTTCAGTTGTTATTTCTGTAGTTTCTGTTTTAGGTCCTACCTTCTTTTTGATGATACGTTTAGTTATTTTCTTCTGTTTTGGCTTACCCTCTTTCGATTCTATTTCCTCGATGGTTGTTTCTTCTGGAAGCTCAATAGTTTCTACTGGTTTTATTACTACTTCCTTAGGTGCCTTTTCCTCAGTTACTGTGACTGTTGTTACTGGAACGTCATCGTTATTTTGAACTGTTGTGATTTCTGTGACTTCCTCTTTTGGTCCCTTCTTTTTTCTAATCACCCGTTTAGTTGTTTTTACAGTTTTTATTTCACCAGTTTCAGTGCGGACTTGCGTAACGTCAACTTTCTCTGGAGCTTCTTCGATGATTTGAGCTGTGTCAGGTTCGTGTAATTCGTCGAATAGTGCTGTTGTGTCATCGGTGATTTCTTCTGTTTTGTGTACGGAAATGACAGGTTGTTTGTTATCATCTTGTTCAGTAGTAATTTCAGTTGTTTCGATTTTGGGTCCTACCTTCTTTTTAATAGTGCGTTTCGTAATTTTCTTTTGTTTTGTCTTACCTTCTGGTGACTCGGTTTCTTCTATAGTGGTTATTTCAGGAAGTTCCATGATTTCAACTTGCTCCCTTTCTTCTTCAGGCAGTATTTCTTCAGTAACTGTGACTGTAGTGATTGGAGCCACGTCATCTTTTTCGACAGTAGTAATCTCAGTTACTTCTTCTTTGGGACCTTTTTTCTTTTTAATAATTCGTTTTGTTGTTTTAACTTTCTTGATTTCTCCTGTTTCAGTGCGCACTTGAGTCACTTCTATTTTCTCAGGGGCTTCCTCAATTATTTGTGCTGTTTCTGTATCATGTGTAATTGAAAAGTCAGTAGTAGCATCGTCAGATATTTCTTCTGTTTTATGTACAGAAATGATTGGTGTGTCATCGTCTTCTTGTTCAGTTGTTATTTCTGTAGTTTCTGTTTTAGGTCCTACCTTCTTTTTGATAATACGTTTAGTTATTTTCTTCTGTTTTGGTTTACCCTCTTTTGATTCTATTTCCTCGATGGTTGTTTCTTCTGGAAGCTCAATAATCTCTACTGGCTTTATTTCTACTTCCTTAGGTGCCTTATCTTCGGTTACTGTGACTGTTGTTACTGGAACGTCATCGTCATTTTGAACTGTTGTGATTTCTGTGACTTCTTCTTTCGGTCCCTTCTTTTTTCTAATGACCCGTTTAGTCGTTTTTACAGTTTTTATCTCACCAGATACAGTGCGAACTTGAGTAACGTCTACTTTCTCTGGAGCTTCTTCAATGATTTGAGCTGTGTTAGGTTCGTGTAATTCGTCGAATGGTGCTGTTGTGTCATCGGTGATTTCTTCTGTTTTGTGTACGGATATGATAGGTTGTTTGTTATCTTCTTGTTCAGTAGTAATTTCAGTTGTTTCGATTTTAGGACCTACCTTCTTTTTGATAGTACGTATTGTAATTTTCCTTTGTTTGGTCTTACCTTCTGGTGACTCAGTTTTTTCTATAGTGGTTTGTTCAGGAAGTTCTATGATTTCAACTTTCTCCCTTTCTTGAGGGAGTATTTCTTCAGTAACTGTGACTGTAGTGATTGGAGCCTCGTCATCTTTCTCGACAGTAGTAATTTCTGTTACTTCTTCCTTAGGACCTTTTTTCTTTTTAATAATCCGTTTCGTTGTTTTAACTTTCTTGACTTCTCCTGTTTCAGTGCGTACTTGAGTCACTTCTATTTTCTCAGGGGCTTCCTCAATTATTTGTGCTGTTTCTGTATCATGTGGAATTGAAAAGTCAGTAGTAGTATCGTCAGATATTTCTTCTGTTTTGTGTACAGAAATGATTGGTGTGTCATCGTCTTCTTGTTCAGTTGTTATTTCTGTAGTTTCTGTTTTAGGTCCTACCTTCTTTTTGATGATACGTTTAGTTATTTTCTTCTGTTTTGGCTTACCCTCTTTCGATTCTATTTCCTCGATGGTTGTTTCTTCTGGAAGCTCAATAGTTTCTACTGGTTTTATTACTACTTCCTTAGGTGCCTTTTCCTCGGTTACTGTTACTGTTGTTACTGGAGCGTCATCGTTATTTTGAACTGTTGTGATTTCTGTGACTTCGTCTTTTGGTCCCTTCTTTTTTCTAATGACGCGTTTAGTTGTTTTTACAGTTTTTATCTCACCAGTTTCAGTGCGGACTTGCGTAACGTCAACTTTCTCTGGAGCTTCTTCGATGATTTGAGCTGTGTCAGGTTCGTGTAATTCGCCGAATAGTGCTGTTGTGTCATCGGTGATTTCTTCTGTTTTGTGTACGGAAATGATAGGTTGTTTGTTATCATCTTGTTCAGTAGTAATTTCAGTTGTTTCGATTTTGGGTCCTACCTTCTTTTTAATAATGCGTTTCGTAATTTTCTTTTGTTTTGTCTTACCTTCTGGTGACTCGGTTTCTTCTATAGTGGTTATTTCAGGAAGTTCCATGATTTCAACTTGCTCCCTTTCTTCTTCAGGCAGTATTTCTTCAGTAACTGTGACTGTAGTGATTGGAGCCTCGTCATCTTTTTCGACAGTAGTAATCTCAGTTACTTCTTCTTTGGGACCTTTTTTCTTTTTAATAATTCGTTTTGTTGTTTTAACTTTCTTGATTTCTCCTGTTTCAGTGCGCACTTGAGTCACTTCTATTTTCTCAGGGGCTTCCTCAATTATTTGTGCTGTTTCTGTATCATGTGTAATTGAAAAGTCAGTAGTAGCATCATCAGATATTTCTTCTGTTTTATGTACAGAAATGATTGGTGTGTCATCGTCTTCTTGTTCAGTTGTTATTTCTGTAGTTTCTGTTTTAGGTCCTACCTTCTTTTTGATAATACGTTTAGTTATTTTCTTCTGTTTTGGTTTACCCTCTTTTGATTCTATTTCCTCGATGGTTGTTTCTTCTGGAAGCTCAATAATCTCTACTGGCTTTATTTCTACTTCCTTAGGTGCCTTATCTTCGGTTACTGTGACTGTTGTTACTGGAACGTCATCGTCATTTTGAACTGTTGTGATTTCTGTGACTTCTTCTTTCGGACCCTTCTTTTTTCTAATGACGCGTTTAGTTGTTTTCACAGTTTTTATTCCACCAGTTTCAGTGCGAATTTGCGTAACGTCAACTTTCTCTGGGGTTTCTTCGATGATTTGAGCTGTGTTAGGTTCGTGTAATTCATTGAATGGTGCTGTTGTATCATCGGTGATTTCTTCTGTTTTGTGAACGGATATGATAGGTTGTTTGTTATCTTCTTGTTCAGTAGTAATTTCAGTTGTTTCGATTTTGGGTCCTACCTTTTTTTTGATAGTGCGTTTCGTAATTTTCTTTTGTTTTGTCTTACCTTCTGGTGACTCAGTTTCTTCTATAGTGATTTGTTCAGGTAGTTCTATGATTTCAACTTGCTCTTTTTCTTCTTCAGGAAGTATTTCTTCAGTAACTGTGACTGTAGTGATTGGAGCCTCGTCATCTTTCTCGACAGTAGTAATTTCTGTTACTTCTTCTTTGGGACCTTTTTTCTTTTTAATAACACGTTTCGTTGTTTTAACTGGTTTTACTTCTCCTGTTTCACTGCGTACTTGAGTTAATTCAATTTTCTCAGGGGCTTCCTCAATTATTTGCGCTGTTTTTGGCTCATGTATAACTGAAAGGTCAGTAGTAGTATCATCTGATATTTCTTCGATTTTGTGTACGGAAATGATTGGTGTGTCATCGTGTTCGTGTTCCTTTGTTAATTCTGTAGTTTCTGTTTTAGGTCCTTCTTTCTTTTTGCTTATACGTTTAGTTATTTTCTTCTGTTTTGGCTGACCATCTTTCGATTTCATTTCCTCGATGGTTGTTTCTTCTGGAAGCTCAATAATTTCTACTGGTTTAATTACGACTTCCTTAGGTGCCTTTTCCTCAGTTACTGTGACTGTTGTTACTGGAACCTCATCGTCATTTTGAACTGTTGTGATTTCTGTGACTTCCTCTTTTGGTCCCTTCTTTTTTCTAATCACCCGTTTAGTTGTTTTTACAGTTTTTATCTCACCAGTTTCAGTGCGAACTTGCGTAACGTCAATTTTCTCTGGAGCTTCTTGGATGATTTGAGCTGTGTTAGGTTCGTGTAATTCATCGAATAGTGCTGTTGTGTCATCGGTGATTTCTTCTGTTTTGTGTACGGAAATGATAGGTTGTTTGTTATCTTCTTGTTCAGTCGTAATTTCAGTTGTTTCGATTTTGGGTCCTACCTTCTTTTTGATAGTCCGTTTCGTAATTTTCTTTTGTTTGGTCTTACCTTCTGGTGACTCGGTTTCTTCTATAGTGGTTTGTTCAGGAAGTTCTATGATTTCAACTTGCTCCCTTTCTTCTTCAGGGAGTATTTCTTCAGTAACTGTGACTGTAGTGTATGGAGCCTCGTCATCTTTCTCGACAGTAGTAATCTCTGTTACTTCTTCCTTAGGACCTTTTTTCTTTTTAATAACTCGTTTCGTTGTTTTAACTTTCTTGACTTCTCCTGTTTCAGTGCGTACTTGAGTCACTTCTATTTTCTCAGGGGATTCCTCAATTATTTGTGCTGTTTCTGTATCATGTAGAATTGAAAAGTCAGTAGTAGCATCGTCAGATATTTCTTCTGTTTTGTGTACGGAAATGATTGGTGTGTCATCGTCTTCTTGTTCAGTTGTTATTTCTGTAGTTTCTGTTTTAGGTCCTACCTTCTTTTTGATGATACGTTTAGTTATTTTCTTTTGTTTCGGCTTACCCTCTTTCGATTCGACTTCCTCGATAGTTGTTTCTTCTGGAAGCTCAATCATTTCTAGTTGCTTTATTTCTTTTTGCTTAGGTGTTTTTTCTTCAGTTACTGTGACTGTTGTTACTGGAACTTCGTCGTCATTTTGAACTGTTGTGATTTCTGTGACTTCTTCTTTTGGTCCTTTCTTCTTTCTGATGACGCGTTTAGTTGTTTTTACAGTTTTTATTTCACCAGTATCTGTACGAACTTGCGAAACGTCGACTCTCTCTGGAGTTTCTTCGATCATTTGAGCTGTGTTAGGTTCGTGTAATTCGTCGAAGGGTGCTGTTGTATCATCGGTGATTTCTTCTGTTTTGTGTACGGATATAATAGGTTGTTTGTTATCTTCTTGTTCAGTAGTAATTTCTGTAGTTTCAATTTTATTACCTACCTTCTTTTTAATAGTACGTTTTGTAATTTTCCTTTGTTTGGTCTTACCTTCTGGTGACTCGGTTTTTTCTATAGTGGTTTGTTCAGGAAGTTCTATGATTTCAACTTGCTCCCTTTCTTGAGGGAGTATTTCTTCAGTAACTGTGACTGTAGTGATTGGAGCCTCGTCATCTTTTTCCACAGTTGTAATCTCTGTAACTTCTTCCTTAGGACCTTTTTTCTTTTTGATAATTCGTTTCGTTGTTTTAATTTTCTTGACATCTCCTGTTTCAGTGCGTACTTGAGTCACTTCTATTTTCTCAGGAATTTCCTCAATTATTTGTGCCGTTTTTGGCTCATGTGGAATTGAAAAGTCAGTAGTAGTATCGTCAGATATTTCTTCGGTTTTGTGTACGGAAATGATTGGTGTGTCATCGTCTTCTTGTTCCGTTGTTATTTCTGTAGTTTCTGTTTTAGGTCCTATTTTCTTTTTGATTATACGTTTAGTTATTTTCTTCTGTTTTGGCTTACCCTCTATTGATTCTATTTGCTCGATAGTTGTTTCTTCTGGAAGCTCAATAATTTGTACTGGCTTTCTTTCTACTTCCTGAGGTGCTTTCTCTTCAGTTACTGTTACTGTTGTTACTGGACCATCATTGTCATTTTGAACTGTTGTGATTTCTGTGACTTCCTCTTTTTGTCCCTTCTTTTTTCTAATGACCCGTTTAGTTGTTTTTACAGTTTTTATCTCACCAGTTTCAGTGCGGACTTGCGTAACGTCAACTTTCTCTGGAGCTTCTTCGATGATTTGAGCTGTGTTAGGTTCGTGTAATTCGTCGAATGGTGCTGTTGTGTTATCGGTGATTTCTTCTGTTTTGTGTACGGAAATGATAGGTTGTTTGTTATCTTCTTGTTCAGTAGTTATTTCAGTTGTTTCGATTTTGGGTCCTACCTTCTTTTTGATAGTACGTTTCGTAATTTTCTTTTGTTTGGGCTTACCCTCTGGAGATTCTGTTTCTTCTATAGTAGTTTGTTCGGGTAGTTCTATGATTTCAACCTTCTCTCTTTTTTCTTCATCTTCGGAAATTTGTTTTTCAGTTACCGTCACTGTAGTGATTGGAACCTCGTCTTCTTTTTCGGTGGTAGTAATCTCCGTTATTTCTTCCTTGGACCCGTTTCTCTTTTTAATTATTCGCTTCGATGTTTTAATTTTCTTTATCTCTCCGTTTGCAATGCGTACTTGAGTAAATTCAATATTTTCAGGAGCTTCTTCAATTGTTGCTGCTGTTTTAGGCTCGTATTCTAATGTGAAATCAGTAGTAGTATCGTCTAACATTTGTTCAGATTTGTATACAGTAATGGTGGGACGTTTGTCTTCTTCTTGTTCAGTCGTTATTTCGGTGGTTTCAACTTTTCCTGGACCAACTTTTTTTTTTATAATGCGTTTAGTTATTTTCTTTTGTTTTATTTTACCTTCTGGTGTTTTTGTTTCTTCGATTACAGTTTCTTCAGGTAGCTCAATTAGTTCAAGTGGTTTCAGATCTTCTTCTTGGGTAACGGTCACTGTAGTAATTGGTGTTTCATTCTCTCTTTCTACAGTTGTGATTGTAGTGATTTCCTCTTTAGAGTCTTTTTTCTTCCTTACGGTACGTACTTTGGTTATTTCTATTTTCTCAGGAGATTCTTCTATTGACGTTTCTTCTACAGTAGCTTCTTTAGGTGTCTCTATGATTTCAATTGGTATTTCTTCTTTAGTGATATTCACTTTAGTAATTGGCGCTTCATCATCTTTTTCTTCAGTAGTAGTTTCAGTGACTTCATCCTTGGAACCTTTCTTTTTCCTTATAATACGCTTTGAAGTTTTTGTTTCTTTAACATCTCCGTTATCAACAGTGATTTGTTCGGGGAGCTCTATAGTTTCTTTGCGATTGTTTTCTATTTCTTCAGTAATTTTCGCTATTTCTGGTTCATGTTTTGTTATAAAATCGGATTCTGTATCATCAGTTAACTCTTCGTGTTCTTGAATTATGTTTTCTATTAAATTTATATTTTCTTGTTTTTTATGTTTAGTCCGTTTTTTCTTACTTACTGGTATTTTATACTCTTCAATTTCTTCTACTGTTGGATATGTGTTTTCGTCTTCCATCATTTCCTCTATTTCTACATGTGTTGACATTTTGGGTATATGTAAGTACTCATCTGGCATTTCAATTGTACTTTTTTCAGAGTCGTCTCGTAGTGATACTTCGTCTCCTTCATATTCTTCTATATTGACGTCATGATGTATTTCTTGTTTTGGCTGTTTGATTTCTTCGTCATCTAGGCTTTCTTCTATGACTATATCTCCTTCACTTTCTTTTTCGTAGGCTTTTTTCTTTTTTCTTATAACCGTTCGTTTAGTTTTTATTTGTATTGGTTCATTGTTACCTGGGGCCTGGACAAATTTCGTTATTATTTCCTCTGTTTCTTCTATATCAGATGACTTTGGCGAAACTGTCGAAACTTCAGATTTTTCTGAAAGGTATATTAATGTTATTTAGTATTTTTGGTAAATGTATCTGTTTCATTTCTATAAATTTAAATGTCACCTACTTAACGCAGATTGTATTATCCGATGGGACATAGATTTTTGCAATTGTATTAATATTTAATTGGAATAGATTACTTAGTCATCGTGGTTTCATTTTTCAATAATATTTATTTAATTAAATATATAAACGTCAAATAACATTCAGGTAAATTTCACTGTGTTTTATGTCTGTTTTCTATATAACAAAAATTCATTATTTCTATAGCACTCTATTTCTTTCATTTTGTAACCACTCCGTACTTTATTTCTTCCCTTTAATTCTGTCCTTAAATTTAACATTTTAATTTATTAATAGTTGCGAAATTGTAATAAATTTTATCATCTATGGCGATATGTGTACATTATGTTTCCTCATGTACATGGTGACGAAAGAAAGTAGATATACAGAAAAAGTGACTTTTGTTGTCTGTTAACTAGGGTGAAAATTTAATTGTATTAGTGTATGTCAAACGGAAATTTCTAGAAAAAGTATAATAGATAGAAACTTAAACTTTCAGCTCTGTATACTTTCGTATACTTTCTTACCGTATTCGTGTTTCGCAATATTTAAAGTTTCACCCCGCGTAGCCATTAATTAAGTTTTGAACTTACCATCGATATGTGTATCTTGCTCTATCAATGTAACGGTATGATATTTTTCGTCAGTGGTAGTAACCTTGGTCTTCGAAGCTTCTGGTAGATTTGTAGTATACGGCGATATTTGCTCGCCCACAAATTCTTCGGTGACCCCAAGTTCATTGGCGAATGTTATACCATGTTTTAGTTTTTGTTTCTTTGGTTCTGTTATGTGTAACTCGCTTTCGTGTTCAACACTTATGTTGTCGGTAATTATCAATGGAGACATTTCTGTTGTTGTGATAGATGTAGTTTTACTTAGTGTTGCATGTACCAGAAATTCATCTGCTTGAGTTTCTGCAATATTTTCTGTACATTGTACGTGTGTCAAAGGAGTTATAGATTTTTCGGCAGTTACTTGTCTACTTTCACTTGCCACTATTGATGTAGTATTTTCTCCTGTAATGATTTCCATTTGTTCTATCGGCTTCATTTCTAAAATCTGCTCAGTTATTTGTATAATTTTGTTATCTTCTGTTATAATGTCCTTTGATGATTCATGCAGTAAGTCTTCTGAAACTACGTAACTTTTGTGTGTCTCTAAATCAAACGAAGCAATGTTTGTATCTGGTTTAAAAGTACCTGAGAATTCACGAACATTTTCAAGTATATCTGGTGTCGCACTGAATAATTCTTGTAATGTGATTCGACTTTCATCGGCTTTCTCATCTTTTCCTACTTCAGTTTTAGCCATTGCTTCCAATTTTTCACCTGCAATAATTTCCGTTTGCTGAATAGATTTCATTTCAATTATTTGTTTGTGGGCAGTTTTGTGCTGGTTTTCTTGGATTCCAATATTTTCTGTTGCTTCCTGTAGAGAATTTTCCGAAGTTTCATAACTCTTGTGAAGCTGTAATTCATATTGCACATGACTTTCTTCGGGCTTAAACTCGGTTGACAAGTTGATAACGCTTTCGATTATTTGTGGTTGTGTATTAATAAGTTCTTTAACTGTAGTTTGTTTTGATTCTGCTTTTTCATCTTTAGGTAAATATTTTAAAAACAAGTTAGGAGTTTCTTCTGTCACGATCTCTGTTTGTTCTACAGATTTTAAACCTATGATATCTTGATTAGCCCGAGATTCTTCAGGTTTTTGTGTTGTTGTTAATGCAGTGACACTCTCAATAGGTTGATGTTGTTCATTGTAAAGTGGTTCTGTCACTAATTGAGATTCTTGTGCTTTTTCATCTTTTGTTACAAATTTGCCATCAAATTCTAATCCTTCGTCAATTACCATAGTTTCACTTGTCGTAATGTGATGAATTGGTTTTATGTCTATGTGTTTTACGTTTGTAAGAGGGGTGTCTTTTGATTGCATGAATACCTCTTTTTCTCTGGCCTGTGTGTCAGTTATAGTAATATGTTGATGGGATTCAATTACTATACCTGGTTTTTCTTCTTTCGGTATAAATTCCTGTATTGATTTTATTTCCGTTTCTTTGTCTGACGATGTAACAATAGATATGTCAACATAATTACTTTCTTCAAATTTAGACTTAGGAGTTTCGATTTTAACTAAAGGAATTGTATTTAATAGCTCTTCAGATTCCGTCACGATAACTTCTGTAACATCCACTGATTTTTGCTCTTCAACATTGCCTTTGGATGTCTTTCCAGTAAGAACTTCACTGGTAAAAGTATCTTCTACTTCTCCTATAAATGGTTCCAACTTTTGGACAGCTTCTTGCATTCCATGAGTTGTAAGTGCATTTAAAAGAGTCATTCCGGATACATGTAAATCATCACTTTCATGACTAACTATGACTTCGGTATTTAGTAAAGACTGCTGCTCATTAACTGTAGGATATGCAGTCGTACTAGAAACATCAACTGAATCCTTAATTTCCGATTCTTTTTCATTTATTTGGACTTCCAGTATTTCTGTAGCAGATAGCTCTACTAAGTATTGAGAAGCTTCATGTTGGGGATCTTTCTGTGTTTGTAATAAATCTGATTCTTTTTCACCTAGTAGCACCTCAATTCCTTGAAGGTGTTTCTGTAACTCATCACGCGTAACTGTAGCTGTCAACGTTTTTGTAGATTTTTCTTCCAGATTACCTACTTCACTAGAAATTAATACTTCTGTGTCTATACTACTTATGAGTGGCACAAACCCTATAGAAGCATCTTGAACTGGCAATGAGATTTTATCATCAAAATCTTTTTCTTTATCAATAGTTTCAACACAACTCGTTATTATAGCTTGTGTTTCAGTAAAATCAGGTGTAACATTTGATTTTAGTGTTTTTTGTTCTGGCATACTAAGTTCTCTTTCAGCCACTACAATTTCTGTTTGCTCAACTGTAAAAGAAGCGATAGGTGTGACATCTGAGGTATGTTCTGTAGTTTTTTCATAACAAAATTCTTCAGTCTGTTGATTAGTAATAATTTCCTCTATATTGGCAGCCTTACCATAAAACTCGTCTATTTTAAAGGATGCCTTTTTGTAATCCAGTTGCAATTTGTCAGTTCCTTCGAGGTTATCAGATTGTGACAGTGTTTCCGATGTTTCAATACCATGTTGATGTGTTAGAGAAAAGTCTGCTTTCTGTTCGTCTGGAACATTACGTATTTTTAATGAGATTTCACTCTCAATGGGTACTTTTTCTGAACATTCCGGTGCTTGAAGTGCTGATATTGATACAGTTGGCTTCGTCGCATCAGTTTCTTTTGGACTAAGAGTTCCTTCTGACGAATGAACAAATGTTTCTTCTTGAGTAATTGCCTCTTTTTCTATAGCAGCCTCTTTAGCTTTTGCCAAAAATAAGTCACTTAAAGTATCAAACGCAGAAGGCAATACTTCCGCTTTATTCTCTTCTACGATAAGCGCCTGACTGGAGTCAATATTGATAAAAGCTAAACCAGTATTGGGTTTAGAATTGGCTTCTAAAAAGCTCTCTTTTTCATTGTAATCTGTTGTGCTAATTACAATTTCCTTGTGTGCTATATTTTCAATGTTTGCTCTTTTTAAATCGGTGTTTTCCTTTTTAGTAAATCCTACACTAAAATCAACAATTAGCTCAGACGAAATTGCCACAGGTCGAGCTGTGATGTCAGAAGCTGCTGTCACGGTCTCCGGTAACTGATAAATGTTGTATTCACTTTCGTTTTCATGTTCCATTATTTCGGTTACGTTGATTGTATCCCCCGATGGAACGAATTCTGGTATAAGAGACTTAAGTTCCGGCCTATTTTCAATTTGAAAAATATCTTGACTATCTAACACTTTATTTTCAGATATTTGAATGGACGTCATAGTATTGGACGAAATCTTTGCTTCTTCATAATTTGGAGGCAATATGTCTAATTGATTTAACGCGTCACTTAAATTCACTTCTGAGGTTAGAGCAAGTTTATGATCTGTGTCTATATCGACTTTGGCAAATATATTCGATGTTTGCTTGTCTGTTGGAAGAGTTTCTTCCGAAACACTTGAAACTATTTCAATAACATTCAAACTCTCTTTGCCGATGAAAGTTGTTCCAGCTTTACTATGAAGAGTTTGTCTTTCATCTAATTTGTCCAATTGTTCTTGAATAGTAGTTTGAAGAACTGTAATTTCTTTGTGTAGATCTCTTTGTTCGGAAGCTACTTCTGTAATATTTTGTGGTGAATTCATATAATCTACTTCATCAGCAGTGGTTATCTCTTGTGAAACAGGGGATTTCAGTTGATGAGCATGTATTGGTTTCGTGCTCATAAAATCAGGTACTTTACTTAATACCAGTTTATTTTCAGACTCCGAAGATTCTGTTTCTAGGACTGTTAATGATATATTTGGAATTAATGACGGTATTACATTTTCACCTTTCTTACTGGAGTATTTTTCTGTTGTCTCTTGTTCATGTACAAGTGGATATGAAATTATTTTAGCATTTGACGTTATGAGGCTTTCTGTTGCTGATTCATTAGTTAGACTCTCTGCTATTTTGAGTTCCGAAATAGATGTCATTTGTAAAGTTTCTGAAGTAACAAGAGGTTCCATAGCTCTGACATCTAAGTCGGCTACAGCTGTATGTTTATCTTCCTTTATTATAAGATCTGTTTCACTTTCATTGACATAAACTTCTTCACTCACATTTTTGTCCAATGCCGATATGGAAACTTCTGCACGTGTTCCAAGAATAGACTTTACTTCGTCAAAAGATGTTTCTGAGTCATTTATATTAGTCTCTAAATTAAATGTATGCTGATGTTCGTTAATACCTACATTTGCTTTTTTACTTGTAAAGGATTCAGGAGTAAATTCAGATTCTTTTATATGTGACGTCGTTATAGTATTATTGAGACAACTAAGTAAAGTTAAATCCTTGTCTACAGTTAGTTCCATAGGCATTTCAGGGACTGGTAAATCACCTTCTTTTTCATGTGTTTCATCAATTGATATTACTATACTATCTTTTGAGGTAATATCTATATTTGCTTCTTGAACAGGAGGCAGTTTTAGTGCTGACAATGAACCTTCCTTTTCTTGTACATTATGGATTTCTGTTACGAGCTGGTTGGAAACTAAAACATCTTTGCGAGCAGATTCGGTTGGTACTATTAGTTCTGGATAATATTTGCCTGACTTGTCTTCTACAAAAACTTCACCTACTTGTACAGATTCAAGCAGATTAAAATTGAGCTTTGACGTAGCAAGTTTCCCTACATTAATATTATCAACTTCTTGTTCTTTCATTTCTTCTATCACTTCCGAAACACTAAGTTCCGTTAACGGTGAAATTGAAACCGAAGCATTAGATTTTCTTACAGATAATTCCTCCAGCGGTATTTCATTCAATGATGTAGTTTGTTCTGATATACCGAGCGCATCTTTTAGGATCATGGTTGCTTTAGCGTTTTGCGTATGTGTCACTCCTTTTTCTAGATCAGATACTGATACACTCGTAAGAATCTCTGATGTCACAAATGTTTCTGCTGGTACAACACTCCTGTTAGCTTTACTTTCTGTTCTAATTTTACTAGTTTCATATTCATCTACAGAATTGCTTACTTCTATTTCTGTGATTTGTAATGATTCTATTTCAGATAACGAAGGCTTGATGAGAACCTTCATTTTTTCTTTAACTTGTAATGGTTCTTCTTTTTCTTGAGTATGTTGCATGTCACTTATTAGTGGATAGTTCGTATCAACTTTCAGATTGGCAGTAACATCATCTATTGTCTTATCTGGCACAATATGTGTTACTTGACTTGCAGCTATTATTTCTACTTTAGTTTCAGGTATGTCTGTAGCAATAGTTTTAAAGTAAGAAAATTCTTCTTTGTCTAAAATTTCAGTTTGATCTTCGTCGTATATTTCAATTTTTTCTTTAGAGCGTAACGCTTTTAAAGTTTTCATTTGTTCTGTTACTTCTTCAACTTCACTTACCTCAGAACCTGTTTTCTGTTTTAAGTATTTTTTGCGTTTTGCTTGTTCTTTTTCTTTGACATCTGTGAAATTATAGTAGAGTAAGTAAGATGTTCGAAGAGTTAAAAAGTTAAACACTTGACCAAAACAACAAAGCAAACAAGAAGGCAAGTGTATTAAGAAGCCGTTATCATTATTCGATAATGTGTACTGTAAGTTTAACATTGGTAGTGTTTAGTAATAAGATAATATTATAATATTAGAGTGGTAAGGATTGCATGATAGTTCTCCCAAGAGTTTTTTTGCCTGGATGAATTATGACGCAACTCGTTTATTAAAATACTAGTTAAAGATATTCATATTATAAAGTTAAAGCTACTTACTTGCGTTGTATTAGGCAGAGCTGCCTGTCACTATATTATTAAGGTTATCTCTTTTATCCAAAATGAAGCACACACTCTTGAAGGCAAATGTATGAAAGCTGCATTAAACAAAAGCGAAGTAATCATAAAATGTCTTAGACATTATTAGTGTGACGTCAAGCATTAACATGATCTTCGTACAAGTATAAGGTTTTATAACTAAAACGCAAAACACCTTGTATATATGGACATAACCAAGCTAAACACTACTCGAGAAACTAGTTTGGAAAAAGTAGTATAGGTTACAAAAAACCAAATTGAAAACGTGTAGCCGTAAAGTCATATATAAATTTTATTTCCTATGATTGGAGGTCAAGAGGTTTTACGTTGTCAATAGTAATATTATTATGTTCGACACAATAAATATATTATTCATAAGCCACCGTAAAAGATTAAGGTTTCATTCGATAGTTAGTATAAAAATAGCATTATGAATATTTTTGTTATTTTTAAAACACAGGAACATAGTGGAAGGCGCCAGTACGCAAAAGGAACAAATAGGCGTTTGGTCATTTACTTATTTGCGATCGATGGTAAATCTATGTCTAAACAGTAGAAATCACTTCAACGGCTTATGGATGGGTTATTGTGTAAGCACACTGACCGTGATGCGCTAGATCCCATTGATATATATCCGGAAAACTGACAAAACCGCCATTGCAGAGTACCTCTGCCATTGTCGACTATTGAGTGTCCTCCTACCCCCTTACACAATGGTGATATCGACAATCCGTCATTGATAAATGAATCATGGACGATGAACGACCTATAATAATTGTCTTTCCTAGTCCCATTTTTAATATTAAAATATTATGGGTCCGCCTTCCAAATGTCCTTTGCATAGACTTGTTGTTACTCTCATTTAAATTAATAAGCATTTTGCCGAAGCGATGAAACGGTTAAACATTTTGTTGATTGCAATTACTTTTTCACCTCACAAGCTCGGAAAAAGGCTTTATCATTCTGAGTGCAAGTGTTTTTTTTATCCGCTAGTGTGAAAAAGGTTTTTTAAAATTCGAACTTTTCTAGGTATAGGTATACCTAAAAAAGAAAACAAAATGATCCTTCGTTCAGACTTCAGAAACTAGGTTCCTCGTTATTCTTTTAATGTAAAAATGTTATGATCGAATTCATTCTTATTGTAACTAAGTTTAAAATTAACAATAATACTCCATTTTGGTTAAATCATATAAAAAGAACAAGAGTAAATATTTTAGAATATCTTTTTTTTGTAAAAAATTTGAATGCATGGTGGATGACATTGCAAAGCGTAGTTACCTAGCACTTTCCTCGCTGTAGTGAGGTGAAAAAATTATGTTTCGCTCGGCAGCAAAGTTATTTTGCGTCTCGTACTTTTGAAACCCTCGTTACGCTCAGGATTCTATTTTTGAGCCACTAGTATCCGTCGCTTTCTCAAGTTTCAATACAGGTACTCGCACCAAATAACAACTTTTCAGCCTTGCATAACTTTATCCGTGGTTTGTCCAAAGCATGAGTTACAGAAGCATCACGTAGATAAAATGGTGGTAGTTTTATAAAATATAACTTACCCGTAAGGTGCTGTTCTTCTATTACTTTGGTATCTGTGGGAAACAAAATAGTTATTGATATAATGAATATACTATTAGCTCTTTTATAATCCTGATATTATCTGGAAAGAATAAGCTCATATCAGTTCAAAGCCACGTTTTACGTAGGTAGAGGTAAGGTACCTAACTAGGTAGGATGGTAGGAAATATTATGTTCGTATCGTTTAAATGCTAAAATAATAACGTATTATGAAATTAATAACGAATTACCTTTTATAACCTTTGTAGTATGTGATTCAGCAGTGTGTTCAGCAGAAGACTGTACAATAACCTGAAATTTTTTAATTAAACGTTAACAGCTACCTCGGAAGAAATAAGAGTTACTTACTACTTTAAATAGGTAAATCTTTTAACAATTTGAACACAGAAATACAAAGCTGTTTAAGCCGTTTAGTAATAAAAAGAAAATAGATTACGGAGCGTCAAAAACTACGGGGCCCGATTTGGATACTTCTACAACCTTTTCGTTTAGCGTACTCGTACCGTGGCTTGAAATTTTCCGTCCGTGTACAAAATACACATTTATGGCTGGAAAGTAACGCGATTCCACTTACCTCATTTGCTGCCCGTTGTTCCCAGGAGCGAGGCTTGAAGTCTTCCGGATAGAAATGAGCAATTACTTCTTCAACCGAGCCGTGCTTTAATTCCACCATTTTCAAGAAAGCACGGAATCCAACCTTGGCAGCTATCACATCCTCGTCCTGCGCAGTTTCTTCGGTAAGTACCTCTGTTATCAGTGCACCGTGGCCTTGTCGTTCCACTAACTGAACTAAGGCAGATTGGGATTGTGGCACTCTCAAAGACGGGAAGTATTCTGAATCGTACAAACTTTCTATTTGCTCCGTAGTGACTCCACTTCTTAACATGTAACCAATTTTAGCCAATTCTCGTAGAGGTGATTCGCCGGGACCAAACTCCTTTGCGTTTATAACCTCCAGCAATTCGTTTATTTCTGCAACCATTCGTGAGTCCCCTTCAACTTGTTTAACTATACCTTTTTGTTTTTCATAATCAGTCTTTTCAAGCGGTTCTACTGTTTCTTCATCTTGTTGTTGGGAAGACACCAGGTAGCCATGGGGAGTTACAACTGGCTCAACCTTTTCCTTAGCAGGAATTGGTTTCTCTTTTTTATCCACTTTTTTGTACGAGGCGATATCAGTAGTTTCAACATGCTCAGCTTCAGATACTATAACTTTAGCTTTTCCTTTACTAACTTTTTTAATAGGTGTCGGTTCATCTATTGGTTGTACTTCTTCTGTAACTGTGGTTGCCTCGTGTGGCTCTTCGACGATTTCTGTAGCTGTTTCTTTCTTTATAACTTCTTCTTGTCGTTTGATAACTTTTTCTTTTTGAACCTTTTCTTTTACCTCCTTTGCTTTGACTTTCTTTATCTTTTCTCCTGCTTTGAATACTTGCAACTTAGCTTTGGTAATAGCCATTCCTATATCACTAACCGCTTTACACATATACGTTCCTTCTAACTCTTTTGTAACTTTTGCAATCTTACACGTAGTGCGGTTATCTTTATTATCAATCAAAAACTTTTCGTCAGTTCTTATTACTTTGTCATCTTTGTACCAAAGTATTTCTGAAATAAAACGGGCCGTGAAGTTAATAAGGTACCTAGGTAGGTGCTTAAACAAATTACTGAAACCAATTATTTACTAATTTGGGAACAAATCTCAGTAGGTGATATAATTTTAAAAAGTTTGCAAAATGTATGTGGAACACAATATGCGGGCTCTGTTTTATTTTGTAAAATATACCACCGGAGAAGCAATTTCTGTGAATTCTCATTTTTAAAATTATTTTCATTTTTCATCTTAATCGGTCCAGTAACTTACGAATTATACACAGCATGTACACAGACTGACGGACAAAAAAGCTTCGCTATAACCCGATTTTGACAAAAACATAAATGTGTGCTTATCTGAATACCACGGTAACAGCGAACTTTAATAAGTATAGAAATACTACTAAGCCCTAAAAATGATGACACCAAAAGAGTCGCCGCGGCGACTCTTTTGTTCCCAGCAGTAGGTGATTTGAGTACGAGTACTAGACATGAAAATGTATTATGTAGAATTCAATACAAGCTAATGTATACTTTGTCGCATAGTGATAAGGTCTATAATCATCTTACACGCTTTGTTACTTCAGACTAGCATATCATAATTGCATTTGTTTTTATTCGAATCTCACTATACTTATTACTATAGTTTTAATATACTTATTAAAGTTCGCTGCACGGTAACGATTCCCAATGATTAAGTTATGACTATTTTGCTAGCACAAAATTAAAAACAGATATGCTACTGTTTTATTATTTCATACACAATTAAAAGGCATTACAAAAAGATTTCAAAGCGCCTTACTGTTATAATAAGGTTTGTGCTGTACCTAACTAATATATATTAAAAAGCGCACCTGGTATTGGGTTTCCACTGTAAATAGCTTCGAATTCCACAGTTTCCTCTTCATGCACGCGTTCGCCTAATATCTCCTTCACGAATGTCGGTACCGATTGGGTAGCTAGAATTGAATATAGGTATACATGTTATTGTATTTTTGTTCGATTACAATTTATATCTAGTGAAAAATTTGACGGTTACGACACTAAGATATATCATCAATGATGTTCATCAGTCATCGCCATAGGTTAGTGTGTGTTTTTAATAAATATAATAAAGTTCAAGTTCGAGATACATATGCACTATGTTAATCCTACACAAACACAATAATAACCCTAACACAATGTTAAAATAATTTTAAGCTAGGTAAAAGTAGATACCTAGTATGTTTTCTAACTATCTTTATAAAACTGCTCGTTATGGAAGAGCGGGAACTCCTGGTACAGGTATTTATTCACATAAAAGGAGGTCTCTGTCACGCAATTATAAGTGAAGAAAATAAAACATTTATTTATTTATTTAAGCACTTATTTAGATAATACAGGTTCTAAATCATTAAACGAGTTGCCTTATTACGAGTTACTAGACCTAGGTGTTTGAGCTGCTCGTTGATAAATCAATAAGGCCAGTTATTTAGTCCGTCAGAGTATCCTTTTATATTTAACTAGTGTTTTATATTTAAGCCCGTGGCTTTGCCTGCGTGGAATTAGTCTTCATTCCCGCAGTTTACCGCGCTAAAATGTAGCCTTTAAGGTACTTCAGGATATAAGTTAAATTAAATTAAATACGTTCAGCTGTTACAGTGTGAAAGAGTAACAAACATCCTTACAAACTTTCGCCTTTATAGTAGACTAGCTGTTGCCCGCGACTTCGTCCGCGTGGATTTTGGAAGTAGGTACCTATCTCTGCTATGTACAGACATACATCGTCTAGTTATAATTTTCCAATGGTAAAATGGATCATTCTAAGTATATATTATTCACCATAATTTAAGGTATACCATACCTTCAGGAACAAACTATGAACACCGTATCCAATTTGGTGAAGACAGATAAAAATTTAAAAAATTGTTGTTTTCACTTCTATTGCTCATAAGACTTCTCATATCAATTTTTATTATATGTGTGTATTTTTTAACTAATACAGTATGGACAAAACCAAAACCATAGGAGATACAGGGAAACTGTCTTAGGAACTTTTAGGTATTTTTCGTGATAACAATTTTGACATAGTAATCGGAGCAGCTGGAGTTCAGGTGGCATGAATGAATAAGTAGTAAGTAGGTGCCTAAGTACTTTGCACAGTCTGTTTTATAAGAAAACATTTTATTAAATTTGACTAACTTCTGCTGCTTGGATTTTTTTCTTCCGATACAATAAAATGATTCTAACATGAAACTAAGTCGATACGCATTTTTTAAAAATAATAAAAATTATTTTTCACTGGCGTTCTATGAGAAAACATTTTATTGAATTTGACTAACTTCTGCTGTTCAGATTTTTTTCCTCCGATATAATGAAGTGATCCCTACATGAAACTGAGTCGAACCGCATAAAAAAAAAATTGTGCAAATTGTCTCATTTTTATGGACAACACACGCTTGACCAAAAAATTTCTATGTCATAAGACACTTTCCCTGCATCTCCTATGGTTTCGGACTTGCCTATACTGTCCCAGTTAAAAAAAACACTGATATCTCCTATGTCTATGACATCGTCTTGTTACGTTAAATGATTTATCTGTAAATGACGATAACTTTTTTCGCTATCATCCGATTTCAATGAAACAAAGCCTATAAGTTGCTCCAGGCTGTGCTTAATCTACCTGTGAAAACCGCAAGAAAATCCGTTCAGTGGTTTCGGAGATTAGCGATTACAGACAGATAGACAGAAAGACAGAACTCTCTTTTACTCTTTTTTTATCGCCCACACTCATTTTTTTTTAAATTTGTTCAAAGTACAGACACACGATTTCTACTCCTTTATTATAAGTATAGATAGATAGCTATTAGTAGGAAGTAGGATGATATAATTGTTCACCTTTCAAAGCTGCCTGCAATTCTTCCATATGCGTAACCCATTCCGGTTTTCTGTATTCCTTTGTTCCGATGATACCTATAGACACAAAATATTTTAAAACTATCGTTCGTTATGCATATTTAAGATTTTTAAAATACGTATGGTGCTTTGTTTAACTGTTTACTTGACTACATTAAAATAGCAAATATATTGCAAAATAGTTTAGATTTCCATTAAAAAAGTATGCATGGGCGGGCATTTGCTTTTTATACACTTTAATTTAGTGTAATCGTGTTAAGTAAATAATGTATGTGATTGTAATCGTACGATATGATCTAATACTAGTAAGGGCGGAAATAAAGGCAAGGGTAGAAAAATATTATAAATATTATTCCGGTGACGAAGCCTGCTGTGAACAGAAAAACTCAAATTAATTATTATGGAACAGTCGACATTACTTAGAGTTGGGTTAAATAGGCGAGAACAACGTACGTAGCTATTCAAACAATTCAATACCATAACCTAAGACATACAGAATGACATATAAAGACACACAACAGATAGAATCAAATGTGATATAGAAAAAGAGAAGTATAAGAAGGTAAATAAAATATTATAGCTTTTGCCTCATGTAGGTACCAAAGTATTCTATCTGAAATAAATCTGCTAAAAGTTGTGTTAAAATTTAGTAACTCACTCTCAACTGACAACGCTGCAATAGTAGCAGTCACGCCCAGGTGGTTGTAGGCCTCGAATTTGATTTCACCTGTATCATCTTGATAAACCTCTGGTATTATCAATATCGATGTCCCGTCCTCCATTTCTTCTATTTGATATTCTTGAGACTGTATTATCTCGACTCCCTGCTTCATCCACCTTATTTGTGGCTTAGGCACTCCGATAGCTTTAGCCTCCAACCTTAATTTAGGAAAAACAATAATATTTTTTCAATAAAATACCTATTCAGTGATGATTAACATTTTGTTGACATAAAACACGTGAATGCTCTTTCCAAACCTGGTTAGCTCGCCTTCGGTAGTTTTTACCACTGTTGGTAAGGCCTTTACGATACGTGGGGCGAATTCCTCGAGGTCACTGGTTTTCTGTAAAAATACAGTGATTGATTCAGTGTTACTTTCTCCATTTGAGGTTACACATTTTCGACATTATTTAGTAAAGCAAAATTATTACCTCAACATCGCTTAAGATATCCTCTTCAGATGCGCTCTGGACATATTCGTAGGCTAAAATATGTAAGCATTAATTAATAAAAAATATTATTTGTGAACATTGTCAATATCAGTCTTTAAGAAACTCCTCATTACAACTTAACTTTTATTACAATGACTTTTTAAAGTATTTTTAGTATAATAAATATAGGCCTTGATTGCCATCGATAGTAAATTAACATAACAAAATTATTAAAAAGTCATCATAGCAAATGTCGTTTTTCATAAAATATTGTCGCAGTTAACATTCAAGAAGCTAACATACCGCAGGCATTTGATACACTGAAACTTACTACTTTCAAATTAATATAGTGTACCTAATAGGCAATTTCACATAACAAAGACATATTGTTGCATATTTAAAAAATAAACCGGATACAAATCAGTGCTAAACGATAAAACAAACAATAAAATTGTGGGCTTCAAAAACGGTGAATAGTGAGGCACATTTCTAATGTTGAAGCTTAACTACTTTCGTCATATCATTGTTACAAAAGTTGTTAAAAGTAATGCTCGTCAAGCTTTGAATGTATTTTTAAAATATTAAAGTCCCAATTGAATGTCAAACTTTTAAATTTTCTACAGATGCATGGCACAAGTTTGTATTTAATGGTCAGTGATCAGATCAGTTAAGATTTTTGAAAATTGAGATAATGTGCAAGATATCACGCAGTGTAATGATTGTTTCTGTTCATGCAACTTAACACATGCAGTTACGAAAGTTGAAACTACTTCGCTACCTTCCACAATTACAATACATTCGCTGCTACTACTCCCAAACTCATTAGTTGCAATGCAACAGTAAGTTCCTGCCATTTCTGGAAAGGCTTCCTTCATAAATAATTCGCATAAGCCTGATTCTTGACGGGCAATTGCTATATCTTTCGCTCTTTGTATTGGCATAGTATCATGCCACCAATCTATTTTGGGCCATGGTTGCCCTAAAACTTCACATGTAAGTACTATAGGCTCCCCATCCATGACTGTTGTTGGTTTCAGAGGAGTGGCGAAGATGGGTGCCTCTCCAGTTGGTTCATGACCTTCCTTTTCTAGGAGTATAAGTGAAGCAGAACTGGACACAGAGCCAGCAAAATTTTCTGCTCTACATGTAGCAATTCCTGCGAAGTCCTTGGTGATATTTTCGATGCAAAGACATGACACATTATCTCTGTTTGTCACAAATATGTTATTTAATTTGTTCTCTTTTGCATAGGACATAAGTTCTCTTGTATCTATAAACCACTGGAAAGATGCACTTGGACTAGAAATTACCTCCGCTTCCAACATTAATACGCTTCCCAAATAAGCTGTGTTAGGACTGACAGGTCTAATAAATACGGGTGGCTTAATTTCGTCTTCATCAAGAGATTTTGTAAGTTTAACAGAACTTGCTGACTTGGCGATTACATTATTACAACGTATGACAACTTCATATTTTCCTACTTTCTTTTTATTTGCGGCATTCATTTTTAGAGTCGATCTTCCATCTTCAGTTTGAATGTTACAATGGTCATTGGATTCAAGAAGTTGATTATTACAGTACCATAAGACTTCATTAGCATCGACAGCTTCAAAAGTTACATTTAGTTCGAAATCACCATTTTCCAATACATTTATTGCCTCTATAGGCTGAATTATGATTGGCCCCACTTCTGGAAAATAGTTATCCAATAAAATTTTAATATAACTTAGTAGATGTTTGCTGCTCAGTGGTTTCCTTGGTGTAATAACATAATGAAACAGATAATAAGGTAGAGGTAGAGAAAGCTATCATGCTAGTGTGCTAGTCCATAAATATGTAACGGCGAAAGTTTAAATTATGAAAACGGAGTGTAAAGAAATGATTTCACGCATAAACAAGTATTTTAATCTGTATTGAGAACTTTAGAAAATTAGTTAAGTATAGAATATAATAACAGTTTTCAGTTGAGAAAAATAAGCCAATTTGAATATAAAAAGAGGACATACAAGAAAGAATACAAAACGCGTACCATCTACTATCTAATTGATAATGATACCAACATGATGATGAGCAATGACAATACAACACAGGGGAACAAAAACTAAATTTTTGCGGTACCATTTTGTAGTTAACTCATATAGGTTTTATTTTATGATTTACTAATATTTTAGTGATATTTTCGTTATTTCGTTATATTTATCATTAGTTACGAGTAAACAGTATATGTTAAAAATCTAATTCAATTAATCAAATCTAATATTATTTTCGTATACATTACACTAAAAATACTTTAATTATGGGACTGCCGAATTCCGTGGCGCAAAAAATTTTCCCCTGTGTATTTATTTTCAAGAGAAAGGCAGGGCATCATAAGAGTTTGATTTATTTACACAATGATTCCTTTCAAGTTATTCATAATGTTGTGTATCATGTGCTTAGCCATGCATCTGTGTGTTTTTACATAATTTTTTCCCACGTTTCACAATTTTACAACAACGAGTAAGTATCTATATTTAAATCTATTTAATTAATATTTCTTACCTTTTTTGTCCTCCTTCCGTTTCTTGACTTGCTTTTTCGTTTTAATCGTGGACGTGATTTCCTCCTCAACATCAACAACCGGCTCATCTTTGACTTCTTCAATCAATACCTCTTCAACTTTTATTTCCTCGATAGACTTTTCTTTTTTAGCCTTTTTCTTTTTCTTTTCTGGCTTTTGTTCTTCTTCAACAACTGGTTCTTCATCAGCTTCTACAATTGAAATATCCTCTACCTTAATATCTTTGACAGACTTTTCTTTTAAAACCTTTTTCTTTTTGTTTTGTATAATTTCAATTTCTTCTACGAGTGGTTCCTCTTTGATTGTTTCGACAATTTCCTCGATTTGGATTTCCTCTACAGATTTTTCTTTCTTAACCTTTTTCTTTTTCTTTTCAACGATGGGTTCTTCCGTAACTTCTTCAATCAAAACTGACTCAATCTTTTCTACCGATTTTTCTTTCCTTATTTTTTTCTTTCTCTTTTCGGGCTTCTCTTCCTCTTCCACAAGAGGCTCTTCCATGATTTCTTCAATCACAACTTCCTCAATTTTGGCATCTTCGACAATCTTTTCTTTTTTAATCTTTTTCATTTCTAATTTTTCATCCTCTTCAGATTTATCCGAAATTGGCTTTAGTTGAGTTTCTTCGAGTTTTTCTTCTTCAGGTATTTTTTTCTTAGGTATGGGTTTAAGAACAACTTCTTCTTCTTCTGGTTTCTCTTCTTTAGGACGTCTCTTACCTGTTGGCCATTTGACTTCTTCCGGCGTATCTTCTTCTATTGGTTTCGCTTTCTTAATCGGCTTCAGTTGAACTTCCTCTGGTGTTTCTTCTTCATGTGCCTTTTGTTTAGGCACAGGTTTCAAAACGACTTCTTCCTTAGGTTCCTCTACTTTAGGACGTCTCTTGCCTGTAGGCCATTTGACTTCCTCTGGCTCATCTTGCTCTATTGATTTTTCATTCTTCATCGGCTTCAGATGAACTTCCTCCGGTGTTTCTTCTTCAGGCGCCTTTTGTTTAGGAATAGGTTTCAAAACGACTTCCTCCTTTGGTTCCTCTTCTTTAGGACGTCTCTTACCTGTTGGCCATTTGACTTCTTCCGGCTTATCTTCTTCTATTGGCTTCGCTTTCTTAATCGGCTTCAGTTGAACTTCCTCTGGCGTTTCTTCTTCAGGTGCCTTTTGTTTAGGCACAGGTTTCAAAACGACTTCTTCTTTAGGTTCCTCTACTTTAGGACGTCTCTTGCCTGTAGGCCATTTGACTTCTTCTGGCTCATCTTGCTCTATTGGTTTTTCTTTCTTCATCGGCTTCAGTTGAACTTCCTCTGGTGTTTCTTCTTCAGGCGCCGTTTGTTTAGGAATAGGTTTCAGAACGACTTCCTCCTTTGGTTCTTCTTCTTTAGGATGTCTCTTACCTGTTGGCCATTTGACTTCTTCTGGCTTATCTTCTTCTATTGGCTTCGCTTTCTTAATCGGCTTCAGTTGAACTTCCTCTGGCGTTTCTTTTTCAGGTGCCTTTTGTTTAGGCACGGGTTTCAAAACGACTTCTTCCTTAGGTTCCTCTACTTTAGGTCGTCTCTTGCCTGTAGGCCATTTGACTTCTTCTGACTCATCTTGCTCTATAGGTTTTTGTTTCTTAATCGGCTTCAGATGAACTTCCTCCGGTGTTTCTTCTTCAGGCGCCTTTTGTTTAGGAATAGGTTTCAAAACGACTTCCTCCTTTGGTTCCTCTTCTTTAGGACGTCTCTTACCTGTTGGCCATTTGACTTCTTCCGGCTTATATTCTTCTATTGGCTTCGCTTTCTTAATTGGCTTCAGCTGAACTTCCTCTGGCGTTTCTTCTTCAGGTGCCTTTTGTTTAGGCACAGGTTTCAAAACGACTTCTTCCTTAGGTTCTTCTACTTCAGGACGTCTCTTGCCTGTAGGCCATTTGACTTCTTCTGGCTCATCATGCTTTATTGGTTTTTCTTTTTTAATCGGCTTCAGTTGAACTTCCTCTGGTGTTTCTTCTTCAGACGCCTTTTGTTTAGGAATAGGTTTCAGAACGACTTCCTCATTTGGTTCCTCTTCTTTAGGACGTCTCTTACCTGTTGGCCACTTGACTTTTTCTGGCTTACTTTCTTCTATTGGTTTTTCTCTCTTCGGCTTAAGTTGAACTTCCTCAGGTTTTTCTTCTTCCGGTTCATTTTGTTTTGGAATGGGTTTCAGAACAACGTCTTCCTTTGGTTCCTCTACTTTAGGACGTCTCTTACCTGTAGGCCACTTGATTTCTTCTGGTTTGTCTTCTTCTAACGATTTTTCTTTCTTACTAGGCTTCAATAGAACTTCCTCAGGTTTGTCTTCCTCCGGTGCTTTTTGTTTTGGAATAGGTTTGAGAACAACTTCTTCCTTTGGTTGATCTTCCTTGGGACGCCTTTTGCCCGTAGGCCACTTTATTTCGTCAACTTGGTCGTCTTGTTCAGGTTTCTGTATTTTAGCTTTTTCCCCTTTACCTGGTTTAATTTGAACTTCTTGTGGTTTTTGTTCTTCAGGTTCCGTTTGCATAGGCACCGGTTTAAGAACGATTTCCGCATCAGGTCGTTCTTCTTTAGACTGCCTCCTTCCAGTCGGCCACTTCATTTCTACTGGCTTGTCCTCTTCTGTTAGTTTCTCTTTCTTGACTGGCGTCAGGTGAACTTCATCTGGTTTTAGTTCATCAAGACTATTTTGCTTAAGGATCGGTTTAAGAACGACTTCGTCTTTAGGTTGCTCTTCTTTCGGCCGCCTTGTACCTTTTGGCCATTTTACTTCCTCAGGCTTGAACTCTTCCATAGATTGTTCACGCTTAGGTTCTTTAATATACTTCTCTTTTTTAACTGGTTTCAGCTGGACTTCGTCAGCAACTTTCTCTTCTTCTGGTAATTTTTGCCTTGGAATTGGTTTTAAAACTACTTCTTCTATTGGTTTTTCTTCATTCGGACGCCTCTTACCTGTTGGCCATTTAACTTCTTCCGGCGTATCTTCTTCTATTGGTTTCGCTTTCTTAATCGGCTTCAGTTGAACTTCCTCTGGTGTTTCTTCTTCATGTGCCTTTTGTTTAGGCACAGGTTTCAAAACGACTTCTTCCT